>OZ059827.1:12497678-13697678 GCA_964057195.1 Orthosia cruda | reverse complement strand
TCTAATATGCTCCAATAACGTCGAGTGAAAACGTTCGATGTTACCATTGTCCTTTATGGTAACATCGAACGTTTTCACTCGACGTTATTGGAGCATATTAGAATTCTTAAATTACAAAATAAAGACGAACCGATAAACACATACTACAGCAATATGCGCAGAATCATAGACAACAGATGAAGCAAGTTTATGAAATCATTAACGAGTCATCTCTTGCAAATCGTACAGCCTTAATTAACAGTAGAAACAAAACTCGGGAGCCCGAAGTAGAATATACCCCTCAGCAACAAATTTTTATTAAAAACCCCTTTTCCAGTCGCCAAAAAGCTGCACCACGTTATACGCAGGATACAGTACTCGCTGACCTGCCTATACACATATACACTTCGAAAAAACGTGGCCCCGTAGCCAAATCGCGGCTGAAACGTATCCCTAAATCAAGCCAATTGTTACAGAATCCTGATACTACTGACAGTCCAAGCGACACACCCTCAAGAGATAAGACTTGAGACATTAGACGATGGACCGGGACTCCTACCATACAGATTAGGACCGACCAGACTAACTACACATTACCATTCATTCATACAGTACATTCAATTAACCGACATCGAAGATAAAATTAACTCCGTACAGATGCAACTAAAGACTTTTAGAACTAAACTCACTAACGAGACTTATATGGTTTATGAATATCAGATTGAATATCTTGCAAACAAACTTAGTAAGGTACTACAACAAGTAAAATCTTTAGAACCTGTTAGAGTCAAAAGAGGTCTTGTAGATAGCCTTGGGTCCGTTATAAAAAGTGTCACGGGCAACTTAGATTATCTAGATGCCTTGAAGTATGATGAGGCTATTAAAACTCTACAAAATATAGAAAATAAAATAATATCAGAATTTAACAACCCGATTCAACGCCCCGGATGGCGATGTCTTAATAAACGAACAAGTTCTCTGCAATTGCATCATCCATGAGTGCCTTACCACCGTTAATAATAGCCGTGGGTACGTAGAGTTAGAAAATCCAACTCCTAACGATATTATATTCTCATTAGACCAGCCAACTCGTGGAGAACTGTTCAATGCTGAGTGCACACAGCTGAATCAGTCGAATCGCGTAGATGACGTGCTATCGCGTTTGCGTACGGACCACCTTAATGCAGAGGAAAGAGCTAACCTCCTAGCACTTTGCTCCCGCTACGCAGATGTATTTTACCTCGATGGAGAACCATTGACATTCACCAACAAAATCAAACATCGCATAAGAACAACGAATGAAACTCCCGCTTATACTAAGAGCTATAGATACCCTTTCGTTCATCGGGAAGAAGTTAGGGACCAAATCACCAAAATGCTAGACCAAGGTATAATAAGACCTTCCGACTCTGCATGGAGCTCACCCATTTGGGTTGTGCCCAAAAAAACTGACGCTTCAGGGAAACAGAAATGGCGTATCGTAGTCGATTTTCGGAAGTTGAATGAAAAAACGTTAGACGACAAATACCCCATACCAAATATTAGTGATGTCCTCGACAAATTAGGCAAGTGCCAATACTTTACGACCTACAGTAACTAAACCTTTTGAAAATCATACGCGAATCGCAGTCCAAATTTCAGAATCTAACCTAGAGAGTGATACTATTAATGCTATCAAAGAATACGTGAACCCTAAAGTCAAAACAGCTATCTTGATAAACCCACCATTAGCCATGTACAAAATAATACCCATCATACAAGACAAATTTAGAAGTTCCTCAATCAACCTAGTACTAGCCAAGACAGAACTCGAGAATGTTAAAGAATACCTCCGACAACAAGACATTATCCGACATTATCATGACGGGAAGACGAACCACCGTGGTATAAATGAATGTCACCTAGCCCTTTCACGAAAATACTACTTTCTATCTGTGGAAGGTTTATAATTCTGAATGGCTGTTTTAATATTGCTGTATTTCACCTTCATTTGATCATACTGATCGGTAGTGAAATACGCATGAGATCGATCACCAAAGGATAACAAATTCATATGATTGTTATGAAACACAGTAAAATATTGCTCTAGGCTTTCCAATCGTCGACGTAGGTAGTCGGAGTTCTTCCGCTCTGCTCCATCTTTCTTGAAGTTGGAGTAAAGCCTATCTATGTCTTCAATAATTTGCTGTTGAGTAGCTAAGATGCTTTCCATTGTAGCCATAGTAAAAGTTAGAAGAAAGATACCTTACTTGTAGGGTTTCTTCGGGGGCGAATAGGATCGCGAGATGAGACAAAGTGGCGCCTTCCTAGGCACCGGGATTTACCAGGATCACGAGATGAGTCAAGGTGGCGCCTTCCTAGGCACCGGGATTTACCAGGATCACGAGATGAGTCAAGGTGGCGCCTTCCTAGACACCAGGATTGAACAGGATCACGATATGATGCAAAGAGGCGCCTTCCAAGGCACCGGGATCACGAGATGAAACACACTGTATATTCCAAGGTTTCTAATTGCGTATAACGAAACCGGTAAAACACACACACAAAAACACAAAATTTTGCACATGCGTTTCGGTCTTGCTAACGTGCTCGAAGGACCAGTGTTCGGGGTTGGGGTAAGATTGAGATAATGGATGAGGTAAAAGATGAAAGTCAGTATAGGGTTAATAAATTCACTGTATTGTTTGGACACAATTAAGAAATTAAGCCTAATTTATACTAAGGTGAATGATATGGGATTATGAGTCACGCGCACGGTATGCTGCCGAATTACGTACTAAACTATTGCTGTGTAAGTGCAATAATATAAATGATGGAAACATACTGAGCGGGTGGCGTAATAATGCTGACCCAGGTAAACGTACTGTACGGTGGTAGACCCGTACACATAGGTAGACCATGATGGGTACAGAAACGTAACAATGCATGAATAATGCTAATGGCGGTTCCGTCTCGCAAATGATATGCTTGGGCATATTTCGTGAAAACGTCCATGAACGTTATGTATTTTTCGTTCTGAACTGTAAACAGGTCCATGTGGATAATTTCAAGTGGTTTGGTAGCCGGAGGTACTATGTTGAATTGAGGTCTAATTGGGTTCCTGTCGTATTTAGCCTGACCGCAGATGGTACACTCGTTAATAAACTTGGTGATTTGTTCTTTCATCTTTGGCCAGTAGTATTTTCGTGAAAGGGCTAGGTGACATTCATTTATACCACGGTGGTTCGTCTTCCCGTCATGATAATGTCGGATAATGTCTTGTTGTCGGAGGTATTCTTTAACATTCTCGAGTTCTGTCTTGGCTAGTACTAGGTTGATTGAGGAACTTCTAAATTTGTCTTGTATGATGGGTATTATTTTGTACATGGCTAATGGTGGGTTTATCAAGATAGCTGTTTTGACTTTAGGGTTCACGTATTCTTTGATAGCATTAATAGTATCACTCTCTAGGTTAGATTCTGAAATTTGGACTGCGATTCGCGTATGATTTTCAAAAGGTTTAGTTACTGTAGGTCGTAAAGTATTGGCACTTGCCTAATTTGTCGAGGACATCACTAATATTTGGTATGGGGTATTTGTCGTCTAACGTTTTTTCATTCAACTTCCGAAAATCGACTACGATACGCCATTTCTGTTTCCCTGAAGCGTCAGTTTTTTTGGGCACAACCCAAATGGGTGAGCTCCATGCAGAGTCGGAAGGTCTTATTATACCTTGGTCTAGCATTTTGGTGATTTGGTCCCTAACTTCTTCCCGATGAACGAAAGGGTATCTATAGCTCTTAGTATAAGCGGGAGTTTCATTCGTTGTTCTTATGCGATGTTTGATTTTGTTGGTGAATGTCAATGGTTCTCCATCGAGGTAAAATACATCTGCGTAGCGGGAGCAAAGTGCTAGGAGGTTAGCTCTTTCCTCTGCATTAAGGTGGTCCGTACGCAAACGCGATAGCACGTCATCTACGCGATTCGACTGATTCAGCTGTGTGCACTCAGCATTGAACAGTTCTCCACGAGTTGGCTGGTCTAATGAGAATATAATATCGTTAGGAGTTGGATTTTCTAACTCTACGTACCCACGGCTATTATTAACGGTGGTAAGGCACTCATGGATGATGCAATTGCAGAGAACTTGTTCGTTTATTAAGACATCGCCATCCGGGGCGTTGATAGGTATTCTAATTAATTTAGAACTTTTCGCAGGGATAATATCCTCATACAGATTGACGTTGCGTGAATTATATACTTTAATTTGGTTCGTAGCAGACCGAGTTACTAATTGAAAGTCTTTTAGATCTATCTTAGCCTCCCATTTTGATAATAAGTCTAATCCTATTAGGCCATCAAAGTACTCGTGAAAACGGTAAATGAATAATTTTATACCTTCGGCCTCATTGAATTCGTTGAAGCACGGTAATGTTATAGAGTACTCGTTTCTGCTAACACCGTGTACGTTGGTGACTTCGAAAGGGTCATAGTTAAGAGGATAGTCATAGAAGAACTTTTGCACTGCCTCGGGGCTTATGAATGATTGGTTAGCGCCAGTGTCAATGAGAAATTTTAGAGGAGGGCAAGAAATTTCTATATAGGGTAACTGTCTTTGGGTCTGTAAATTAACGTCTATCTTTGCTCTTTGGATTTCTGGTCCAACTGAAAATTTTGGTCCTGGTTCTGATCAGCGTGGTTAGGGCCTGGCTGTGACTCTGCCACACCTGCTATTTGATTACCGGCAGCTGAACTACAGTCAGTGTCAGTCATATTGGTGTTAAAGTCGTAGTCATAGAGAACATAACAGTCATTACCGTCTGTGTAATAGTCATATACTGGCTCATAGTAACAGTCAGCAGAATAATAGGAACTATCAGGCAAAGCAAGTTCACTCAAATTTAACTCACGCGTCTTAAAATAATTATTCGGAGGTGGATTCCCGTTTCGTTGCCAATCATGTCCTGGCATCAAAGGTAATGATCTTGGGACAAAGTGTTGAACACCGCTCATAGGCCTCGGACCCGGATTATGTGGTGGATTATTCCTGGGTTGCATCTTAAAAACGTTACTTTGAGGTAATGGTGCACGGAACATTTGTTGAGTTCGAGTAGGCATACGGTTTTGATGCTGGTCAGGCGTATTGAATTTGAAAGCCTGAGGCTGAGGTTGATACCCGCGCTGTCCTACTGGAGCAGGCCAATTAGGTACTGGGGGTCGCGGAACATTAAACGCGTTAAACGGCATAGCAGGCAGAACAGAAGGTTTATATAGAACCTTTGGTGCGTTCTGAGCAGTTTGAGCCTTGGGGATATCGTAACGCTGCTGCAGGTATATTATATTTAGTTCTTCCTGCACGAACTCTAGAGCTTTCTCTATAGTTTCCGGACGCATGCACCTTATACGTGAGCCTAAAGGTTCTTTTAGCCCGCGTACGAAAGCCTGCATAGTGACTTTTTTATAAAGAGTCCGTTTCGCCTCGATAGTCGTTGATACAGTCTCATGTAACGTCACATAAGTCATAATAGTACTAAACAATGTTTGACATTTATCATAAAATTCCTGTGGGGTCTTGTTACCTTGCGTTGCCAACGAGAGGTCGTTGTATAAAGCTGTCTCGTCCCTCTGGTCTGAAAAGTTGTTTATAAGAGCTGATCTAATACCTGCCCAAGTTTCAGGAATTCCATTCGAGTTGATGGTGGATGCGGCAGTCCCTGTGATCTTGTTTAGGATGCCATTTAAAAGACATAAATTCCCTAGCTCACTGCCTACCTCGGGGCTTGCATATTGAGTAACTATTCGGTCACAGATGTGAATGAATCTAGTTAAAATGTTTGGGTTCCCGTCAAAATCGGGCACAAGGCGTAAGGCCTTGAAAATTACATCAGGGTCATAAGGCATTTTAATTTCAAATAAACTGTTTAAATCTAAATCTAATTCACTATCTAAATCTCTATTAATATCTACTACAAATCGGCGTGCCTGTCGTGATGCAGGTTCCCGAGGATGAGATATTTCGTGATGAAAAATCTTGGACATAAAAGTAACTAGGAATAGATAGGAAGCAACACGAGAAAGATTCTGGTGCACTCACATGTGTTTCATCTCTGGTCTTCCTCCGTGAATCGATGGCTGGATTCTCCACGCGGCTCCGCAGCTTCCCGTAGATTCAGGATACTCGTGATGCGACTTGATAGTCACCGGATGACTCGCGATCGTGATGAACTGATTCTAACGCGATTCGCGAACCGGCCCGCGAGTGTCCTACCGACTGCGCCAATTACGTAAACTGCAGACGGTGGATCGAAAAAAAACCAAAATGATTTTAAACTAATTTAATTAAAAAGAAATTATTACAATATAATTAGTGAAACCTATTCGATGCTAGAATATGGAATGACCATTTACTTATTAAAAATAACTTAACGCTAATGTCCAATTTTGCTGCGTCGGCGGCTCGTGGCTGGATTGACGTCATCGGTGCAGTTTCTATGCGCTTGGCGTCAACACGGAGGAATTTGCATGTCAGCGCTATTGGTTAGGGATCCGTATTTAACAAGCGATTGCTTTCGCATCACGCGGCATTGTTATGTTATGTAGTTACAAATAACCACACAAACAAAACAATGTACGGTAATTATATAAACGAACAACTATATGTAGAAAAGTAATACTACTGATTGTGACTGTACTGTGACAACGGGTTTCGCAATATTTGCGTAGTATCGAAATAAGTTTTTTCGTAGTACCCACTAACCAAAGTAATTATATAGTACAAAAAATGTTAATAGCATTACTATCCTAACCAGTTTTATTTTTAAGTTTGAATATTGTTTAAGATAAATGAATAGGTATAAATATGCAACTTATAGCCCGCAATCGTCTAAACGTATTCGGTAAAGTTATGATATTTATACTGCGTAGGTACCTACAAGTAGTACACCTATTTTATTTTTCTCTTATAGAATGAATGTCTACCCCGCGGTATTCGGAAAGTAAATTATTTCTAACAATTTATAATTGGAGGTAGGTGATTCCTATAAGGGCCGGTTAAACTAAAAGATGCTTGAAATATGGAAATTTACAATACGACAAGTTAGTTTTAAATAAGAATTATTTTTAATAATAGCAGATACGTAATTATGAACCTGCTATAGCGGCGTTGATGGAACCACGTATTGGGTTTACAACTTGATTATGTGGGTAGGCGGCTAGGTGCCACGACCCTAGTAGGAATTTATGATTGATTCCTACGTAAGAAATAAAGGAAAATGGATATATTATAGTAATATATCGGGCTACGAAGGACCAAAAATGTTATAGCGGTTTGAGAAACCTATTCATCCTTGTGTCTATTATGAATAGTGGACTGTATTTGAAGGGTTCTGGCAATAGTTTTTTTTTTTCTTTATTTGAAAAAAGGCTTTAATCGCGAAGCGATTATGCCAGCCTCGTAGGTATACAAAGTTAATAAAAATAAATAATAACTAAGATTTTAAATTAATTGACCAATCCCTATGTTCTAAAGCCTGCTTTGGCTAACCTATACAAAGCTCTTGCCTCCCTTGACAAAGGTGACGCAAGAACACTGTTGCACGTTCCTACATCTAGTGACTTAGGTAGAATTGAAATTCTTTCGGTCTCGTTCCGGACGCATTCCATCAGTATATGGTAAGTGTCTTCCACTATACAGCACTCCGGGCAATTTGGTGAAGCAACTTTACCCATAAGATAGGCAAAACTGTTCATTGGTATGTGTCCCGATCGAAGCCGAAGAGCCATTACGATTTCTGCTCGACTCATGTTTGCCTGGTCGAACCATGGACAACGCGAAAGTGTTGGTTGGATCGTTCGATACCAGATTCCCTTGCTCAGTGACCTTTCGTCGAAGTGTTCATGCCACATTTTACTGCATTCTGCTTTAACTGTATACAAAAAATCACTGTGCACGGGAAGGCATGGACTGAGTAAGCCATCATCACAAGCATCTTTTGCCAATCGATCAACTATTTCATTGCCTTCCAAGCCAACATGAGCCGGTATCCACTGTAGTACAATATTCTTTTTCTTAGAGATAAGTTTACCTAAAGATTTAATAACATTGTACGCAATCGGAATGCCTCTAAAATTTGTTGTACACCGAATTAAATGTTGAAGGGCGCTTTTCGAATCAGTCAAAATTCTGGCAATAGTGCGTTGAAAATAAGCGGGAAAATATTCACGGATCAATTCGGGCGATCTAGTATGGAAATGAGGGAAGTAGTACGCCTTACCTTGTAGTGGTCGATGCCAGCCCACGTGTGGCAGCGAGCTGGTGTTCTTCAACTCCAAAATGGTGACGACGACTGCCTGATCTTTCAGGATCCACACTTCACACAATTGTTTTATATCCGCGAGGCGGGTTAATAGACACGGTTCACAAGGTTCTCAGCAATCTAACTAATTAGATGCATCAGTCTCCAGCCATGTGGCTTGGAGAGCTGGCGGTTGAGATACGAGGCCCGTTCACGTTGAAGTTTCGGTTCGTTCTGGCGACCTGTCATTAAGGCGTACATAAAGGGAAAAGGAATGAGGAAGGAACGAGATAATTAGGATATCGATCGCCCGCGAAATCTCAAATGCGTTTGTCTATGTGTTTTTGGTCATTGATTTATGACATTTACAAGAGATGGCGCTACCAAAAACTGTTATGGCACTTTATTGAATTTCACTTGAATTGACATTATATTGGGATCCGTTTGACATTATATTTTAATCCTGTGCTGACATTGTTATGTTTTATAACGGTTTGACATTGTTTTTAAAACTGGATATTGTATTATTTAAACTGTTTTGGCACTTTATTGAATTTCTTAATAGAAGAATTCAGAATAGAAGAATTATTAATTATTATTTCAAGTGAAATTCAATTTCATTTGAAATAATAATTAATAATTCATTGTATTTGTATGTAAACTGCATGTGTAGGTATATATTCAACACAATGTGATTTTTTTTTATGAATAAATAAAATGAAAATTGTTCTCCACAAAAAAACATACAGGACAAACGTTCAAATATACAAGTGTACAATGGGCGGTCTTATCGCACTAGGCAATGTCTTACATACAACCTTTGGATGGACTGAATGATAGGAGAAAAATTTAGGGTTGTCAGTGTACAAAATATCAAAAATAATATTACTTAGACTTAATAACATACAATACAATACATACAATATTACTCAATATACTAATACATATCAAATATATAACAGAGAAAGGAGAAAAATAAAAATTATAGTGAAAAGTAATGCTCCTTCACCATTTTCTTGAACGTTGGCAGTGTTTGAGCACGTCTCACTTCAATAGGTAATACATTCCACAACCGAGCTGCTTGAATCGTGAAAGATTTGTCAAAGAAGGAAGTGGAATGCATACAAATATTAATTTTAGATTTTCCGATGATCTCAAGGACCTAGAATGGGTTTCACAGAGGAACTGAAAGCGTTATTTGAGATAAAAAGGAGCAAAAGCATTAAATAGCACATTATAAAGCAAAGAAAGTATATAGGCATTCCGGCGAAGGCGAATAAGAAGCCATTTGAGCTTAGTACGAAATTCGGAAACGTGATCATACTTGCGCAAGCCAAATATGAACCTGAAACAGAGATTTTGAAGTTGCCTTACAGTAATGATAAGTAATAACTGTCCATAATACGGACATTCTGCCTTCGAAGAAATAGCCGCGCAAATATGGCTCTTCATGTCTACCAATCGATTATAGTGTAAGTAGTTAAGTTAACAACTCTCACCATAATTATAACTAATTATCCTGTCTTCGTCTTCGAGATTTAAATCTTGACCATGTAGTAGCTTGCCTACGCTTCGAACACGTCGCACAAGTCTTTAGAGTATAAGAAAGAGAAAAAACATTGTCTCCCTCTAATGGATCTTGTGGCGCGCCGTCCAGGCGACACCTCATTGTTGTCCGTGCGCTCACGGCGTTTGCACAAGCACCTACCTACAAAATACTAGGAAACGGTCTTACGGTTTGTTTCAAGGAAACCTAAGCGTAATCGTGATGAAACTAAAGAAGATAGATGGAGGAGGAACATGAAAAAGTAAAGGTGAAAATATTCAAGGGAATCAACGCAGTGCTCGGAGGATTATATATTCGGACGGCGAAGATGGTCTACCCTCAAAGTGATTTTTGTGTACCCATTGTATTCTTTGGGATCACTATGTTTTTTTATTTTAATCCGTTGTATTCTTCGGATGATTTATTATCAAAAAGTAATATAAGTACGACCGTTGCATTCATCGGGAAACGTACGTTTTGTAATTATCCGTTGTATTCTTCGGATATACCTACCAAGAAACTTTTATAAGTTTGTTCTATGTGCATTCAAAGGAATATTTACGGCTCTTGCCTATTGAAAAATTACGCTCACGTAAACCATATAAGCTATAGCAGCATAATTATTCGCTATTGCTATAATAATCATAAGTACATAATGGTTTCAAGAACATCTCAAGCTGGATCCATCCGACAACTTGTCGCTTCCCGCCGAGTCTGAAGGCGTGTTTCAAAACTGAAAGTTCGGAGATGACGTCATTTCAACTGTCGACGTCGAGGCTGCTGAACACTGTTCGACGCACATAAACCCCGCGACACCGTCGCAGGATGAAACAGCAGAGTCTGACAATTTTGACCCACAATTATTAAAAGTCCTTGGTGATTCCGATATTGACATCGTTGAGTACGGTAATGACCTTCAAGCAGAATTAGCCACTCGATTTCAAAAATTCTTTCGTTGGCTTAAAAAAAAAAGAAACTAAAATGGAGATTTTAAAGAAACACCTTCATAAAAAAAAAAAAACCCCTCGCTAAAATTCCTGCTCTAAACTCGGCATTTGGCGCTATGCTATTCGAGACCAATATATTAAAGGACAAGCGGCTGCTTGCCAAGATCTTCTCCGAAAAGCCCTATCAGCCTTAGGTTATGCTATGACATGTCTCTTAAAGAAAACTCCAGATATCATGCGAACTCTGAACAATAAGGGACAACTCCTGGCTGATTCCCAATACACTGAGACTGATACTCGTCGGACAGTATTTATTCCATTGATCGAAAATCTTTAACAGATCCCTTTAAAGATTGGAAAAGGGATTATCTTTTACATACATACATAAACGCACGCCATTTTCAGGCAGAAACTACAGAACGCCACCTGCTACGATGCTTACATACTTCTCTCGATTCCCTTTTATTTGGAGTAAATCTGGGCGATCCAGTCAAAATCTCTAGAAATATAAAAAATACAAGCCAGTTAATTCAAGCATTAACTGTCAAGAAAAACCAAAAAAGGCCCATCGACCCGAGTGCGGTTCCAACACCAGCGCAGCGGCCAGATGTGCCCATCCAGAGCCGGTGGGCCGAAACAAACGACGTCATATACTATGGCGCGCACTACGCATACCGGAGCTGCAAGCGAGCGCCACCACCGCCGCCACCTACATGCGTCGGCCGCCGCCGCAGTCCGCGTGCCAACCTCAGCCGGCGCCTGCGCTGAACCGAGCACCGCGGTACAAAGTGAACCGTTAAACTCAGAAAAGCCGCTGCAAACCCAGGCACACGCTGGTCAATTAAAATACTATTTTAGTGAATGGCAATCCTTTACCAATGATCAATTCATTTTAGATGCCGTGTCTGGTTACATGATACCGTTTATTAAAATACCTAATCAAAACAAGAAAATTACCCACGTCATAGTTTTCCAAAATGTGAATCTGTAGCAATAGAAAATGAAATAGAACATAATTAAAAAAAAAAAAAAAAAAAACCATTAGGAATCATTGAGTCATTGGTAATTGTTTTGTATTGATCAATATGTTTCAGATATTTTCTAAATCCCTAGAGCGACGATGGTAGTAGTGTACTATTATTTATTCTGTGGTATTAAGTTTATTTTAAATCTCACGAAATTAAATGAAAATGTACATACCGATATTTTAAAATGGAAGATGTAAGAACGGCTACCAAACTCATTACTAAAGACTGTCACATGACTAATATAGATCTTAAGGAGGCCTATTTCTTAGTTCCTATTCATGATAGCCATACCAAAATTTTACTTATTTATTTTATAGAAGATAGTTCATAGTTTTGCCCTTTGGCTTATATCTTTATTTAAAAAAAAAAAAATTGCTACCGGCTATGACTCATTTAAGGTCTAAAGGTTTCAGTTCAGTACGGTATTTAGGTAACATTTTGTGTCTAGGAAAGTCCCCTACTGATTGCCTAGAAAACGCAAATAATAGTAATTAATAACATTAACTATAAAAAAAAAGCAATTTGATACCTAAAACGGCTTTAATTTTTAGGTTTTATTTTAGGCTCTAATGCCATGAAATTACAATTACCAAATTCAAACGAGATGCGCGACATTCTGACGCTAAAGTCTCAAGATCCTTAAAGGTGTAAATTGGTTATCAGATTCAAGAAGACTTCGAATAAGAGAATTGGCTCGTTTCCTAGGCACTCTAACTGCAGCATGTCCAGCTATTCCATACAGCTGGTTATATACCAAGGCTCTAGAAATAGTTAAATACTTGGCGCTGCATAAGAACAACGACAATTATGATGCATAGGAATACAAAACTAGAACTAAACTAAACTACTAACTAAACTTAGGAAAGTTAACCACATAATTTACATGATGATTTAGCTTGGTAGAAAAATAATATTTTATCAAGAGTCAATCCACTTCATCACCATAAATACGATCTTTAAATTTTCACAGACGCCTTCTTAACAGATTGGGATGCAGCCTGTGGTTCTCATAAACGGGTGGGCATTGGAATACCACAGAGCGAAATAATCATATAATCTATCTGGAATTGTTAGCAATTTATTTTGGCCTCAGATCATTCGCGAAGGATAGAAGAAACTGCGAAATCCTTTTACGTGTTGATAACACTACCGCTATATCGTACTTTAACAGAAGCGGGGCGTTTAATACCAGCATTTAAACGAGGTAGCAAACATGATTTCGAAGTGGTGTGAAGAAAGGAATATATACATTTTCGCATCATATACTCTTCAACAAAGCTGATACCGAATCTAGAAAACTCAATATTGAGGCGGAGTTAAGATTAGGATCTAGAGAATATATACAAATAACTTATACATTTGGTAAGCCTAACATAGATTTATTTGCTTCTCGCGTAAACACGAAGTGCGTAATGCATGCGTATGCGTTTACGTATCATGGAAACAAGATCCTTTAGCTTACAATATCGATTCTTTCACGTTACATTGGTCACAATGTTTCTTCTACAATTTCCACCGTTTTCATTAACTTAAAACCCTGAGGAAGTTTATATTTGATCAGGCGACCGGTATAGTAGTCGTTCCATTATTGCCGTCTCAGCCGTGGTAGGTACCCACTTTTCAAATCACTGTGTTAAAGAGATGATATTATTTTCCCCTAGCAAATATCTCCTTCTTTCTCCTTTCAGATCAATAGACCCCCTGCATTTTCATCTTTCCCTGGCAGTTTGTGTCTTAACCGGGAAGGATTCCGTAGAAATCACGTTCCCGAATCAGCTTGGTCATGCTTTCGTCCATCTCACAGAATACTATTTCGTAATACAGTTCATGTTTCAATCTGTGTGGTGGAATTATTGTATAAAAGGAAATATTGATTTCTAAAATGTAAACGACCCTTCCGTAATAGATATTTTGACCATTTGCTTTCAAAATGGATCATCTTATGCTACTTTGAATAGTCATAGATCAGCAATTTCTATGCTATCTACACAAAAAATAGGCGAAGACTGTAGGCTCAGACGAATTTTTAAAGGCATTTTTCAAATTAAAACCAGTATTTGCTCGTTATGTTATTACATGGGATCCTAGTAAAGTTTGAATTATTTAGAAAACATTCAGAATGAATCAGCTAGTTTAGAAATACTAAGTAAAAAGTTAGTTACTCTGTTAGCACTTGCTACTCGTCAAAGATTGCAAACTTTTTCTTTGATAACATTGTCGGATATTTAAACGTTCCAAGATCGATTTATAATATCTCCTCCGTCTTACAATAGTATTTGGCAGTAACTTCAGCAATTATTCTTTTAATACTTTGTACGTAGTATAGTATGTAGTGATTCTGGGTGCATTGTCCTCACACATATAAATTTATTAATGTATGTACTTATGTACCTAAATTTTGTAAAAAAACATATATTTTTTTAAAAGAGTAAGTATGGAGTTTCTTGTGCGTTCTTCTCCATAACAAGCTACTTTCCGAATGCACGGTAGAATCAATTTTTATTCCCTGTAAATTTTAATGTATTCTAACGTTCAAAAGTGCCGCTTTGTGGCCTAGTTGAAATAAAATATCTTTGTCTTTATAGAAGATTCCGAGGAGAATCTGATTTAAAAAGCACATAGGGCAGCGTCTTCTCAGACACTTATTGGACGCTGGGTTAAGCAATCATTATTGGAAAATGGCATCGATACTTCTATTTTTTACTGCTCACAGTACGAGGCATACCTCGACTTCGGCAGCCGCTCGAGCGGGTTCAAGTATAGACGCCATTAGGATGACCGCTGGTTGGTCTGCTCAATCAGCAATTTTTTGCTAATTTCTATAATCGACCAGTAGTCACTGACTAAATATCGCTAAATACAAATCTGTTAGATTTTAATATGTATCTGTATGTATTTGTTTAAAATTGGACAACTTTTTTGTTAATATAATTTAATTTTGTTGATTAATGTCTATTTTTTTGCAACATTGATCATGACCTCTAAACATCTACATGGTCAAGATTTAAATCTCGAAGACGAAGACAGGATAATTGGAAGATCAAACGAACTTACCTGAAGTGAAGTTCGATCTTAATTATCCTGTCTTCGTCGAAGAGATTTAAGGTCCCTCCCTAACCCAATAGGTATACCCCTGTATCATCAATGTTGCTGCTGTTCTTTCTATTCTACTCTAAAGACAATGAGGTGTCGCCTGGACGGCGCGCCACAAGATCCATTAGAGGGAGACAATGTTTTTTCTCTTTCTTATACTCTAAAGACTTGTGCGACGTGTTCGAAGCGTAGGCAAGCTACTACATGGTCAAGATTTAAATCTCTTCGACGAAGACAGGATAATTAAGATCGAACTTCACTTCAGGTAAGTTCGTTTGATCTTCCAAGTATAAGGCACAGACGTCAAATTACAAGCCGCCACTCATCGATTACTCAGCAAAAATGCTTTAGGGAAAGACAGTCATGATCATTGAGTATGAATGTGATAAGGTATGGACGAAGTGATTGGGAAAAAGTAAAAAATATACTAGTTGAGTTTTCAAGTGGGCGTGGATGGCCAAATCCGAAACTATGAAGAATAGCGAAAAACACTCAAAGAAGTTACGCGGCCGTTTTCAATGAAAAGTTAAACTGCATCATTGGATTTTTGAAAAATCAATATTCCTAGACAGAAATCGAACCCGTTGATTTTGGAAAAAAAACACATGCTGTATTATTACACCATCCGATATTGTCACTGATAAGGATTAAATTCTGGGAAATAATGACATACGGCAAACATAAGATTAAGGCTCATTTTTAACAAAATACTTCTCTACAGCTTATCCTATACATACTCGAAAGCCAAAACACACAAAAAAAGATAGTCACCCTCACACACAGAACACACACTCGTGACGAAAGCTGAAAGCATTTACTCCGTCTTTTGTTTCTCATGTATCATTTGTCAACGACAAGGGAGCCTTGAATGAACCAAAAAGGCGAAGGTTCAAGGTTGATGACATATTAGACGTTCATCATGGAGATACGAAAATAGACAAAGCCGTTGGAGAGACGAAAATGGAAACGGCATTTTAGAATAGTAGTCTACAAGTAATGTGTTGGCGTTAGTTATGTTTAAGGTGAATGAAAAGTGGCGTGGGTCGATTCGTAAGTGTTTACGAAGCACCGCGCCTGTTTCTTAGTACCAGAAAAGCAGCAAACTTTGTTTTAAATTATTTAAATCTTTTCAGATAGGGTAAAACCAGGATAGTTGCCCCAGGGGTATAGTTGCCCCGATTGTAATTACTCTAGTTTCACGGCAACTACCACTAAGTTGACCGTATATCATGTCTCTGTGCGATTGCATGGGAAGGCAAAGTGCGATCAAAGCTTTTGCGGGATAGATGTCCTGTTTCTCGGTGGTGCATCTATCCTAAACGTAATTTACATGGATTAGGCAACTATCCCCTATGTGGAGATGTCCCAAAATATAGAGGTCCACATGAATCGCGAATACACTGGAAATATTAAATATAATGTTTTTTACTTTTTATAAATTTGTAGATAAAAAACCAAAACACCGGCCAGTTTTCTACTATCGGTTTTGCTTTAAGTACTGAGATATATAGAGTGATTACAAAAATTATGGCAACTATCCGACTTTTACCATAAGATAACAAGAATTTAGTTTGAGGTGGTAAAAAGACGGTTTATTGTGTCTGAAGTAAATAAATGATCATGTAACAGATCCACTACAAGACAAAGGCCTCTGAAGTAACGTAGTAAATATTGCTGGCAACTTGAATACAGCCTACTTTATTTAAAAAAGAAACCGGTGTGTATAGTGTATTCTATAAAAACAACAATTTTCAAAACTCCCTGAAATATTTCCAGGTAAAGAAAAAAAACTAAAACTTCCAAATGACTGTACTAATGGGAAAGTTTATACAGTATGTAAGTCTACTATTGATCACATATAGGTAGTTAGGTAGGTACTTTCATAAGCCGATCACTTAGCAGCGAACACTAAATTAAAACTACAATTAATTAACTGTAGTAATTTGTAGGTGTCTTATTTGAGTCTAGACAGACATTATGTTAACGACAAAAGTTTCCCGTCGCCTTGTTCCGAAATTAAATGGCAGAATTTGATTGTCCCTTGATGACGAGTTTATTTATTCCAATTCTGACGTTTAATACCCATTGTACGGGGAGAAACTATTAATTTTATGGACCCAATTGAGGTGCCTCCCAGCCACTCTAATAGATCAAAAATGTCTAGGGAATATGGTTGTGACATCAGAAGATGTGGCTGTCTTTTTGGAGTAAGAGAATATAGAGGTCTAACATACGAAATAATCCAGAGGCTTCTCACCGATCAGAGATCTTCGATATTCTATGAGCAACAACTAATTATCGAAAGTCCAAAATGTATGAAATCAATATGCATTACCTGTAAATCCGTCGTGTCTCAAGACGAAAATCTATGACCAGAGTATGTTGCCAGCAATTACAAACGGGACCGAAACGTGGTCGCATGGTGGTCGCTCTTAATGGGCGTCATCAGAAGGCTTAAAGTACCAAGTACCCAGTACGCAAAGGGCAATGGAGAGGTTAATGCTTGGCGTTTTCTTGCGTGATCGAATCAGAAAAGAAGACATCCGCACGAAAACCAAGTTTACCGATATAGCCCGAAGAATTATCATACTTAAGTGACAGTGGGCAGGGCACATTGCTCGCAGAACGGATTGGCCGATGAAACGAAAAGTTCTGGTGTGGCGACCGCGAATCGGCAGAAGTTGCGGTTGGAATTCCTCCCACTAGTTGGACCCATGACCTGGTGAAGGTTGTGGGGATCCGCTAGATGCGAGATGAACGGGACTGGTTAATGTGGTGGCGCGTGGGGGAGGCTTATGTTCAACAGTGAACCTCTTTCGGCTGAAATGATGATGATGATGACCTGTAACTATCACTTTGAATGAAATACCATTAGTTGAGAGTCGTTACCGCTAGAATATGACTTTGTTTAGGCTTATAAACCACCAGTGTATAGAGTATATGTAAATGTAAAAGCCCAAAGTATGTACAGTAAAACCTAGGATTTACCAAGTCATACTGGTAATTTTTATATTTGGTAATGTCGATAGCTTCCCTCACCAGTCTAGGGATATAGTGGCGTTCTGTCGAAATTACCTGAGGGTTATGTAATCAATACAGTGGTTAAATCCTGATTCCAAGAGATGTTGAGCTATGGTCGATTTTTGGGTGTCATTGTTCTTTACCGCCCTGATATGCCCTGAAATTCGACAAGCAACCGTACGCTTCGTCTGACCGATGTATGACTTGCCACAACTACAATCTACTTTATAAACACCGGGCTATTCCAGCGGAAAGTTGTCCTTCGGCGAGCGCAGCATCCGTGACACTTTTCTGAAAGGAGTGAAAACAGTCTTTACGGCGTATTTCCGAAGAATGTTAGCAACCTTATCTGTCACTCCCCTCAATGTTTCTGTAATTAAGGAATAAATTCACATAAATGCTTATGCATTATAAATTCGAATTCAAATTTGAGTGAAAATCTAGATACTTCATTTGTCCTATGCCATGTCTCTAGGTCACTCGGATCTATAAACCTGAATGCCATTTGTCTTATTAAATGGCAAACAGCCCTGTTTATTTCACACAATAATTTTTATTTCTTTTGCTAATTTAAAGTCTGCGACTAGGGTGCTAAAATGGTAATATTAAGTTAGGCTGACTTAAAGCGACACGCACTTGACATGCTAAAAGCGTTTTGAATAATGGGCAACGGTTCGAATTTTCGTTGAAATCTATGAGAGAGAAGAGCTATGTCAAATTATTGAGTATTGTATCGCCAACTCCTACCCTAAAACCAATATTCCAAATTAGTATCTATGTTTGTCCATTCTAGAAGGCACACAATTAAGACGCTTTTTGATCGTCATCACAGATGCCGTATAAAATAAGATGGCCAGCAAGCATAGGCTTGCGACTGTCAAGATTAGAGATAACTATTGAAAAAATACGGGTTATTCACCAACTCGACACGAGAGACTGGACACAGAGAGTGTGTTCAGTTGGTGAAATTAAAATTAATGTCACTTATTATTTCGTCATCTGTAGACAAGCAAATGTTTTTTACGCGTGTCCGTGAAACTTAAACAAGTAAAATTTCAAAATTTAAAAATCCCCCCTACACATTTTTCTTGCGAAAACATCCCGATTCAAACCGTAAAACGCCCATAACTTTTGAACGGCTGAACCGATTTTATTCAAACATAGCTAAGACACAATCACCTTTCAAACAAATAAAACTAAATCGAAATCGGTTCATCCATTGAGGCGCTTTGATGCCACAGACAGATACACAGCAACACACGTTAAACTTATAACACCCCTCTTTTTCCGTCGGAGGTTAATTATATCACTTTTATCACCCAGTTAGTTTGCAAAAAAGAGATACAGTCAGGTTTATAATCGCCTCGTTCATTGAATTAGCTAACGAGACGATTTCACGAAAAAACTGCCTGACTTTTTTGGCTTGATATTAGCTTCTATTTAAGTCAAATTTTAAAATAAAACAAATATATAACAATTAAATAGTTTTATGATTTAATAATAAGTCAAGTATAAAGTTACTTCTTTTGATTACCTATAGGTACTTTTATGACAATAGCATGCATTATAATCTAAATATACTGTACGGGACGGACGTGAACGTTCGAGGCCGTAGGCACGCCGGTGGTTGTAAGGCTCCAGCTCGAACGCGTTGACGCCCCTTGCACCTATAGTTCGTTGTCTTCGAGCAAATACCGACCCTGCAGTGGTTGGAAGGCTGCCAAGTATGTTGAGGGGAAGGCTTGATGTCCAGGTTAATCAAAGACTTGAGTTTTTATGACCAAAAGCGACGCTTTTTCATGGTCTTCGTTACGCAAAGTGACGTGGATTTGACTTGTTGAGAAATAATGGCTACAATTTAGATAGTGCCTCTGCGCACTATCCTTTTACCGAACTCGACCATAACGAGGACCTCAAATTAGCGTGTGCGCACAAACTTTAATTATCAAAATAATTATTATAACTATTCGCTGGAAACCGACAGAAACTCCCCTTCTACTGAACCGATTTTGATGAGACTTGTCTCTGGATAGGTCTCGAGAAGACCTTCCTTCCGGACCTTGGTCCAGGTCCCTATCTGCTACCTTCAGGGAGCTCTTGCGTGAAGAACGCTGAATAAGGGGAAATTCTGTCAATTTATAGCTTTACACGGTACTTTCTAGTACATAGGTGCACCTTAGTGCCAGGGTACCAGCAAGGGACTTGAAGCCCTACTCCTGGGCCATCGAACTGTGACAGATTCACAGCTTCATCTATAACTTTCACGGGCACAACCGCGTGAAAGTGCGAAAGTATAGCTTCTGTGCCTGGTTTTGACACATAAATCGAGTTTGTACTCGAGCTGGAGGGTGGATCCACATCCACCAACCATCATCGGATATCCCTTGCAATGGGCCATCTCATGGTGGAAGTCCGGTGGATACAGCTCCAACCCTCGATTCAGTATTCACTCTGATGTGATCTACGATGCGAGAAAACCATGGAACCTCGTACTTTGTCAAGTCGGTTAGTTCCCTAACCACCAGAGTTAGGCTCCTTCCAAAAATGTGGTTGGGAAGCTAGAGAATTGGGCTATCGAATGGTGGTACCCTGATGGGTGTACTACCAGCCTTTCTGGTTCTTTAGTTGCCGGGAAGTGGCCGAAATAGGAAATGTCGTGTTGTTATACGGCTTTAACGCCTCTGTGTGTGTATGTGTAGCTATATATTAGCTTTGAGTTGTGGCCGAGTCTAGGCGCCTGCCTGAGGGTCCCCAAAAGTAATGCTTCAGATAGCATATCGATAGTCCTTCAGGCACCAAGTTTGTCTGAAGGTAGTGGGCCCTCTGACAGACGCATAGAAACGTCCATGCTGGCACATACAGACACATTATTTCAAGCAAGCAAGGTCTATGTACTAGAATTACATAGATGCCATCTATATATAGGGCCTGGACATAATTCCAGGTTACCTAGAAGCGCTAGATCGCTTATAACGAATTTTCTATTTAGTTACTTGAGCAAAAATGCATGTATTTACCATCTCAGAGTGAAACTGTTTTAAACCTGGCTATGTGCTGTTGTTATGTAAAGTTTTTCAGTCATAGCACCAAGGTATACTATCTAGAACACCTAGATGGTGTTTCCTGACAAAACAAAGGTGTAAGGAAAATAATACGATTGGCAGGTAGGCAGAGCGCACATACCGATACTTGCGAACCAGCCATTTTAGGGGGGACCAAAATAAGTAAACAAATATTTTTTTTTGCTTAAATCACTACTTACATATTATATCTAAAGTATATCAGCTATAATACTACTAGATAATCGCTTTTTGCATACTATAAGCTATTAAAGGGCCCTCAAAACACTATTCTAAATTACCAAATTTAGCCGCTTACGCGCAAAACTATATAAACAAGCGACGCCATCTGACTGCTCACTCTTCGCCTGCCATCGCCGCTGAGCGGTCGTCTCGCCGCCTGCCGCTCTCCCCACCGCGCGCCCCGCCGCGTCCCACTCTCCGACTCGTCGCGCCACTGCGTGACGTCACTGCGGTCGCCGCGTCTCCGCGCGCCGCCCACAGGTGTCACTACTAGTAACTTCGGTTACTAGTAGGGACATTTTTTTTGGCCCCTTCCGGGTTAAAACCACGACTTAGTGGTCCTTGGTGGATACCTAAAGGTGTTAACGAAGCCAAGTGGAGTGGTGACCCGCCCACTCACTAAGTCCCGTCTGGACACGGCAGTCAGAAGGAGTCGGGAGCAAGGTAGTTGGCCTTGGTAGATAGCCTAGTCAACCCCTGTCTCTGCCCCACAGCGATTCACCTGGCACGGTCGGGTGTCTCAACCCCGACGTGCCAGACTTTCGATACACAGGAGAAGGGGGGCCCACCTTCGGTGGGTTCACCGGTACCTTAGGACCCCTGCCACCCAATAAGATTGGTTGCAGGATAACAAGCTTAGGGCTCACCAGAGACACACCTCCCAGTCTAACCCGGCTGGGAGGGAAGGCTTTTACACACCCCGGGCCCACCCACCCGGGGAAGACCTGTAACGATGCCTTAAGCACAGGTACAGGCAGCTATCAAGCTTGTTAGAGATAGGCTTGCCCAAGATTGCCAATTCCGTTTGAGATATGGTAATCCCATGTGGATTATTATAAATGCCCTCCCTTCCGATTCGGACCCGACTGAGACCGAGGCCCCTGAACCTAGCACGGCCTCCGTGCCATGCGTGGAAAAGGACTCACCAAGGTCACCCTCCCCACCCGTCAGGCCCACTTTCGGGCCTAGATCACCCAACCTTTCCCAGGGTGAGGTACAGGTAGTCAAACCCAATTCACACCTTTCTGAGAGAGATCGCAGCCCTCTCAAGCCCCAACCTTCGGCCATCGAGCCTAATTCACTTGTCAAATCATGGAGAGATCCCCCCTCTGCTAGCGAGTACAGAAAGTACAAAGAGCTTGTAGCTTCCCTCCATAAGTCCTCAAAAAAGTCCAAGTCCAAGTCCAAATCGTGGGCTGAGGACGAATGCGATTCCCCTATGGAAGAAGCAATTAACCTTAGCACTGATGACGAATGGGAAGCTTTAGCTGACCAGGGTGTATCAGTCGCTGACCCAGACAAACCCGATATGTCAGAGGATTACGATACCGTGTCCTTTTCCGACTCCTCCGATCACGACTCTTACAAAAATTCTGGAGGTAAGCGGAAAAAGAGGAAGAGTCCCTCTCATGCTACCAAGGCCAAAAAGGCGGTAGCTTTAACCTTTCCCCGGACAGTTCTGCCGCCGGCCTTGCCCGACAGGCAACCCTCCCCCGACCCCGCCCCCGCCAGTCCTTCTCAGCGGATAAACCACTCGCCCAGCCCTATGGTAATAGCAAATACCACTAGGAAGCCCCCTCCTCCTCCACCCATTTATCTTCAAGATAAAGGGAAATGGAGCGACATTTCAAGCGCATGTGTTGAGCGCAAAATCAAATACACGAAAGCCACTGCATGCCAACAGGGCATCAGAATTCAAGTCCCCATCCCCCGTGATTACCGAAATTTAACTCGATTCTTCAAAGACCGGAAAGTTTCTTTCCATACCTACTCCCTTCCGGAGGAAAAGTCAACAAGAGTCGTGATCAAGCGCGTTTCGAAGGAAATCCCTACGGAAGAAATCTGCAAGGATTTAATAGCGCAGAATGTCCCTGTTTCAGAGGTCCACCGATTGCATAAAGCAAGAGGCGGAGAACTCTACGACATTGTTTTGGTCGTGTGCTTCCCCACTGAGGGTCACAATTCCATTTTCAATGTCAAGACTGTTTGTAATCTGTCTGGCATTTCCATCGAAAAGCCCTACCACCCCCATCTTCTTGGTCAGTGTCACAACTGCCAACTGTATGGTCGTTCTCAGACCAATTGCTTTGCGGCTCCCAGGTGCGTTAAGTGCAAGGGAGAGCATGGCACTAAGGACTGTCCCCGTCCAAAGGACCGCTCACAATGCATGGAGCCTCCCAGCTGCGTGCTTTGTGGCCAAGTCGGGCACCCGGCTAATTACCGTGGTTGCCCAAAAGCCCCAAAGCTAGCGCCTAAAATGGCCAAGCGTAACGACGCGCGCCAAGCGCGCGTAGCCCCTACCTCCCAACTTCCCCTCAGACTAGCCCCTCGGAGGTCTTCACCCTGGGATAAGCTGAACCACCAAAGTGTGGCCCCTCAGTCTTACTCCCAGCCAATTCCAGCGCTGATGGCCACTCCCATCGCAGCGCCAATCATTATCCCCGACCCAATGCCCCCCGCTGCCCCTATGACCGCACAAAGCCAAAAGGTGGCTTCCACCACCCCTGCCGCTAAGTGCCCGCCCCCTGCCGCCCCCTCAGGGCGAAAGTCATATTTGAGCGTTGCTGAAAACATAATATAATCAGCGCATATTCCCCCCCGTCCCCTCAAGCCCGTGCTCTGGATGCAGAAATTCGGAATGCAGGCTCTCTCAATCCCATTGCATGCGCTCACCTCTTTTCGAGGTACGAGTCCATAACTAAGGAGCTCGATAGCCTTATCTACAAGGACGGTCAATGGGTTCGTAAATAGTACGAACTCTCTGTCCATACAATACAAACTTAGATACAAATTCGTTCCGTCCTCGTCGCAGAGGCTCGTCGCGTAATCCTTTTCGATTCATATAAATAAGCCAGCCCGCGTTTGCTGAGCCATAGTTAAATGCCAGTTAGATATTCATTGGAGTTTCTTGTCTGTTCTTCTCCACGTAGGCTTTTCCGAACGGATGGTAGAATCACTTTATTAGATCCGGCCTTAGCCTTCCCCCCAGCGACGCCCTGAGCCGAGGTCCGACCCCAACTGGGGTAGCCCTTAGTGCTGTCGCTTTAGGTTTAGAAATTTGAAGCCTGGCTGGAGGCTAAGAGATTAGTCTCCATAGGGTAGCCCGGTTAAGCAGAAGACGGCCACTTTGGTCGAACTGTGAGACGCCATGAAAAAAAAAAAATATCTGTCTGCTCATTTCGTACTAAACTGTCGTGGCGACCGGTCGTTTTTACGGAGTTTGAATTTATTTTTCTTGCCGTAACTACCGCACTCAGTATGTATGTAATGATTCTAATTTAATTGTTAAACCCCATATTAACCAAATACATACTGATATACACTAAAACATAATGTTTAGTGCCTCAAAAATGCGAACGAAATTCTATGTTCGAAAAAACTATAAAAGAATTTTTCTCATCTAAAATTGTTCTTGTCCGTTCTTCTCCACGTAGGCTTTTCCGAACGGATGGTAGAATCACTTTATCAGATCCGGCCTTTGCCATCCCCCAAGCGACGCCCTGAGCCGAGGTCCGACCCCAACTGGGGTAGTCCTTAGTGCTGTCGCTTTAGGTTTAGAAATTTTAAGCCTGGCCGGAGGCTACATAGCTTAGTCTCCACAGGTTAGTCCGGTTAAGCAGTGGACGGCTACTTTGGCCGAACTGCGAGACGCCACGTATTAAAAAAAAAAAAACTAAAATTGTTTAGTACGAGATAGCGCGCTGGGGTAAGCAGACGTATGTCTGTCGATACAATTTTATATTTACAAACTATACAGATATTGTTTGTGACGCCTCGTCGCGAACATCTCTCCCGCCGTGCAGTGTTGTGTCGACCCGATGTGTGTTGGCGCGGCGCTGCATCAGCATAGTGAGCGACGCACGTAGGCAGCGCGCGTGCCACGACGCTCAGCGACACGTCGCTCAGCTCTCGCCGCGGGAACTCTGCTACGCTCATTTCGGTAGTGGAATGAGCTTCTTCACCGGACGCTTTAGAGTGCCGCCAGTGGTGCGCACCTCAGCGGTCCGGACTTCTCCATCAGGGCCAGGGTATATGGCCTGGATGCGGCCTCGCGGCCACGTGTTGCGTGGCAGCTGGCCGTCTGTGATAAGGACGGGGTCGCCCTCCTGCAGGCCAGGCCCGCAGCTATGGGGCTCCCGCCGGTGTTGGATCTCTTTCTGTTTCTTGGACGGTGAAAACGCCGTGTGATGGCGATATTCACGACCTCTATTGGTCTATTTCTTGGTCGGTGAAAGCGCCGTGTGATGGCGTCATTCACGACCTCTATCGGTCTATGAAGATCCGGTTTCCTACCCGGCTTCTTCTCGATGGAGACCAGCCTTGTAAGAGCTGTCTCGCTGGTGTCGGGCATTTCTATGGTCTCCGTGGCGGCTATACGGCATCTTATGCGTAGTAGGCCATCTACTAGCTCTGTTTGCAACGTTTGCAGTGGGCTATTCTTGTCCACTACTTCGTGCTCGTGCAATCGGGCTACCTCCTGAGCGAACGATTGCTGCTGTGCGACTTGTACGAGTATTTTCTCAGCTTTTATATACTGCTTTCGGACTTGTGGCGCTATGTACGACGGCTTTGTTGCTGCAGTCGCTGTCTTCTGTTTCTTCCGCCAGTCCGTGTCCTCTTCTGTGTTCTTCTGTGTTCTCTTATAGAACGTTTTCTCTGTTTTTTGTTTACAGCGAAAAATAAAACGTAGGACGGTAGCAGTCGCACGTAATAGCCGCTCCCATCTCGAAAAGTTGACGGGATTAGGTATAGCTTTTATGAGCTTCGAAGTGTATGTATGTTTGGAAGTTTTTCCCTCCGAAACATCTTTTTCATACTTGTTTTCTTTGACAGTGAGAGTTCTTTCTTCTCCTGTCTCTTCAACCATTGGAGGCTTTTCTGATGGCCATGAATTGGGGTCTTCATATAAAAAACTGGGGCCACAGAACCACTCGTGCTTCGAATCAAACTTTTGTGGCACGTCACGAGTTGCTATGTCGGCGATGTTCAATTTCGTAGGAATCCATCGCCAATCCTCCACTTTGCTGCCTTCCTCTATGGCAGCTATGCGATGAGCTACGAAGGCCTTATAGGTTCGTGCTCCTTTACGTATCCATGACAGAACTGTTTTGCTGTCTGTACAATAAGTGACCGACGACTGATTGTTGTCGTGCTCTCGTTTCACAGCTGCAGCCAGACGGGTTTCCATCACCGCTGCCTGCAGCTCGAGGCGCGGTATCGATTGTAGCTTCAATGGTGCTACTCTCGCTTTGGCCATAACTAGGCTCACCTTTTGTGAGCCTTCTGCTGTGGTGGCTCGCCAATACACAGCTGCTGCGTACGCCATCTCGCTTGCGTCGGTAAATACATGTATTTGTATTTCATTGGCATCACTATACCCAGGATAGCATCTTGGTATGCTGATGCCCTTGAGCTGCCGCAGGTTTTCGATCCAGCTTCTCCACTGAGCTGCTTGATCGTCTTCTAATAGCTGGTCCCAATCGATGCCTCGCCTCCAAGCCTCTTGCAATATTTGTTTAGCTCGAATCGTTACAGGTGAGTTTGATACCCATTTCGATAAGTCGAATTTCGCCTGTTGGTGAATTTCCTTCACCCTGGTCGCGACTTCTGTCGCTTCTTTGACCGTTCTATAGCTGTCCAGATAATCGTCCATATAATGGTTCTCTATAATAGCCTTTACTGCTACTGGATGCTGTTCGATGTGCCTTCTTGCGTTCCAATCTTTTGCAAAGATGGCGGTGCACGGCGAACTTGCCGCGCCGAAAATGATGGACGTCATTCGGTACTCTTCTGGGGCTCCTTCTCTCCTATTGCCTCTCCTCAGGTAACGAAGTGAGTCTCCGTCTTCACTCCGCACCTTGACTTGCATGAACATCTCGGCTATGTCTCCGGAGATGGCCACGCAGTGTCTACGAAATCGCATCATGACGCCGGGCAGCGACTGCAGCAAGTCCGGTCCGGTTAGCAGGAAGTCATTGAGTGACTTTCCTCTTGATTTGGCAGCGGCATCATGTACTATACGAATTTTCTCTGGCTTCATGGGGTTGAAGACATCGAAATAAGACAGGTACCAGATTCTTCCTGGCGTGCTTGATTTGAGGGCCCTCTCAGCATATCCCTTTTCGATTAGGGAGTCCATCTGTTGTGAATATTTCACACCAAGAGCTGGGTTTCTATCCAGCTTCTTTTCTATAGAGACTAACCTCTTGAGTGCTGTCTCGTAACTGTCGGGCATTTCTATGGCTTCTTCCCGCCATAGCATGGAGGTCTCTATGTGCCCGCTTTCTAACCGCCTTGTGTCGCGGTTCAAGATGTCTTCTGCCCTCTTTTGAGGATCAGAAGCTGGCTGTTTTGGATTGATAGCCAACGATTCTATGGTAAAGACTCGCAAAGGTGCAAATGTCCTTGGGCGATTCGCTGCAGCGTGGCAGCCCTCTGAGTCGGTCCGTTTCAGCCTGGGCTATTGAGTCAGGACGTCCAAATTTTAGCTCCAATTCTCTCATGATTTCATCCGGTTTAGCATTCCCGATGAGTTTTGAGCTCACTGTCTCCAGTGGCGACCACGCAAGCTCCTTCTGAGTCTTGCTGTGTTTTCTATGTCGCTGAAGTAGGCATGAGTTGCCTCGTAAATGGCTCGAAAAGATAGCCATTCTGTATGAGCTCCACCGAAGTTCGACAGAGTCATGATAACCAGCGACGCCGTTCGATTAGGCGTCCATGGTTCGAATTTTCTGTTGGCTAGCGACGCTATAGTGGATGTCAGCTCCGATAGAAATGGACGGAGTGACTCTTTCGCTTCTGTTTACCTTGGCGGCTCCGTCTTGGACGGCTCTGTCCTAGACGGTTCGATGTTAGCCTTCGTCTGTGGTTGGTCTATATGGGTCTGGGAGTCCGCTACAGCGTCGCCGTCCGCAGTTGGAGGCCTATCTTGCTTCCCATTGGCGACGTCGTCCTCCCTCAACGGTGTGGGCTCTGGCGCCTCTTCGAGCCAGGAACGCACGTACTCTTCATTCGAGTCTCTGTCATCCATATATTCCGCTTCAGAAGCTTCTTCTTCTGCTCTTTGAAGGGCTAACTGAGCGAGCTCCAACTTCATCTTCAATAAGACTTCGCGAGCTCTAGAGATTTTTCTCTGTGACCGGGTCGTCTTGCTTGTAGACGGCGGTCTTCTATGTTCGTTACGGGCGTCACCCCGGGTAGCCATTATTTCTCCTTGTACAAAGGTCTTGTCTTGGATCCTTTGTGTTCTATCAGAAGGCTTCAGTGTTCCATCTGAAGATCCTTCTGCTCTCGATGCCTTCTTGCATGTGCTCGGTTCTTGTGGTTCCTCTTCTTGGTGTGTGGGCGTGTTGTCACCTATCTGTGACACGGTGGGGCTCCTGTTCGGTACGGACTGTTCAGTCCCATCAGTCGTAGTCGGCGAGCGTGGGTGCAATGGATGGTGTATGCCTGCACCCGGACGCTCCATGGCGACTGTCCACGCCTCAGGCCTCTTGTCCTGCGATCTGGTTATCGGCATCCTGATTGGTCCAAAATGTCAGCTCGAAACGGTTAAGTCCGAATCTAGAGTTCAATACGATTGGGTTAAGTCTATTTTCGAGTTTCGAAACGGCTATGTCCAAGTCCAGTCTTCACTTCAAGACGTCGACTCGAAACAGCTAAATCCAAACTTCAAATGTTTCTTGAAGACTGCTAAGTCGTAACTCCGGGTTAAGTCCAATTTCAGTCGTTGAATCGAAGAGGGTTCGCTTCCTTTTTCAAAATTGAAAAGTAACTCTAAACTCCGGGTTAACTTTTAACTCCGGGTTAACTCTGACCTTCTTAACCCCGGGTTAACCTTCAGAATATAAGTTTCTAGTCAGTCTCCAAAACTATAAGTACCAAATCAGCTTCAAACTGCTATGTTGACACGACGCAGGTTCACTTTAATACTATCGACCCACAAGGGGTAACCACTTGAGTAAGTTTTCACTGTACTCACTGTTTTCTAAGTGTCAACCTGTCCAGCAGCCTCTAAGGATGACCATCTGAGCTAATACCAATCGCAGAACCTTCTGTCTAACACAAGACTTTAGTAGTCAGTCCAGACTCCAGTTGTGGAAGCTCTATTTCGTATACGACTATTTGTTTTCAAACAAATTCTAAGTCAATAATAAGTCTTCAGCTATAACGCTTCAGGAAATTTACAGGAACTATTTTTCGTTTATTTTTTTATAGAACAAGTCGCCCACACGACTATTCAATATGCCTCTGTGTGTAAGCCTCTTCTAGGATAGCGCTTCAGCGATAATCCTTGAGCTGTAATCCTTCAGGAATTCTATGAACGTCGAATGTTCGTTCTATCTCCTAAACGAGCTCTCAACACGCTGTATGTGAAATTTCCGATCGTGAAATTTCTAGCGATAACTCTTCAGGCTGTACATATTTCTTCAGGATACAGTTTCTATATAATTCTCAGTTACTGCTGTTTCTCAGTATGCAGGTTACACAACAGAGACAACTCAAAAACTAGTCTTTACGACGGTAATCTAATCGCAACAATATGCTTCTCTGGAAGCAGCTAGCACCACAGGAAACGGCTCAGGAACGGCAGTTGCGTCCTAGCAAAATGGTTGTGTTCTAGAGCTAGTCCACGCGTGGGGCCCAATCCACACGTGCACTTTTCACGACGGTAGTCGCTCTAGAAGCTTCTACTAACCAAGTCAAACGTACGCGCGCCTTTTGACGACGCTAATCTCCCAGTTACTGGGTTTCTATCCTCTCAAGGAGTACACTATGCTTTCGACTGTTAAAGAAATATGATCTTAATCTCGACACTTGTAAGGTTTACGAGATGGACGTCAGGTTTCTTTATTCACTGGAACTATTCTCACGAACGTAACGTTTCGTACCCCGGTCGGCACTTTGTGTGGGTGTGTAAACTTACCAGGTTTATATTGAGGGTACATACGTTCTCGGCAATGGTCGTCAGGCTTCTTTATTCTCAGGAATTTTCACTGGCTTGGACCTCGGTTTTCTTTGTTCTCAGGCACAAGCTTCACAGGAACGATACGTTTGACATTCGAAAAAGAAATAGGAATGTAACCCCAATTGACAAAGTTACGGGACGTCAGTCTTCTTTGTTCTCAGGAACGGGACAGCGGTTTTCTTTGTTCGCTGGAACTAGGCTCTTCTTATTGGCCTGTATTTTCACTGGAACCCGGGACGCCAGGCTTCTTTGTTCACTGGAACTAGGCTCTTCCTATTGGTCTGTATTTTCACTGGAACCCAGGACTCCGGGCTTCTTTGTTCACTGGAACTAGGCTCTTCTTATTGGCCTGTATCTTCACTGGAACGGTGCATAGGTCGTTTGCTCAAAAATTCGGCTCGACAGGACCAGCAAATGTACGGGACGGAAGTGATCGTTCGAGGCCGTAGGCACTCCGGAGGTTGTAAGGCTACAGCTCGAACGCGTTGACGCCCCTTGCACCTATAGTTCGTTGTCTTCGAGCAAATACCGTCCCTGAAGTGGTTGAAAGGCTTCCAAGTATGTTGAGGGGAAGGCGTGATGTCCAGGTTAATCAAAGACTTGAGTTTTCATGACCAAAAGCGACGCTTCTTCATGGTCTTTGTTACGCAAAGTGACGTGGATTTGACTTGTTGAGAAATAATGGCTACAATTTAGATAGTGCCTCTACGCACTACCCTTCTACCGAACTCGACCGTAACGAGGACCTCAAATTAGCGTGCGCGCACAAACTTTAATTATCAAAATAATTATTATAACTATTCGCTGGAAACCGACAGAAACTCCCCTAGTACTGAACCGATTTTGATGAGACTTGTGTCTCTGGATAGGTCTCGAGAAAACCTTCCCTCCGGATCTTGATCTAGGTCCCTAGCTGCTACCTTCAGGGAGCTCTTGCGTGAAGAACGCTGAATAAGGGGAAATTCTGTCAGCTTTACACGCTACTTTCTAGTACATAGGTGCACCTTAGTGCCATGGTACCAGCAAGGGACTTGAAGCCCTACTCCTGGGCCATCGAACTGTGACAGTTTCACAGCTTCATCTTTAACTTTTACGGGCACAGCCGCGTGAAAGTGCGAAAGTATAGCTTCTGTGCCTGGTTTTGGCACATAACGCGAGTTTGTACTCAAGCTGGTGGGCGGATCCACATCCACCAACAATCATCGGATATCCCTCGCGATAGACCATCCCATGGTGGAAGTCCGGTGGATACAGCTCCAACCCTCGATTCAGTATTCACTCTGATGTGATCGACGATGCGAGAAAGCCATGGAACCTCGTACTTTGTCAAGTCGGTTAGTTCCCTAACCACCAGAGTTAGGCTGAGTTTGAATTTATTTTTCTTTCCGTAACTACCGCACTCAGTATGTATGTAATGATTCTAATTTACTTGTTAAACCCCATATTAACCTTGATACTGATATACACTAAAACATAATGTTTAGTGCCTCAAAAATGCGAACGAAATTCTATGTTCAAAAAAACTATAAATTAATCTCGTCTAAAATTGTTTAGTACGAGATAGCGCGCTGGGGTAAGCAGACGTATGTCTGTCGATACAATTTTATATTTACAAACTATACAAATATTGTTTGTGACGCCTCGTCGCGAACATATACCTAATAATTTAAAATCATCACTTCGAGTATCACAAAAAATGTAATTATTTAACTCAGCAAAATATATCTTGGCGCATGGTAGTGCCCCCGCCAAGATGAGGCAAGCGTAGCGCACCTATCTTTTCTCGAAGCACTTCGTCGTTTTTTTGAACCCTCATAACTTAGATTTAGATTATACCAGATAAACAAAATTCTTGGGATATGAGGTCAATAGTAGACTTATAAAACATATAAAATTTCAATTGCATAGCTCTTACATTTTAGATTTTATTGATATCTAAGTAACCCCGCTTTTTTCACTGACTCACTCACTGATTCTCATCAAAATTCTTAGGATACTTTCTAAAGTCCTAGAAAGCTAAAATTTGTTATATAGCTAGAATAAGTACATTAACAACAAAAATATACTAAAACTTGGAATTTTACCCCCGAATTCATCCATCCCCTTACATTAGGGAATGGAAGTTTTAATGAAACTTCCCTTCCGCAAATTTTGATGCAAGAGCTCTGAAAATTGAAAAAGGGCTTCATGATATAAATAATAAAATACATATGTCAGGATTTTTATTAAATCAACCTCCACCTTTTAAATTAGGGGATGAAAATAACACAAAAAAATGTCTTAAGCAACTTACAAAAAGAATTGACAACCCACCAAAACATTTTAATGTAAAATGTTGCCAAGACGAGACCATATGGCTCGCATTGTCAAGAAGTTATCAGAACTCATGTAGAGCTAATCTTCTAACTCTACACGCCCTAACTCTACAAGACCTAATTACACAAACTTAACCGTAGTCAAAATATGTGGCTTAGCCGTTTCGCTACCGTCACATGCCTCGTTACTAGAAGTCGTCACTTATAGGTTTCACGTATTTCATATGCGCAGCTCTTGGTCACTATGTTTCGTTACTATCAGAACTATTGTGTAACAGAAAAGTAATGAACAGTAAATAATTTTTTCACCTTACGTCCATGTCTTATGAATCATTTTACAATGACATACAAAAATACCCGTTTCCAGCAGTGGGACGTTTATTGACCGACGATGATTGTAACACAAATCTGCGTGACTGTACTTTGGCAATCGAGTAAAATGCAAACGTGTGTACAGTTGGCGAAAACATATTAGTAATATATTTTCGCCAGTAAGTGATTTAATTAAAATTTCACTATATGGACACGAGGGCAGTGTGGCCCAGTGGTAACGGCCGCGACTTACAAGTTGTTCGGACCCTGGCAGGCACTTTACTTTGTGTAATTTTTTACATGACCACTGCTCTAAAAAAGGTAAAGGAAAACATCGTGAGGCAAATGGACACGCGTAAAACATCTTTGCGCGTCCAGATGACGAAATAGAAACTGATTTTAAGTTTACCAACTGGGCACACGTATGTCCAGTCTCTTGTGTCGATTTGGAGAATAATCCAAAAAAAAAAAACAATTGAACGCGAGTTATGTTTCGGCGGTCGGGGATTTACTTAAAAAATATTTATTTATTACACAATTACTTTAATTATAAAAATACAGGATATTTAGCTGGTGGCTGATGCGAGACTGAATATAATACAAAGAAAAATAATGATATCTAATTTTGCGGTAAATGCAAAGTTGCAAAACGACGCATGTTGACGGTGACTGCTAACTCAGCGTAAACGTCTGTTACGATGAGTTAACTCCTCCCTCCATAGGATAGAAGCAACTCTTGCTTCTGGCGGCGTCCGCGCTGCCCTTGGTGTCCACCGGGATGTTCTTTGTTTTCCATTGATACAGTTTCCAGGATGCTGCTGCGACCAGTAGGATATATAGGATGATTGTGCTCCAGCTAGGTGTAACTGCTATGGTTGGCCAATTATCTTCTTCTGGCACGGAGATGTCGCCTGCTCTGTTGATAAGTTCGTGGATGCTGTCTAGTGAGATGTCTTCTAATTGGAGTTCGTATTGTATTGATTGTTCTGAGACTTGATGCTGCTCCGGTAATGGTATGACCTCGTTGATAACGACCGTGTCGGTGTGAGACCGCAGTGTCTTATTCATGATGTTCATCTGGCAGTCTTCTGTTAGTGTAACGAGATGAATTCCCGACAGCTTCTTGTAATCTGTCTTGGAGTTGCATTGTGTTTTGGTAACTTCTTCTTCTCTGAGGACGAGTAGCCAGTTGTTGTCTCCGATCTTCTGAACTTTTCCTCTTCTTAAGTTCATCTTAGCGTGAGTGCAATTTGCTGGGCGATGCTGGATGAGTGATAGTATGCAGTCATCTGAGTCTTCAATTCTTCTGGTGTCGAGGAGCTTGCAGAGCTGGGTGTTGTCGGTCAGTGGCTGACAATCTTCTTCCAGGTAAGCGTACTCATCGTTACCAAGTGCCAGGTATTTTGATTTTGGAATGATAGTGAGGTTACTTTTATTTGGGATAGAATAGAGATGGATAAGGTCGTAGGTTTTTGAGGTAATTGAGGGGATTTCGAGAATAAAGTTAACAGAGTGTTCTGTGCTGTAAGCTTTAACTTTAATTGACTTCTCTATCCTGTATATGTTACTAATGCTAATACTATCTACTGGTTTAAACATAAACATACTTTCTAAGTTTCTTAACTCTTCTATTAAATTCTGAGGACTTATAATACTAGGATGCATGGTGCCTATCTGAGCGAAAGTCATAGCATCTTCTAATAACATTAACCTATCTAAAATTATCTGTAAACTAAAATCTATCTGTACGTAAATATCTAGGAAATGTAAATGGTTAGAAAGGTTGTTGGAATTATTTGTAATATTTTGTAATACACTAGCCAAATGTTGCTGATTATTATTTAATTTTGTTAACTGTTTACTAAACTCATCGATTGTATTGTGTGCTAATACCAAGGATTTCCTTTGTGAATCCTGTACGTTTCTAACTCTGTTTTTAATGTTTAAAATTTCTGCTTCAAACTTAGCTGCATCTTCTTGGTCGAGATTACCTGTGATAGACTTAACGACAGTACCTAATCCATCTATCAGACCGCGGCGCTTTCTAACTTGCGGCGTTAAAGATTTAATCTTCTTACCAATAATATTAAGGCTATATTCTATTTGATTCCTATACGTTTTATGTAATTCTCCAGATGCTGTACTCTCAGCGTTTTTCGTGCTAGCATATAGGGACATCAATTGGATAGATGTAAAGTGCAGATTGCTAATGTTGTAAACGCAAGCAAGGCTAAAGTAGTTGTCTTGTTTAAGGAGTTGACCTTGTTTAAGGAGGAGGATACCATTGTCGTTACCTACTTGGGTAATGGTTACGGTTGCTGTTGTGTTGAGCACGACAGCTCCTGCGATGAAGATCCTGCAACAAGATGAGGCCTCCGTAGTAGTTTGAAGTGAACCCTAATGGACTTAGAATTTGGATGGTTACCTATTATTTCAGCCACATTATTTGGGTGAAGATGTATGATCTTGTATGGTCCTTTGAAGACTGGCTTCGTCTTGTCACTGCGTGCTGACTTTGCTACCTGTTTATAGACAGTTTCACCTACCTTGAATTTAATTTCTTCTGCTTCTTGGTTACGTTTAGCAATCACCTGCTCCTTGTTTTTGGACATGTGTGCGGCGATGCACTCTTGAACTGCCTCTGCGTTGGCCCGATGCTTAATAACATAGTCCTGGTAAAATTCTTTTGGGTAGTATAATTCTAGAGGGTTTCTGGATGCTGTGTGTCCGAATAATAACTCATGAGGTGTATAATCTGTTGCTGAATGGATAGCGTTGTTGTACGCTATTATAGAGTACTTCATAATTAGCTGTATAGGATCATCTTTGTTAGTCATTCTTTGTATCCTAATTATTTCGGCTAGGGTAGAGTGTAAACGTTCAATAGGGGAATTAGAATTAGGATTATAGGGTGTCGTGAAGTGTACGTGAATGTTATGTAGTGCGCAAATTTCTTTAATAACATCGTTGTCGAATTTAGTGTCTGAATCTGTGGTTATTTTATTCGGTAAACCTAACACTGAGAAAACGTTTAGCAATGCTTCAGCTATATGGACGCTACTGCATGCTGTTAGTTGGACTGCCTGGGCGTATTTAGAGAAGTTATCAATGACTGTAAGGAACGTTGCGCCTCCGGTTGAGTAAAGGTCCATAAATATATGCTCCATCGGTTTACGAGGGGTATCGGTTATAGCTAAAGGTGGTTTAAGAGGGTTGCGTTCGTATTTAGATTTCAAACATGTGTCGCATTGATTAACGAATCTTTGAATGGTAAGAAGCATGTTTGGCCAATAGTAATTCCTGTGCAACTGTTTATACGTCTCCTGAATACCACGATGAACCGTCTTACCTTCATGATATTTCTTAATCAACTCTTGTTGTTCCGTTTTGTTTTCTACTAGAGTTACGCGTGTTGTACATTTAAGTAGCTTAGGGCCTCTGTCGTTAAATATTGTTGTGTAAACTCTAGAAAAGGCATGGTATAATTCTTCATTATGAAAGTAACAATGGAATATACGATCAGCAATGGTGTGCTCTTTAAGGAATCTAATTATCTCGGACTCTGTATTATTTACTGGGATAAAGACATCTTTTATAACTACCTTTGAGTTAGTGGATCTGTTATCTACTCTATACATAGAACCGGGTGTTGACCTAATGTGGAACTGTTTTAACTGCCTATCAATAGTGTCTGCTATGATGGGTATACCTTTATTTTCGTTGTCAGGCTGTGTATGTCTTGTAGACACTAGTTCAGGTTCAGCTGACACTACACTCATGCTATCCGTACCTATATTAGATTCGGGAATACTTGGGGTTTGTAATTGTACATTTTCATTGGGTGCTTCTGTGTCTGTTTGATTTTCGGCTTCTCTACGCACGTTTTCGAATATTCTATTAATTATCTCATCGTCTTCGTTATCGTCTAAATGAACGGCTAAAGAGTCGACACTACCGTGGAATAATTTAATACGTGATAGAGCGTCTGCGTTAGTGTTTTGACGCCCTTTCTTGTATACAACCTTGTAATCATATTCTGAGAGTTTTAGACGCCATCTAGTTAATTTTGAATTGGGGTCTTTTAATGACATAAGCCAGGTGAGAGGCCTGTGGTCCGTATATATGATGAACTTTCTACCGTAAAGATAGGGCCTAAAGTATTTTATTGCCCATACTATAGCGAGTAGCTCCTTTTCTATTGTAGAGTAACGCGATTCGGTATCTGATAGTGTCCGGGATGCAAATGCTACCGGTTTGTCGGATCCTACTATTCCTTGGGATAATACCGCACCTAATGCTACGTCCGAAGCATCGGTGGTGAGGATGAAGGGCTCATCAAAATTAGGGTACTGTAGTATTGGAGCGTTAGTTAAAATTTGTTTGCACTTATTGAAAGCTTCTAAGAAATCCGGGGAGTGTATGACTTTACTATTTTTCTTAAGGCAAAGGGTCATTGGTTTAGTAAGCTTAGCGAAATCTTTTACGAATTTTCTGTAATATCCGACCAAACCTAGGAAGCCTTTTATTTCCTTCTGGGTCTTAGGTAAGGGGAAGTTAAGTACGGCTTTTATCTTGTCTTTGTTTGGTTTTAAACCTTCATCTGTTAGTTCATGTCCTAAGAAGTTAACTTGTTTTTGTAGGAACTGTGATTTATCCAACTGGATCCTTAGATTATGTATTTTGAATCGATCGAATACTTGTTTTAATTTTTCTATGTGTTGTTGCAATGACGTAGATATTATTATTACGTCATCTAAGTATGTGTACACATTGTCTATGCCTCTTAATATATGGTCCATTAGTCTTTGAAATGTACTTGGTGCATTTTTGAGTCCAAATGGCATTCTAAGGAACTCATAGTGCCCTCGTTCTGTGGTGAATGCGGTTTTTTCAGTATCATTAGGGTGCATTTCCACTTGGTGAAAAACGCTAGCAAGGTCTAGGGTTGTGAAGTATTGAGCTCGTCCTAATCTATCTAATATGTCGTGTATATTTGGTAAAGGGTATTTATCTTCAATGATACGGTCATTGAGTCGTCTGTAATCAATTACGAGTCTCCATTTGACATTGCCTGAGGAATCGGGCTTTTTGGGTACTATATGAACGGGACATGACCAAGGAGATATGCTCTCTCGCACGATACCTTGCTGAAGGAGCTTATCCACTTGTTTACAAATTTCTTCGCGTTGTTGAGCAGCTTGTCTGTAACTACGTACAAAGACTGGTGTATTATCGCTTAATCTGAGCTCGTGTTTAACAGCGTGTGTAAAAGTGAGTGGTATATCTTCTGCATAGAACAAGTCCCTATACTGATAACATAACCGGGTTATTTCGCGCTTTTCTTCTTCGTTCATGTGGTCTGTACGGATTTTTTGAAGGTTTTTGTTTAATATACGGTCAATGTTATTATCTACCTGTATGGTATTAATATCGTGACTAATGTTTTTATTGGCATTGGAAAATGTTTCTAGTTTAATTGACGGGTTAAGCGGGATACACTTCTTTTGATCACTATGATTAATTAACGATGTTTTAAAAGAACCGTTTGTGACGTTAACTATAGCTGCTGGGGACATTAAATCATCTGACCACATTAAATCGTCGTGAAGGTATTGTCCATCTAAGTAGTTAGTTTTTACTTTGACTATCTTTTCGCATCTAGGTTCGATACTTATCTTTTGGGGTGGAGAACTAAAGTGTATTGGTATTTCCGCCGTAGATGTACGTAACACATTGTTATTTAAATCAATGTTACTCTTTAATTTTTGCAGAAGGTCCATTCCGATAAGACCTTTATATTTAGGGTCGAAATCGAATATTAGGAACTTATGTGTTATATCACTATTAAACGCGGGAGGTAAGGGAAGGTACACTACTTTGTCGTGAACTGATGAACTGTGTGCAGTATTAATTTGAAAGGGTTCTGTTTCTACACAGTACTCAAATATGGTGCCTGCAACTACGTCAGTTGCTATAGTTGAATGACTGGCCCCTGTATCTAATAGAAACTTACCGTCAAACTCTGGTAGTATTATGTACGGTAAATATTTCTTGGTCTGGAAATTGATTGAAACTAAGTCTGGTTGTCTCGGTTGGTGTCCAGGGTAAAATCCTGGTCACAACTTACCTCTTGTTCGTTCATAGTTACATTCGGCTCAAGTGCTATGCCGTTACCGTCTGTGATGCTGTTATAGAGCTCCATGTCACTGGATCCTGGTTGATCTTGAGTGGCCATCTGTATTGGAATGTAGAACAACTGCTGTGCGAACTGTGGGTTTTCTGGCTTACCTGCCGTACGCATTGTGACGTCCGATGATACTGGCGTGGGAACCGGTGGTTTTGGAATGTTAGGTTGATTCCTAAAGTTATTTGAAGCATTCGGTCTAGAGTCACCTGATGCTGGTTTGGACTTCCAGGGCAATACAGATTGTACCCATTGTTGACGCTGTTCGGGGGTCCTATAATTTGGTTGAGGTGCAAAGTTTTGTGGGGGAATAATAAAGCCAGGTGCAAACGGGCTTGCTGTATTACGGATGGGATTATTATTACCTGGTTGTTTAGATAACTCCCTTGGCTTTGCTTGTGACGTTGAAGGATTATTGCTGTAATTAGCTCTATTATACGAAAGCCTAGCTTCCTCTTGTCTGGCCGCTATGATGGCTGCTTCGAAGGTGTCCGGTTTGGCGATTCGAACGCCCAACGAGACATGGAAGTCTAACTGGTTTATATACTGTTCAATAACCATCTTTTCGTAATACGTTTTATTCCCATGTTCACCTACGGAATGCAGAGTATCTAAAAGCTCGCGGAGGCGTTTGCCGAAGCTTTCAGCGTCTTCTGTCTTAGACTTACGCACTCGCGTTAACTCCTGCATTACTTGTATTTCGTTTCGTGGTTCGCCAAGGCGCCTAACTAACGCGTTCTTAATTGTTAGCCATGAGTCTAAGTGGCCTTCGTACGCTATTGCGTCTATAGCTAGCCCACTAAGCCTACTTTTAATTAAGCAGATGAATGCTGGGTGCGAACGATCTGCCTCGGAAGTTAACAGTAATAAGTTTTCTACTTCCCTAATATAATAATTAAGTAATTTAGGATTGCCATCATATCTTGGCATCAAATCTGCGATTAGTTTATAAGGTTTATAGTTGGCATCATAATCCCTGAGCGACATTGTTTTTCTGTAGCTTTTCTACCTAGTGGCGCTCGGCGCGAAACAATAGAGGTGTCAAATTAAACACTTGGAATTTACGCGTGGGATAGTTAACGCTACTTATTATAATTTTGTGGCTGCCTACTGCGATTTTAGCTTAGAGACAGATACACAAAGAATAACATAAAATACAAAAATTATAATAGGGCAGGAAATAGAGCAAGGACACTTGGTAAAACGAGAGTACTTACCAAAGCAGCCACTGCATCTCCTGTCGAGTCGAGTCTCCTCCAACGCAGCTTCCTCCAATTCTCCGGAGAATTATCCCGATGACCGTAGAGGTGTCCGACCGCGCGATAGGTTCTTTGTAGATCACGAAGGAACGATTTGAGAACCGTCGTTCTTAAGATGAAGAGTTGGATTCGATCTTAGAACGTCGCGATCCTACCGACTGCGCCAGTTATGTTTCGGCGGTCGGGGATTTACTTAAAAAATATTTATTTATTACACAATTACTTTAATTATAAAAATACAGGATATTTAGCTGGTGGCTGATGCGAGACTGAATATAATACAAAGAAAAATAATGATATCTAATTTTGCGGTAAAAGCAAAGTTGCAAAACGACGCATGTTGACGGTGACTGCTAACTCAGCGTAAACGTCTGTTACGATGAGTTAACTCGCGCCTGACAATGTTTTTTTAAAACAAAAGGTAATCAAACACAAAACTGTTACAAAATTGTATTTTTTGTGGCACGCTTTGATGACGAAGACAAATAGAGCACGCTCATAGATTAACAAACACTGTACAGTTCTGTGTTGAATAATAGTGTCGTAGGTCTAATGGTTGCTACTAGTTTCATTTTCAGGTTAGACTAAACATTAAACGTTTAGAACATTTTAAATTATGAGCCAATCTTTCATTCGTCAAACGACTTTTAATTGAATAATAAATATGTCGGTTTAACATTATTTTCTACACAAGTTGCCAAAACGCCATTTTGAGAAAAAAATGTATGTTTATTTGTTTATTAATGAGTATAAAATAAAAATGACTATCAGCTCTATCTCTCTCTCTCTATTCATTTTATATTGAAACTTCCCAAATTCGTGTTTTTTTTTTATAATCCATTGGCTCGCGCTTGATCACTATCTTACCTGATGGTAAGCGATGATGTGGTCGACGATGAAGCACTCTTGCCTAGAAAAAACCTAGTCACTCTTGACTTAAAGACCCATGGATTGTAGTTATCGGCCAACAAGACTCGGGCAGGGAATTCCGCTCCTTAGTTGTACTCATAATAAAAGTGTTCCCAAAAGGTTTTGTGCGCATGGGTGGGATGTTCACCATGTACCGATGGCGCATCGCCGTACATCTAGTAGTTCGAGTCCGTTTTTGCAACTAAATACCTTCGTATCACGTGATCATAAAAATTTAAAAAAAAAATTATTTCACACCGCATGTTTTTTTCCTTGACGCTCTACAGCTACCCACGGATAAGCTACGCATGTGTACCTTGGTTGATGCAAACATCAGCGTCCGCATTGACAGATGCTGATTATTAATGCTGAGTTTCGAGTTGAGAAATGAATGGAGGGTAATGGTATGTGGCACGTGTTCTTTTTGGTTGCGAGTTTTGACCAATCGTAGGGTCGACCGCACTGATTGCGATTGTAAACCAACACAAACTTGTCTCACCAATTATTCGTCATTACTATATTCATTACGTTATAATACGTCATTGCGGATGAAAATGTAGTTATTAATTGATAAATAATATATATACATTAATTGATAAATAATGGTGCTCCTGTTGAAAAGTGAAATACGTACATGTTTTAAATAAGTGAATCAAGAAACCGCAAACTATAACATAAGTAAACAAACCGGGCAAGTGCGTGTCGGACTCGCGCACCAAGGGTTCCGTACTATTATCGCGAAAAACGGCAAAAGATCACGTTTGTTGTATGGGACAATTCAATATTTATTTTATTCTATTTTTAGTTTTTTTTGTTATAGCGGCAACAGAAATACATGATCTGTGAAAATTTCAAGCTATTTTTAGCTATCACGGCTCATGAGATACAGCCTGGTGACAGACAGACAGACACACCGCGGAGTCTTGGTAATAGGGTCCCGGTTTTACCCTTTGGGTACGGAACCCTAAAAAAAAAATTCACGCAAAGCTAACAATACTTCGCATAAAATCACTTGAACATCAAACATCCTGATGAGTTTGAAATTAATTAAACAATGAAAAGGAAAAACAACAAGCTTTTTCCCTATTTTTTAAAGAAAATTAATAAAACAAGGAAATTTACTTTCTTTCTAAAAATCAACAAAAAAAAAATATGTATCAGCAACAAGCCTAACCTATTTAGATTCGCTTTTCATGTGAATTTAGGCGGGGTTGTCCATATTCGGAAATAAATGAAACTAGTAGCTAACGTAGCAAACCCTTTCGTCTCAACTTCATGATGTTCATCATTTCAGCCAAAAGACGTCCACTGCTGAATATAGGCCTCCCCAAGTGCGGTCCCGTGCGTCTCGCATCCACCAGATTCCCGCAACCAGTACACGGTCGTCTCTAGATAACTTTTTGGCCCCATCTATCGATATATATACCCATATCCGTTTTTCGAACAATGTACACTCTGCCACTTAAGTTTGTCAATTCTTCGGGCTAATTTAGTAACTTTATTTTAACGGTACTCCCGTGGATATCCTCATTTCTGATGCGATCAAGCAAGGAATTTGTATGTAAAATGGACGCATTTTAAGCGTAGGTGGTTAAAAAAGCCACGACAAATACAGTTGGTAGCCTGTGTCCTATTAAGATGTTATCACCTGCCATACAAATTTTAATTAAATAGTACTAATATTAGTTTCTGCCCCGTTTTGGGTCAAACGTTTGAATGATTAGCCAGAGATATATATCAATCTACCGCATATGAAAATCAAAGTTCTAATGTAAAGAAAATACATATTTATAAAACGGCTTTACAAACAAAAATAGGGCTTATTGCTCTTTTGTGTAACAAATATATTTACTTTATAGTTTTTAAGCACGTGACAACGGATAATTGGTGTAGGAATGCCTTGTTTTCTGGAAAACAATTGTTTTTTGTTTGTTAGTTGGACGGTGTATTTGTGATTGAAAATGACGTGCCTGTTACAATTTTGTTTTGGTTTAGAAGTGACACTTGTGACAATGGTTGTCATTGTTTTAGCAAAGTTGCTGAAATGATGTTTTTTGTGGAGTTGTTACAGATTTTGAATAATTATTATTGAGGTAAGGCTGTCAGTTTCGACGAGAACTTTTGATGACAAAGACACGTCTCCTTTGAATAATGTAAAACTTTTCTATTAAACCGTATTTTTTTCAATTACACCATAAGGCTCAATTTTATCTATAATTAACTCAACGAATGGTTAAATATGGTAACCAATAGTTTAAAAATTTGGTAAAATCCCCTTTTTTATCGATTGTCAAATAAGTTGGCAAGTTTATTATTGACCATTTGTTATACTAACAATGAATGAATAAAAGCGTTTTATCGGAAATTTATACCACTGGTTAGCATGTTTAACCATTGGCTAAGTGGTTACAGAGCAGAAAACTTTGCCACAAACTGAGCCTAGCCAACAGTCTGACTTGAGATAACTACAGCTACAATATGTATCAATAATACTTTGGATGATATGAAATAAAAGGGAGTCAATGATAGCGTTACGATACAGGAAGGAATAAAAGAGAAAAACATGTTGCGCCAACTCCAAGCCCCTTTCGTTTGTACTCTCAATATTACTTATGCGAAATGACAATATAATATATAACCCTTACTAGCGAGGTACATATTAATTAATGATAGAAGTAAAATATGAACTAGCATAGGACAAGGGCAGGCAGACAATGATGAACCCAGTAAGAGCTTGCATCTAATCAATCTGCCTAACCTTTTACCAAATGGTTTGGGTTTGGCAAGAAAACCAGTATTTTCGAGATTCATTGTCAAAAAGAGATAAACATAATTTTCAAACGTACGTTCTTGTCGCAGTCAGACGCAGGAGGGATTGAGTTCACTCAAGCTGATCAGCTTGTGTTTGTATTGCTGCGTACAATTCGGCAAAACATATCTACCTTAGTATATATGTATAACAAAATTGAGTGTTGTACAGGGACCGATTGCTCTGATCTCTATAATCCAGTAACTGCGTAAAATGATACCCCTTGTCAAGGCTGGTGAATGATTTTCTACATGACTATTTTATTAATATTTTACGTAATTAAGATATTAATAAAATCGACCCTTCTCATAATCCCCTATAAGTTAAATTACGAGTACTGTTGACTGACACAGTTCTTCGACCCTCTTTACCGATCTTCCCTTTGTTAACGTTTTACCGAGTCGACCCCAAGAATTAATCTTTAATTTGTAACTGGCTTAAAATATAATTGCTTAGATTAGCTTCTGTCTGAATATTTTGAAGGGAATGTGCTAGATTTGCTGTTTTTGTTTACGTAAAATAGTTGTAGATTATATTGAAACAGTTTCGAGATGCATAGTTAATAGTTTGCTATAATAAACATTGTAGAAACAAATATGAATCATAAATAATTTTATCATCATCATCATCATTTCAACCGAAAGAAAAAAGTCCTCCGCTGTACTTATGTCCAGACCTATGCCTCCCACAAGTGTCGCCATATCGATCGGCCTTGTACTTATCGTATATATTGTATACAGCGGATCCTTGCAGTCTTTATAAGGTCATTGCTCCACCTAGAGGAGCAAAATAGCTTACATTTACACAAAAAATAAAATCAATTTGTCAAAAACCTATTTTATTACAGTCACCGCTTCTGAATTTTGCGTACCTGATTGCCACATGGTTTTGTTCGTGGCTGTACCTGCACAACTACTACTATCTTACTATTAGTTACTATCGTCCACTAAATCCCCACTGTTACTGTTGTCGGTCGTCCTCTAAATCCCTCTGCTACTTCCCTCACCCAATGATTGGTCGAGCCTATTGATAGGCAAGTGTTGCTATTCTGGACCAATAAAGTCAGATGCCTGAGAGGTTCCAATTACTGTCCAGCTATTAGGCAACGTGGTGCCTGCAACAGTAAGTCTATTACCTGAATGATTTTAATGGCTATGGACTGTACCTAAAGACAGTAGATAGTGTTGTTTAGAAGATTAGTATACTATGTAAATTGGCAGAGTTATAGGTATTTGTTTAGCATGACAAAAGATGCCAGTTGTGATTTGTAACGGATGATTTAATATTTTTGATTTCCTTTATCTTTCCTCTCGTGTTGGCCCAGTCGCTAAGACGTCGTGCTTGAGATCATGGGTTAAAATCCAGGCAAATAACAATGTGACTTTTTCAAAAGGAAAACATCGTGAGGAAATCTGGACTTATAATTAATATAGATTGAAATTACCACCTTAGGCAAGCATGGTGATCAATGCTCGTGTCTTCTCCGTATGAGAAGAGATTTTTGCCCAGTAGTGCGGTTTTAATTTAAGTGATTTTAAAAGAAGATTAGAACACAAAAACCCGACCATTTTTTCAATCATTTTAAGTATAGTTGCAAAATATGTTTATTTAAATTTTTCAAATATACATATTCATTCATTTCATTTGTTGAAATATACATATTTTGCAACTATATACAATTAACAATATAAAATTTATTTCAAATTTTAATAAATTTTGTCGTTCTAAAATGCCAGATTTTTGGTTTATATTTGTTTGAGTTCTAATAACATTACCATGTTTCTATTTTCGAGTTGTTAGAATAAATAGAAAAGTAAATTTTCATTTTCACAGTTTTTTTAGAGCTATATATGAGAATGAACTAAATAGAGAGATATCACCAGAACCGGAAGGGAGAAGTGCGGTCTCGTGAAGAGTATAGGAAGAAGAGGCAGGCCTTTGCCAGCCGTGGGACAGAAGATGCTAACAAAAAAAAAATCTCTTGAGTTTATACCAAATCGAAATGAGGTGAGACGGTACTTAACACGCCTGAACAACTGCTCAACTTGTATAAACCGCAAGTTTGGTCATGCATGGAGCCTCCGTTACGTTTCCCTCAAGCCTCCTCCTTCGCAAGCACTACTGCTTCACAGAAGGAGGTAACGGCTTCCCATGTCCTCTCGCTCCGTACCAGGGTCGGGACCAGGGCCGGACGCGGGACGTCACTACCACCGATCACCTCTGCGAGGACGCGGCGGTGCTCCGCCCAAGCGTGGCAGACCTTCACCGTATGCTCCACCGTGTCCTCCGGGCGATCTACACATTGGTTAAATATTCAACTGGCTTGGTTGATTGGTGTACAACGTCCCAAAAATATCTCGCATATAAATAAAACAAGGGTGTCCAGGGTAAGAAGATTTATTATCAAAAATATAGCGGAGGTCATACAATACAGAAAAATCTTAACACCGCGATCTACAAAATGGGTCGTCACGGAACAACGCCATCTGTCTTTCAATAGCGGTACTAAGCTTATGACAATTGTTGATCTTTGTTTATGTTTTGTAAGTAATCGTAATTTAAACAGATTAGACATTCCGCCCACCATGGACGGCTCTGTCCATCAACCATAACATGACAATATAAACTTAAATTAATAATTGATCGTTTGACAATCCACTATATGATAAAACTAGGACCTTATTTCTATGATACAAATTCATGCCTTATGTAAATAAAAAACCAAGCAACGGTATAACGGTAAACACAAGTTCATTCAAGTAAATTCACAAACAGTGTATATGGTGTAAATAAAACAGTATATAAAATTCATGAATAAGATGGTAAATAACTAAGTGTTCACAGGTAAAATAATTAGTTTAGATACAGGTCTTTTAATTTCATTATTTTTACACCGTATGGTTACAACGCGAGTAATATTGGCCAAACCTGGATGTTTACCTGCAATAACCCCGTATAACCATCTAGCGGGTGGAAGACCATCCTCTTTCACCAGAACCACATCTCCAATCTCAGGTTCAGGCTTACAATCTGTCCACTTATCGATGCTGCAATTGAGTTAAGTACTCTAACGACCACCTACGCCAGAAATTTTGAAGCATTTTTTGCGTAAGATGCCACCGTTTCAGATTACTGATGGATGCATTTTCATAATTTGCATCAGGTACAGTTATCAGAGGTTCACCTACGAGAAAGTGCCCAGGCGCCAAAGGACACAAATCCTCTGGGTTGTTAGAAAGGTGGGAGATAGGCCTCGAGTTAAGGCAGGCCTCAATTTGTGCCAGCACAGTTGTCATTTCTTCAAATGTCAATGTGCTGGTGCCTATTATTCTTTTTAAATGGTGCTTCGTGGACTTGACACCAGCCTCCCACAATCCTCCAAAATTTGGAGCATGGGGAGGTATGAAATGCCAAGTCGTACCATTTATAGATAGGAAGTCAGCTATTTCCGAAGCTACCATAGACGTTTCAGCGTTGAATAGCCGTCGCAATTCCTTTGCACTACCAACAAATGTGGTCCCATTATCACTCCACAGGTCCAATACTCGGCCACGTCTGGCTACAAAGCGCTTAAAAGACGCAAGAAAACTCTGAGAAGTCATGTCACTGACAACCTCAAGATGAATAGCCCGTGTAGACATACAAACAAACAAGCATATGTACCCCTTGGTGGAGTGATGACCACGACCTTTAGAGGTTCGGATGCTGATTGGACCTGCGTAATCTACGCCACTGCATTGGAAGGGCTTCTGAGCAGACACCCTGGCCTTCGGTAATTGGCCCATCATTGGTTGGTGTGTTTGTGTTGAATGTCGAATACAAGTTACACACTTATGAACATATAGCCTAACGAGAGTCCTTGCATTGAGTATCCAGTATTTTGACCTTAAATAATTAAGCATTAATTGCGGCCCGCCATGCAATGTCCTCTCGTGAGCCTCCGCAATTAAAAGATTAGTGAAGTGTGATTTATGAGGGATTAAGATGGGGTGCTTCATATTCTCGTCAATAGAAGCCCGGTGCAACCGACCGCCAACTCTTAAGATCCCGTCATCGTCAAGAAAGGGACTCAACGAGGTAAGTCTACTACTTTTATTTAATTTACGGCATTTTTTCACAGATTCTATTTCATTACTAAAGAACTGGAGTTGGCAGAGTTTGATGCAGGTAAGTACAGCTTCATTTAATTCCTTTGTAGTCAACCAAGTAGTTATTTTATTTTTATTATGTTTAAATTCCTTTATTTGTAGAAATCTTCTACAGTACGCTATTACTCTTATTAACCTACCGAACTTAGAAAATCTAGCAAATAGACGATCATCACATTCTACCGCAGTTGCATGACATTTTGTTTTTATCTTTCTTTCTTCTAGCGTAGTTACTTGTATATTATTATTTTCTCTATTATAGTCTATTTTTTCATTCTGTAACCATACTGGGCCTCTTTTCCAGAGTTGCATATCGCTTAACTCAGAAGGGCTTACTCCCCGAGATGCGCAATCCGTTGGATTTTCCGACGACGACACATGTGACCACTGACTTCTATCCATAGTAGTAAGTATTTCTGAAACACGATTAGCGATAAACGTTTTCCACCGACTAGGGTGGCTGCTTAACCACGCCAATACGACGGATGAGTCTGTCCACGCATATAAGTGCTGTTTGGGCACTTCTAGAGTTGAAGCGACTTCTTGAAGAAGCTTTGCTACTAAGACAGCTCCACAAAGCTCTAATCGCGGGATTGATACCTGCTTAACAGGAGCGACCTTGGTTTTTGAAGTCACCAAGTTTGTGTGAATATGTCCATCTCTATCAATAATGCGGACGTATACCACCGCGGCGTATGCTACATTGGACGCATCTGAAAAGCCGTGTAATTCTAGAACCCTATTCTCCTTGCTACAATTGATCCAACGAGGCAGACGAAACTTAATAAGGTTACAAAGGTTCTGCCGGAAGTCAAGCCACTCTGTCAGCAATGGTGCAGATAATTCTGCGTCCCATTCGATCCCAGTCATCCATATTCGTTGAATAAACACCTTTGCAGTGATTATTGTCGATGCTAACCATCCAAGGGGTTCAAATAGTCGCGCTATGTCCGAAATAACCTTACGCTTTGTCACAGGTAAATCTAAATCATTCAGCTGAATAGTGTAAACGAACTCGTCATTGTCTCTGTCCCACGTTAAACCTAATATTTTTGATATTGCATCTGTTTTTAGTTGCATGTTCCCTTGTGTTTGTGATATTTGTTCACCGTCTTCAATCAATCTTAACAATTCTCTGTTGTTACTAGCCCACTTTTGGAGCTGGAAACCTCCACGTTTAAGCAACTCCGATGTCTGCTTATATACTTCTACTCCTTCCTCTATGGTTTGACATCCCGTCATTAGATCGTCCATATAGAACTCGGAAACAACACGGTTCTTTGCTAAAGGAAATGCAGCGCCTTCGTCCTGAGCTAACTGCTGCAATGATCTGACTAGGTAAGGGGCTGATGATGTTCCAAACGTTACTCGCAAATGACGTAACACCTGAATTTCATCATCTGGATTCTCACGCCATAATATACGCTGAAAATCTGTGTGATCATCGCATACCTTAATCTGTCTGTACATCTTGACGATGTCGGCTACCAGACAGATAGGTTCACAACGCCAACGCATGATAATATGACGAAGCTCAGGTTGTAGAGGAGGACCCACCATTAAATCGTGATTAAGAGAAACCCCGTTACTACCTATACATGATGCATCAAATACGATGCGCAACTTTGTTGTACTTTTTTCGTTACGGATGACTGCATGATGAGGCAAGTACACAGAACCTTCTTTGTCCCTATCCTGTACTATATCCATATGATTAAGAGCTATATACTCATTTAGAACAGCTGAATACTGAGTCTTGAACTCGGGATTCCTTAGAAATCTCCTCTCTAAGGATAAAAATCGTTTAAGAGCGATGTCTTTCGATTCACCATGTTTGCAAGCAGGATCGCTTGACCTTAAGGGCATATGCACAATATAGCGACCAAATTCGTCTCGTTTAGTTGTGGCCTTAAATATATCTTCGCACCTTTGTTCTTCTGGGGTCAGGTAAACCTTATCGTAATCGCCCTTGGGCTCAGATTCTAGTTCCCAAAATTGTTTAAGGAGTGTATTTGTATTCTCATCTGAATGAGTAGAATGCAACGTGACTACGGTATTGTGGCATGTCTCGCTTTGGTTGATTTTACCTATTTGACCAGACAAGATCTATCCTAGTCTAGTATTTTGTGCAATGAGTTGACCAGGTGAACCTCTGATTAAACCTTCTAACAAAATCTGGCCATAAACTTCGGCACCTAAAAGCAGATCAATCTTGTTCGGAGTATCGAATGAAGGAACTGCTAAAGCCAAAGACGAGATTGTGGTCAAAACGTTTGCCACAACCTTCCTTTCCGGTAAGATAGTCGTTAGTTTCCTTAAAACATAAGCCTTAACAGTTATAATAAAACTAGGATCGACGCGTGATTTAACCTTAATGAGAACCATCGAATTTAATGAAATCATTGATGGGCCTTGATCACAACCTATAACTGAAATCGAACCTTTAGTTGGTAGTCTTTTGGGACCTAAGAGCTGGACTGCGGACTCCGTTACAAAGGAAGCCTGAGACCCCTGGTCTAACAAGGATCTTAATACTATAGCAGTACCGCTCTTTGATTCTGCTGCTATTAGCGCGGTGGCCAATAATATTTGGCTATGACTATTAGCAAAACAACTTACAACATTAGTGGAATTACTCTGGGTTGAAGTAGTGCCAGCAGAAACGCTGCTTTCTGTACCCTGATCAGTTTTGTTACTGTCACCAACTGATTTGGAGAAATTTTTGAGATGAAGAAGACTATGATGCTTCTTTTTACAAATATGACATCTGGTGGACTGGCGGCATGCATATACGGAGTGATTAGCACCTAGACAGTTATAGCATAAACCATTTGTTTGGACAAAATTACGACGCTTATCTATATCGAGACTTGTGAACTTTTTACAATTAGCAAGCTTATCTTGACAACAAATACACAATGTAGTTGACACATGAAGCGATTTGACTGGCAAATTTCGATTGAACTGATTACGTTGATCTTTATTGTCTAAAAATTCTAATGACCGAAATCTTTGCTCAAGGAAAGATTTGATCTGATACATTGTGGGCAAGTCATCTGAACAATCACTTATTTTCATTTCCCATTGTTTACGTGACTCAGTGTCTAGCTTTAAACACAATACATAAATAACTATAATATCCCAATACTCAACCATTATGCCTAAATTTTCCAAAGCATGTAAACATTCGTTAGAAGTATCCAACAATTCCTTAACTGCGCTGGAGGATTCAGATATAATATTTTTTTGACTCATAAAGCGTTTAATTATACAATTCGCCAAATATTTTTTATTATTATATCGATTCTCTAATTTTGTCCAACATGTTGTATAATTACTACTAGTAATAGGAATGTGCCGTAAAAGACCTTCAGCTTCTCCTGACAAATGTGATTTCAAATAATGCAGTTTCTGAACATCGTCGAGTAGGACATTATTGTGTATTAAAGATTTAAACAAATCTCTAAAACTAATCCACTCAGAATAACTGCCGGTAAACATAGGCAATTCAATCCTTGGCAATTTTACAGAACATATATCTTTAGAACTCTTCGCAGAAGATTCAGACACTTTACCTAAACTATCCGAACAAACAATTATCTTCAATGCTTCCCTCAACTCAGTTTTATAATCAGTAAATAATTATTCCGTGGTCTCATATACATCTTTTATGTTATAATCCGATTTTTCGAATTCAATGGACTTAACTGACGATACAATTTTCATATGAGTTTCAGAAAACGCTGACCAGTTAGCTTCTAAATTTTCTAATCTAGTTTCTATGTATGAACTGGTTATTCGCTCCTTAGGTGATTTCTTAAAGTTAGACCTTGCTTTACTGATAGTAGAATGTAAATTAAACTGTAAATTACTCAAAGCTTCCATATTGAATTATAGATAACGTTCTTTGAATAAACTGTTCTGGAACTTCTGGATCGCTATGCTAAGTTCGTAGACAACACGTAAAAAATCACAAGTCTTTGAACTTAATACACTTCGCTGCAAAATCGGGCATAGGTTTCCCGTAGTTCACTTTTTATTGAAATTATTCTAAGTCCATGCACACGGTAAAGTTTCTAAGTCCAAATTGTTAATAAAATGTTCTAAGTTAATAAGGTCTAAATTTGCTTGTAATTGTTAAGTCTCAATGTATTAATTTAGTCACTGATATTTAAAGTACTCACAGATTATCTTCGTATCACATCACTGTCACTCACATTTACGTAGCTCGTCGCAATGATAAGCGGGGTACTCCCCCCGCACCGCAGCTGCTGCTCACGTCAACTCGAACTGTTGTTAGCACCAGCGATGACCGTTGTGTACTATTTGTACATATACGCTTAAGCGCCACCTTGTACGGTCCGCTGATGCTGCTCGCCACTGGCTGCGCTGACGTTACACTTGCAGCAAAATGCAGATTGACCATTCAACCTGACTCCAACTGAACAATGACAATGCACACCAATCCTTCATCCGGACGTTCGAAGGACCAATTTGTACAACGTCCCAAAAATATCTCGCATATAAATAAAACAAGGGTGTCCAGAGTAAGACGATTTATTACCAAAAATATAGCGGAGGTCATGCAATACAGAAAAATCTTAACACCGCGATCTACAAAATGGGTCGTCACGGAACAACGCCATCTGTCTTTCAATAGCGGTACTAAGCTTATGACAAATGTTGTCCTTTGTTTATGTTTTGTAAGTAATCGTAATTTAAACAGATTAGACAATTGGTTTATACCTATTTTATAGGTAACTAACTGTGGACTAAATAATCTATAAAGGTTTAAAGGTTCTTTGGACCCAGACTGTCATTACCTCGAAAGAAGAAGAATAGACATTATCAACCCAGAATAGAATAATATATATATAAAATCAATTTTTGCTAAACTTCTAACTATTTTGAGGTCAACTACCAGTCTAACCGGATTCAGTTGAAATCAGTATTTTGCGACTGTCTATCTGACCTCCACATCCCAGTAACTGGGTAACATGATATCCCTGTGCAAGAATGGTGTCTGATTTGAGGCTTTTGACTTCCTGTAACGACTGTCAAAGATGAAATAAACAATGAATAAAATATGACAGCCGGAATCGCACGAAAAAGTCTCGGCGTGGAATGAATGGTCACCCATCCTTGAGGACTCCAGATTCTCTACGCTTTCGGTTCTGGTCTGGATAAAATTATCTACGCCTGTATTTACCGTTCGATCTCCGCTATCAGGAGACAACCAGGCTCACAGAGTACCTCAGTGAGGCGGCCGATGCGGCAGAGCAGCGGTACCCTTCCGCCCAATAAGTGTTACTGGGGGACTTCAATGCCCACCATCAGGAGTGGCTCTTCCCATACAAGTGCACTGACCATGCTGGACGAGACATGCGTAAGCTTTCGCTGGCGCTAAATCTTACCCAGCTGGTCCATGGGGCAACGAGGGAGCCAGATGTTGATTCGCACACAGCCAAGCCTCCAACCTCCTTAGACCTTCTGCTGACCATAAATCCAGACCGATACTCCGTGTCGATACCGTTAGGTAGTTCCGACCACAGTCTGCTGAAGTCTGTGTCCGTCTACTCCCCACCCGATCCCAGCCCAAGAGGCACCCGGCGGGTTTGGCGGTACAGGTCAGCAGATTTGGATGGCATGCGATCTTTTTTCGCTTGCTATTCTTGGCAGCCTACTTGCTTTTCTTCGGCTGATCCGGATGCTTTGCGTCAGGGAATGGAGTATTACATTCCGTTTTCTGACATAACGATGCCCAGCGTTAGGCCATGGTTTGGCGCCGAATGTCATCGCGCCGACGCGCTTAAACATGAGGCGTACCTGGCATGGATCGACGCTCGATCGCGCAAAGCGAGTGACGTGGGTCAGAAGAAGAGAGCCTACAACAGGGCTGCCAACTCCTGCAAGTAGGTGTTGCGAGGGGCTCGGTTCGACCACATTGGCCGAATAGGGGCCAAACTTGCTTCTTACCCAGCAGGTAGTAAAATGTTTTGGTCCCTGGCTAAGTCGGTCGAGTCGAACTTCTGCCGTCCCTCACTACCACCACTGCTGAAACCCGATGGGTTGCTAGCTCACACCACTGAGGAGAAGGCAAATTTATTTGCCCCTATTTTTCTGGAATCTTCGCGTCTGAACCCTGGTGATTCGCACCCCCCTCCTTCTCCTGATTGGTGCAAGACGACTATGTCGGACATTCGCATCCATCAAAAGGACGTCCGTAGGGTACTGCGCAACCTCGACGTGAACAAGGCTAGCGGCCCTGACAGCATACCAGCTATAGTTCTTAATACCTGTGCACCTGAACTGTCTCCGATCTTGACACGCCTTTTCCGCCTTTCATATAAGACTGGAAAAAGGCCGAATGCTTAGAAGCAAGCCAACGTACAGCCTGTGCTCAAAAAGGGCAGTCGGGCTGACCCGGCCAACTACAGACCCTTCTCTGTAATGTCCATACTATGCAAGAATATGGAGCGTGTACTTAACACTAAACACCTGGCATAACTAGAAACTAACGATATCTTTAGCGACCGCCAATACGGCTTCCGCCGAAATCGGTCTACTGGGGATCTTCTAGCGTATGCCATTCACATATAGAGTGAGGCCATCAAGAGGCACGGGGAAGCGCTTGCCGTATCCCTCGACATCTCGAAGGCTTTCGATAGGGTCTGGCACGAAAGCCTTATCGGTAAGCTTCCTTCATTTGATCTGCCCGGTGGTCTGTGTGATTGGATTGCAGACTTCCTGAGCGATCGGTCCATTCGAGTGGTTATCGATGGCTGCTTGTCGGACCAATTGGATATTAATGCCGGGGTCCCTCAGGGGTCGGTACTCTCAGTAACATTGTTTTAGTTGCACATTGATCTGCTAAAACCCCCACCACCACCACCTTTAGGTATGCAGTCGACAGCACTGTTGCTGAGAGATACTTGTCCAAGGCACGGGCTTCCGGGCCGCTGATCCGGTCTCTCCGTGAGGCCGTGGTGGAGCGTTTGAACCTATCCTTGTAAGCAGTCTCCGAATGAGGCGATGCCAATCTAGGGCGCACGGTTGGCGCAGTGGTTGAGCGATTCACTGCTGCGCTGCGTGTCGCGGGGGTCGATTCCCGCACGGAACAAATATGTTTGGTATGTGTCGGTGTTTGTGTATGTGAGTTTATATGTTTGTAAACGCACCCACGATACAGGAAGAAATTCCTAGTGTGGGGCAACGTTTTTTTAAAAAGAAAAAAAAAATCTGGCCAGGTTTAATGCTGCTGTAACCCAGGCGTGCCTTTTCCGCTAAAAAGAGCCAGTTTCACCCGGCTCCAACTTTCCGTGATATAACCGTGCCAATAACGGACGACCTTGAGCTTCTTGGCGTTACGTTGACATCGACTCTCAATTTTGGACCATACATTGAGACAAAGTCTCAGCTGGCAGCTAAAAATTTGGGGATCCTTGTGAAGGTACTACGCACAGCAGCTAAATTTGTATCAAGCGCAAGTTCGATCGTTCATGGAGTACTGTTCTCATCTCTTGCGGATCTCTACATTTCTGATTCAATCACCCAAGGACACTCAGAGCATGGCCCTCTGCATTGCCCTTTGGGCGACTGTAAGCTTTCTGATGAGGCCCATTGTGATGGTCTCAGCCATGACCATTATATCGTCGGTAAACTAAGGGTGAGTGATGTACTCGCAATCGACGTTGATGCCTAGCCCGCTTCAGTCCACAATTTTGAAGACATCCTCCAGTGCCCTACTATATAAGACATAAACATCAAGCTGTACATTTGAAACCATTCAAAAATTTTGCACCTATTCACCTCGCTACCAAGGGAGCTAAACTGCGGCAAAAAGGTAGTGATTTATATTTTTTGGTTAAACCTATTGGAGCCGTGGGCAAAAGCAGTCCCAGAGACTTGTATAATGTCACCGAAATATTGCAAAAACCGTTAATTTATAATAAATCCCGTTATATTGTAAACTCTGTGTTCTCAAAAGGCAAGGATACATTGGAAACTATCGAATTTGGATGAGATTTTATTGTACTTGGAAATATTGATTCAGATCATGCACAGGATCCCGTCTCTCTCAACAAATATGGGTTATATAATATTTATGGTTCGTAAGATACAAATGCAACGGTTCTATAGCTAGAAACTAAAAGGTAATTATATTTGTGTATGTCAAAGAGTGTGTAAGTATGTATGTGATGGTGTGTATGTATAAACAGTTAGTTAGTTAAGAAAAATTCTATATTAACATAAGAAAATATACATAGCTGAAAAACTTAAAAATAAGTAACAGTTACACTTATATTAATAACAACACTTTTACAGGCTAGGAGCACCCTTATAAGTATTTAATAATAATGGTTACAAACTTATTACAACATGAGGGATTTATTAATCAAACCTTTACTATTAATATATGAAAATATTGTAATAATTTCATTTTTATAAAATGAGGGGGTAACAGGAAATACTTAACTACGCGCTTAGCATAGGTGCGACCGGTGCAAGCGGTAGCTCAGGTGATCGCGCGTGGCCACCGGCGGCGCACGAACTACCGCGCCCCCCGCGTGCTCACGTGTATAACCAGTAACCGCAGGGGTAACGACACCCCAAGACAAGCAAGACTGGTGTCAGATTTTATGGCTTTAGACTATCCGTAACGATTGCCAAAGATCTTTAAATTACAGTCGAGACTATTCTGAGGCATGGAGTATATATAACACGGTTAGTCGCCTATTTACGAACCGACATCGACAAACGCTGCTTAACCGTAAAGATCGGCCTGTTACGTACGCCCTGTTTGTCCGTTTGTCTGTTTAGTTATTCACGCATCACGTAAAGTATACGAAACCAATGTAGATAACTTTTTACAACAAATTCTGCGTAACTTGAAGTATTACTTAGTTTTTGTTTCATCGCAATAGGTTCATTCTATCAAAATTTTGATGAAATTAAAGTGTTAAAGAAGTAAAATATAACGACACATGCAATTAAGATTCTCGGACAGTTTAACTCCATATTCGATAGATGGCGTTGTGCATTTGACGTCATTTACTGAATGGCGGTGTTAAGATTCTCTGCGAAAGAATGACACTAGAAAAAAATTGATAGGGACGTTGGTTGTTATAGCAAGGTTGTAAGGTTAGTTTTCCATTACTCACCAACTTACCCAGATTCAAATTTTCCAACAAATTCTAATTTTTATTACTAGACAAGAGACAACGCTAATGACCTTATTATTTTCTAAGTTGCTATTTTAATCGTAACAAGGTAAGTAGAATAGGTAGAGGGCAGGTTGGGCAGCTGACGGGAGAAGGCACAGCTAGTGCGTAATAATAAACACTTTCACCAAATGTCAAGTGCCTATGTCAATGGGAAGTTAAGAAATTCTACGGAACAAAATATTGTAAAAAAAGGTGACTTGATGGCTTCTCATTCCTTTGTTTTACTTCTACCTTTCCCATACTCATTATACTGTGAAAATTTGAAGACTGTTGCTTCAACCGTTTGGGTGTAAAACTGGTGTGAAAGACGATGGACAGATAGACAGACACGTGAGTGACAGCAATAGGGCTCCGTTTGGACCCTTCGGATACTGAACCAAGGTAAACTAAATATTAAACCAAACTAACATATTCAAGAGCGTTGAGATGCAAATTACCTTAACTTAAGTATTACGGAACTATTTCTTGCTACTTTGCACGGAGTTCAAGTTTCCCGAGGAAGCTCGCTTAAGGTATAGATAGGGAGTTTTCCATTACAAGTTTTCCTCTTTGTATTAAAAAAAAATAACAGGATAATATTGCGCCGCGCTGCTGAGTTATAGATGACGGCATTATGTCAAAGTGGTGGCTGTACCATTAGGGATTCGTAGCTAAATAATAAAAGCAACACGGGTTGATCTTTTAGGTTAAGCAACTGTTGCCAAGGCCAGTGTATCGATGGCTGACCATTCATTTATGTTTTTTTAACCGAACTCCCAAAAAGGAGGAGGTTCTCAATTCGGATGTTAATTTTTTTTTTATGTTTTTCGTACATAACTACGTCATATATAAACGGATTTGCAAATTTAGTTTTTCTTTGAAAGAAGTGTTTTTAGAAATGGTCTCATTTAAATTTGGTAAAGAACTGATGCAGAACTTCACTATACAAAAGAACTCGTCAATAAATGACGACAAATCTCTCTGAATTGCTGGAATTAAACAAGGAAAATTTCCGAAAGAACTTAAAACGGGTATAGTGCGGCCAATACATAAAAAAGGTAGTTTTGCTGATTATGCAAACTACAGACCGATCACTATTCTACCAGTTATTGATAAAATAATAGAAAAATATGTCTGTAACTAGATACAATACTTTAATGTAAAAAATGAAGTGTTGTCCAGCACACAATACGGTTTGCAACCTAATAAATGTACCTCACAGCTGTTGTCTAAATTCACGGACGAAATCTAAGAAGCTCTTAATGATAAAAACCATGTAATCTTGCTATTTATTGACTTCAGCAAGGCGTTCGACACGCTTAAACATGACAAGTTGCTGACTAAACAAGATAATTCTGGAGTTCGAGGACCAATCCTTAAATGGTGCAAAGATGCCTACATAATCGAAAGTAAAAAGTTATGATAAGTAATGAAAGCAGTGACACCATTAAAGTCACGGAAGTCACGGCCCAAGGTTCAGTGCTTGGACCCTTACACTATCTGACATATGTCAACGACATGGAACATGTGGTCAACCACTGTTCAGTATATCAATATGCAGACGACACATGCCTGGTAGCTGCCCATAAAGACGTTGATGTAGCTGCTCATTGGCTGCATGACGACTTTACTCGAGTTTCCAAATGGGCGCACGATGCTGGACTGGTTCTTAACGCAAACAAAACTAAAATCATCCATGTCCATTCCAGTAATCTAAAACAAAACACCTCTTTTAAGATAATCGCACATAATCACAGTTATCTTCACTCTGTTTCTTCAAAATTGTGAGGCAATCGATCAAGTCACACACCATACGTACCTGGGTTTTATCATAGACAATCGTTTCAACTGGGCTTTTCACATAGACTCAGTCTGTGATAAGTTGCGGGCCATTTTGGCAAAATTCTACATTTTAAAACCCTAAGTTCCGTTAAAAATCCTACGTAACTGTACTGTACATGGCTTTAGCGGAGTCAATTATATAATACGGAATTACGAGCTACGGGCGAAAATTCAAATCTTATACTGAAAGAATAAGCAAATTACAAGTCAGACTTCTAAAACTAATAGTATCTACAAAAATAAAACATCAATACAAAGAAAATGTCATGGAACTATTTAAATATTGTAAAATTTTGCTAGTACAGACTGGACTTAACTTGGCCCTCTTAATTGAACAATATAATAATAAGACCATTCAAATACCCATAGCGCATAAAGTAATCACCAGGAGTATCACCAAAATTCAATTAATTGTATCTCAGACTAAAAACTATTATGGTAGGCGAACAATAAAATTCTTGATTCCCACTTTAATAAATGAAATACCGCTAAACATAAAAAATTAAATAAATAGTAAAAACTACAAACAGAAATACAAAAAATACTACTACGACTATATTAATGACTTAACCTAACTAAAACAAATATTTTTAATTGAACCAACCTGTATACTTTTGACAAGAACTTGTTTTCTAAAAAGCGACCCAATGGCGCGCTCCGTAGACGAAACATAGCATAAAAATATTCACCTACCCACAGTCACACTCACAATTAGGCATAACTGTTTCTTCTACCGACAGATGGTTACCTACGGGCTACGGCTCAATAAACGATTCATCATCATCATCATCATTTCAGCCGAAAGACGTCCACTGCTGGACATAGGCCTCCCCCAGGCGTCGCCACATTGACCGATCCCGTGCGTCTCGCATCCAGCGCCTTCCCGCAACCTTTACCAGGTCATCAGTCCACCTAGTGGGAGGCCTTCCAACGTATCGTCTTCCGGTTCGCGGTCGCCATTCCAGAACTTTTCGGCCCCATCGGCCATCCGTTCTGCGAGCAATGTGCCCTGCCCACTGCCACTTAAGTTTGGCAATTCTTCGGGCTATGTCGGTAACTTTGGTTCTCCTGCGGATATCATCATTTCTGACGTGATCACGCAAGGAAATTCCGAGCATAGCCCTCTCCATTGCCCTTTGGGTGACTTTGAGCTTTCTGATAAGGCCCATTGTGAGCGACCACGTCTCGGTCCCATAGGTGATCACTGGCAACACACACTGGTCATAGACTTTTGTCTTGAGACACTGCGGTAAATTGGACGAGAAGATACCACGCAACTTCCCGAACGCCGCCCAGCCGTGTTACGTGGGCATTCACCATGATCTTGGTTTTGTCCATGTTTATTTTAAGACCCACTCTTTCGGAAGCTCTACTGAGGTCATCGAGCATTTTACTGAGGCTCTCCATGGTCTCAGCCATGACCACTATGTCGTCAGCAAACCGAAGGTGAGTAATGTACTCGCCATTAACGTTGATGCCCAGCCCCCTCCAGTCCAGAACCTTGAAGACATCCTCCAGCACAGCAGTGAACAGTTTCGGAGAAATAACGTCTCCCTGTCTCACGCCGCGCTGGAGAAGGATTAGTTTCGAGGTTTGATCCTGAAGACGGACTGACATGGTGGCGTTTTTGTACAAACACTTCAACACCTCAATGTACCGGTAGTCGATCTGGCACCGTTGGAGAGACTGCAGTACAGCCCAAGTCTCTATCGAATCGCAGGCTTTCTCGTAGTCCACAAAGGCTAAACAGAGAGGCAGGTTATACTCTTCGGTCTTCTGTATAACCTGCCGCAGCGTATGTATGTGGTCTACGGTGCTAAAGCCTTTTCGGAATCCGGCTTGTTCGGGGGGCTGGAATTCGTCTAATAAGAGAAGAAAATAAACGTTTGCGTGAACAGAAAAGTTAGTTGTTGGGATGAGTGAAAAGTTTAGTGGTAATTTTGGTTGTTACGGCGAATGTGAGTACCAACACAAACCCATCCAGGTTTAATGGTACAAAATTAATAAAAGTTAACTTAAGATTGTATTAAAGATCATATCTGTTTATTGTTTACACCATCTCATAACATACCATCGCGCCAGTATGCTCTAAATGGGTAAAGAGATGTGTACAGTGTAAAGAGATGCCAATGCCGACAAAACCCGAACATTTCCGACTACCGAGCACCCAACTCATCTTAACCACGCATCAGCCAACTGCACGCTCTGTTACATGTAGGGAGTTAATTACCTCCCTACATGTAACAGAGCGTGCAGGAAGCTTTAGTTAGCATAATGTTGTTATAGGCAGTTGTAAAGCCGCGGATTCAGGCCGTCTACACACTCTTTAACTTGTTGCTGGCTTCCAAAGTTAGGGATTAGCGCTTTCGTGTGAAAAATATAACGACTTGATTTAAAATTAAAAAGGGGTTATAAAAAAAAAATTGTTTATTATCAACATTACTTGAAATTTAGCATGTCTGCTGTTCTATACAATTAAACAAATACGTATGCAAGGATTTTTTTTAACTTCATCCCTTAAAGAGGTATAAAGGGATGTTAAAGTTTGTATGACAAATAAATTGTTTATTATCAAAATTACTAGAAATTTTGCATTACTGCTCTTCTTTACAAATAAACAAATACGTACTCAAAGATTTCTTGAACTTCATCCCTTAAAGGGGTGTTAAAGTTTGAATGAAAACTAAATTGGATGTGCTCGAGAGAATCAGTTTTTATACCTCGAATACCACTGGTACCCTCTGACTATGTCTTTGAGTTTAAACGATTACAATCGAGGTCTGCTTTGCAATGATCATAAATGAAACTCAGGGTCAGTCATTAAGGCAAAGATTTAAAGGAAATGACTTCTCACACGGGCAATTCTACTTTGCCTGTTCCAGAGTCAGTACTAATAGCAGCCTGATCATTTCGACACCAGACAAAAAAACCACCAATGCGGTATACAAAGAAGTGCTTAATTAAATTCTAACTTCATCATCATCATCATCATCAGCCTATTAATGTTCCCACTGCTGGGACACAGGCCTCCTCTCTGAGAGAGGGAATGGGCCGTAATCCACCACGCGGGCCCAGTGCGGGTTGGTGGATGTCACATGTCTTCGATTTTTTGGTTCTAGGACATGCCGGTTGCCTCACGATGTTTTCCTTCACCGTTTTTGAGAGCAGTGGTGATGAAATAATTTACACAAAGTAAAGCGCTTACCTGGGCTCGAACCCACGACCTACAACTTGTAAGTCGCGGGCGATACCACTGGGCCACCACTGCTCTTTCTTCAATTCTAACTTCCTGATGACGAATTTGTTAGCGTGCGCAAATTGGAGTAACCATATCTAGACTGTACAGGATCGCGCCGGGCCTCCTCTTTTTTGGAAAGTCTGTTACAAAAATATAGCTGGTAACCTCCAAGCGCATGTAATCTACGATAAGTCATTCTAAATCACGACCACGAGGAAGGAAATTTTACATCGAAAATCATCACGAGCAAGCTCTGTGAGTAAGCAAAATTATCACTTCTGTGGCACCCTAAATCAGCGAGTAATCCAGGAAGAGACACACCCGTTCAAAATTACTGCATGGTGTGTTGTTTTCACTGGAAGCATCATCAAGCCACCAAACGGCTACTATGGTCGACGAGGTCACAGACCCATGATCTACGTCTTTCTCTATCCTTAAAAGGAATCAATTGGAACTGGAGAACATTTGGTTCCAACAGGTTTGCAACGGCGCTTAATGCACGAGCCACAACCAAAATTCTGAGGGCTGCATTACCAGGTCTTTTAATTGCCTGTAAGATAGCCTGATTTAATAGTTCCAGACTTCTTCCTGTGGTTTTTTTAAGCCATTAGTCTATGTCAATTAGCATCAGACTCTTTAAATCCTCAAAGATAATATAAATAATTATAAACAATAAACAGACATGCGATTGCAGCAATCCCGAGAGATTTGCCGTTATTTATTAAAGAGTTTTATTGTATATCTCTGCAGTTCTTCATCAGATCTTCACCAAATTAAAATGGGACCAATTTTGAAACATACTCTTTCAAACAAAAAAGTATTTTCATAACCGGTCTACAATTGACGGAGATATCGGTGCACACATAAAAAAAAACATACATAAAGTCGAACATAGAACCTCCTCCGTTTTGGTAAGTCGGTTAAAAAATTTAAAGCAAAGTAGCTTTCGACTATTTGTAACTCCCCATAGAAATCGATCTCACGAGATCTGCGGCATAAAAGGCCAGCGCTCTCTATTAGAACACGAAGGCAGTTCAGTTTATGCTCATTTTATATAAATTTATTTAGATTCAAAAAAAATTGTCGTCTACTATGTTTGGATAATAATTTGCAATAGCCCGCCAAAACTGGAATAACTGGAATAACGAAACAGCCAAAATCATGTAGCTCACGCAGGCGAAGCTGCGGGCGGAAAGCCAGTAATGAATAAAAAAATCATCATCATCATCATCATTTCAGCCGAAAGACGTCCACTGCTGGACATAGGCCTCCCCCAGGCGTCGCCACATTGACAGATCCCGTGCGTCTCGCATCCAGTGCCTTCCCGCAACCTTAACCAGGTCATCAGTCCACCTAGTGGGAGGCCTTCCAACGTATCGTCTTCCGGTTTGCGGTCGCTATTCCAGAACTTTTCGGCCCCATCGGCCATCCGTTCTGCAAGCAATGTGACCTGCCCACTGTCACTTAATTTTGGCAATTCTTCGGGCTATGTCGGTATCTTTGGTTCTCCTGCGGATATCATAATTTCTGACGTGATCACGCAAGAAAATTCCGAGCATAGTCCTCTCCATTGCCCTTTGGGTGACTTTGAGCTTTCTGATAAGGCCCATTGTGAGCGACCACGTCTCGGTCCCATAGGTGTACACTGGCAACACACACTGGTCATAGACTTTTGTCTTGAGACACTGCGGTAAATTGGACGAGAAGATACCACGCAACTTCCCGAACGCCGTCCAGCCGAGTCGGATTAGACGGACTCGAAATTGGACCTACCCAACTGGACCGTTTGTCCCAGGAAGACATACTCGTAATCGTCTACAACTTCGAGAGAAGAGTCTCCGACCTTGATTCGAGTGGGTGTTACATGGGCATTCACCATGATCTTGGTTTTGTCTATGTTCATTTTAAGACCCACTCTTTCGGAAGCTCTACTGAGGTCATCGAGCATATTACTTGTAAAATAAAAAAAAACACTATTAATTAAAATTTTATATTAGATTAAACATTGTATAAATACAAGAGTATGCAAGATATTAAATCGAATTATAATTCATTATTATTATTGTCAGGAAAAGATAAAACTGATTCAAAAACTTTTTCAGCTAAAATTTGGGGACACTATAATATGCCTTTTGCGAAAGAAACACTTTCAACTGACGCTTGAATGCCTTACCATTTAGCTCCTTCCACCGTTTAGGCAGTATGTTATGTATAGTAGGCGCCATACATACGATACTTCTTTTTCTTTGCATGAGTGACGTTTTGCCTTGAAGAACGGTCATATCTCGTCTGTTACGCGGTACAACGTCCTGTAGACGTGGAAACAAATTGGGGTTTGTTTTAACAAACATTGCGGTTTCGAGTGTATACAGACAAGGAAGAGTTAATATCTTGTACCTTTTAAAATATGATTTACAGGTATCGACCGTTTTTAACCCGAATGGATCTAATGCATCTCTTTTGGGCCTTAAATGCCGTGTTAGCGTCTGTAGAGTTTTCCCAAAATATGATCCCGTATCTTAGGTGAGACGCAACTAAGCCATGGTAGGCCGCAATCAGGGTATCTACATTCACAACTGCAGCTAGAGAGTGCAACGCGAATGCAGTAAAAATTTTTTTTTGCAAGTAATTTAGTAGATAAATGTAATGTGTTTAACAGGTGTTTGTAGGTAAATATTCCTAGTACTGTGGTATTCTGCAGTATAGATCCACATTTTTAGGGTTCCGTACCGGGAAAGGAAAAAACGGCACCCTTATAGGATTACTTTGTTGTCCGTCCGTCTGTCTGTCTGTCAAGACCCTTTTTCTCAGGAACGCGTGGCGGTATCAAGCTGAAATTTATATCAATTACTCAAGTCCAATGTCCCTTAAAGCTGTGAAAAAATCAAACTTTTGCTAACGCAATCAAACGATACAGTCGTTTATGTCGCAAATTTCCAAATTTTTTCGACATTCGCAAGGGAATCAAAACCCACAGGGTACTTCCCGTGAACTCAGAATCTTGAAATTTGGTACGAAGCAACGTCTTGTAGCACAGATAAAGGAATAATTACGAAAACCGTAAATTTTTAGTTACATCATATATATTTAATGATTTTAAACTTACTACCCCTTTCCTCATAAACGCGTAAAGGTATTAAATTGAAATTAAAAACTAATAAAAAAACTGTATTTTGTATTTAAATTTTTATTTTTTAATTCATATCAGGCCCGCGCTTGATTATAGTCGACAATAAATCCCACTATTTTCCACGCGAACCTATATAAAATTTGACTTTTATGGGTCAATGTGAGCCCTTAAATGCCTTCCTATGTATAACAAAGGCTGCGTCTCTGTTGTTTAGGAGTGTGACGTCATTGGAGTGGCAGATTTATTAAAATGTATGTTTGTGGAAATAGGTGGGCCTGATAATAGCCTGATAAGAGATGTTGGACTTTTCTTGTAAAATTATAATTACACAACAACCTGAGGTAGGTACATATAAAAGACCCCAAGTAATTAACGAAACAGAAAGCTAGGTAAGACCGAATCTGAATAAGCTTTACATGCCAGCAATATAAAGGTTATCGATAAACTAGCAAAAAGAAAACAAAGATAAAGTAACAAAGCTTTTTGATAGCCAATCGCTTGATTTTTCTCGGTATCGCTGATAATCCGTTTAGTTAATGAATCGTTCAACTCTCGATTCAATGTCACCCGATTAATTATGTAAAGCGTAATCGATGGTCTCGGATCCGAAAGATGACAGCACAACATTGAAGCTACCATTGATTAATTAAGCGATACGTCAAGCCCGCGCCGTAATAAAGTTGCTATGAAATAAATTGCTGGGAAATATATTTTTCCGTCAAGCTAAGGAAATCTGGTTAAAAATGCAGGCATTCGATTTATACTGTAGCATAACTCGTGTTGGTAATCCGACTACGGCAGCCGCCAGCATACAGGTAGCGGGATTGACAAATTTTACACATCTTTTTGTAAATATGTTTTCGAGATACGGGAATCACATTAGTTTTATTCTGGCAGGCTTCTGCAAAGTTTTAGAAGTTCAGTAACGTTTCTGTTATGCCACAAACAGCAAAAAGGAAATCAGTTTATTGGATTTGGATTGAATATATTTCACTTTAGACCAGACAAAGAAAACGTTTTCTCTAAAGCTTATTACATTGCGTAGTACAAAAAATTATTCATGAATTCAAAACGGAACAAATATTATTTTTGAGGAACTCTGAATTTGCTAAGAATTTATTTGACTCCGAATTTCTCTTTTTAATTAAACGAAAACTGCTTATCTTAATAATAAACTTACTTATGAAATAGAAAAAATTCTTGTTTCTCTTAATGAAATTACGTTAAGTACCTGTCTAAGAGCAAAAATTTGTTAAACTGCATCTCAATTTGATTAGAATATAATTTTTAAAAATCTTTCTAGAATCGTGTTAAACATGACTGCCAAGAAGGGGACAATAATTTGCGTTCCAAGAAATGGCCTAACCATTTTTTGCACTCTAAGCCTTTGAACGAAAAACAATGGATATTAGTCGACGATTTGCGACTTTCCTGTGTATTTAGAGTACATTATCACTTGAGTCTACCTTGACTAATAAAACCTTTACTCCGGCTTCAAATTATACGAGTAATAGCTAATATTTCTTTAAATTTTATGTCGGCAAGCCTGATGTAAATCGAGTTTATGAGTCGCGGCGAGGACTTGATAAACATTTGAGCCCTTAACTAGTTGGTTCATAAGAAGTTTATGAGAAATATGATGGAAAAGGTTGTTTTTTTAAGTAACAAGTTTTCTTTTTGGGAAAATTTAATTTTGTTGAAGTAAGTACTTAATGTTGGTAATTTATTAGCAAAATTGAAACCTAAAATAAAGTTATACCTAGTGGAAAATTTATAGATAAGTACTCACAATGATAAATTAACTACCATTCAAAACTACCCGCCACTGTTATTATTGACGCTTAAGTAAGTTCCTATAATTAATATAATTGCCATGTACTGATGACAATTCTATAAGCGTACAAATAAACACACAAGCGTGTCCCAAAGTGTAGGTTGTTCAAGATAAAACACAAATGGAAATGATTGATCACTGAGAACTTAGTAAGGCTTGTTCAAACAATGCTAACGGATTGTTTTAAGGTGAAAGATTGAAAGATCAAAAGGTGTGTAAAAGATTTAAATGAACAAGTCTATCGGGGTTGCTGGTAGTACATATAAAGGATATTTCTTAAAGTTTTCTTGATAACCTGCCTATAACCCAGCCATTTTGAAGATACAATGTTCACTAACAGAGTACAAAAACATATTATTTAAGGATAACCTCTACTCAAAAAACAAAAATAAAACGAATTCGATATAGAATGTTTTATCTGTTGTACATCGATTTAACTGAGTTAGTACAGATAAAAGATAGTTTGAGATCATAAAATATCCAAGGTCATAGGACTAGAAGATTAGATTTGAGCGGCCCTAAAATTTACACCCCTGCTGTCAGCTGATTGAATTGTCAGTACTTTGTTAGTAAATATTGTACCTTCATCTTGGCCAGAGTATAGTATTTTCCGAACTGCTTAGTTGTAAGCGCTTATTTAGGACTAAGAGATTTGTGTCTTTTGGATTTTTATGACTGGGAATTAAATTTAGGCATCCTTCAAAAGTGTTTCCTAAAGCTTAAAATATAATAAAATAATTATTTATTTATTCTCTTGATATGCTTAAGCTAGTTCAGCAAATCTGGCTTGTCATAAATAGTGTAACCCAACGTTAAAGATAATAAGTGAAAAAATATACTAATGACGTAAGGCTCGTTAATCATTTGTGATCGCAACCTGTTTTTAAACCCTAGCTGAATGTAATATACATACCCGATTGTTCCAAGAAATTTGTTTGGGTTCGAGTTGAACAAACGATAACTTTGTAGCTGGTTGAATGCTTATTCACTGGAAGAAAAACTCTGCTGTCAAACCAATATTCCATATTCCGATATGAAAGCAGCGTTACGTGCTTGGCCGAGCAGTCGAGCATTAAAACTCTAGAGATCGCTTTGCTCAGATATTCCGTTTCGTTAGACTTTGTTAGTTTTTTAACGCTTCCGAAGGCGCTGCCAGATTGTAACGCGGTTTCCGAACGCAACGCGGCCATGCTTAATTTACTGTCAAATTCACTGTTCGAATTTCATAAAAGTTTTCCTCTTCCGTAGACATCATATTTATTGCAAATGGAATTTGGGTAATTTGGCAAAGGAAATGGAATTTTTCAGTCTATTGCAGTCGTTTGGAGATTACGCTCAACTACGCAAATATTCCGAAAGGTTTTTAAAATCTTTTCAAAAATGTCAAAGTTTTTACAATCCGCCAATTGCCAATACGCTTTAAAACCAAAACGGGGTGTAGGTAGTAAGGAAAAAAACAAATTTATTCCAAACCCATTTAAAAAAACATTGCCTCTATACATTTTCCCCTTCTCCCTGGACAGCCATAGCGCACGGACGTGTCTTACTCAAAAAGTCAATTTAAGTAATTAAATATTTAAATCAAAATTCAAAAATCAAATAAAATCGGCAAGTTAAATTCTCGACGAGTACTAGGCGCGCAGTGTGTTGAAAGTGATCAAGTCCTGCGGCGAGCGAAGGAGAAAGCAAGTTGTCCACGCTTTCCATCTCTGTTGGCCGCGCGTGAGTCATTATCACCTGACTCCGCGCTCTGCAATGACTATTTGAAAATACAAGCGCCTAACACTTGTCGACTCCAGAGCCAGAAGTAAGGTGCATATTTTTTACTTTTTAAAATGAAAAAGCGCACACCTCCCAAACATGGCAGCGAACCACCTCTTCACCACAGTTCCGAGCCCGACTTGACAACACCAGTAAACATGATTCTGAACAATCAATTGAAATCAAATCTCTCCGGGAGGATATTATGTCGTCACTTGATAATTTGAGAAAGTATCAAAACAAGAGAAATTTAGTGTGATGCAATGTAATTTGGACCAAATTAAGGTTCAAAATACGGAGCTGAAAAATACGTTTGAGTTCTTGAGCGTTAAATACGACGATGTCATGACTAAACTAGCCCCTTTACATTGGAGTATGTAGGATATTTGGAAGAAAAAGTCGAGATCATGGAACGAAATTCAAAGATATCAAGCTTAGAAATTCCCAATGTACCTAAAAAACTTAATGAGTCTAAGGATGACCTTATAGATATTGTAAAAAATCTGGGAACCGCTGTAGGCACCGAAATACAATCAGGTGAGCTCAGAGATGTTTATCGTCTTACCAGTAATAGAAAACCCCAAACCGATGGGACCATAACCGCCGAATTTAAGTCAACCATGATCAAGGACAAACTTCTAACAAACATTAAAAAGTACAATCGGGATCACAAGACCAACCGACTTAACAGCTCACACGTTAAGATGCCGGGCAACAGTCCCATATTTATCTCCGAGAGCCTTACCACCAAAGCCAAGAAGCTGTACTATCAAGCAAGAGAGTTTACAAAGCTAAACGCCTATGCATATCTCTGGACATCACATGGCAAAGTCTACATTAAAAAGGAAGAAGGTGCGCCGGCAAAGAGAATATCACAGGAATCTGATTTTGAAGGTCTAAAACAGCATAAAAAGTGACTAGAAAGACTTATCAACACCCAACAACGTGATCTGCCAAAAACATTGGAGTCTCGCCTGAAAACTGCATGTCTTGTAAATTTTTCTTTAGTTAACATAGTTTTAAGTGTTTTTCTTCTGTTTTTTATATATCTGTACACCTATACCAACACACTAAAACCAAACACAAACAAACACAAGTACATTATATCTCTACTTACACAATACACACAATCATTTCACACGACTACTAATAACAAACACAGTACACTTAATTCACTACATCAGTTTTTTATACATTTATTTCCATTAATCTCACTGTACTTTTTACATAACATTCACATATTCATCACTAGCCTATGCCCGCGGTTTTACCTACCTGGTACTGGGATAAATGGTAGCCCATGTGTTGTTCCAGGTTATAGACTATCTGTGTGCCAGGTTTTCTTCACGGCCGTCCATCCGTTTTCCCGTGAAAGAGTAGCAACCACCCATCCATCCATTCATCCACCCATTGTCGTATGTTTTCTCATTCGCACTATTAATAAGATGACTAAACGTTACTATACATGCTTATTTACATTGTGTTTGTTTAAACTCCCTATCGATATCATAGATACTAAATTACGTACTAAACACCTAATGATGCCCTATTTTAATTTAAAAGTAATGAGAATCCTATACTTAGTCCTCTTAGTTTTAAACCGTAAAATTCGATAATGCAAATAATGTTAATGATGTGTTAGAAAGTTTGGATAAGTTTGCTTTTTCAAATGTGATAAAATGAATCCCTGATGAATGTGCCAAGCAACTGCCCTCCAACACGTGTTTGACTATTTAGACTAGTAAATGCTAATTATGCTGGGCTTTTAACTCTGTTGCAGAGAATTTAGGTACGCAGTGACGTGATTATTCTATCAGAATGCTGGCTCTCCCGCAACCCCGTCATTCCGATACTTGATGGATATATTTCTCATAAGTCATCAAAAACTTTTAATAAGAATGACAGAGTAATTGTATATGTAAATAGTCTGCTAGCTAACGTGAATGTTAAAGAAACCGTCGTATCAGAAGCGAACTGTTTGACAGTCACGTTTGGAACTGATATAGCCATAATTGCTCTGTACAGGCCCTATGAATTTAGGGACCCCTCAAAATTTATACAATCTATATATAGTGTTTTGTGTGACCTTAAATCGTTTAGAAACTTAATAATTATGGGAGACATAAACATTGACATTTTACGCAACAGTAAAGATGCTCATGCACTGGACTATTTGGACTTATTGGCTCATCATGGACTTTTCCCAGGACACGTGTTAGAAACGCATGGATCTACATGTCTTGATCACGCTAACATAAAAACTTCTCTCTCTAGCACGGTCATGGTGCTGGAATCCACTCTCACAGATCACTTCTCAGTTTTACTCTCTTTGTCGTTAATTAAAATCAAAATCCTAGACTCAAATCAAATTACAAAAGTAAATGAGGAAGAGCTCGCCAATGACATCCGCAACATTTGTTTTGATGCCGTCTATAGAACGAAAGATCCCAATTTGGCTACTAAATATTTAATGGAACCAATTCTTCTAGCCTTAAAAAGGAACACCAAAACTTTATTTGGTTTACGTAGACGCAGGCCGGTTAAGCCCTGGTTTACCCAGGGCTTACTCAAATGTATGCGCCATAGAGACAATTTGCATAAAAAGCTTAAAACTGACCCGTCAAATGAAGTCCTCGTGGTGACCTACAGACGGTACCGTAATTTTTGTACACATCTGCTAAGAAAAGCAAAAAGGGATTATGAGAGACTGCAATTTGAAAAAGCAGGTAGAAATTTTAAGCAGCTATGGCGTGCTATCAAAAGTGTCACAAACATGGGTCAACAGAAGTCTCCAGCCCATGATCTCATAGCGAATAGTCACGATAGGCAAGACACTATAAATCAAATGAATGACTATTTCCCAAATGTAGGGAGAAATCTAGCGGACAATATACAAAGAGATCCGCGATCAATTTTGTTACCCGACCCCCAGAAGGAATCCCTAGTCCTACTTAGGAAAAATGAACAAGAGGTGGAACGCTTAATCCTTTCACTTAAAAGCGATTGTGCAGTCGGCTGGGACGGTATTTCCTCTAGTTTTCTTAAAAACATATAAATATTATTGTACCTCCACTGGCATATGTTTGCAATCTGTGCCTCGATTCTGGTGTCTTTCCTGACTGGTTTAAGAAGGCTATTCTTCACCCTATTTTAAGTCTGGTGACCGTGACCGTGTCGAAAACTATAGGCCTATATCAATTCTGCCCGCGATGTCCAAGGTACTGGGAAAAAATATAAATGTAAGGCTAGTTGCATACCTAGAGGCACGCAATCTTTTGTCGGTTAACCAATTTGGCTTTCGAAAAAATCTATCCACTGCTGATGCTGTTCACAAATTGGTTAATCATTGGCCCATCCTTTTTGCCCTAATGGCCATACGTGAACATACGTTTGAATTTGCTCTATACTTAAAATCCAAATAATAGCCATATTAGGCTCAATTTTCATATAAAACACGTCCTAGTGATATAAAATTCATCAAACAAGTGTAATTCAGCTGGAAAAGTATTATAAAAAGTGTAAATGCTTCGTTTTGTGGTGTGAACTGTTAAAAAGCTTAAATCTCGGCTGGTCAACGGGTGAGTGCATGACTTAACGTTTCGCGTGTAATACTTCGGCGTGCGCCCTCGCGCAGTGACGCATACGAGCGCTCGTGACAAAGATAAACGAACGAAGACGGCACATTGCTTTCTGCCTACTAAAAGTTGCCTCTGAGAGAATAATAATTTTATCTTACATTTTTTTTTTTGTGAAATGGTTTTGTAATCATGGCAAGTCATTCCGACCGTTCAAAAATCTCAAAGAAAGACTTGACACTCGACTCCCACCCGTAATATGTCGATGAATAGAGGCAATAAGAGGTCCGCCAGTAAATCACCACCTGCTTCATCACCTATTTCATCACACATCACATCAGATAAAGAAGAACTGCGGACTATTATCCAGGAAATAATTAAAGCCGAATTTAGCGAGATGTTGACCCAATTTAACGAAAAAATGACCAGCACAATGAATAAGGAACTGGATACGGTCAGAGCGGAAATGAAGGAGATAATTAAATCAGTGCAGTTCATTAACAATAAGTTTGAGGATTTTGAGAGAAACCAGAAGGAATCTAACAATATTATATACAAACTAGAATCAGAGAATGTGGAACTGAAAACATCAATGGGAAATCTTCAAGTTTGCATCAATAACTTCGAGCAGAAATCTCGATCGAATAATTTGGAGGTACAATGTAACGGAAACCAAGAACGAGAATGTGTACTCAATTGTCACTCAACTCGGCCAGTTAGTCAACTGTGATATTAAGGAGAAAGACATATTGCATTGTACGCGAATTGCAAAATCTAACCCATCCAGTACTCGCCCTAGATCTTTAATTGTACAGTTGGCATTTCCACGGCTGCACAATCAACTTCTAGCATCCGTTATCAAGTTCAACCACAATAAACCTAAAGAAAAACTAAACTGTGAGCACTTGGGATTAACCGGCAACAAGTCACCTGTCTATGTTGTTGAACACCTGTCTCCTACGAACAAAACACTACACGCAGCGACCAGGATTAAGGCCAAGGAAAAGAATTACAAGTATGTGTGGGTCAGAAACGGAAAGATATTTGTGAGAATGTCAGATGGCACGGAATGCATATTCATTAAGAACATGAGTAGCCTAAGTAAAATCACATAACTTACTTCAATTTTTTTATCACAGCATGTCATAGTGCCTACTTATTGTAAAATTCAAGAATTTAAGCATCTATTACTAAAACTGTAGAGGCTTGAGAACTAAAACCAATATGTTTTACTCTAACCTTTGTTGTAAGGATTATGATGTTCTAATATTAACCAAAACTTGGCTGAATAGTGGTGTGCTTAGCAGTGAGCTCTTTGATAATAGGTATGTAGTCTACAAAAGAGATAGGGAAACAACTGGCTTTCATGCCAAAAAAGACGGAGGAGGAGTTTTGATAGCCGTTTCAACTAAAATTGATTCTAAACGTATGGATAAATGGCAAAGTAAATGCGAAGATCTCTGGGTCACTATCGATATTTCGACTACGTGACAAATAGCTATCTGTGCAGTCTACCTCCCTCCACCAGTATGTCTAACAACATTTGAAGATTTCATCGAACACTGTAATAACGTGTTTGAAACAACTAACATCCCAACCTGTATAGTGGGAGATTTTAACTTGAGCATAATAAACTGGACCCCAGGGGCAATTAACAGTTCACTTCCCAGCACATGTTTAAGACTATTGGAGTTTATGGATGTTAGTAAGCTTACACAGCACAATCTCCTTAAAAACTGTTCTGCGCGTATTTTGGACCTAGTTTTATCTACTATTCCTTCTTGCACAGTAAGTGAATCCACTATATCTTTAACTACTGTTGATCGACTCCACCTTCCTCTTGATCTTACTCTTTCATTATTAAAAGAAAAAAGTCTGCCATACAATCAACATAACACGAGAAAAAACTTCCACAGAGCAAATTATGAAAAAAATTAAATCCTATCTAAATGAACAAGACTGAGATCAACTATTTGCAAGTCAAAATGATGTAAATAACATGTTAAATGTATTCTATGACACCTTAAACACGGTCATAAATAAATTTGTACCAAATTGTAAGCCAATGTCTACTCGTTATCCCCCATGGTTTGATAAATCGATTATAAATGCTCTCAATGAAAAAAATAAGCTAAGATTGCGCTTTCAAGATATACAAAAACCCGCGTGATGAAATAGAACTAAAATTAATTGCAAGGCGTTGTCAAAATTTAGCTAAAAGTTGATACAGTCTTTATATGAACAACCTAGAATCAAAAATCAAAGATAATCCCAAACTGTTCTGGACTCACTTTAAGACTAAGCGCGGAGGATCTAGTGTCTATCCACTGACAATGACTGACGGACAGACTACAACGTCTAAGGGCTCGACTATCTGTGACCTTTATGGTAATTATTTCTCATCTGTCTACACCCCTGAAAATAACACTTTAAGATCGACTCAAGCTATCTTAGTTCACTGGAAACTAATAGCCAGTGTCTAACAACCCAAGACTTGGACATGGATCCTTTACTCAGAAAACTGCAATATCTGAACGTTGGGTAACACAAGTGCTGTATCGTCTGCATACGAAAATATTGTGCCGCTTTCTAGACTGAGGCTACACAGATCATTCATGTAGATTAAAAATAGACTTGGGCCAAGAATACTGCCCTGTGGCATATACATAATCAACTAACCATATACAAGCATATACTGATGCCAATTTGGACGTATGGTATCCAACTTTGGGGCTGTACTAAACAAAGCAATGACAAATTAATCCAACAATTCCAAAATAAAGTGCTCAGGGATGCTGTGAATGCACCCTGGTACATAAGAAATGACGATCTTCACCGTGACCTTAAAATGGAATTCGTCACCACCATCATCCAAAAATTCGCTGAAGCCTACGAACACAGACTTCATCGACACGGGAATGTTGAGGCTATCCAGCTGCTAGACAATACAGACTTGGTGCGTAGGCTAAAAAGAACTAAACCTTTTGAATTAGTGTAGTGTACAAAGTGAATGAATAATAGTGACAATGCTGTGCTTTATATATAACACATGAACGTAGTGTTTTTACAAATATATCAGACTCTAAGAAAGTGCTACGGCCTTGTGTAAAAGTGCAAATGGACACTATTCTTAGTTTTACCATAATCTAAAACGTAACATATTAAGTTAGAGTTAAATTGCTTATTAGTCTTTTAGGCTAGATCGTAATTAATTATTAAGAATTTTGTTCTTTTTCTGTTAAAGTATAAAAATAAAAAATAAACTTATATATGTATATCGTGTAATTATATGAAATGTAATGTGTTAACAATTGTAAGCTAACCTGAAATAAATAAATAAATCATATAGCTCAGGAACTTGACAACGGCAAGAAATGTTGTACATTGTTCCTGGACCTCGCGAAGGCATTCGACACGGTCTCGATTCCCATCTTACTATCAAAATACTAATACTATCAAAGCTCGAATGCCTGGGAATGGGAGGCGCCCAGCTGTCCCTGTTTCGGAGCTATCAAAATCAAAATTTCTTCATTCAATTAGGCCATCAAGCGGCACTTTCGTACGTCAAAAATAAAAATTAAATGTAATAATAATTGATTCTACCGTCCATTCGGAAATGTAGCTTGTTATGGAGAAGAACGGACAAGAAACTCCACACTTACTATTTTTAAAAAAAAAATGTGTTTTACAAGTATTTGGTTACAATAATCTTGTAGGAAAAATACATATACGAGTATGTGAGAACGATGTAAAAAAACGCACTTAAAAGCGTCTAGAGTAAAACAAACAATTAAAAATACAATAAATAGGTAATTAAAAACAGGCGGAGGCAGCTAAGATATGACCAATCCCAACTGATGGCGCCCGTTCACGAACATGACACATGGATCGGCACCACTCAGCTCAACCATCATGAAGGGAACCGAATGATCCAACACATGTGCCACCATCAGAGAGACATTAGAGAGAGCATGACACACTCAACTGCCAGGGCACACTGAAGTCAACGAACGACACATAGTTACAGTAAATGGTAGATTATCAGTTGGTACATAGTACTCACATATGTGCTGTGCAGTTATATAATCCAAGAAATAAATTGAGTTTATACAACACAAATATACATCATAATTATTCGTACAGTCTTCAGCAGGTCCTACAATACTTCATAACTTTTCTGCTTATCACTTGTTTTTGTGCCCTAGTGGCTGTGGAGCTGGAATAGCGTTGGCCCAAGCATTTTTATCAGCGATGTAATTCCCCAACCTATAATATGCCTGCCTGCATAGTGTGCGTTTTATAGAAGTTTTAAATTTCGTCTCATTCAATTCTAGAATGTGTGGCGGTATTTTATTGTAACATTTTATACAGTACCCCATAAAAGATGACGCTACTTTAGCCAACCTGAAACCTGGTTGAACTAATTGGTCCCTATTTCTAGTAACATAACTATGTCTATCGCTGTTTTTACTAAAAAGATGTAAATTCTTTCTAACGTACATGATATTTTCGTAAATATATTGACACGGTACCGTCATGATGGTAATGTCCTTAAACAGTTCCCCTAGAGAACCGCGCCGGCGAAGATTGTATATCGCTCTGATGGCTCGTTTTTGCAGAACAAAAATTGACTGAATGTCTGCAGCCCTTCCCCATAGTAATATGCCGTAAGACATTATACTATGAAAGTAACTAAAATAGACCAGCCTCGGTATCTACATCAGTAAATTGACGAATTTTCTAACAGCATAAGCCGCCGAACTTAGCCGCCCCGCAAGTGATATTAAATGAGGACCCCATTGTAACCTTGAGTCTAGCGTGATACCTAGGAAAACCGTTTTGTCGACGAATTTTAGCTTCTCGTTGTTTAATATAATGTCACAATCATAACTTTTGACATTCGGCAAGGCAAATTTTACACACTTAGTTTTTTTAGCATTCAAAACTAAATTATTAGCAGTGAACCAATTTAGAACTTGCCGCAATGCATTATTTACGTCGACAACGTTACTCGTACGTCTATTTAAGTTAAAAATCAAAGAAGTGTCATCAGCAAATAACACCATGTTTAGTTTGTTTTTCAATTGATGGGGTAAATCGTTAATGTATACTAAAAATAAGAAAGGACCTAAAATTGAGCCCTGGGGTACCCCCATTTTCACGTTCAACCCCGACGAATTGACACCGTTTATTTGAACTAATTGCTGTCTATCATTCAAATAGGATTTTACTAAATTTAATGCTGATTGGCCTAGCTCGTAATGCTCAAGTTTCAAAAGCAATGTTTCATGATCAACGCAATCAAACGCCTTTGACAGGTCGCAGAAGATACTTATGGCATCTTGTCCCTCCTGTTATTGGGTTTATATGTGAAAAGTTAAATTCAGTCGGGCATGCTGAAACGTTAGCGCGTAATAAACCATAAGCGAGCGACGGCGAAGAATTTAAGGTTTCAGTAGTTTTAATTGGGATGCTGGTCTTTGTTATCTCTAATAAGTCCATGTGTAGTCTCAAGCGTGTAATCAGTATTTTTTCTTTTGTTCCTGTTTGATTCATTGTTAATTATTTTCCAAACCGTCCTAATTTTATTTTCTGCGAATTTAACCTTATTGCTAATGTATAAAGCCTTAGCTAGTTTACATGGATTTTAAAAAATTCTTGAGTAAGTAGCAACATACTTATTAAAAGTTTCAGTGTTAATATAAGGCTTAAGGCCATACAGCTCGTAAAGTCTTTCCCTACTTTTCCTGATTCCTTTAGTCGCCCAGTCACTGAATAAAAACTTAGGGCATATAGATTTAGTTTTCTTCTTAAAAGTGTTATTGAATTCTGTTTGAACAACTTAGAAAACTTTTTTGTATAAAATATTACCTTCGTTCACTGTGAGGTCCTGATAACTTAACTTACCAATTAAAGCGCTGTTAAATTTATTTAATTTACCAGATGTTAGGTCTAGATTGAATCTGCACTTGTTGTATTGGTATGCTGGACTCAAATGTTACCAGTAGCCCACTATGATCGGAAGGCAGACAATTCATAATGGCTTTGTTTAAGTAGTCGCAGCAACAAAAAAACATTATCAATACATGTAGCAGTAGTCACAGTTGTTCGAGTTGGTTCCTCAAACACATGCGACAATTTAAATGATTTGAAGAGATTTAATAGTCTACTGCTATCTGAATCATTTTCTAAAATATTTATATTAAAGTCACCACAGATTATGACTAGTTTATTACCAGTTGTAAGTTTTGCCAAAACATCTTCCATCACTGACTCAAATATACAGTAGTTTTTTTAATTCGAGGGTCTGTAAACGCACACTATAATATGCTTATCCAGCTCAACACAGGACAGTTCAACACTATGTTCAACTGATAGATCTACAATATCTTTACGAGGTTTTGATTTAATACCAATTTTGATTAAAATAAGTGAACCTCCACGTAACATAACATTTCTGTTAAAACAGCTGCCCACAGTATAATTTTCATAATTAATAAGCATTGAATGTTCTTTCAGCAAATGCTCAGTAAAACAAATAATTTCAAACATTGTCTTTTCTAAAAACAGTTCTATTTCCAATTGCTTTGCAGAAAAACCCTGAATGTTTTGATGGAATAAATTTAAAGAATTCTGCTTAGCCCCTTTTTTAAATTAACTATGTGAGAGCAAGAAGGTACCTTCTTGTTGGTGGATGTACTCCTAACTATTTGGTTATTGGTACCCTCCCTTGTCCTACAAACTAGTTTAAACTATAAATATTAATAGCAGAATTGCTAACGTTATTAATGTTATTGGATACCTGTAAATTAGTATTACTACTAATATCAACTACAGTACATGACTTCGACATACTATTTATGTCTGAGTTTAAAGTAAAAGATAATAGCCTCGCTATTTGACGTCTTACCCTAATAGGCAGATACACTGTATTGCCTGTCGACTTTAATTTATCAACAAAAATGTTGATGTCAAAAAAAACTAATTTGTCACTGTAATGGCTGACAAGGAAATGAACATTTTAATACAGCATGTGAATATAATTATTTTTTCTACTAGACAAATTTTCCAAATATGGAAAAGCACACAATATTATTTTATTACAATTTAATTTTAGTAACTTTGTTACACACTCAGTGATGTCGTCTTTTTTACATCCAAACTGTTACCTATAAAGACAGTTACATTGGTGTCTGATTTATATACATTGTTTGTTACAGATTCCATGATATGCTTGTAAGATGACCCAGGCATACAATAATTAATAGTCGAATAACTCTGATTGCTATTTAATAATTTACCTAAACCTCTTCCAACACTATCTGCAAACATAACCTACTCAAAATCAAATTTTTTTTTTTTATTTCACATAGGCCTACATGGGCACTTATAAAACGTCGACAAAAGGTTCACGGTTCGGGTTGGTCGTTTCCTATGGAGAAGAACCGGCAAGAAACTCCATGGTTACTATTTTAAAAATGGTTTGGTTTTACAATATTTCCATGTTACAGCATTAGTACTTAGATATGGGGGGACAACGTAGGCCCGACTTATGACAATAAGTCCCTAAGATAGTAATCCCTAAGAATACAGTTTCCGTTATAACTTCAAGATTTTTGCCGTCAAGATTTAAGTTTAGGTCATGTTGTGGTACATTTGGTAAAGAGAACTTTAGACATTTTGTTTTTTTCGCATTCAGTAAAAGATTGTTAGCTGCGAACCATTTTGAGAGAACAATTAGACTTTCGTTGACATTTAAGACATCCGTATCTTGCCTATCTATTTTAAAAATTAGCGAAGTATCATCAGCAAATAGAATTATATCCGATAATTTGGCTATCATAAAAAGGGAGATCATTAATGTAAACAAGAAAAAGGAAAGGGCCGAGAATTGAACCTTGGGGCACGCCCATCTTGACTAGATACCCGGAGGACGTCGCCCCATTGACATTTACTTTTTGCTGTCTGTTAAATAGGAAAGCACGAGATCAGCAGATTTTTCACGAATTCCGTAGTGGTGTAATTTACAGATCAGTGTGTTGTGGTCGACGCAGTCGTAAGCTTTTGAGAGATCACAGAAAATGCCAATGGCATCATGGGACCTTTCCTAAGCCTCCAAGATGTGGCTGATGAGTTTTACTCCCGCGTCCGTTGTCGACCTACCTTTCATGAAACCAAACTGTTGACTACTATCTAACAAATAGAACACAGAGCGCCAAAATTGGATCCTACTCCAGCTCAGATTTAAATATAGCTTTTGGTGTGCCACAGGGCAGTATTCTTGGCCCAAGTCTATTTTTAATCTACATGAATGATCTGTGTAGCCTCAGTCTAGAAAGCGGCACAATATTTTCGTATGCAGACGATACAGCACTTGTGTTTGCCTCGGACAGCTGGGAAGATGCATATCGCCTTGCTCAGTAGGGTTTCGATACGGTCAGCGAATGGCTTAAGAGCAACTTGCTTACCCTGAACATATTGAAAACGAAAATAATAAGTTTTTCGATTCGAAATACCAATGTGTCTGCTATAAGATCACTGAAAGTTACCGCCCAGTCGACACCGTGTTTTGATTGCAGCGTCGGTACTTGCACCCATGTTCGCTGTGACATTGAACGTGTCACCTCGATAAAGTATCTTGGCATCGTCATTGACTGCAACCTTACATTTAAAGAGTACATAACACACTTATCAAATAGGGTGCGAAAACTAATGTACATCTTTAAACAACTACGCAGTTCTGCAGATGCTGGTATCATGAAAATGACTTATGTATATTGACTTATATATGTGTAAGTATGCTGTTCCAAGCCAAGACATTATCCCACCGTTAAGCTCTACGAATATTGTCAAGTTTTCACGGTTAGGCAATTGTTTGTTCTGGCCACAGCCATTAAACAACACGCCATTTCCAACTATTCCCAGCAAATAAATCGCCGTAACTATACAGTTGCTCTAAATAAGCCTCTTAAAACTTCCTTTAGTCATAGATTCTTTATTTTCCTTGGTCCGTATCTCTACAATAAATTAAACCGAATTCTTTCCCTGCACCCATTGAACAAACATAATTTTAAAGTCACTTTACAAGCTTGGCCACGGCCAAACATATACTGCCACAGAAACTCTCTTTGACGTATAAGTCTAGTTATTTCATGCACTAACACACACCACAACAAATATACAATGTCACACACACCTACACAATCATTACACTCATAAAAACCTCCCAAATAAAGTTACTGGTTACGCTTCCTAATTTATAGTTCATATTTTATTACATCACCAAAGGGCGATTGAGAGAGATTGGTATACTAGTTCCAATTTATTAATTCAGTGTCACCTATCGTTGTTTTGGTGATATTCCGCGCCGTGCCGCTACGGTCGTTTTACGCCGCCACCACGCCACGGCGGCAGGCGATCGTCGCCAGTCTCTTACCAACCAGGGCGGAGGTGCACGCACTAAGTCACCCTCTCGCCCAAAACTCTTAATTGAACCTACATGGAAAGTGTTATCTGTATTACCTAGACCTACTGTGTTGTGTACCGCTGGCCAGCATAGTGTACCTGGTCTGTGAGCTGAACTTCTCGAACGTGGCATCTGCAGCTGCATGGGAATCGCTGTTTCAAAGGTATGTGGCATAATTAGTAAATTGAACTTTATCCATTGCCTTTCGTCTCATCTGCGTACTTTTCTCCTTCAATTTAGCACTGCTGAATCAGCAATTATAGCCTAGATTACTCTAATAATTTGGGTTCAATCGTGTGTGATTTTACTAGTAATCTTCTAGAGGTTAAACGCACCATTTTGGTCCTTCGAGCCGGATAAATTAAATTTGGGCCTATTTACAGCCTAATGTTAAGTCCTAAAAGTCTAAATTTAAGCAAAAAGTTTGGGAAATTTCCATATTAATTGCAGATCATCACACAATTCTCGCCTCTATTGCGTTGGGAATAAGGCAGCTGCCTTGCGTGTAGTACTTTCTACAGGCAAATTAATTGTTAACGTAAATCTTTAATTTCACTAATTGAAACTCCGAAAAATACATTTAATTGAATATCAACGTTGATTCATATCGCTAAATAAGTTTATTTAATAAATCAGTTAATTTTCGGCGTAATTACATATTTTTTTGTTCGTGTTTGAAAATTGTGGGTAGTCTGTTAAAACATTCGTCAAGTTGGCCTACGTGACTGTGGAATATTCCAGTTCTTGTTATCGTACGGTTAATATTTATTTACGCATTGGAAACTTTTATATATTTTTTCTAATCGAGATTTGCAGAATGAATGACATTGATTATTTTACGATACACTACTACTGTTGGTTCGTTAAGTAAATGCCTACTATACTCGTATTGCACGAGTAGGTATTTTTTATAATTCTAGACTCAACCGCATTTGATTAATTATTGCAATTAACCAGATTTTCATTGCGTCGTTTGTTATTTTAGTTTGTAAGGTAACTTGATCTTTTGATAGGAACCTTCAGGTAAAATAACAGATTTGTATAAACTTTACGCGTTTAGTTTTCCTCATAGGAAACAGCCATATATTTTTACACATCACCCCCGCACCTAACTTGTAAGCGTAGTACTTACTAGATAATTTACTTCGAACGGTCATCTGCGTATTTACTTGTTAGGAAATTTATTGTGTTTTACGAAGGTATTTCGTTACGAACACAATCGCATCGCTTACGGAAATAAGTACCATACTTATTTCTAAGTTTCACACTTAACTTATTGTTGGTTAAGAATCTGCACATATTCTATGTATTGAGTAAGTTAATCTCATATAAATAGAATACTACAAGGAAAAAAAAATATCGCTTCGCATCCGAAATAAATGTTAATTATCAGGTTTTAGGTATCTCTAAGCTAATCTATACTAATATTATAAAGCTGAAGAGTTTGTTTGTTTGTTTGTTTGTTTGTTTGTTTGAACGCGCTAATCTCAGAAACTACTGGTTGGAATTGAAAAATTCTTTTTGTGTTGGATAGTCCATTTATTGAGGAAGGTTATAGGCTATATAACATCACGCTACGACCAACAGGAGCAGAGCATAAATGAAAAATGTTGCAAAAACGGGCAAAATTATTCCTTTTTGAGAGCTTCCGTTGCGTGCGCTGCGTAAACGGTTTAATTACACAACAATCATGTATGTAGAGTAGGTAGGGTTGATGGGTAGGTAGGTAGCCAGTTGACGGGAGCGAAGCCGCGTGGGACAGCTAGTAATAAATATAGGTAGATGGGTACGATCATAAGGTATTTCGCGTGCTTACTATTTTATTTGTATTAGACTTTGTTACTTGTACGTGATTCAAACCTTGTACGCGGTTCAAACTTTGTACGCTTTATATTTTTTTTCACCTTACAATTTATTACTGTTAGGGTTCGCGTGTACGGATCGTTCCGTACTATTGTTTACGTAAGTTGTAAAATCTTTCGTTGAGTTATCAGTTTGATTGGATCACTAATTTCATTTACGCGGGTTCCGTAAAAGATAAAAATGTCGGTTTTTTTTTTGTTTCCATATTAACTTCTGTTCACCATGACGGACAAGGTTAAACTTAGATTGTTGGAAGGTAAACGCGACTCGTATTTCGCGCGGGTTCAAAGGATTTTGGATTCAACAGAATCTTTAACAACAGAAAGATTACGTAATTCTTTTATTGCTCAGGCTAAACAAATTGACGGCCAACGTAGCGAATTCAATGAGATAATGGACGAGATAAATATGTTAAAATTGACATTGGATCCAAAGTGCGAAGTAAGCTATAGTGCCTTACATTCATTTGATAACATGATCGGCGAGATAAAAATTACTTTAGCTTCATTAACTGAATCAACTGTTTCCAAGGAACCTAGCCCGACAGTGAGCCCTAGTGCTCATCATATAAAGGTACCTAAAATTGAGCTGCCTGCCTTTGATGGTGATATTCAGAGCTTTCCGTTCTTTTATGAGACTTTCAAACGTATTATACATACGAACGCAGATTTATCAGATTCTGATCGCATTCATTATCTGTTGAGTTGTCAAAAGGGAAAGGCTAGGAGTGTGGCAGTAGGTATTGTACCTTTTGGCGATAATTACCGCGTGGTCTGGGATGCGCTTATCGCAAAGTACCTGGATACTCGCGCGCTTGCAACTAATTATCTAAATCAACTGTTCTCATTGAAGTCATTCGGAACGACACCCGCTAATATTGAACAAGGTTTCGATAAATTAACTTCTACGGTTGCTGGACTCAAACAATTAAAAAAACATAACTTGGAGGATTTTATATTTATTCATTGAGTTCTTAAGTTAATAGACTCAGATACAGCAAAACATTTTGAAATGTCGCTTCGTAATCAACAAGTGTTGGATTATGATTATTTCGTAAAGTTTGTTCGTGAACAAGTAAAAATCTTACATCGTACCTCTTCTGCGGCAACTAAGCCCGCCCCCGCAGGTAGACCCAGCACCTCATCTAAGGTATCGCAGGTGTTTGTGGCTACTGAATCTAAATGTTCACTCTGTCAATCCCCGCATAAAAACTTGTATACGTGCAAAGCGTTTCAAAAGTTGAGCGCGGATAATAGATTTAAGTTTGTAAAAGACAATCACAGATGCGTTAACTGCCTAAGTAGCCAACATACCGTCTCTAAGTGCCTATCTAAGTCAACATGTAGGAAATGCAACGGTAAGCATCATTCCTTATTGCATTTTGAGCAATCGACGCAAGCCCCTGCGCTGGCGCCCGCTAGCGACCCAGCCTCCGTTTCTGCGGCCGACCCAGCTACTTCTGATCGTGTGGCGTTGTATACGCATTCTTCTGCTCAAATCCAGGCCACACGTAGTACCGAAGTTCTGGCTACTGCCAAGGTGTTAGTGGCGGGTAGCAAGGGTAAGGGCGAGGTGGTTAGATGTCTTTTGGACCCTGGGTCGCAAAAGAATTATATGACATCGCGTTGCTGCCGTATGCTCGGTCTAACTATACATACGGACTCAATAACTACCGTTCGTGGTATTGGTGGCACATCGCAGCCCGTTCGCGGCTCGGTGAATCTTACGTTCAGTTCACGGTTTTGCTCGCAGCCTAGGTATAGAATTGACGCTCTAGTCTTGGATCAGATAACCAGGCAGCTTCCTCTGGGTGCTATAGATACTGCCGAATTAAAGCATATTGATCCTAAATTACTCGCTGATGACAGCTGGGGTGTGCCAGGTAATATTGACATGTTACTAGTCACGTTGTTCGCTAAGTTATTGCTACCCGGTACCGTGACCAGCGCACCCGGTTGCCCCGATGCATTGGAGACTATGCTCGGCTACATACTTCTAGGAGAAGCACCTATCATCGAACCTTCAACTGACACTCTGTCTTTCTTTGCGAGTTCTTTCGATAACTTCGATCTTCGTAAGTTTTGGGAGATTGAAGATGTTACTGCTTCGTCCGTTGGGAGTGTGGATGATAAACACTGTGAAGATTTTTATTGTAGCACAATTACCCGCGCTCCAAATGGCAAGTATGTTGCAGCTTTACCACTGAAAACAGACGCGTCAGCGTTAGGAAATTCTTTTGATATAGCTGGCAAGAGATTCCATCGCCTCGAACGTAAACTTAAATCGCTTCCTAACGTCAAGCTTCTTTATGATGACGTCATACGGGATTATCTACAGAACAATTATATTTCTTTGGTGCAAAATATTTTATCTGAATGTGGGTTGCCCAAACGAAATTGTGAGGAGCGAGAAATGGACTACTATATTCCTCACCATGCTGTTATTCGAGAGGATAAAGTAACCACTAATGTACGCGTGGTCCTAGATACTAGTGCAAGTACAGATAACGGTACCTCGCTCAATGATATCCTGTACGCAGGCTCCTGTCGTCAGGCTGACCTTTTTAACATCTTGTTAAATTTTAGGCTTTTTAGTGTCGCTATTTCCGCAAATGTTAAATCTATGTACCTACGTATAGGTATACGCCCACAAGATCGTTCGCTTCAACGTATCTTATATCGGTTTAATGAGGAAGAAGAACTTCAAATTTATCAGTTTTCAGTGCTTCCCTTTGGATTAAAGTGTAGTCCTTTTATAGCGATTCGCACTATCCAACAGTTATGTCAGGATGAAGGAACGCAGTTACCTCTCGCCAGGGACATTTTGCAGCGAGATATTTACATGGATGACTTAGTTAGTTCTATACCTAGCACTGCGCTGGCTATAGACTCGGCTCGTGAACTAATAAAAATATTCTCTCTCGGTGATTTTCAGCTAACGAAGTGGTCTAGCAATAATGTCGATGTTCTTCGGAATATTCCAGAGTCATTACGACTTTCACAGAGCGTGGACCTAAGTAAAGATCCGACACGGAAAATACTGGGACTTCGTTGGTTCCCTGATGAGGATTGTTTCGTATTCTAGGTTAACCCTAATGCTCGCCCTTGCACGAAACGGAATATTCTTTCTTCCATTGCACGTCTTTTCGACGTTTTAGGCCTCGTGGCACCGATAATTTTATACGCCAAGCTTCTTATCAAAGAGCTTTGGCTTGTCAAACTTGGATGGGATGACGTCCCACCACCTCGTATTGTTCGTCTGTGGGAAAGATTTCAAGCTGAATTGCCAATTATCTCTGAACTGAGATTTTTGCGACATGTCGGCGTCGTAGAACGCTGTAAACTCTCCCTAGTCGGTTTTGCCGACGCTAGTGAGAGAGCTTACGGTGGTTCGGTTTACGCCCACGTTGTCAGACCCGACGGTAGTATCGTCGTTTCGCTGGTGTGTGCGAAATCTAAAATCGCGCCACTGAAAGCAGTTTCGCAAGCTCGTCTCGAGTTATGCGCCGCATTCCTCTTATCAACTGTGATTAAGCGATTATATAATATTTTCGCAGCTCGGCACGCCATTGAGGCAGTCGTAGCTTTCTCGGATTCAACTGTAACCTTGAGTTGGATTCATTCCGCACCGCATCGATGGCACACCTTCGTAGCCAATCGTATCGCTAAGATTCATGAGAATCTTTCGTCAGATCACTTCTTGCATACGAAACCTCTATTATTGCTCCCCGCCCGCGAAGTCAATGAAACGCGGTTACATCTTATTTCGCGTTATGAACTAACAGACCAAATGGTCCAGTCTTTTTGGTAGCGGTGGCGCCAAGAGTACCTGCACACCCTACAATCCAAACAGAAATGGAACACCCCTGCCAATCCAATACGGGTCGGTATGGTTGTCGTCTCCATGCAGGACAATGTGATGCCGCTGCATTGGCCGTTAGGAGTAATCACAGAAATATTACCAGATAAAAACGGAGTTTGTAGAGTCGCATCGGTAAAAACTAAAAGCGGGATCCTTCAGAGTCGCCCGGTAGTAAAGTTGTGCCCTTTGCCAACGCAATAAGCTTCGTTACATTAATAATTAATTTTACCGTGCACCCTTCCATCACTGACTCAAATATACAGTAGTTTTTTTAATTCGAGGGTCTGTAAACGCACACTATAATATGCTTATCCAGCTCAACACAGGACAGTTCAACACTATGTTCAACTGATAGATCTACAATATCTTTACGAGGTTTTGATTTAATACCAATTTTGATTAAAATAAGTGAACCTCCACGTAACATAACATTTCTGTTAAAACAGCTGCCCACAGTATAATTTTCATAATTAATAAGCATTGAATGTTCTTTCAGCAAATGCTCAGTAAAACAAATAATTTCAAACATTGTCTTTTCTAAAAACAGTTCTATTTCCAATTGCTTTGCAGAAAAACCCTGAATGTTTTGATGGAATAAATTTAAAGAATTCTGCTTAGCCCCTTTTTTAAATTAACTATGTGAGAGCAAGAAGGTACCTTCTTGTTGGTGGATGTACTCCTAACTATTTGGTTATTGGTACCCTCCCTTGTCCTACAAACTAGTTTAAACTATAAATATTAATAGCAGAATTGCTAACGTTATTAATGTTATTGGATACCTGTAAATTAGTATTACTACTAATATCAACTACAGTACATGACTTCGACATACTATTTATGTCTGAGTTTAAAGTAAAAGATAATAGCCTCGCTATTTGACGTCTTACCCTAATAGGCAGATACACTGTATTGCCTGTCGACTTTAATTTATCAACAAAAATGTTGATGTCAAAAAAAACTAATTTGTCACTGTAATGGCTGACAAAGAAATGAACATTTTAATACAGCATGTGAATATAATTATTTTTTCTACTAGACAAATTTTCCAAATATGGAAAAGCACACAATATTATTTTATTACAATTTAATTTTAGTAACTTTGTTACACACTCAGTGATGTCGTCTTTTTTACATCCAAACTGTTACCTATAAAGACAGTTACATTGGTGTCTGATTTATATACATTGTTTGTTACAGATTCCATGATATGCTTGTAAGATGACCCAGGCATACAATAATTAATAGTCGAATAACTCTGATTGCTATTTAATAATTTACCTAAACCTCTTCCAACACTATCTGCAAACATAACCTACTCAAAATCAAAATATTTTTTTTTATTTCACATAGGCCTACATGGGCACTTATAAAACGTCGACAAAAGGTTCACGGTTCGGGTTGGTCGTTTCCTATGGAGAAGAACCGGCAAGAAACTCCATGGTTACTATTTTAAAAATGGTTTGGTTTTACAATATTTCCATGTTACAGCATTAGTACTTAGATATGGGGGGACAACGTAGGCCCGACTTATGACAATAAGTCCCTAAGATAGTAATCCCTAAGAATACAGTTTCCGTTATAACTTCAAGATTTTTGCCGTCAAGATTTAAGTTTAGGTCATGTTGTGGTACATTTGGTAAAGAGAACTTTAGACATTTTGTTTTTTTCGCATTCAGTAAAAGATTGTTAGCTGCGAACCATTTTGAGAGAACAATTAGACTTTCGTTGACATTTAAGACATCCGTATCTTGCCTATCTATTTTAAAAATTAGCGAAGTATCATCAGCAAATAGAATTATATCCGATAATTTGGCTATCATAAAAAGGGAGATCATTAATGTAAACAAGAAAAAGGAAAGGGCCGAGAATTGAACCTTGGGGCACGCCCATCTTGACTAGATACCCGGAGGACGTCGCCCCATTGACATTTACTTTTTGCTGTCTGTTAAATAGGAAAGCACGAGATCAGCAGATTTTTCACGAATTCCGTAGTGGTGTAATTTACAGATCAGTGTGTTGTGGTCGACGCAGTCGTAAGCTTTTGAGAGATCACAGAAAATGCCAATGGCATCATGGGACCTTTCCTAAGCCTCCAAGATGTGGCTGATGAGTTTTACTCCCGCGTCCGTTGTCGACCTACCTTTCATGAAACCAAACTGTTGACTACTATCTAACAAATAGAACACAGAGCGCCAAAATTGGATCCTACTCCAGCTCAGATTTAAATATAGCTTTTGGTGTGCCACAGGGCAGTATTCTTGGCCCAAGTCTATTTTTAATCTACATGAATGATCTGTGTAGCCTCAGTCTAGAAAGCGGCACAATATTTTCGTATGCAGACGATACAGCACTTGTGTTTGCCTCGGACAGCTGGGAAGATGCATATCGCCTTGCTCAGTAGGGTTTCGATACGGTCAGCGAATGGCTTAAGAGCAACTTGCTTACCCTGAACATATTGAAAACGAAAATAATAAGTTTTTCGATTCGAAATACCAATGTGTCTGCTATAAGATCACTGAAAGTTACCGCCCAGTCGACACCGTGTTTTGATTGCAGCGTCGGTACTTGCACCCATGTTCGCTGTGACATTGAACGTGTCACCTCGATAAAGTATCTTGGCATCGTCATTGACTGCAACCTTACATTTAAAGAGTACATAACACACTTATCAAATAGGGTGCGAAAACTAATGTACATCTTTAAACAACTACGCAGTTCTGCAGATGCTGGTATCATGAAAATGACTTATGTATATTGACTTATATATGTGTAAGTATGCTGTTCCAAGCCAAGACATTATCCCACCGTTAAGCTCTACGAATATTGTCAAGTTTTCACGGTTAGGCAATTGTTTGTTCTGGCCACAGCCATTAAACAACACGCCATTTCCAACTATTCCCAGCAAATAAATCGCCGTAACTATACAGTTGCTCTAAATAAGCCTCTTAAAACTTCCTTTAGTCATAGATTCTTTATTTTCCTTGGTCCGTATCTCTACAATAAATTAAACCGAATTCTTTCCCTGCACCCATTGAACAAACATAATTTTAAAGTCACTTTACAAGCTTGGCCACGGCCAAACATATACTGCCACAGAAACTCTCTTTGACGTATAAGTCTAGTTATTTCATGCACTAACACACACCACAACAAATATACAATGTCACACACACCTACACAATCATTACACTCATAAAAACCTCCCAAATAAAGTTACTGGTTACGCTTCCTAATTTATAGTTCATATTTTATTACATCACCAAAGGGCGATTGAGAGAGATTGGTATACTAGTTCCAATTTATTAATTCAGTGTCACCTATCGTTGTTTTGGTGATATTCCGCGCCGTGCCGCTACGGTCGTTTTACGCCGCCACCACGCCACGGCGGCAGGCGATCGTCGCCAGTCTCTTACCAACCAGGGCGGAGGTGCGCGCACTAAGTCACCCTCTCGCCCAAAACTCTTAATTGAACCTACATGGAAAGTGTTATCTGTATTACCTAGACCTACTGTGTTGTGTACCGCTGGCCAGCATAGTGTACCTGGTCTGTGAGCTGAACTTCTCGAACGTGGCATCTGCAGCTGCATGGGAATCGCTGTTTCAAAGGTATGTGGCATAATTAGTAAATTGAACTTTATCCATTGCCTTTCGTCTCATCTGCGTACTTTTCTCCTTCAATTTAGCACTGCTGAATCAGCAATTATAGCCTAGATTACTCTAATAATTTGGGTTCAATCGTGTGTGATTTTACTAGTAATCTTCTAGAGGTTAAACGCACCATTTTGGTCCTTCGAGCCGGATAAATTAAATTTGGGCCTATTTACAGCCTAATGTTAAGTCCTAAAAGTCTAAATTTAAGCAAAAAGTTTGGGAAATTTCCATATTAATTGCAGATCATCACACAATTCTCGCCTCTATTGCGTTGGGAATAAGGCAGCTGCCTTGCGTGTAGTACTTTCTACAGGCAAATTAATTGTTAACGTAAATCTTTAATTTCACTAATTGAAACTCCGAAAAATACATTTAATTGAATATCAACGTTGATTCATATCGCTAAATAAGTTTATTTAATAAATCAGTTAATTTTCGGCGTAATTACATATTTTTTTGTTCGTGTTTGAAAATTGTGGGTAGTCTGTTAAAACATTCGTCAAGTTGGCCTACGTGACTGTGGAATATTCCAGTTCTTGTTATCGTACGGTTAATATTTATTTACGCATTGGAAACTTTTATATATTTTTTCTAATCGAGATTTGCAGAATGAATGACATTGATTATTTTACGATACACTACTACTGTTGGTTCGTTAAGTAAATGCCTACTATACTCGTATTGCACGAGTAGGTATTTTTTATAATTCTAGACTCAACCGCATTTGATTAATTATTGCAATTAACCAGATTTTCATTGCGTCGTTTGTTATTTTAGTTTGTAAGGTAACTTGATCTTTTGATAGGAACCTTCAGGTAAAATAACAGATTTGTATAAACTTTACGCGTTTAGTTTTCCTCATAGGAAACAGCCATATATTTTTACACATCACCCCCGCACCTAACTTGTAAGCGTAGTACTTACTAGATAATTTACTTCGAACGGTCATCTGCGTATTTACTTGTTAGGAAATTTATTGTGTTTTACGAAGGTATTTCGTTACGAACACAATCGCATCGCTTACGGAAATAAGTACCATACTTATTTCTAAGTTTCACACTTAACTTATTGTTGGTTAAGAATCTGCACATATTCTATGTATTGAGTAAGTTAATCTCATATAAATAGAATACTACAAGGAAAAAAAAATATCGCTTCGCATCCGAAATAAATGTTAATTATCAGGTTTTAGGTATCTCTAAGCTAATCTATACTATAATATTATAAAGCTGAAGAGTTTGTTTGTTTGTTTGTTTGTTTGTTTGTTTGAACGCGCTAATCTCAGAAACTACTGGTTGGAATTGAAAAATTCTTTTTGTGTTGGATAGTCCATTTATTGAGGAAGGTTATAGGCTATATAACATCACGCTACGACCAACAGGAGCAGAGCATAAATGAAAAATGTTGCAAAAACGGGCAAAATTATTCCTTTTTGAGAGCTTCCGTTGCGTGCGCTGCGTAAACGGTTTAATTACACAACAATCATGTATGTAGAGTAGGTAGGGTTGATGGGTAGGTAGGTAGCCAGTTGACGGGAGCGAAGCCGCGTGGGACAGCTAGTAATAAATATAGGTAGATGGGTACGATCATAAGGTATTTCGCGTGCTTACTATTTTATTTGTATTAGACTTTGTTACTTGTACGTGATTCAAACCTTGTACGCGGTTCAAACTTTGTACGCTTTATATTTTTTTTCACCTTACAATTTATTACTGTTAGGGTTCGCGTGTACGGATCGTTCCGTACTATTGTTTACGTAAGTTGTAAAATCTTTCGTTGAGTTATCAGTTTGATTGGATCACTAATTTCATTTACGCGGGTTCCGTAAAAGATAAAAATGTCGGTTTTTTTTTTGTTTCCATATTAACTTCTGTTCACCATGACGGACAAGGTTAAACTTAGATTGTTGGAAGGTAAACGCGACTCGTATTTCGCGCGGGTTCAAAGGATTTTGGATTCAACAGAATCTTTAACAACAGAAAGATTACGTAATTCTTTTATTGCTCAGGCTAAACAAATTGACGGCCAACGTAGCGAATTCAATGAGATAATGGACGAGATAAATATGTTAAAATTGACATTGGATCCAAAGTGCGAAGTAAGCTATAGTGCCTTACATTCATTTGATAACATGATCGGCGAGATAAAAATTACTTTAGCTTCATTAACTGAATCAACTGTTTCCAAGGAACCTAGCCCGACAGTGAGCCCTAGTGCTCATCATATAAAGGTACCTAAAATTGAGCTGCCTGCCTTTGATGGTGATATTCAGAGCTTTCCGTTCTTTTATGAGACTTTCAAACGTATTATACATACGAACGCAGATTTATCAGATTCTGATCGCATTCATTATCTGTTGAGTTGTCAAAAGGGAAAGGCTAGGAGTGTGGCAGTAGGTATTGTACCTTTTGGCGATAATTACCGCGTGGTCTGGGATGCGCTTATCGCAAAGTACCTGGATACTCGCGCGCTTGCAACTAATTATCTAAATCAACTGTTCTCATTGAAGTCATTCGGAACGACACCCGCTAATATTGAACAAGGTTTCGATAAATTAACTTCTACGGTTGCTGGACTCAAACAATTAAAAAAACATAACTTGGAGGATTTTATATTTATTCATTGAGTTCTTAAGTTAATAGACTCAGATACAGCAAAACATTTTGAAATGTCGCTTCGTAATCAACAAGTGTTGGATTATGATTATTTCGTAAAGTTTGTTCGTGAACAAGTAAAAATCTTACATCGTACCTCTTCTGCGGCAACTAAGCCCGCCCCCGCAGGTAGACCCAGCACCTCATCTAAGGTATCGCAGGTGTTTGTGGCTACTGAATCTAAATGTTCACTCTGTCAATCCCCGCATAAAAACTTGTATACGTGCAAAGCGTTTCAAAAGTTGAGCGCGGATAATAGATTTAAGTTTGTAAAAGACAATCACAGATGCGTTAACTGCCTAAGTAGCCAACATACCGTCTCTAAGTGCCTATCTAAGTCAACATGTAGGAAATGCAACGGTAAGCATCATTCCTTATTGCATTTTGAGCAATCGACGCAAGCCCCTGCGCTGGCGCCCGCTAGCGACCCAGCCTCCGTTTCTGCGGCCGACCCAGCTACTTCTGATCGTGTGGCGTTGTATACGCATTCTTCTGCTCAAATCCAGGCCACACGTAGTACCGAAGTTCTGGCTACTGCCAAGGTGTTAGTGGCGGGTAGCAAGGGTAAGGGCGAGGTGGTTAGATGTCTTTTGGACCCTGGGTCGCAAAAGAATTATATGACATCGCGTTGCTGCCGTATGCTCGGTCTAACTATACATACGGACTCAATAACTACCGTTCGTGGTATTGGTGGCACATCGCAGCCCGTTCGCGGCTCGGTGAATCTTACGTTCAGTTCACGGTTTTGCTCGCAGCCTAGGTATAGAATTGACGCTCTAGTCTTGGATCAGATAACCAGGCAGCTTCCTCTGGGTGCTATAGATACTGCCGAATTAAAGCATATTGATCCTAAATTACTCGCTGATGACAGCTGGGGTGTGCCAGGTAATATTGACATGTTACTAGTCACGTTGTTCGCTAAGTTATTGCTACCCGGTACCGTGACCAGCGCACCCGGTTGCCCCGATGCATTGGAGACTATGCTCGGCTACATACTTCTAGGAGAAGCACCTATCATCGAACCTTCAACTGACACTCTGTCTTTCTTTGCGAGTTCTTTCGATAACTTCGATCTTCGTAAGTTTTGGGAGATTGAAGATGTTACTGCTTCGTCCGTTGGGAGTGTGGATGATAAACACTGTGAAGATTTTTATTGTAGCACAATTACCCGCGCTCCAAATGGCAAGTATGTTGCAGCTTTACCACTGAAAACAGACGCGTCAGCGTTAGGAAATTCTTTTGATATAGCTGGCAAGAGATTCCATCGCCTCGAACGTAAACTTAAATCGCTTCCTAACGTCAAGCTTCTTTATGATGACGTCATACGGGATTATCTACAGAACAATTATATTTCTTTGGTGCAAAATATTTTATCTGAATGTGGGTTGCCCAAACGAAATTGTGAGGAGCGAGAAATGGACTACTATATTCCTCACCATGCTGTTATTCGAGAGGATAAAGTAACCACTAATGTACGCGTGGTCCTAGATACTAGTGCAAGTACAGATAACGGTACCTCGCTCAATGATATCCTGTACGCAGGCTCCTGTCGTCAGGCTGACCTTTTTAACATCTTGTTAAATTTTAGGCTTTTTAGTGTCGCTATTTCCGCAAATGTTAAATCTATGTACCTACGTATAGGTATACGCCCACAAGATCGTTCGCTTCAACGTATCTTATATCGGTTTAATGAGGAAGAAGAACTTCAAATTTATCAGTTTTCAGTGCTTCCCTTTGGATTAAAGTGTAGTCCTTTTATAGCGATTCGCACTATCCAACAGTTATGTCAGGATGAAGGAACGCAGTTACCTCTCGCCAGGGACATTTTGCAGCGAGATATTTACATGGATGACTTAGTTAGTTCTATACCTAGCACTGCGCTGGCTATAGACTCGGCTCGTGAACTAATAAAAATATTCTCTCTCGGTGATTTTCAGCTAACGAAGTGGTCTAGCAATAATGTCGATGTTCTTCGGAATATTCCAGAGTCATTACGACTTTCACAGAGCGTGGACCTAAGTAAAGATCCGACACGGAAAATACTGGGACTTCGTTGGTTCCCTGATGAGGATTGTTTCGTATTCTAGGTTAACCCTAATGCTCGCCCTTGCACGAAACGGAATATTCTTTCTTCCATTGCACGTCTTTTCGACGTTTTAGGCCTCGTGGCACCGATAATTTTATACGCCAAGCTTCTTATCAAAGAGCTTTGGCTTGTCAAACTTGGATGGGATGACGTCCCACCACCTCGTATTGTTCGTCTGTGGGAAAGATTTCAAGCTGAATTGCCAATTATCTCTGAACTGAGATTTTTGCGACATGTCGGCGTCGTAGAACGCTGTAAACTCTCCCTAGTCGGTTTTGCCGACGCTAGTGAGAGAGCTTACGGTGGTTCGGTTTACGCCCACGTTGTCAGACCCGACGGTAGTATCGTCGTTTCGCTGGTGTGTGCGAAATCTAAAATCGCGCCACTGAAAGCAGTTTCGCAAGCTCGTCTCGAGTTATGCGCCGCATTCCTCTTATCAACTGTGATTAAGCGATTATATAATATTTTCGCAGCTCGGCACGCCATTGAGGCAGTCGTAGCTTTCTCGGATTCAACTGTAACCTTGAGTTGGATTCATTCCGCACCGCATCGATGGCACACCTTCGTAGCCAATCGTATCGCTAAGATTCATGAGAATCTTTCGTCAGATCACTTCTTGCATACGAAACCTCTATTATTGCTCCCCGCCCGCGAAGTCAATGAAACGCGGTTACATCTTATTTCGCGTTATGAACTAACAGACCAAATGGTCCAGTCTTTTTGGTAGCGGTGGCGCCAAGAGTACCTGCACACCCTACAATCCAAACAGAAATGGAACACCCCTGCCAATCCAATACGGGTCGGTATGGTTGTCGTCTCCATGCAGGACAATGTGATGCCGCTGCATTGGCCGTTAGGAGTAATCACAGAAATATTACCAGATAAAAACGGAGTTTGTAGAGTCGCATCGGTAAAAACTAAAAGCGGGATCCTTCAGAGTCGCCCGGTAGTAAAGTTGTGCCCTTTGCCAACGCAATAAGCTTCGTTACATTAATAATTAATTTTACCGTGCACCAATGTGCAGTATTAGATTTAATTACCGCGTAGAATAGTTAATTGAATATTCTTATTTGTAATAGAGAGTCGCAACTTTAGAGTTCTCATAACCTTTGGTAGAGTTGTGATGATCTGCAACTTATTTTTCTTCTCCTTTGTGTTTCGAAAGTGGGAACTTTCAAGCCGGGGAAAATGGTTACGCTTCCTAATTTATAGTTCATATTTTATTACATCACCATAGGGCGATTGAGAGGCATTGGTATACTAGTTCCAATTTATTAATTAAGTGTCACCTATCGTTGTTTTGGTGATATTCCGCGCCGTGCCGCTACGGTCGTTTTACGCCGCCACCACGCCACGGCGGCAGGCGATCGTCGCCAGTCTCTTACCAACCAGGGCGGAGGTGTGCGCACTAAGTCACCCTCTCGCCCAAAACTCTTAATTGAACCTACATGGAAAGTGTTATCTGTATTACCTAGACCTACTGTGTTGTGTACCGCTGGCCAGCATAGTGTACCTGGTCTGTGAGCTGAACTTCTCGAACGTGGCATCTGCATCTGCATGGGAATCGCTGTTTCAAAGTTATGTGGCATAATTAGTAAATTGAACTTTATCTATTGCCTTTCGTCTCATCTGCGTACTTTTCTCCTTCAATTTAGCACTGCTGAATCGGCAATTATAGCCTAGATTACTCTAATTATTTAGGTTCAATCGCGTGTGATTTTACTAGTAATCTTCTAGAGGTTATACGCACCAGTTACTTTATATTATTATTAACTCTTTTTCAAATTAAATTAAATTTAATCTCACTATAATTCTAAAATGAATGTAAGTTGTTATTAACTCACTAATTGCTTTAAACGGCTATTTGCTGTGATATCAGATGTAAGCTATCAAATGTGTTAATCTATGACCGGGTGGGGACCTGGTGACCTGTATTACAGGTGTTGCTATCTACCACGGGCACCAGCGATCCACAACCAAAAATTACTAGCTTTTGCTCATGTGTAAATTCTGTTGGTATTTTTTGGCTTGTGGTGAGAAATAAACATTTTTTTTATTTTTTTCAAGATGTTCTATGTATACCGGATTGATCGATTGTCACATGCGAAACGCTTTGTTTATTACGTTTTCGTGAATCGAATCCGAACAACACCGTACTCCGATTTATTCGGCGTCAATTTTATAAATGAATAATATTTTTGTAGCTGACAACGATTGATTTAACGGTATTTGACTAAAACTGGCAGCGAGTCCAATTTCAACGAAAATGGGACGGGATTTAAAATTACAAAATAACTATCAAAATGAGTAAATCTCGTACATGTAAACAAGCCATTTTAAAAGCTGATAAAACTGTTCAAATACTTCTTTTTACTGAGAAATCTCTCCTTTTATTTTGCCTTGTATATTTTTATGTGCAAATATTCACTCTTTTTAACCGATTTCAAATAAAAGGAGGAGGTTCTCAAGTCGTCAGAATTCTTTTTTTATGTATGTACCCCGATTACTCAAAGACGCCTGACCGATTTGAAAAATTCTTCGTTGTTTGAAAGGGAATACTTCACAGGTGGTCCCATAATCATCAGGTTGAGATCTGATGATGGGATCCTAGAGAAATCGAGGAAAATCCACTAATATTATAGGCATACATATAGCGATTTTGGTATTTTCATCAGAAATGCAATCATTTGCACTCAGAAAATATCATTCCATCATCGGACAACCAGACGCACGGTGATGCGTCATCGGTACATGGTGGACATCCCACCCATACGCACAAAACGTTTTGGGGACACTTTTATTATGCGTACAGCTAAGGAGTGGAATTCCCTGCCGGAGTCTGTGTTTCCCGATAGCTACAATCTAGGGGTCTTTAAGTCAAGAGTGAATAGGTTTTTTCTAGGCAAGCGTGCTTCACCGTCGACCACATCATCGCTTTCCATCAGGTGAGATAGTGGTCAAGCGCGAGCCTATTGATAATAAAAAAAAAAAAAAAAAAAAAAAAAAATTAAGAAGACCACAGATAGCCACTGGAACTCGGAAATATAGCAATGTATCCTAGTCGTGTTTGGGCTTATTGATAGATAGATAGATAAATTATTTATTCAGCGCATACAATAGACACAGCACAGCACACAAAATCACAATCAAATTATTTTAATTTACATGTGGTTATTTGGAAAAAAAAGGTGCCAACATACAAAAAAAGGAAAAAATACATAATAAAAGTGACACAAGTAACTTACCTACTTCAAATAGAACACAGTGCGGTGCGCGTGTCAGGCAAATATACCTGACGCTGATATTCTGCTGGATCCCTGCAGTGACATACGGTCACCAAGCAGTCGCAATATGTTGGTGTAATGACAGTGTGATGTGAGGTACGTACATAGAAGCAATTATTTTTCTATTGTGTTTGGTAACAGCACTCAAGGGGTAAACATGTTTACAACAAATAAATATACGTAAATAATAATTATACGTATTTCAATTAGTAGGTATCCAACAAAAGATCCACAAGTTATTCAATTACCATATCCTTTGTTTACAGGTTTTGACCACAAGATACGCCATATAGGCAGATTGGCTCGGGAAGGACATGACAGCCAGTTATATAACGGACGTGTTCAAAACAGTAATCCCCAGTTTTTTCTGCGAGGCTATAAGAAACTGCCGCAGTCGAACTCTGAACGTTACAAGGCATTTGAGATTCCTTATCGGCGGGGGAATGTTGTTCGAGCATTTGGATGCGGCGTATCTAAACCTGCCCCTGAAAGCCGCTGTCTTGTGCGAGTGTGTGGATAGTTGCTGTGAGCACTGTCGACTTGCGTTTTTTTATTTGTTTTGGGTTTGCTCTTGACTCTAGTCTAAGTCATAGGTGATTGAGACAGAGTCGACGATGGAGTGAGCTTACCCAGAAGAAGCCTGTTTACTCTAACTTTGAAGATATTCGGGTTGAATGCGTTCGGAAACCCAGACGCAGGTAGTGAGTTCCATTCATTCGCTGTGCGCATTATGAAGGATGTTTGGAAGCGCTTGGTGCGAATTGGTGGAATGGCAACAAGGTAAGGATGGTAACTTGCAGTGCTTCTAGATGTCCGATGGTAGAAGGGGGCTGGTGAGATGAGGTCGTGGAGTTCTTGAGCACACTCACCGAAATACAGTCTGTAGAAGACCGACAAGCAGGCAACCTTGCGGCGATGAGCCAAGCTGTAAAGCTTGGTATCCACCAGTTCAATGTCGCCGATGAGCCTCTTGGCTCTGCGTTCCACCGAGTCAAGCGCGGCAAGCTGATACTTTGCTGAGCCATCCCAAAGGTGGCTGCAATACTCCATGCAGGATCGGACTTGCGCTTTGTACAGGGTTAAAAGCTGTCCAGACGTAAAGTATTGCTTCACCTTATTTAGGATGCCCAGTTTTTTGGCCGCAATTTGGGCTTTGTACTCAATGGAGGCGCCGAAGTTAAGACTGGATGTCAACTCCATGCCTAGGAGCTCAAGCCGATCAGTCACTGGAACAGACGAACCCCGAAAAGTAGGCGCCCGATCGAAAAGCCTCCTTTTAGCGGTAAAAAGACACGCCTGTGTTTTGGTGGCGTTAAAGGAGACCAGATTGTCATCACCCCACTGGAAGACAAGGCTTAAGGTCAAATCTGTCCGCTCTACCATAGTCTCTCTCAAGGAACGAACTTCATCCACGCTGGATCTTGCGCTGGACAGGTATCTCTCTGAAACAGTACTGTCATCTGCGTACCCAACAATACCAAGCTGAAGTAGGTCATTGATGTGCAGCAGGAAAAGAGTTGCAGAGAGAACAGACCCCTGAGGAACTCCGGAATCAATAGCCATAAGGTCAGAGGAGCAGCCGTCTATGACTACTCGGATTGACCGTTCGCAAAGGAAGTCTGATAACCAGCTACAAAAACCAGCGGGGATGCCATACGCAGGAAGCTTACTGAGTAGACTTGCGTGCCAGACCCTGTCAAAGATATCCAGCGAAACAGCAAGTGCCAGTATACCGTCTCCGGCGAAAGCCATATTGACGGTCACTGAGGAGATTATTGTCTTCCAGGTAGGTCAGCAACTAACAGTACCCTTTCCATAACTTTGCACAGAATGGAGGTAATAGCGATTGGACGGTAATTGGCAGGGTCTGCACGGTTGCCTTTTTTGGGCACTGGTTGCATATTTGCAAGCTTCCAGGACTTTGGCACCGTTCTTTTTACAAGAGTGAGGCGGAACAGGCGTGTCAACACAGGAGAAAGTTCGGGCGCCCACAGCCTCAGTACTCTTGCTGGAATGCCGAAAAATAACTTTCTTTTCCGAAGTCGATGTCGAATAACGGCATACAATGGGTTCAATAGACACCAACTTCGGAAAAGAAAGTTATTTTCGCTTTGTAGTGTAGTGTCTCTAACTGGGTGTAAAAAAGGGCACACACGTGGAAAAAATTTGGTTAAATATATGGGAAACAATATGAAGACCTTGTGAGCAACGAATTTTCTGAAAAGGTAAACTAATAAGGTACAATAGAACCTTCTTGGTTATGGGTTGAGTTTGCACCGTGTAGTAATGATTCTTTGATAGTTATAGATAGGTACCTTATTTAGTAACGCATTTAATAACTTCATTGATAGTATGCCATAAATAAATTAATAAACACAAACCAAGTATCGTTTCGCAATTAAAAGTAATAAAACATTCAACCTTTACCCAGAACACTAACAAAAATCGTCAAATCACATTTGTTCCACAGATTCAACTATAAACCGTATGTAATCCTTTTGTTCCTATAACATAATGCGAAGATCAGTATTGTTACCATATCCGTTCCAACCTTCTCGTCAGTCCACAGTTAAATTCGCTCGTGGACTCATGAATAACCCGTAAATAGTCATCCTGCTCTTGTTTTCGGATCATTTCGGAAGTATTCGGAGCAGTTCCGATATTTGGAACTGTTCCGGTACTCGGAAAGGAATTAATTTAGATGCGGTAACTGTTTTTAAGAACGATAGCAGTTTGAATCATTTATTTTGGATTGAATGAGATTTATCGTTATTTAAGAGGTGAATGGGTTGCCGTTTCGTTTATTTATCGCTTTTGTTAATACTTAGAATGGTAGGTAGGTAATTTTAAATTGAGATTAGGTGGATCATTTTAATGGTTTTCACTTAGGTAAAGAATTGAAATCGGATTCAAACTGAATAAATTCTTGGTAGCAGCTGTAGAGATCATAACAATGAGTAATTTAGTGGATCCAGGGCAATAATATGTAATAAGTATTAATGAATTAATCAGACATCTATGTAATTTGATAGTCCCAAAGTAAAGATATAGGTAAGAAGTATTAGGAACACTGACCTCTATCATACTAGTACGCTGGACTACATATTATCGATGACAAAATGAAGACATTTGATTTTCGCCATTTTGGCGCTGATAGCAACGTGACTTAACGTGAGAGTACATGGAACTAATATTAGAGATGGGACACAGCTTTCGTTAAAAAAATACTTTTATGGGCTTTATTGATCGTGAGAATAATTAAATACGTAAGAGAAAAAAACATCCCAGTTATTTTTATTATGATTCATTTTTAAGTAATAGAATAATTGCTGTAAAGGTTAACTGAAAAATATTTTAATTCAGATTGCAAGCTATAAACTAGTGGTGCTAGTAAAGTTATAGCGCATTACTGTCAGATCAGTGAGATTTAAATATGGGGATAGGCTAACAACTTATCCTTAAAACTAGTATATTTGAGCAAGTATCTCCTCGCTCAAATACACTAGTTAGATTAATACTTACAATCGTTCAGATTCACTCGGTTGGCGCTCATCGGATTCGTGAAGGGAACATCATTAACACAATAATAATAATAAATGAGATGGATAATAATTGACAACGGTCGTATTTCTCGCTCTCATCGCTGAGATCCTGTCTCTGTAGTGTTAAAGTGCAAATAATAGTGACATCGCATTCCAGCAAGGTGAAGACTTATATCAGTTTTCAACTCTGTTTCAGATGCAGATAATAAATTGTTTTTCTTCAAAACATTTGTTAATAAAATTATAATTATCATGATATTATTCCAGAATTAATTCTAGGCTCAGAAACATTGAGTTAAATGTACTACGAGAAAGAAGAATAGAAGCTATTTCAAACAATAGATTGCGCGTAGGTAATTCGGTGACAGCGAGGTAAGCAGGGGGGGGGGGGGGGTTATGTTCTCACAGATAGACAATCAATGCGAGCAGATGAATTTTTTCTTACTTTTTGAAATTTACACAAACATGGCCGCCCTCCCGCCTCCGCGGTGACGCAACGTCACGAGATACAATAAATTGATAAAATATAATTAAATTAAGCGTGTTTTCAACTTACTGTTGAAAACTCATTCCTTGACTTTTATTTATATTTCTCGAGTTGTTTGAACAGTATCTCAATACACACGAAGGCATTTTATAAGAAACAAAACTAAGTACTCAAACGTGTCACGTTGCAGCGAGCGCTTGCCACAGACTAAGTGAGTTGGGGTACGCGCGCTCTAACGCGTGTTACAAACAATTGAGTTGAGGAGTCTCCTCTAGTACGTAGTATATTTAACTCAATGCTCAGAAACGTGGTGATTGGTACAAGAGTGAGGCCTGTGCTCAGCGGTTGGCGAAGTCAGGCTGTGGATGAACATGATGATGATTCCAGAATTTAGTATTACACATTGCTTTTGAACATATTATTACTGATTATTAGGCATTCATTTATCATTCATTCATATTTAGTTCCAACATACTACGAGAAGTCAATACAGTATAAGACTGATACGCCTTGCCAAGTCTACTATTTTTATATTAGTGTAATTTAAAAATATCACTAATACTGATATATTAGTTACAATATTATAATATTTCCAGGCGAATATATTAGTATTACCTAATTTTGAGAAATATCGGTATTAACCTATCTCTAAATGTGTCAATTTTAGTTCCTAATACGCTCGAGCGGGGCGCTTTGAATCAGCACAAAAATCAACTGTCATTTCATATAGTATGTTTAGTCCAGCGTACTTGTATGATAGAGGTCAGTGATTAGGAAGGAACCGACGACGGTGATGACGTCTTTGAAATTGCATCATGATTTTTCTTCTGTGGAAGACCACAATAAGAATTCCACTACGGCAAAACGTTACATCATGCAACAAAAAAAAACAAAGTAGTTACGTATTGTATCCTCCATATTTGTGTTTCAATCACAACTATAATCGATCAAAAACACAACCCTGAGTGAATCAGGATGATCTGTAATTATTTAGCAGCCATTCTGCCCCCGCAGAGCATTCCCCGCCCTCCGCGTGGGTCTATCATACCCTCTCCGAGATTGTTCTAACAGCTGCGGGATTATGATCTCAATAAAACTGACTGGGGCTTAGAGGGGTTGAAATATCTGAAGAAAGAGAGCTGGGATGTCAAATAAATGTTTTGGTTTTGGATTGGTTGATGAGGTCATGAGATGCACTTAAATACGCGTTGTTGTTTGAAAGGGCGATAAAATATTTAAACAATGAGGAAAAAAGGAAGACACGAAAAGCCCTTTAGTTGATCCGTGTACTTTTTTGCTACGCCGAAAGTGCTCATATGTTTTCTTACAAATGTTTTTAATTCATATTAACAATTTATTTTTAAAACAATGCGTATCTACGAGTATTATGAGAGCTTGCATTTCAGAAAGAGATTTTCTTTTGACTCCATTACTGCAATGAATAATTGCTAAGCTTTCCACTTCAGCTTGCAGCCTCAATTTAGAATATTCTCGAAATTGCCCGAACTAAAAAAAGTTAATGTAAAAATCAATAAACCCGACTGCTTAAAAAGTGCACTAGAAAAGGTAAACAAGAAGAAAATCATGCTGTGCAGTTGGAGGATACTATCGCGAGCTGACTGACCTAAAACCATATGTGTAGATTTTTTACATAACATTTTTATTTCTAACTTAATTTTCGTATTTTTTTAACAAAGTTCATATATATTTTCGTAATCACCTCTTAAAACCCTTCAGTTTTCTTCATTCAATTTAAATATAGCTAGTGGACAGCCAAACAACACAGACACTCGCAAGGTTAAGAAAAATCGATTAACGTAAGAATCATCAAAATCAGCCTAAGCATTTGGTCACTATAACGCCACTTAGGAACATACATAGACTGAGAAAAACATTACCCTCCTTTGCGTCGCGCAGTAGGGTAAGAAAAGGCAGAAATATGTCACAAAATTACTTTCTGTTTCCCCAACCAAAACAAAAGGCAGTACAGACATTTCTTATCTCCATTTAACCCTAAGTACCTTCTTAATGACATTGCCCCCACAATTAATAAGACCCATTTAAAATATTAACCCTGTCTACCCACCAACATAATCGCAGCTGTAACCATGTTACCACTTGAGTGATCGCTGGGCAACCCACAGCAATCCAAACAACCCACACATGGCACTGATAAATTTCTTGCAATCTGTTTTTCGACATTTCTTCGTGTCGGCCATTAACTTTGCTACTTCTTTCACACCCTCCAACTTATATCCTACCCTACAGCTTCGGTATAAGATTGTTTTCTGAGTGTGGGGTACTTAAATGCCTATTTCGGTACTTCTTGTGCCTTGACAGGTGCGTAGCCGCTGATAGTGATAAAATATAAGCACGTTTCGCTATCAGTTATATTTAGCAATAGGTGCTGGCTGGGATTCATTGTGGTATATAATTTATGATTACCGGGATGATTCTGATAAATTATTGATAAAGTATCAGTCTACAAAATCAGAATGAATTGATAAATTGATTCTGTTATACCACAACGGTGAGCAGTGGTAATCCAGTGATAACAGCCCCGAATTACGTATCGTTGGTTGTGGGTTTGAACTCAGCCAGGTGCTTTACTTTGTCAATTATTTCATCACCACTGCTCTAATAACGGTGAAGGAAAACATCGTGAGGAAACCGGCATGTCCTAGAACTAAAAATTTTAGGACTTGTAACATCCGCCAACTCGTACTGGGCCCGAGTGGTGGATAAAAGACCATTTTCTCTCTCTCAGAGAGAATCATGTGTCTCAGCAGGTGGGAACATTAAAAGGCTGATGATAATGACACCACAATGCGTCAGTTTCTCTAATTATCATCATACTTTTAGCTGAAAGACATCCACTGCTGGACACAAGCTTCCTCCAAGCGTCAACATATCGACTGGTCTTGTGCTTCTCGCGCCCAAAGGACTCCTGCAGCCTTCATCATCATCATTTCAACCGAAAGACGGCCACTGCTGGATTATAGGCTTCACCCAAGCGTCGTGACATCGACCGGTCCCGAAATCTACTGGAAGCTCGCTTCTTGCTTCCAGTGGATTACCGTAGCATTCAACTACATAATTTCAGCCAAAAGCTACCACTTCTGGACAAAGAGCTCTCCCAAATGTCATAATATCGACCACTCACCATTCACCATTCTCACGGCCTTCAGTTTCCTTATTTCAGTGCATGTGTTTGCAAAAGAAACTCATAAGCAAGCAGTGCATATATTTGATTTCATTCACATACTTTTAAAATACAGTAACCACTGAATAATTAAGAACACTTACGAAACACATTCTATATTTTATTACTTAACACACGTAATATAAATAATACGTTGATACCTTACGGATTAACAGAGTATTTTCAAAAAATACTAGGTAAAAATACGAAAAATAACCGATAAGGTATCCGTGTTTTCTACACAGATTTAGTATTAGCGAAAAAACATCGGTTATATTTTCTTTTACCTCTAAATCCAAATCGAAAATAAGAACACTTACAAAATGTTAGCGTGAAAGATAATAGGTCTGTATGTGAAAATCCGGGTCATGAGAGTCCGAAAATCCATTGGATTTATAACCAAAAGCCGCGTATTTGGTCACATATAGGCTTTTTGATTACTTAATTCTAAAATTATATAGAAATTATGAAGTCTTCAGTTTTCAGGTGAAATCATGTATTTGATTAACATTATGAAATACACAGAATCTAGATTACTTTAGATAATATTAAAGTCATTTATAATGATAATAAAATCTACCTCCCTTTTGTTAATAGAAGCATGTGCTAAGTGGATTTCTAGTTAATCTGATTAGCTCGGTTTACATTCATCTTTTGTAAGTAAACAATACGGGACTCTATTTAAATCTGTCGACGCCTGAATAATCCTACTAAGAAACATAATTAAAAATGTAAAGGTCTGTATGTTTAAATATTAATAAATATCCAAACAAACAGATTCATTCACGTCGTCAATGTCTGAACGGATTTGGGCAACATTAACGCATTCAACTAGTCTATGACCTGCAGTACCGAACCAAAGTTGAACCAAAAATGTCGACATAGCTCAGAAAATAAGCTGAAGTGACAATGGGAAGGCCATATTAGCCGTAGAACCGATAACGTTTGGGGTAAATGTGTTCTTGAATGGAGACAGTGAACTGGTAAACGTAAGGTTGGACGCCCTCGGGCTAGGTGGAGCGTTGATCTTCGCAGGGTGGCTGGTAGCAGCTGGATGACAGTTCCCGAAAATCGAAGCCAATGGCGTGCAATTGGAGATGCCTATGTCCAGCAGTGTTTCCTTGCGTGATCGAATCAGAAATGTGGAATTCCGCTAGAGGACCAGGGTTACCGAAATAGTCCGAAGAATTGTCAAACTTAAGTGGCAGTGGACAGGGCACATTGTTCGCAGAACATCACTTCCACTCCAGAATTTTTCTAGCGAAAAGCCACCGCCAACCGGAAGAAATTGCATTGAAAGGCCTCCTGAAGGGACCAGGTGGACCGATGACCTGCTGAAGGTTGCGGGGATCCGCTGGATGCGGGACGCATGGGACCGGTCAATGTGGCAACGCTTGGGGGAGGCCTTTTATATTTTTTGTTTTTCGATAGGCTCGCGTTTGACCACTATCTCGCCTGATGGGAAGTGATGTCGACGGTGAATCACGCTTTCCTAGAAGTAACCTATTCACTTTTACTTACAGACCCCAAGGTTGTAGCTATCAGAAAACAAATACTACAGCAGGGAGTTCCACTCCTTAGCTGAGCGTACAATGAAAGTATTCGCAAAACGCTTTGTACGTGTGGGTCTTCTATTCTAAAGCGACATCTTTTAGATATAGGTGACGTAACTATGTCCCGTTTACAATCAGTGTTCGCACTAGTTATGTTCAATTCACTTGGCTAACGGTCAGCCGTACTCTGCTTTCGCGAAAACACAACACTATTTGCACTTGTGTTTTAGCTAAGCCTTCAACATCTTGCTTAATAACATTGGCTGCATTGTCTAATTGATTCAAGTGTTTGTTTATAGTTTTATGTTGTAATTGGATAGTTTGCTCGGTTCTTTTTAATGCGTTATATTCAGCATCGATGATGGAAGTCTGATTTCTTAACAAGTTATCAAGATGACGCTCGTTTTGTTTTAGAAGCTGTATGTCTTTCTTGTACTGTTCTGCGAAACGTTCGTCTAATACTCCAAACAGGCTATTCGCCACGTAACCGATACCGTTAATGAGACCGCGACGCTGCCTGGTGCGCGCGTCAAAGTGCTGATAAATCATACACTGAAAAAAATAAGCAGTAAAAACAATCGAAAAAACATTGAACTGTACTGCTTTAAACAGTAAAATATGAGCCTAACGTTCAAAGCAGTAACTTTTAATGAGCCGAAAACAGTAAAAGCTTGACAATAATTTTTAATGTTTCAAACATTAAAAAAGAAATTAATGTTTAAGACAGTAATTTTTTTTAATGTTTGAAACATTAAAAAAAAAAATGTTTAAAACATTAAAAAAAATAATGTTTAAGACAGTATTTTTTTTTAATGTTTGAAACATTAAAAAAAAAAAATGTTTTAAACATTAAAAAAACTTTAATGTTTTAATACACTTTAAAACAGTAAAAAATAATGTGCGTACACAGTAGCGGGTACTGTAAGTGCACAGTTACAGGTAACGTTTGGGATAGTACTTTTTAATGTGCGTGCACAGTAGCGAGTAATGAATTTCACAGTTGCATTTAACGAGAAGGATAGTACTTTCTAATGTGCATGCACAATAGTTGGTAATGAGCTTCACAGTTACATTTAACGAGAAGGGTAGTACTTTTTAATGTGCATGCACAGTAGCGGGTAATGAATTTCACAGTTAAAGGTAACGGAAAGGGTAGTACTTTTTAATGTTCGTGCACAGTAGCGGTTAATGAGTTTCACAGTTGCACCTAACGAGAAGGATAGTACTTTTTAATGTGCATGCACAGTAGCGGGTAATGAGTTTCACAGTTGCATTTAACGAGAAGGATAGTACTTTCTAATGTGCATGCACGATAGCTGGTAATGAGCTTCACAGATACATTTAACGAGAAGGGTAGTACTTTTTAATGTGCATGCACAGTAGCGGGTAATGAGTTTCACAGTTGCATTTAATTAGAAGGATAGTACTTTCTAATGTGCATGCACAATAGCTGGTAATGAGCTTCACAGATACATTTAACGAGAAGGGTAGTACTTTTTAATGTGCGTGCACAGTAGCGGATAATGAGTTTCACAGTTTCATTTAACGAGAATGATAGTACTTTTTAATGTGCATGCACAGTAGCTGGTAATGAGTTTCACAGTTGCACCTAACGAGAAGGATAGTACTTTTTAATGCGCACGCACAGTAGCTGGTAATGAGTTTCACAATTGCACCTAACGAGAAGGATAGTACTTTTTAATGTGCATTCACAGTAGCGGGTAATGAATTGCACAGTTAAAAGTAACGAGAAGGATAGTACTTTTTAATGTGCATGCACAGTAGCGGGTAATGAATTTCACAGTTAAAGGTAATGGGAAGGATAGTACTTTTTAATGTGCATGCACAGTAGCGGGTAATGAGTTTCACAGTTTCATTTAACGAGAAGGATAGTACTTTTTAATATGCATGCATATTAAAAAGTACTATTATTCACGTTACTTGTAACTGGGCACTAACCGTACCCGCAACTGAGCATACACATAAAATATATTATCCTTCACATTACCTGTAACTGAGCAAGTACAGTAGCGAGTACTGCACGTGTACAGTAGCAGGTATCGTGAAATAAAAAAAAAATTTCTTTAGGACATTTATTTTAAAATAATCACACGTATTAAAGTAGTAAAATTCTTATATTTACCACAAAATAAATGGAAAACCAACCAACATATTTACACTTAGATAATTTAAAAATAATTATTATTAAAGGTCTATCTAATCATGTTACACGAAATCTCTTAGGGGGTCATTGTACTCATCATTATGAACAGCTTTTACTATGGGACAAAACCCTGAACCGCGAAAAAAAAAAACTGCTATTCCATATATTTTGATGAGTTATTGCGAACATATATTGTAGAGAAAAGCTGATTTTTTTTTCGCGATTCAGGGTTTGGTCTTGTAGTAAAAGTTGTTCGTAATGATGAGTACAATGACCTCTTAAGAGATTTCGTGTATGAACAGATAGACCTTATATGCACATAGTCATTTCAGTCCAAAATGTAAGTACAATATTTATAATTAAGTAAAATACCAAAACAATATTATATCGAATATATTTAGAATTAAGTAAATTGAAACAAGGTTCTATAGTCTTAAGGGTAATTGCTACTGAACTTAGTCTAAAAATAATCATACATATTAAACTTGTAAAATTCTTATATTTACCACAAAATAAATGGAAAACAAACCCAAATATTTACACATAAATAACTTAAACATAATAAATTGTATACACATCGTCAATTGTCAACGAGTGTTGTTGTGTTTTTAATACGTTGATCTTTATACCTAAAATTTAATTTAAAACTTGTTGTAATCACAATAGTCCAAAATTTAAGTACAAATATTATAATTAAGTAAAATACCCAAACAATATAATATCCAAAATATTTAGAATTAAGTAAATTATAACAATGTTCGAGTCAAGGGTAACTGCCAATAAACTTAGTCTGAAAAAAATCTTATATTTACCACAGAATAAATGGAAAACAAACCAAAATATTTACACTTAGATAATTTAAAGATACATAAATTATATAAGGTCTATCTATTTATACACGAAATTTCTTAATGGGACATTGTACTTACTCATCATTAAGAACAACTTTTACTATTGGACCAAACCCAGAACCGCGTTAAAAAAATTAGGTGTTCCCTACAATATTATGTTCGCATTAACTCGTCAAAATGTATGGAACAGCTGATTTGATGATGATTTTTCGCCATTCAGGGTTTGGTCCCGTAGTAAAAGTTGTAGAGAATATCATCAACAACAACGTAACGTGCTATTATATTTTTTAATGGACCTGCAACTATCATATAAGGTTGGATGGTCAATCCCAAAGACTTGTACCTGTCGTGTCGCTTCAATCGCTCTTCCAAGACTTGTCTTTGCTCTTAATAAGGCTTTGACGCACTTCTGCAGCGGAGATTCTCTTCTTTTTTAAGTGAACAGGACCAATTATGTGGGGAATAAGGAGTAATACAGCGAGAACGCTCGTTTCAGGATCTTGATCTGTCAAGCAACAAGAACAAAAATTAGTTACTGTTATTTTTAATAATCATTTTTAAGTAATCCATGAATTTCACTGATATTTTTAAGTGTCAATGAATGTAAAGTGGAAGTATGAAATCAAGTGGAAATGAATGTTAAATCTACATTACACTATAACATCTACTGTAAAACCATGAAAATCAATAAATATATTGAATTGAATTGATTATTTTGACTTTGAAATTGGCAGGGCTCCGACCAACCAAAATTTTATCTAGACTAGAATGATTCATTTAATTGAAGCATGGTATTGAAAAAGGTGTATACACATGTCGCAGCCAACTGGTTGAAACCACAACTCTTTTGGGTGGCTAGGCAGTTAGTTATACGACGGTATTTATTAAGCGGCTAGAAATAGTCCAGCCAAATAAATTATTGACACGTTACTTTATTTGGTGGAACTATACTACGAGTATAGCAAACTCACCTTGCGCTAGTTTCTTAAGTTCCTCTTCAAATGGTGATCGTGCTGATAAGGTTTTAGATATTTTGAGTAATTTGCTCTTTAGTAACGGTAGTTTATCATCTAATGAATGTTCATTTTCAGGATACCAGTGATTGAAGTCAGCAGTCAGCTGAAATAAATTGATGTAGTTTGAGAAACCTTAAAAGTTTACGACTAAAGTAATACATTAAGAACTCATAGTAGGTAGTGAAAAAATTTACCAATTCATGTCCCCAAGAGCGCTTCAAACATGGGAATTCTTGGATATAAGACTCTTTTTCATTTGAGAGAACACGTTGCTTCCGATGATGGTTGGTGCTTTGCCACTTTTCTGCACACAAGGCATAATTATCAAAAGAGCAACGTAACCACTCCAGGCACTCCTCTTCCTCTTGCGTGATGGATATTTTATTATTATGTAAACTAACACTGTTACATGTAGATGTAGACGGTTCTGGAGTTAACGTCTTCTCTAGAGAGCGTCGTGCTCGCGGTTGATACACTTTTTGTCTTCGGTACTTGGCTTTTAAATTTACCACTGCGTCGTAGAGCCGGCCGTGAGCTCGTTGGATTCCAGCTTTTGGTTTGGTGTAATAACAATGTAGATTTTCTGAAGGAAATAACCGTTCTGAAAAGAAAAACAACAACAAAATATAAAAACATAAGACACCAAAAGAAGTATATTCCATTAAAAGTGCCAGTGAAGCTAACTTACTTATCTCGCTAAGCCAACTTAAATATTTATCAGCAGTTACATTTGACCTGGGGTCATGTCTAAGAATTTCCTTTGAAATTACTCGTACTAATATTTTTCTACATTGCTCTCCCAATGACTTTTCTTGATCATGTTGTAGTAGCAGTTGACCATCTGGAGTAGTTGCCAAGAGCAAAGCAAGATCCTAAAAATAAAAACATGTCACCAATCGTCTTATATAGTTTTATACAGGATGTTTAGAAGCTAGGTATAAAGCTCATAATGCTCCAAATGGTGTCAACTATCACACCTTAAGGCTTTGCACCCAGCTTCCAAACATCCTGTATTATTGTATAAGCATAAATTAACTAAAAAGTTTAGTGTGTATCTTCAAATTCTACCTAACTTAGAAAAAAACTAGATACTGGAAAGATGTGTTACTCAAAAATGCACAGTGTGGTATTATAAATAAGTAATAGAAATCTATTTTCGTTTGTGTACATTATCCAGGATCTCAATGTATTACATACTTACAAGTCGAATAGCTAACCTCCTTTTTTGAAGTTGGTTAAAAATAGGGGATGGTGAGTTGATATTACCATGTGTACCGACCAGGCGACAGGTTGTGGGGATTTTGCAGTACAAATAAAACTACTTACAAAATTGGCATGTGAAGACACAGAAGATCGTGATGAGATGCTAGGTGACGCTGGAAGGGATTTGATTGGGCTCGTGAAACTCTGCGTCAGTCCGTCTAAAGAGTCTCCATACTTTGAAATTATTTGGTCTAAATCGTCATCACTCTGTAATAAAAACTTGTAAATAACTATGCAGGTATGTTTTCCTGACCTTTAACATAGAGCTTAGTCAAGGTAAAAACTCAGAAAATATTATCATTAGACTTATTGAGACTGTGTCTTAAATTACCTTTTCAAGCGACACCTTCCACTCTGACAGAACTTTTTTAAATTTTGCTTGCGGTCCTATTGCAGGAATTAATGCCCTCACTTGCGCATCATCTAATAATTTTAAAGTTAACGCGTCTACTTCGTTTTCTGAAAACAGTAAGATAAAAAACTTACAACAATACACATTCTTTATACTCCTTAACACATACACCCTTAAATCATTTAAGTGTGTCAATAGTAGCATGCTTTTGTACTGGAGGTTTCAATTGAATGTATTTTTTAATGATGTATTATTATGACTGAACGTTCTATGTGCATGCATAGCTTAACTCCGCCCCTAAGGCCGGGAATATACGTCAGTTTTTTTCATCACAGTCTGATCTGGCCTCATCAGGCCATTCGGAAACAAAATCTGACGTGTATTTCCAGCCCATTTTGAACTGTCTGACCTTGATTTACAGTATTTTTAAGCACAAACAGAAACATTCGTAGCAAAGACACCATAACCACAACACAATGATCACTACTTATTAGAAAACTAAGTCCTCCGCCGAGTCTGTCTGTCTTTTCGCGATAAACCAAGAATAATAAACGATTTTCATGCTGTATTCACCAATGGATAGAGTGATTCTCGAGGAAGGTTTTAGTATATAATGTCAAGCGGGCGGGCGGGCCCCGGGCATCAGCTAGTATTGAATAAAGTACCTCCTGTTTTACACTCCGTCGATAAAACGTCACAGTTTTGCACTAATCGGTTTCGCATCAAGTCACACTATTCATGAAAAAGAAATTCAATTCAAATTATTACATAATGAAGGGTGAACAGTTTTTTTAGACCGTAAAAAATCGGACTGCCGGACAATAAAATTCCTTGTAGTGCACAAACGTCCTTAAAACTAACTCTCCACCAGATTCAACATCTCAGAGTGCTTATATAAAGAATGCATTTTTTAAAGTACTGACTTATCCGTATACGGGAGAAACATGTTAATCTGTTCATAGTGTCCATGATGTCTTCGAATTCGTCGGACGATGAGTTTTTTCTCCTCGAAAGGGTTCATTAAAAAAAAAAGGACAATAAACAAAGACATAAAAATAAAACATCTAAAGACACACATTACACATACATACAAAGTTCAACACACACACAACACATACACACAAAGAAAACACAAACATAAAAAGTTCGATGAATCCATGATAATATAGTTATTATATAATATTAGATACTAATCTCCTCCCAATATTTGTCAATCATATTTCTGTTGCTGTATAATTTGTGTCTTTTGTCCCACAATGGTGGCTTAGCAAAAACCAATGCTATTAAAACTTCGCAATCCAAATCACCAAACACCACCAGAAAACCACTAACGAAAAACTGCCCTACTCTCATAGTTGCAAAATTTACCACTAAACAATTTTTAGTTATTATGAAAGAAAACAATAAGTAGAAATAATCATTGGTTTCTTTTATGATTACGTAATACTAACAATCAATAAATCAATATTATTATTTTAACTACTAAAACCCCGGATCGAAACCACCAGTTTTAGTGGAAAATCCACTAGGTTGGCAACACAAATTGCCGAAACAGACGTGATCACGTGACGTTTACCCAAGAAAGAAGCGAGTTTCGACTTGTTTTATTTTGGTTCAATCAAGCAGTTCTTTTTAATGTCAAGACAGTAATTTTAATCGTTTGAAATTCATCGTAGGTATAAACAATCAGTTTTCAATTTACATATTTAACTCGTTGCCAACAAATCGAAGTTAGGTTCAAATTCAATCAGTTCAGTCGCATTAACATCTCAGCGACAATCAATGTCAAAAATGTATGAAAATTGATTGTATTTAAGTACTTACCTACTTAGTCGGTAACGAAAGTGAAAGGAGTCTTTTTTTAGGGTTCCGTAGCCAAATGGTTACTATGGAATTTTTATAGATCCGTCCAGTCCATCTGTCTGTCTGTCTGTCCGTATGTTACAGCCATTTTACTTCGAGACTGTTGACACCACACAGTTGAATTTGTAGTAAGTATGTTCTTGAACCTACACAAAAATGATATAAAAATATGAAAAAAAATGGGGTGGCCATACCTACATGAAACTGAGGGTGCTATCTGTTAAATGAAATGTTTTATTCGATTAGTTTAACCGATCAAACCATTACAATTTACTACCACATCACGTTAACTTTTTGTCGAACCATGATCAGTTAGTTTTAATGTGCTATCTGTTAAATGAAATGTTTTATTCGATTAGTTTTAACGATCAAACCATTACAATTTACTGCCACATAACGTTAACTTTTGTCGAACCATGATCAGTTAGTTTTAATGTGCTATCTGTTTAATGAAATGTTTTATTCGATTAGTTTTAACGATCAAACCATTACAATTTACTACCACGTCACGTTAACTTTTTGTCGAACCATGATCAGTTAGTTTTAATGTGCTATCTGTTAAATGAAATGTTTTATTCGATTAGTTTTAACGATCAAACCATTACAGTTTACTGCCACATCACGTTAACTTTTTGTCGAACCATGATCAGTTAGTTTTAATGTGCTATCTGTTAAATGAAATGTTTTATTCGATTAGTGTTAACAATCAAACCATTAAAATTAACTGCCACATAACGTTAACTTTTGTCGAACCATGATCAGTTAGTTTTAATGTGCTATCTGTTAAATGAAATGTTTTATTCGATTAGTTTTAACGATCAAACCATTACAATTTACTACCACATCACGTTAACTTTTTGTTGAACCATGATCAGTTAGTTTTAATGTGCTATCTGTTAAATGAAATGTTTTATTCGATTAGTTTTAACGATCAAACCATTACAATTTACTGCCACATCACGTTAACTTTTGTCGAACCATGAGCAGTTAGTTTTAATGTGCTATCTGTTAAATGAAATGTTTTATTCGATTAGTTTTAACGATCAAACCATTACAATTTACTGCCACATAACGTTAACTTTTGTCGAACCATGATCAGTTAGTTTTAATGTGCTATCTGTTAAATGAAATGTTTTATTCGATTAGTTTTAACGATCAAACCATTACAATTTACTGCCACATCACGTTAACTTTTGTCGAACCATGATCAGTTAGTTTTAATGTGCTATCTGTTAAATGAAATGTTTTATTCGATTAGTTTCAACGATCAAACCATTACAATTTACTACCACATCACGTTAACTTTTTGCCGAACCATGATCAGATAGTTTTAATGTGCTATCTGTTAAATGAAATGTTTTATTCGATTAGTTTTAACGATCAAACCATTACAATTTACTGCCACATAACGTTAACTGTTTCTCGAATCATGATCAGTCAGTTTTAACGTTCAATCATTAAACGTTACTGTTTTGTTTTTTAATGCTTTACAAACATTCATTTTTACTGTAAAAAGTCAGTAAATCTGAATGTTATAGCTTTAATGTGCGGTAGTAACATTTTATTTTTTTCAGTGTAAGTTGATTATAGTGCTGTATTTCTTTGTCTTCGTGATTTAATTGAAGCGTCATCATATTACATTGACTAGTATCGTTTAGAGATGCGCAGTCTTTGTAAATAATCCAAAAACTTTGTGGCAGCTGTATTCCCTTCCCAGTAAGGGCTCATGTCAAACAATAAGATTCCATTTATCTTGTATGTTAAAAGCTGCGCGAGATGATGTTATCAATGACATAAAAAAGATTAACGACACTACTACTGATACGAACTTAGATTTGATTTTATTGCTTGTTTTCCTCTCGTCCAGTTCCTTTAAGCTGATGTTGATTTCTTGATTAACCTTTCTATCCTCCTTCATTTTGCTTGCAGCTGGCGATATTGGCAAGATTGAGAGTTTCACAAACGGCCTTTTGAGTATTCCGCTTTTTGTTTTTAAGGTTACTACCCGAACTAATCCATCTTGACCTGGGTGAGTTTCTACTACTCTACCCATCATCCATTTTCCAGGTGGCACATTATAGTGCTGGATGGTCACTAAATAATCGACGTTGCTATTTTGCTCAGTACTTCGCCATTTGCTTCTTACAGATAACTGTGTTAGGTATTCCAATCTCCATTTCTTCCATATGTCATTTACAATCTTAGCTGATAAATGCCATCTTGTTCGAGCATCTGTTTCCGTTTCTATTAAAGTAGTTCCAGACCTCCCGGTCAAGAAACGCGCTGGAGTTAGCACGTTTAAATCTTCGATATCTTCAGACAAGGCACACAAAGGTCTGGAGTTCAGACAAGCCTCTATCTGTGCTAATATAGTGCTGAACTCTTCGAAATACAACTTCTGCTCTCCAATTACTCGCTTGAGGTGATATTTAAGCTTCTAATGGCTCGCTCCCATAGACCTCCCGCACTTGCCAAGATGGCGCGTTGAAGTGCCATTCTATATTTAAATCTGTAAGCTCTGCGAAAAACTTACGATCATATACGTTTTCGAAATCGTGATAGCTTTCCTGTAGCTTTCTATTTGCACCTACGAAATTCGTCTCGTTATCGCTATAAAGATGGCGTGGCGCCCCTCTTCTGGCGGCCATCCGTCGTAATGCTGCTAAGAACCCACCACTGCTTAGGTCGGATACATGCTCTAAATGTACAGCTTTAGTCGCTAGACAAATAAACAACGCAATATATCCTTTTGTGGTCTTAATTCCGCGCCCCTTGTTGCTTTTTACATATACGAAACCTGTATAATCCACTCCGGTGTGATAGAATGGCGGGGCGGGGTTGCTTATGGCTTCGGGTAATTCTCCCATCAATTGATGCTGTAGTTTGGGCTCATGTTTTCTACAGGTGACGCAGTTTCGCACTTCTTTCCTTACAGCTTTGTTTCCAGCGATTATCCAGTATCTCTGCCTAAGATTAAATAAAGTTAATCGCGGTCCACCATGAAAGGTGCGCTGATGAGCTTGCTGAATTATTAGAGTAGTAAGCAGACTGCTGTACGGTAATATGCTAAAATAAGCTGGATGTTTTATTTCCATGCTCATGTTTGCTTTGGTTAAACGGCTTCCCACTCGTAAAATCCCCTCGTTGTCAAGGAAACGATTTAATTTTAGTAAATTACTTCTGCTACTCAATTTATTATTTTTTTGTAATGAAATTATTTCCTCTGCAAACTCAGTTCTTTGTACATATTTTATAATGAGTAACATAAATGCTTTGTTTTGCTTCTAATTTTTTATCAAACGTTTTCAATGACTGCGTCCTTGCCACCACAGGGTTTGATTTTTCAGTTGTGTGGCTGAAATGCCTCTACTGGCTGCATCTGCCGGATTATCCTCCGACTTAACATACCGCCAGCAGCTTGGTTTCATTGTTGCTGTGATAACTTTTGTCCTGTTCGCAACAAAAGGTTTCCATCGGCTGTAATCGCCTTGTAGCCACCCTAAGACCACCATGGAATCCGTCCATCCATATATTCGAATGCCCATTTCGCTATAACAGCTAATAACTTTATTTATTAGCTTGGCTAGTAAATACTAATTAAAAACGCTTAATTCTAATCTTGGTAAAGATACGCTTTTAGAAATGGGAACTTTTTTTTTTTTTTTTTTAGAAAAAACGTTGCCCCACACTAGGAATTTCTTCCTGTATCGTGGGTGCGTTTACAAACATATAAACTCACATACACAAACACCCAGTGCCGGAACAACTACCTGTAGGTCATACAAATATTTGTTCCGTGCGGGAATCGAACCCGCGACACGCAGCGCAGCAGTCAATCGCTCAACCACTGCGCCAACCGTGCGCCCTACCACTAACTAACTAGTCTAGTCTTGGCAACTACTAGTACCACAAATGACTCATTATTTTTATGTAATCGCGCATAAATAACTGCCGCGTAGGCTTTAGTTGATGCCGCACAATAACCGTGAAGTAAATTTGAAGTTATAAATGATTTCGCCATTTCTGCTGCTCTGCTCTATATTTTCAAGAAGTTCCGAATGATTTGCGGACCATTTTCTCAGTGTAAAGCCTCCTGATTTTAATAATCTGTTGAGATCTTCGATGAGCTGCTTTCCTCTTTCGATATAGTGAGTACCATGGACGAGATCATCCATATAAAATGGTTCTTCTAGAATATTTGCTGCTTCCAGAAATGCACTTAGTTCATCCGAGGCTAAACGTTTTAAAGTCATCATCGCTAGGAATGGTGTTGATTTTGTACCGTATGTAACAGTAGTAAGCTTGTACGTTTGTAGTGGTTGGTCTGGCGCGTACCTCCAGATAACTTGCTGATATTGCTGATCTGCTTCATCCACCATTATCTGCCTGTACATTTTCTCGATATCTGAAGTGTAAGCATAACGATATTGCCGCCACTTCAGTATCAGTTCTTTTAGATCCTGTTGTAAATTAGGGCGTTTATACATCAGGTCATTCACTCTATATCCGCTTGACGTTCTTGCTGACGCGTTAAACACCACCCGTAGCTTTGTAGTAGCTGATTCTGCTCGTTGGACGGAATAGTGCGGCAAGTAACACGATAGCAGTTGTTTGTTTTTATTGCTGTACCTAGGCACCATATGTCCTAAGGCTATGTATTCACTAATGAATACTTTATATTGTTCTGCTAGAACAGGTTGTTTGCCAAATTTCCGTTCCAGATTTTGGAACTGTGCTATTGCCATCTCTGTAGATGAACCTAGTTTTTCATTGATGTCTGCTTATAGTGGCAATTTTACTACATACCGGCCGTCTTCGCGACGTGTTGTAGTTGATGAATAAAAATCGACACATTGTTGATCTTCCAATGATAAGTTTGATTTTTCGCTTATATCCTCGATGTCCCAAAACTGCTGCATATCGTGGATATTATTCATGATCACGTTGCACTGGATGGAGTATTATAGGGTTATCTGAGGTCCGAAGAGAGGGGGAGGACTCGATAATCCTCAAATCCGGTAACCTGCTCTATTTCCGAGAGGGTGACCGGCAGTCCCAGGGTGGTGTCGGGTTTATCGTCCACAAGTCCCTTGTGAACAACGTGGTGAAAATCGAGAGTGTGTCGACCAGGGTGGCGTACCTTATACTCAGAATATCCTCAAGATATTCGCTGAAGGTCATACAGGTCTACGCCCCAACCTCGGCACACCCCGACGATGAGGTAGAGACCATGTATGAGGATATCTCCAGAGCCATGCATGGTTTCAAAACTCACTTCACCGTTGTCATGGGGGACTTCAACGCGAAACTGGGCAAACGAGACGAGGATGAGCTGCAAGTGGGGCAATTTGGAGTTGGACAACGGAACCACCGGGGTCACCTACTAGCCAGTTTTATGGAGAAGGAGGGCCTCTATATGATGAACTCCTTCTTCAAAAAGCGTGAACACAGAAAGTGGACCTGGCAGAGCCCCGATGGTGCAACAAAAAATGAGATCGACTTCATCATGTCAACCAAGAAGCAAATGTTCAATGATGTCTCTGTGATCAATTCGGTAAAAACCGGGAGCGATCACCGCATGGTAAGAGGCACATTGAACATTAATATTAAGCTTGAAAGGTCTCGACTGATGAAGTCCACGCTCCGGCCAGCACAGATCCAGGTCCAAAACCCCGAGAGCTTTCAGCTCGAACTCCAGAATCGTTTCGAATGCCTAGGGAGCTCCGTGGATGAGTACAGCAACGGGTTCGTGGAAGCTGTCCATACGGTCGAGTCTAAGTTTTTCAAGACCCGTCGTACAGATAGGAACAAAAAACTCTCTGATCATACCCTCAAGCTTATGAAGGAGAGGCGTGAGATGATCCTGCAGTCTTCAGATGAGGCGTGCAAATACCGGCGGCTCAATAGACAGATCTCTAAATCCTTGAAAAGAGACCTCCGCCGATTCAATACCGAGCGTATTAAAGACGCGATCGAGCGAAATAAAGGCTCCAAGGTGTTTGCAAGGGATCTGGCTATTGGGCAGAGCTAACTCACGAAACTGAAGACCGACGATGGCAGGATCGTATCCGCCAAACCGGAGCTTCTAAGGGAGATCGAGACATTCTATGGACAGTTGTACACATCGATCAGCAAGCCCGTTGCGAGTCTAGCAAACGACCCAAGAGCTAGATTGACCCGGCACTATACCGAAGATATCCCGGACGTCAGCCTGTACGAGATTAGGATGGCTCTGAAACAGCTCAAAAACAACAAGGCGCCGGGTGATGACGGAATTACGGCCGAACTCCTGAAGGCGGGTGGCAAACCGGTCCTTAGGGCCCTTCAGAAGCTGTTCGATTCCGTCATACTCGAGGGCAAAACGCCACAGGCATGGTGCAGGGGTGTGGTGGTACTCTTCTTCAAGAAGGGCGACAATGCCCGGCTGAAGAACTATAGGCCCATCTCACTTCTTAGCCATGTCTACAAGTTGTTTTCAAGAGTCATCACGAATCGTCTCGCGCGCAGGTTTGACGATTTCCAGCCCCCCGAACAAGCCGGATTCCGAAAAGGCTTTAGCACCGTAGACCACATACATACGCTGAGGCAGGTTATACAGAAGACCGAAGAGTATAACCTGCCTCTATGTTTAGCGTTTGTGGACTACGAGAAAGCCTTCGATTCGATCGAAACTTGGGCTGTACTGCAGTCTCTCCAACGGTGCCAGATCGACTACCGGTACATTGAGGTGTTGAAGTGTTTGTACAAAAACGCCACCATGTCAGTCCGTCTTCAGGATCAGACCTCGAAACCAATCCTTCTCCAGCGCGGCGTGAGACAGGGAGACGTCATTTCTCCGAAACTGTTCACTGCTGCGCTGGAGGATGTCTTCAAGGTTCTGGACTGGAGGGGGCTGGGCATCAACGTTAATGGCGAGTACATTACTCACCTTCGGTTTGCCGACGACATAGTGGTCATGGCTGAGACCATGGAGAGCCTCAGTAAAATGCTCGATGACCTCAGTAGAGCTTCCGAAAGAGTGGGTCTTAAAATGAACATGGACAAAACCAAGATCATGGTGAATGCCCATGTAACACCCACTCCCATCAAGGTCGGAGACTCTACACTCGAAGTTGTAGACCATTATGTCTACCTGGGACAAACGGTCCAGTTGGGTAGGTCCAATTTCGAGAAAGAGATCAACCGTCGAATCCGACTCGGCTGGGCGGCGTTCGGGAAGTTGCGTGGTATCTTCTCGTCCAATTTACCGCAGTGTCTCAAGACAAAAGTCTATGACCAGTGTGTGTTCCCAGTGATCACCTATGGAACCGAGACGTGGTCGCTCACAATGGGCCATATCAGAAAGCTCAAAGTCACCCAAAGGGCAATGGAGAGGGCTATGCTCGGAATTTCCTTGCGTGATCACGTCAGAAATGATGATATCCGCAGGAGAACCAAAGTTACCGACATAGCCCGAAGAATTGCCAAACTTAAGTGGCAGTGGGCAGGGCACATTGCTCGCAGAACGGATGGCCGATGGGGCCGAAAAGTTCTGGAATGGCGACCGCGAACCGGAAGACGATACGCTGGAAGGCCTCCCACTAGGTGGACTGATGACCTGGTTAAGGTTGCGGGAAGGCGCTGGATGCGAGACGCACGGGATCGGTCAATGTGGCGACGCTTGGGGGAGGCCTATGTCCAGCAGTGGACGTCTTTCGGCTGAAATGATGATGACGTTGCACTGTAGTGATGCTATTTGGCCACCACCATATATGATCCACCCAAGTTGTGTTTCCTGCAACACTGTCTGCGATACCCACTCTCCTTTGATCAATCCTCCCATTAGTATCAAACCATTGGGCGCTTAGCAGGGACCGAATTACCGTTATTTTTTTTATAACGTTACCATTTACCGTTACGTTAACGTTAAAAAAGTAACGATATTAATAACGATACCCATAAGTCAGTTAACGTTATCTAATTACCAGTATTAGTACCGGTAAAAATTGCAATTGTTATACCGGTAATTTATACGCTTATCTCTTTCTAACAATGAAGGTGGTTAGACCAGCATATTTTGGTGTGAGTACGACTAGTTTCAGCGTGTATAAAATATTGTTACTGTGCTGCATCCCGCGACGTATCCTTACATAGTATAAAACAAAGTCGCTGCCCGCTGTCTGTCCCTATGTATGCTTAGATCTTTAAAACTACGCAACCGATTTTGATATGGTTTTTTAATAGATAGTGATTCAAGAGGAAGGTTTATATGTATAATATTATTAAAAAGAGAACGAGAACCGTATATTAATTTTAATTAATTAATTTTTTGATTAAAACATCGGCCAGTAAACATATAGGTATAGACATGAACAATTGACCACACGTCTCTGTATACACTTTGATCTTGACTGCGCTATATTTACGTAGTAAGAGCGGTTTTCATAGTGCATCCAAAGACGTGTCCAGGTCGACCGACTGTACCTACTACTGGACATAGCACTGACCAAATTTTCTTTTGCTGTAATGATTCTTGAATCACAAGCGCAAACACAATTGGAATCACCACTTCCTGAAGATTGCCATCATGGTTTTTTATTTATTTATTAATCGATAGGCTCGCGTTTGACCACTATCTCGCCTGATGGTAAGTGATGATGTATTCGACGGTGAAGCACGATTGCCTGGAAGTAACCTATTCACTCTTGACTTAAAGACTCCAAGGTTGTAGATATCAGGAAAAATAAAGAAAAAGACTCCGGCAGGGAATTCCCTCCTAAGCTGTGCGCACAATGAAAGTATTTGCAAAACGCTTTGTACGTATGGGTGGGATGTCCACCATGTATCGGTGACGCATTGCCGTACGTCTTGTTGTCCAGTGATGGAAAGGGTTAGGAGGTATCAGATTGTGCAGTTCCATCGCACACTCCCTGAAATGTAACCGATAAAAAACCTAAAGACTTGTCACTTGGCGTCGATGTTCAAGGCTCTGGAGCTTTGAGGCGACCAGTACATTGTTGTCTATAAGCCTCGTGGCCCGTTAGTCAATCGACTCAAGTGTATTGAGTTGATATTTGGCAGATCCTTCCCAGAGGTGAGAGTAGTACTCCATGCATGCATGAACTTGCGCTTTATACAATTTGAGCAGCTGTTCAGGCGCCAAGTACCCTCTCATCTTTGCAAGGATCCCCATTTTTTTTGCAGCCAACTGAGCCTTTGCCTCAATTAATGTACCAAATATATCCTTATATAGTTAACTAACTGTCCCACGCGGCTTCGCTCCCGTCAACTGGCTACCTATCTACCCTACCTAACCTACCCTAGCTACCCTACCTACCTTACCTACCCTACCCTACCTATCCTACCTATCCTACCCTGCCTACCCTACCCTGCCTACCCTACCCTACCTACCCTTAATTAATTATTGTTGCGTAACTTAAACCGTTTACGCAGCGCACGCAACCGAAGCTCTCAAAAAGGAATATTTTTGCCCGTTTTTGCAACATTTTTCATTTATGCTCCGCTCCTATTTGTCGTAGCCTGATGTTATATAGCCTATAACCTTCCTCGATAAATGGACTATCCAACACAAGAAGACTTTTTCAATTCCAACCAGTTAGTTCCTGAGATAAGCGCGTTCAAACAAACAAACAAACTCTTCAGCTTTATAATATTTTGTGTATTGGTTTTTTTATTTATTAGTTTATCCTCGCACTGGAATGCCTTGCAGCAATTACACCAATAGAGCATAAGTCTGAAATAGCGGAGGCCTGTGGGTATTCCCAGAGGCGGCTTAATTAACTCTGACACCAGAGGTGGCCATAACTCCCACGAAAAGAAGACGAAATTAATTAACCAAAATTAAGGGTTGATGTTAACGTAACACCAAGAAGGTCGAGATGGTCCGTTTTAGGCACGGTTACACGACAGAAAGATGGAGCCGGATGGAATAGGCTCTTTTTTGCGGGGGAAAGACACGCCTCTGGGTCTTAGCAACATTAAAACTGACTAGATTGGCATCACCCTATTCGGAGACTGCCTCCAAACAAACCTGTCTGTCAAGCGCTCAACCATGGCTTCCCAGAGAGACCGGATCACAGGCCCAGTAGCCCGTGCGCCGGACACTTATCTCTCAGCAACCGTGCTGTAGTCTGCGTACCCAAAGGTTCTGGGTTTTAGCAGGTCATAGATGTGCAGCAAAAACAGTGTAGCCGAGAGCACCGACCCCTGAGGGACTACGGCGTTAATATGTAACTGAACGGACGAGCAGCCATCAATCAATAACCATTCGGATGAACCAATCCCTCAGGAAGTCAGCAATCCAGTCACACAGACCACTAGGCAGACCTAAGGAAGGAAGGTTACCAATAAGGCTCTCATGCCAGACCCTGTCGAAAGCCTTCGAGATGTCAAGAGCGCGTCCCCATGCCACTCGATGGCCGCACTCCAGACGTGAATGGCATACGCTAGAAGATCCCCAGTTGACCGATTTCGGCAGTGGCGGTCACTGAGGATGTCGTTGTCTTTTTGGTATGCCAGGAGCTTATTGTTTAGCACACGTGCCATACTCTTACAGAGGATGGACGTTACCGAGATGTGTCTGTAGTTGGCCGGGTCAGCCCGACTACCCTTCTTGGGCACGGGCTGAAGGTTAGCTTGCTTCCAAGCCTTCGGCATCTTTCCAGTCACTATCGAAAGGCGATATAGGCATGTCAGGATCGGAGACAATTCAGGCGCACAAGTTTTTAATACAATTGCCGGCATGCCGTCGGAGCCACTTGCTTGGTTGACTTGCTACAGACCTCCCTCTGATGGATGCGAATGTCCGACATACTCATCCCTCATCCACCAGGAGACGGAGGGGCGCAAAAAGGGATGCAAACAAGTTTGCCTTGTCCTCGACGGAGTGGTGGTAGTGAGGGGCGACAGAAGTTTGATTCAACCGACTTAGCCAGGGACCAAAACGCTTTGCTACCAGCAGGGTATGAAGCTAGTTTGTTCCCGATTCTGCTAATATGGTCAAAACGTGCCCTTCGCATCTTGTTTTTGCAGGACTTGACAGCCCTGTTGAAGGCTCTCTTCTTCTGAGTTACGTCATTTGCCTTCTGCACTCGAGCTTCAATCCATACCAGGTAAGCCTTGTGTTTAACCGCATTTCCACGGTTGCACTCGGCACCAAACCATGGTCAGTCAACTCCGGACAGCGCTACGTCAGAGAATGGAATGTAGTACTCCATCCCCTGGTGCAACACATCAGTCACGGCGTCAGCGCATTACGGTGGATCTTCCGAAGAGAAGAAAGTGGGCTGCCAAGGATAGCATGCGAAGAAAGATCGCATCCCATCCCAATCTGCTGACCTGTACCGCCAAACCCGCCGGGTGCCCTTCGGGCTGGAATCGGGCGGGGAGTAGACTGATACAGACTACACCAGACAGTGGTCGGAACTACCCAAAGGTGATGATATCGACACTGAGTATCGGTCTGGATCTGTTGTCAGCAGAAGGTCCAGGCAATTGGCCGTATGTAAATCAATATCCGGCACCCTCGTAGCCAGAGAGCTCCAGCTGGGTGAGATTTAGCGCTAGCGTAAGATTTCGCATCTCTCGTCAAGCATGGTTGGTGCACTGGTACTTCCCATACCAGTGCACTAACCATGATCGACGAGAGATGCGAAATCTTTCGCCACTCCTGATGGTGGGCATTAAAGTCCCCCAGTAAAACTAATTGGGCGGAAGGACACCGTTGCTGGGCCAGATCTGCGTAGCTGGTTGTCTCCAGATCACTGCTATGTGATCGGTAGACACAGGCATAGATAATCTTATCCAGACCTGTGTCCACCAGGGCCTATAGCACTGAGTAGTTTGAGTCTTCAAGGTCACGGAGACGCCGATAGCAGATGTCGTCACGGGCGTACATGCATACACCCGTGCGTGGCTTGAATTTGTGCTCCAGGGTAAATCCTGGGTAAGATAGGTACGCCACGTTCGACGCACATCCGATCTGCGTCTCCGTAAGGAGCAAAAATGCTGGTTTCTCAGCCTCACTCAAGGTGGTGATGGACTGCGACAAGGTTCGAGTGCAGACCTCGGATGTTGCTGATGTGCACCTTATGTGAGAGTGAGTGCTGCCGCTGTTCAGCTGTTCTCTTTTTGTTCCTTGGCATTACTGCTGTGAGTGAAGGAAGGTGAGGAGAAGGAAGTGAGATGAGGTTAAACGCTGGCAACCTTCAGACACGCGCAGACAGGACGCCATCATTGGGGGAGTCTAGTCTAGTCTGGAGACTACGGGGACGCCCGAACCCCTCCGGGAATGTCGTCCGTCGGGCACTCTCGTCTGGTCGCCATCCAGCACGATGGGATGGCACACCCCGAAATTTTTAGACATTTGGCGAGGTAGCCTTTCGTGTGTAGCTGGCACATTACTTTTGCCCCCAACTACCTGCGGCCAGCGTCGCACCGTGCCTCGGATCCCGCTACCCTCCGCGACTAGTCTCCCGATAGGCCCATAACAACGCGAGTCATGCTTGTCTGCTTGCAGTGGAACAACTATCTCGACCCAACTCCTCTTGGGGCTACACCGGGCATCATACCGGAACACAGCTAGGCCACTTGGCGGTACGTCTTTGCTCGGTGGGTGGTCGTAAGCCTTCGGCCGAAACCTACCACCGGTTAGTGTCACCTGATTAGCACCACCCGGGTACCACGGTAGGGTAACAAAAGGGGTACTGACCTACGGACGCGGGTGACTCAGCCCCCAAAATACGATCATGGTGGTAAGTTTTTTAATAAGGTATCTGATTTAATATATCAAAATGACTAGTGCTTAATGACATTCTACAGCCAGCGATACATCTTTGAAATATCGGTACACTTTGTTGCACTTCTTTCTGCCCATAATAATATTTATCACAAACAACTTGTTAATAAATAAAGACAGTAAATTTTTTTTTACAAAAAAATAACAACCGACTTCCAAATAAAAACACTACAAAGTGAAAAATAAAATCAATTTCGGAAGTCAGTGTTCTTGTTTTCGTATCTTCGTTTTTTGACACCGACTGCCGAAATTGATGTTATTTTTCACTTTGTAGTGTTTTTATTTGGAAGTCGGTTGTTTTTTTTGTTAAAAGTTTTTTTATTTATCACTTTTTAGTAGTGGTACATAGAGGACCAGTTATATAGGCTAGGTACCAATAATTCCCAAAGTGAAGCCAGAAAAGATTAATCCAATAACACGAAACTTAAACAAAACCGGTGGAATAAGAGTATACCAAGGTGAACTGTTTTACCTGCGTACCCCTTTAGAGCGTGCTAGTGTGATCGTGTTATAGTATGAGCCAACACCTAAACGGCAAGATTGCAGCGACCTAGAAACAGTGCATGGAAACAGCCTTACACGTGTAGCCTAAAGCGCTGACGCCGCACAGTGACGCAGGTCATACGATGCCCCTGTTTACCGGATGCAGGTGTTTTTCTAGAAATAAGTGATTATGTGAACTTTAGCGATTCATTCTGTATCTAGTATCAATCGGAATAGGAATTCTATTTTTAGTTATAATTAACATTGTAATTTTACTTTAATTAAAGATAGTTTAAAATCATTTTGGTTTTTTTTGGGTCCTCCGACAGCGACGTACATATTTGGCGCAGTCGGTAGGATACTCGAGGCGTCTCGAGTTAAGCTAGATAGAGCTATTCTTATATCGAATACCGTCCCGCTAATTCGCTACCGCCGTCGTGAGCGATCGCTATCACCGAGTATCCTGAACAAGAACCTGACGTCCTGCGCGGAGGAGAAATCCAGACATCGATCCCAGAGGTACCAAAATGCAGCTTATGTAAGTACACTGACAATCGTTTCTGTGAGTTGCTTTCAATTCCCTTCCCCCTTATCTATAGTGGTTAATTTTAATAGCAATCATTTTTCACCCTAAGCAGTCTACGCCAGAAGGGCCATCGCGCTCTAGATTAGCACGTAGGATAGATATAGACCTAAATAGAGATATCAGTGTAGATTTGGATACTACAGTTGATACGTTAGAGAATTCATTAAGGTTAGAGAGTTTTGAACCTGTCATAATGTCCGACCCCGATCTAATTTTTAAGACCTTACGGTTAGTTCCGGATTTCGACGGTAATCCACACATCTTACCAAGATTTATACATCTTTGCGATTAAATTGCTGCTGAGTATCTAGGAGCTAACCCCGAAAATGCGTTGGCTAAGCTATGTCTAATAAACGGCATTTTAAATAAAATAACTGGACCAGCTGCGCGTATCATAAATTCAAACGGCATATCTGAAGATTGGGATAGTATTAAAACGTGTCTTATAAATAATTTTTCTGATCAGAGAGATGAGACCGCTCTTTACAATGACCTTATGCTGGCAACTCAGGGAAACAATTCACCTCAAGAGTTTTATGATATATGCCTTAATTTATTCAGCACCATTATGACGTATGTTACTCTACACGAGAATATTCAAACAACCATAGAGGCTAAACGTACCCTGTATCGGAAGTTAACCATGCAGGCATTTGTTCGTGGTTTAAAAGAACCGCTGGGTTCACGTGTACGATGCATGCGTCCTGATAGTGTCGAAAAGGCGCTTGAATTTGTGCAAGAAGAATTAAACGTTCTTTATTTGCAAAACCGTCATGAACCAGTAACTGATAAAAAATCAAATGTAAAGTTAAACAAGACGTTGCCGATGGTTTCATCGACACATGTTAACTCTGTACCTAAAACGTTCAATTTTAATGCACGAGCGGAGCCTATTGCAACCTTTCAGCCGCCTCAGATATGGAGACCGAATTATCGGGTTAATCAGCATATCCCGTTTGGGAATGTTTCCGGAATGCCTTCGCATTCACAGCAAATGTACCGCGCGCCGATGTCACATACGCAGCAAATGTTCCGCGCGGTTCCGCCGAATTATAATCGTTTCAACAATAATTTCCAAATGCAACCGCGAGTTGCCCCTCAAAGTTCTGGCCATAAGCCTATGAGTGGCGTTAGCCATTATATCACTAGAGAAAAGCCAACGTTTGGCCAACCAGCAAATCGTGACTGGCGTATGAACGGAAACCCACCGCCTTCTAATTACTTTAAAACTAAAGAGATGAATATGAACGTATGCGTAGATGACGGAGGTCAACTTTATTACTATCCAGAATACTCTATTGAACCCGGTTATAATTGTTACCCGGAAGATCTTGAATATTATAACATGGTACCAGCATATTGCGTAGGCACCGATTTGAGTCATGAAAATGTCGTTGTAGATTATCCAGTCGCTTCAACTAACGAAACCGAAACATCCACATCTAAATCTGCTAACGATGAGGATTTTCAGAGGCGGACGATATCAGACAAGTCAAAATAGAACTAAATTTACAGACACAAAGACAGCTTCCATTCATTCAAATTTCACAACCGCCCTTAAGATTACTAATCGATACGGGAGCAAATCAGTCTTTCATTAGCCCGGAGGCTGTACAAACATTTTTCAGCAACTTTCCTTTAAATTTTGATCCCTTTGAGGTCACAAATGTACATGCTACAACAAGAAATAATTATTCTTAATAAACATTCCCACATTTACTGAATTTCAGGAACACGATTATATTAAATTATTTATTTACAAATTTCATGATTTCTTTGACGGGCTTATAGGGTTGGATCTACTGGAAAAATGGGAAGCTAAAATCGATCTTAAAGATAAATTGTTAATAACGCGTAATTCTACTAACTCAATTAGTATGTACAACTCGCGTAATGTAAACCTATATGAGGATGTTATACCAGCCAACTCATCAAAAATACTGCGAGTACCAATTAATTTACATGACGGCGACGCGGTAATTTCCGAACAGACCATAGCGAATTGCATTATTAGAGATTGTATAACTACGGTAACAAATAACCGCGGCTTTTTGGAAGTCTTTAACCCCACTTCACATGATTTGATATTTTCAATGGATCGTGCCGTGCAGGCGGAGACTTATAATATTCAGTGCGAACGTACCGAACAACAATCTTATGATATTCATCAAACGCACATCGAACAAATGTCAGCAAGAGCAAAAGATGTCATATCGCGTTTGCGGACGGACCATCTTAATGACGAAGAACGTATTAACTTAGAAACTTTATGCGGAAATTATTCCGATATATTTTACATAGACGGAGAGGCTTTAACATTCACTAATAAAATAAAACATCGTATTCAAACCACCGATGAAGTCCCAATTCACACAAAAAGCTATCGATATCCGTATATACATAGGGATGAGGTCAGAGATCAGATAAAAAAAATGTTAGATCAGGGCATTATAAGACCATCAGAGTCTGCCTGGAGCTCGCCTATTTGGGTCGTTCCAAAGAAGACAGACGCTTCTGGGAAGGCAAAGTGGCGCTTAGTAGTCGACTTCAGGAAGTTGAATGAGAAAACCCATGATGACAAGTATCCCATTCCGAATATCAATGACGTTCTGGATAAATTTGGGAACTGTCAATACTTTACAACTCTTGACCTTGCAAGTGGATTTTATCAAGTGGAGATGGATGCCACCGACATCCCCAAGACCGCATTTAATGTGGAAAATGGCCATTACGAGTTTTTACGAATGCCCATGGGGTTAAAAAACGCACCATCAACATTTCAACGTGTTATGGACAATGTTCTCAAAGATCTCCAGAACACTGCTTAGTTTATTTAGACGATATCGTGGTCTTTAGTACATTCCTACAAGAACACATAATTAACCTTGAAAAAGTATTCAAAAAATTACGAGAGTCAAATTTTAAAATACAATTAGACAAGTCAGAGTTTCTTAAGCTAGAAACATCTTATTTAGGACACATTATTACAAGAGAAGGCATCAAGCCAAATCCAGATAAAATTATCGCTATACAAAACTACCCCATTCCAACTACTCCCAAATAAATTAAACAATTACTTGGTCTAGTTGGGTACTACAGAAAATTCATCCCGGACTTCGCCCGCGTAACAAAACCGCTAACACAATGCTTAAAGAAAGGTAGAAAAGTAATAATTAACTCCGAATACACCGCCAGCTTCGAAAAATGTAAAACCCTAATAACCAACGATCCGATTCTACAATACCCTGACTTCCATAAAGAATTCATTTTAACTACTGACGCCTCTAACGTCGCGTTAGGTGCTATCCTATCACAGGGAACAGTTGGCGCTGATAAACCTGTTTGCTACGCGTCCCGCACACTCAACGAAAGTGAAACAAACTATAGCACGATCGAAAAAGAACTTCTCGCTATAGTTTGGGCCACAAAATACTTTAGACCGTATTTGTTCGGGAGAAAATTTAAGATCATTACAGATCATAAACCACTTCAGTGGGTAATGAATCTGAAAGAGCCCCGCTCTAGGCTTACTAGGTGGAAGCTTAAGCTATCCGAGTATGACTTTACTGTAATATATAAGAAGGGTTCAAGTAACACAAACGCGGACGCCCTTTCCCGTATTCAAATACATAACGAGGAGACTTGCTCTTTAGCAGTAAATACTTCTGAACGCCCAGCTTCAATAGGTAACTCGTCCACGGTATCAGCCCACACCAGCCAGGAAAATCCCATTCTCGAGGTTCCGATTGTTGACCAACCGTTAAACAAGTTTTATAGACAGATTTGCATAACCGTAGTTGGCGATATAAAAAAACGCCCTACAGCATCCAAGCCCTTTGATACACATACCAGAACAGCCGTCCAAGTATCTCAATCTAATTTAGAATCAGATATTATCAATATTATCAAAGAATATGTAAACCCAAAAGTTCAGACTGCGTTACTTATAAATCCACCTCTGGCAATGTACGAAATCATACCTATTATTCAAAATAAATTTAAAAGCTCGGCAATGAACCTTGTTTTAGCCAAGAGAGAGGTCGAAAACGTTAAGGAATATTTAAGGCAGCAAGAGATCACTAAGCATTACCACGATGGGAAAACAAACCACCGTGGAATAAATGAATGCTACTTAGCCCTCTCCGAGCGTTACTATTGGCCAAAAATGAAAAATGAAATAACAAAATTCATTAACGATTGTACTATCTGTGTCCAAGCGAAGTATGATCGTCATCCTATAAAACAATGTTTTAATATAGTACCCCCGGCCACCAAACCATTTGAGACCGTTCATATTGATCTGTTAACAATCCACAATGAAAAATACCTAACAATTGTGGACGTATTCTCCAAATACGCACAGGCTTATTATATACGAGATGGTACAGCGGTTAGTGTCTTACAGGCATTACTGAAGTTCTGCACGCACCATGGTCTACCTTTAACCGTCGTATCGGATAACGGTACGGAATTCACCAAACAACTATTTAACGAATTCATTAACCTGCATAAAATAATTCACCATAAAACTTTGCCACATGCCCCAAATGACAATGGGATTGTGGAGCGTTTTCACTCATCTCTATTAGAACATTTACGTATCTTAAAACTAACTCATAAAGATGATGACGTAATCAACCTCGTCTCTTATGCGATTTTAGCATACAATAGCGCAATACACAGTTTTACCAAATGCCGACCATTTGATATTATAACTGGACACTTCGACCCGCGAGATCCTTTTGATGTAGATTTATCCAAACATCTCTTGCAGCAATATACACAGAACCATAAAGAAAAGATCAAGTTAGTCTACAATTTAATAAATGAATCTTCCCTCGCAAACCGTACGAAAATTGTAGAAAACCGAAACAAAAGTCGCGAGCCTGAAACCGAATATCAGCCTCAACAACGTATTTTCATCAGTAACCCTTCAGCGAGTCGTCAAAAATTAGCCGCTAGGTACACCCACGATACCGTATTAGCCGATCTACCTATACATATTTATACATCCAAAAAGCGAGGTCCCGTCGCTAAAAGTCGGTTAAAAAGAGTACCTAAAAGCGCTCTATTGTTACAGGGTGCTACTGGTCCTGACTGCTCCTTTGATAGCAGCCCAGGAAACATACCAAAAGATAACACTTGAAAGTTTGGACGATGGTCCAGGAATACTCCCCTTTCGGCTTGGTGCAACTAAACTTATAACTCATTATCATACCTTCTTGCAATACGTTCAAATTAGAGACATCGACCTAAATATTAAAATGTTACAGGATCAGATAGATAACTTTAGGCAAGAGTTAGATAGTAATACGCATGCGTTGTATGAGATTCAATTAGAATATCTTTCAAAAAAACTACAAAGCGTCGTACACCAATTAGAAACCATAAAACCAGGGCGTGTAAAGCGAGGTCTCTTAGATGGGCTAGGCTCTATAATAAAAAGTATCACAGGAAATTTAGACTACTCAGACGCGGTCAAATATGATAATACTATCAAAATCCTTCAGGAAAATGACTATAGAACCACTGAAGAACTAAATAACCATATCACTTTCAGTAAGGAATGGATGGCCCAGCATTCCGATGTTATCGAGCAGTTAGTAGATAACCAAATTAAAATTAATGAAACACTAAAATTATTACTGGACAGAAATGCTTACAAGGATTATAGTCTTATAAGATTTGCAAAATTCGGACAGTGTCTAACTATATTAACTGAAAATCTAGATGAGGTACTAAACGAGTTGGTAAGAATTGAGAACATACTAGCATTTATTCATAGTTCAAGTACACATCATTCCATGATCAGCATAGATGTTTTACGCCATATGATTGATAGATTAGTTAAAATCTACGGTAGAGATAAGGTAATAGATTTAGAACTCAGAGAATACTATGACGTTATCAAACCAGGCTATTATTATTCAGGCAGTCAAATAGTAATTATATTTAAATTCCCGATATTTGCTACAGAAATATACGATCTCTATAAATTGTCAATAGCCCCGAATAAATTTAGGCAATCCCTTATCCCCCCTTATCCTTTGATTGCAACAAGCAGGAAAGGTTACGTGTACATAGAGGCTGAATGCCCGAAGTACGACAACTGGTATCTTTGCGGAGAAAAGATGAGTCACCACCTGCGGAAAGACCCAGATTGCATACAGAAACTTATTATGGACCAGTCCCTCGATGGAAGCTGCGAAATTGTAACTACATTATTATCAAGAATAGCTATGGAAGAATTGGATGAGAAGCATTACGTCATATCATTCCCCAATACAACACAAATACACACCTTATGCGGACGAGAAGAATATACCATATTGAATGGTAGTTACTTGGCTACCATACCCGTGAACTGCTTCCTGTATACCCCAGAATTCACCATCACTAATCTCAACGATCATGTGGAAGGACAACCAATCAAAATTACGAAACTAACTTACAAGGCAGAAGATCACCCAGAACCAGTACCGATCAACCTCAACTCGATTAATCTTACTAAACTACACGATGCCCAATAATAAGCAATGTCACAGCCTCCCCTGCGGGTGCAACAGTTACCAACGGAATACTTATATCATACAACGATCCCGTTTTACGTCGTAATATCCAGTACACTTGCACTTAGCACGTTCATCATTCTAAGACACCGTATGAAATCAAAATCTGAAATCAAGAAACAACCTACAGGAGATGAGACTTATGCGGAGCCTGGAGCATCTCGAGTACCGAAGACAACTTCAGCAATATTTTCTCAGTTAAAACTTCAAAAATAATTGCTGATCTGACGGTGGAGGTGTTATAGTATGAGCCAACACCTAAACGGCAAGATTGCAGCGACCTAGAAACAGTGCATGGAAACAGCCTTACACGTGTAGCCTAAAGCGCTGACGCCGCACAGTGACGCAGGTCATACGATGCCCCTGTTTACCGGATGCAGGTGTTTTTCTAGAAATAAGTGATTATGTGAACTTTAGCGATTCATTCTGTGTCTAGTATCGATCGGAATAGGAATTCTATTTTTAGTTATAATTAACATTGTAATTTTACTTTAATTAAAGATAGTTTAAAATCATTTTGGTTTTTTTTGGGTCCTCCGACAGCGACGTACATATTTATCGTGATGTTATGTTTTTAAATGGTGTAAACAATAAACAGAAATGCGATTGCTGCTATCTCGAGTGATTTGCAGTCATTTATTGAAGAGTTCTGATGTATATCTCCGAAGTTCTTCATCAGATCTTGATGAAGATTAAACGGGACCACATGACAAGCACCAGCTTAAAGCAAAAAAAAACATCAGAATCGGTTCATCCAGTAACAAGTTCTGAGGCAACACACATACAAAAAAAAGTCGGTTAAAAAGTCCGACGTACGCGATGTTTGTTATGATTATTAAAATAAAACGCGTGACCGCGAGCCGTCTCGTATTCATATGTATGTTGCCGCTCTGCTTAGAAACCACGGCGCAGCGCGCGGCACACGTTTCGGTTTGGCAACGTCGCACCAGACGTTGCTAAGTTTTAGCGAAATACCGCTATTAGTATCGCTATTTAAATACTGGTAAATCCTTCGATATAACGTTATTTTTAACGTTAAATATTTAACATAACGGAACGAAATGTTTTGGTACTTTTATCGGTATTTTTTTGGTAACGGTAACCGTCCCTGGCGCTTAGTAACAAGTCCACTGGACGGATAATGTTAAAATATGGATCAGCTTATTTAAGATTTTCTATGTAGGACCACTTTGATGTGTTAAAGGATTTATACGGAATATCCTTAAGTATGTTGTTTGTAAAGAATTGATGGTGGCAGCAGGGTGTTCGATTTAAATACGATCACCAATCACTTGTTGTTTATTAATATTTATATTTAAACACTTCACTATTAGTATTTAGTTTATATTTCCACAGAGAGAAGAAGGATTGTTTGAAAGGGATGGGTACTGTTTAATGTAAATTAGTATGGCAATACTTAACATTCTCCCGCCTTCCTTTAAGAAACTGCACTAGTTAGGTACTTTTAAGATTAACAATGCAAGTTGGATTTATAATGAATTAAGTAATCCAGTTACTGGGTTGTGGATGCCAGATCAGCCGCTCCCAATAAAATACTGGTACCCAGCTGAATTCGGTTAGACTGGATAGTTGCGACAAGGCTAGGCGAATTGATTGATTGACAGTGGCTCAGCTCAGGAGTCAGCATGCTCAGCTTAATCTAAGTAAGCAATTAATAATAATAATAAATGTTTTAATCCTTGATTTATAATTCATTTTTATCGGTGCCAAATAAGACGGTTGTTTTACTAATACGGGGATAACACTTTTCCTTTTCCTGGGAATCGAACCCAGGACCTCATGAATAAATGACAAAAAAAATGTATATCACACAAAAGAAACACAATGGTATATTAGAATATCTGTAACAAAGGAATATGTGTCACACAAAAGAAATAAAGGTGCATTTATACAAACACATGAGACTCATAAGTATGAAATTTAATTTAATTAAAATGTAGAATACATTTACGTTAGAATAATTAACATGTAGAGGATAGGTATTAAGAAAAAAAAATAATAACAAAAACCTTATTTATTATCACTCAAAACACAAACATTTTACTCAAAAAATCAACATAAAAAGTAAAATTACACAAAACTAGTTTAATCACATTAATCACTGGCACTATTAATTAGTAAAACGATCACGTGCGAGTCGAACTCGTGCGCCGCAGGTTCCGTACGTACCCATTATAAAATTGGTATCATTTTTATTGGTGGCTAAGTTTTAAGTGTTTGTGTGTGCTGTAATGGTTTAGTTGCTAGTACAGGCCTAAAGGGTATAAAAATTAAGCTTCTGAGTCAACACGATAAAAAGATATGGGCAAATTTAGATTCTCGCGAAGACTCGTAAGTACCAACATTTTCCAAATTTTTTTACTTTTTAATTTTTTGTTTGTGCTGTAAGACCTTACTTTTTGCAAAGTTTTGTGAACTACCATATAGGTATTCGACCCAAAACCTATAGGGTTGGTGGTGGTGACACACGGTTAGACAGACGGACAAGAGAGTGATCTTATAAGGGTTCCATTATTTACCTTTTGAGGTACGGATCCCTAAAAATAGATTATTTATTCACTACAGGTTTGTTTACGCCTGTGTTATTAAAAGGACATCAAGCTTTTTACCTTATACCTTTTTTTAGTCTCTGAATAAACGTTTATCTTATTCTATTCTTATTAAGGCATTCTTCAGCAGCAGATAAAACATGATGTAACTCCACACCCAAAATCCCAAACAAAGATTCCAAGAAAATCTTCTGAAAGTGGCATTTGTCTGATAGTTTCCGAGTCTGTGATTTCAGTTGAATAAATATTTTTTCTAATTGGGCGCATAAACTAGTGTGAGTTTATGCGTCAAATTAGAAAAAAAAAATCTTTCCCATGGGGGTATAAGAAACTAAACAACGGCATCTACTTGACTTGAATGTGCCCTGGCAATTGAAAGTGTCTCATTGTAACTCTAATAATTAGCGTTTCCCTTCATGATGGTTGAGCTGAGTGATGCCAATCCATGCGTCATGTTCGTGTACGGGCACGGTCATTTGGGACTGGTCATAACTATGCTGCCTCGGCCTGTTTTATTCATTTTGGTTTGTTTACCTTCGGAACTTACTGCTTTAAAACAAAGGAAATGTCAGTGTGACAACCCTAACAGCGCCACACATCAGGCAATGGCGATAAATTTCGCCATATATAAGCCCGAGTCGACGGCGCATGGTGAACCACTTGCGTCTCAAAGAGATGGCAGCAGTAATTGACGGAGTTCGCTAGGGCCGACGCCTGTCTGGGTCACGGATAACTTTGAAAGAGAGTTACCGCGGCCCTGGCACAAGCAACTGAAGGAAAAGGGGCAGGTTTTAGTCAGTAAAATTCTAAAAACACTCCTGCTTCACCCAAAGCGGGCGAAATCATTGGTTGACGCCCCAATTCCAAAACAAAAGCCTTCACAGTACTCACTATATTATTGGAGGAGTTAACGTTTAGAATGGAAGGACGAAATCACATCTAAGGGAGTAGCACACTGGTTATAGAAGTCAAAAGATCGAATTTGAAAAACTCTTTATGATGTTATGAATTCATAAAAGATTCTATAGTATTTGAACGAAAATATTTATGTAAATGACAGTACAGATAATACAGGTTGTACAAGAACATTATTTAAGGTCAACCATGTTTGGTAAGAAGCGAATAAATATTGAAATCTGTCTTAGTTTCCAAATTCCGTCGTGAAGGTTTTATAGCCTCAGTGTAATCTATTCTACAATTTGGTCCTCCAATATGCCTAACAAAACTCAGACACTCGAAAACAGAATTATATAAAATTATACTATAAATTCACATAGGATTTCGTTACCCATTGACATGAACGTGTGGTTGACCTCTAATTAGATTTATGTTATACATTGAAACACGGTACCCATCTATGAGAAGTAATAGCCTACATCAATAAGCCGTATCTATAATATTGATAATGTCGCGCGAAATTTATCGCCATTGCCTGATGTGTGGCGCTGTTAGGGTTGTCACACTGACATTTCCTTTGTTTTAAAGCAGTAAGTTCCGAAGGTAAACAAACCAAAATGAATAAAACAGGCCGAGGCAGCATAGTTATGACCAGTCCCAAATGACGGTGCCCGTACACGAACATGACGCATGGATTGGCATCACTCAGCTCAACCATCATGAAGGGAAACGCTAATTATTAGAGTTACAATGAGACACTTTCAATTGCCAGGGCACATTCAAGTCAAGTAGATGCCGTTGTTTAGTTTCTTATACCCCCATGGGAAAGATTTTTTTTTTCTAATTTGACGCATAAACTCACACTAGTTTATGCGCCCAATTAGAAAAAATATTTATTCAACTGAAATCACAGACTCGGAAACTATCAGACAAATGCCACTTTCAGAAGATTTTCTTGGAATCTTTGTTTGGGATTTTGGGTGTGGAGTTACATCATGTTTTATCTGCTGCTGAAGAATGCCTTAATAAGAATAGAATAAGATAAACGTTTATTCAGAGACTAAAAAAAGGTATAAGGTAAAAAGCTTGATGTCCTTTTAATAACACAGGCGTAAACAAACCTGTAGTGAATAAATAATCTATTTTTAGGGATCCGTACCTCAAAAGGTAAATAATGGAACCCTTATAAGATCACTCTCTTGTCCGTCTGTCTAACCGTGTGTCACCACCACCAACCCTATAGGTTTTGGGTCGAATACCTATATGGTAGTTCACAAAACTTTGCAAAAAGTAAGGTCTTACAGCACAAACAAAAAATTAAAAAGTAAAAAAATTTGGAAAATGTTGGTACTTACGAGTCTTCGCGAGAATCTAAATTTGCCCATATCTTTTTATCGTGTTGACTCAGAAGCTTAATTTTTATACCCTTTAGGCCTGTACTAGCAACTAAACCATTACAGCACACACAAACACTTAAAACTTAGCCACCAATAAAAATGATACCAATTTTATAATGGGTACGTACGGAACCTGCGGCGCACGAGTTCGACTCGCACGTGATCGTTTTACTAATTAATAGTGCCAGTGATTAATGTGATTAAACTAGTTTTGTGTAATTTTACTTTTTATGTTGATTTTTTGAGTAAAATGTTTGTGTTTTGAGTGATAATAAATAAGGTTTTTGTTATTATTATTTTTTTCTTAATACCTATCCTCTACATGTTAATTATTCTGACGTAAATGTATTCTACATTTTAATTAAATTAAATTTCATACTTATGAGTCTCATGTGTTTGTATAAATGCACCTTTATTTCTTTTGTGTGACACATATTCCTTTGTTACAGATATTCTAATATACCATTGTGTTTCTTTTGTGTGATATACATTTTTTTTGTCATTTATTCATGAGGTCCTGGGTTCGATTCCCAGGAAAAGGAAAAGTGTTATCCCCGTATTAGTAAAACAACCGTCTTATTTGGCACCGATAAAAATGAATTATAAATCAAGGATTAAAACATTTATTATTATTATTAATTGCTTACTTAGATTAAGCTGAGCATGCTGACTGCTGAGCTGAGCCACTGTCAATCAATCAATTCGCCTAGCCTTGTCGCAACTATCCAGTCTAACCGAATTCAGCTGGGTACCAGTATTTTATTGGGAGCGGCTGATCTGGCATCCACAACCCAGTAACTGGATTAAACTATACCCCTTTGCAAGACTGTTGATAGGTTTAATATGTACGAGTATATTACGTCACTGTAATTATTGTTTTTTACTATGCTTTGTTATTAATATGCTCGCCACCAGCGTACATCTTTTTATGCCTAAAAATATCTTTTGTTCCTAAAAAATCAACACTAAAGTCAGTAATTTCAAAACTGACAACCCTGGCACCAATTAATTATATTGTATCGTTTCTACGGTATAATTCTAACTCTCGGTTATTATATATCGAATATTCCGTACGCCTAAGTGAACAATATTGCAGGAATCAATTTAAACAATTTCATTCAATGCCTCCCCATTGTGGAATCCGATAAGGCTTTTCTTTTTTGTTAAAATAAAATTGTAACTGATCAGCTTGATGTGAAGTATTGATTTCTAGAATATTCATTGAGTACGAGGCTTAAGCTCTCAGAGATCATATTGTAATGTTTGCGTTTTATTTCTTGGAATTTCGGTAACAATATAGGGGTCTTTAAGTCAAGAGTGAATGGGTTTTTTCTAGGCAAGCGTGCTTCACCGTCGACCACATCATCGCTTTCCATCAGGTGAGATAGTGGTCAAGCGCGAGCCTATTGATAATAAAAAAAAAAAAATACATCATAGCTGTTTTCTCCGATAGTTTATAGGCCGAGGTGTACTTATAGCATATTCACATTTAGGTATGCTAAAGTGCTATTTAATGGGGGCAAACCTGTTTCCATTCACTGGTTTGAAGTCCGAAAAACCTGATAGCATCTTGCCGTCATGGAAATCGATTCTAGGAACTTATACTTAGCCCTTGCAACGACTACTACTAGAATACAAGGCAATCCTATTTCGTAGTTTTAAGACTTTTAACGGTATACTAGTCTTACTTAGAGGCAAAAACAATTGAGCCATACATTTACGCATCTTCTGAAATCTGCAAGATATTGAATAACGACAGAAGTCTTCTTTATTTATAGCTAAACATTTTGACTATCGAAAGCTATATCCTACACGCTGGAGACGGGGACAGATAGTCTAATTTCATAAAGATATATCGCGTGGAAAATGTAAAAGATATTCCGACTTGGGACTTCCAAGATGGAAGTCTCGGATGGTACAGTGACGCGGAAAATTGCAGAAAGTGGTCGGGATATCAGACTTATAGGATTATTTGCGTTGCAAAGTTGAAGGTACTACGAAAAGTTTAACGTACCGTTTCAAAACATGTTGTTGAAAAGTTCAAATACATGCTTTGTATTTTAGAAGTTTACTGAGTTTGAGGTGGGTGTTGCATTTTAATCGTATCTTATTTTGGAGTTCAGAGAAGGTAGAAGTGAAGATATTGTTTGTTTATTTCTAACAGATTATTTTCTTTTAATGCAAATGGGTTGTGTAACACCGCCGGTATATAATCTACCATCACACTATAATATTATAAAGGCGATAATTTGTGTGTGTTTGTATGTTTGTTACTTCTTCACGCTCAAACGGCTGGACGGATCTGGATGAAAATTGGCACAGAGATAGATTATAGTCAGAAATGGCATATAGGATACTTTTAATCCCGGAAATATTTTCCCTCGGGATGATGTTCGAATTTCACGCAGGCGAAGCCACTGGCAGAAGCTAGTGCTCATTTAAAGAAATGGCCGTGTTTAAAAAAAATACAAACAAATACACTAATAGTTTAGTCTATATCTATACTTCTATACTTATATAATAAAGAGGTAAGATTTGTATTTTTGTATGTAACGAATAAACTTAAAAACTACTGGACCGATGTCAAAAATTCTTTCACCGTTGGGAAGCTACACTATCCCCGGGTGACATATGCTTTTTTATCCCTGGATTCTTACGGGAACGAGAACTATGCGGGTGAAACCGAGAGGCATCCACTAGTTGTTTATATAAACGATCACTTTACATTGATATTGCTAATCCATTTAATGATGATACCGTTTGCTAAGTTATTAAGTGTGTGTTCATGATATGGCGCCTTTTTACAAAATGACTGGCCTTTTCATGAATTGGCCAATTTAACGATCTAGCTACAATATTTGTACAAGGTGAGAATTACGAATACAATGAATACCAACTGAATAATGAACCTGACATCGATACATTTCTTCTTTTCATTAACGAAGCTTAAGCCATGAAACAGTTTAAACCAAAATTTGTTGGACACATTATTTTTTCAGTTGGGTAATTAATTTTATTTGGTCATGCTGACATACATAAAGTCACACTTTTTATCCCATGGTGGTAGGCAGGAACTATTGCAAACTCCTTTTGCTAATACATCTATACTCTAATCGCTGGTGAAAAAAATTAAAGGTAAACAAACAATTAAAAATGTTTTTACAGTGTCTTCTTTGTTGTCACTAAAATCTATAATAAAAATATCATGAGAAGAGGTTAATTTCATTCAAAAATCAAATACCATCATCTAAGACATACATGCACAAATATCAAACTATAATTTTCTTAATAGTATTTTACAAAAATATCAATATTTTTACCATATGTACAAATAAAAATGGTGTTATTACCAAAACCAATAGCCGACATAATAAAGCATCACGAAAGCCTGGAGTTAGAACTATTAAGATAATAAATTAAAGAGTGCTACAAAAGTAACCATTTTGCGTTGTAAGGTTGTATTTACACTAACAAAATTACAATTCCTAAGAAACATAGAACTATAAAACCCTGGATTACACCAGGCTTGTTAAAATGTATTAAAAATAGGGATAGGCTGCATATGAAATCAAAAAAATCACCAAATAACTTAATTTTAAAACTAACGTATACACGCTACAGAAATTTTTGTAACGATTTACTCCGGAAACTTAAAATAGCCTTTGATAAAAGTGAACTTGAAAAGTCAAAAAATAATCCCAAAGCTCTTTGGAAAACCATACAAGAAATCACTAATACTCGTAAAGTACGCACCAGTCCCGATGAATTGCTAAAACTAGGTGACAATCCTCACTCTTCCGTGAATCAAGTATGTTCCTTCTTTAGTAATATTGGAAAAAAACTTAGCGGCAGATATATTAAAATCTCACGATTCTACTAATGCTCCCTCTGCCAGTGACCGATCCGAAAAGTTCAATTTTACACCTCCAGCTAGCTCCCTTGTTTTACTAGACACCGATGAAGATGAGGTAGAAAAAATCATCTTAAAACTACGTAATGATTGTGCTGTAGGTTGGGATGGAATATCATCTAACTTGCTGAAAATTTGTCGCCACATACTAGTGCCACCAATCACCTACATATGCAATCTTAGCTTGCAATCAGGAACGTTTCCCGACGGACTCAAAAAAGCTATAGTCCATCCAATATATAAGAGCGGGAACAGAACCTGTGTCAGCAATTACAGGCCAATTTCCATCCTCCCTTCCCTTTCAAAAATTATTGAAAAGATTCTTAACCGACAACTTAGGGGTTTTTTACACAAACACAGTACTATAGCTGAGAACCAGTATGGCTTCAAGTCTGGGGTTTCGACGGAGGATGCTGTGCTGGATCTCACACAATTCGTAGCAAGAAAACTAGATAGTGGAGCTAAGTGTATGGGTATATTTCTGGACCTGTCGAAAGCTTTTGACACAGTTTCTGTTCCCAAACTTATCTCAAAACTGGAGCTTCTGGGGATACGTGGCATAGCACTAGACATTTTCAAAGATTACCTCAAGAACCGCTCTCAGCAGGTTAAAATAGATGCGTATCTCAGCAATGAGGAAATCGTGACATACGGTGTGCCCCAAGGAAGCATACTGGGTCCCACATTATTCCAAATTTATGTCAATGACCTCTGCAGGATGATGCTACCAAACAGCAAGATCTACGCATACGCTGATGACACTGCGATTATCATCTATGGTTCTACTTGGGAAGAGGTTAAAACTAAGGCAGAAATAGCACTAAATAGTATTATGAACTGGTTCCACCTAAATCTACTTACATTAAACTTGGACAAATCTTGCTACATTCCTTTCGCAATCCGACGAAACACTAAGCCACCTCACAGCTTTATTGTAACTGCTCACTCCTGCCGCAATTCTTCAACACCGTGTTCGTGTCCTACACTAACTAGAAGTGACTGTATAAAGTATCTAGGTCTGCAAATAGATGACGGTCTACGATGGGACAAACAGCTAGAAATGATAACTAGCAGGACAATGCGTCTTATATATGTTTTTAAATCCCTAAGAGAATCAGCCGATATTAACACATTAAAAATGGTTTATTTCGCACTGTGTCAATCGATTATCGGATATTGCATTACTGCATGGGGTGGTGCTATTAAAACTAATTTCCTGAGGGCAGAGCGAGCTCAGAGAGCCGTACTAAAAGTTATGTCAAAGAAACCCTACCTATATCCTACCAGACAACTTTATGATGAAAATAAAATATTAACAGTTAGGCAGCTCTTCATCTTGCAGTCTGTCCTCAGAACTCATAGAATCATGCCCAGATCCGACCCAAGAAAACGCACAAATGTCCCATCCGGTGTAACACATAAAACTACATTTGCCGAACGCCAATATTACGTCATAGGTGCTTATATATATAAGAAACTACACAAAATATTAAACATACTAGATTTAAACAGACACACGCTAAAACACAAAATCACAGAATGGCTACTACAACAGGACTACCTCACAACGGAGAATCTTCTAGCATACATCTCTTAACAATACAATCGTAAAATCTACGCACATATACACACAACATGCACGCACATACACACATATATACACAACATAAACGCACATGCACATACACGAACTCTCACATACATACACAACATACTAAGTAACCTACACTTATTTTCATAGGATAACTTTAGCTTAATATTATGTAACATCGACACTGTTTCACTTGTCAATATTGTCAATATTTACTGTACCCATATGGCTGAACCCTATCTCTTAAGATACAGGCTGGACCTAGTTTAAGGGATAGAGTCTGTATAATTGTGCTTATTATGTGATAAATGTAAATTTTATAACCTACAATGTATACAGTGCAATTGTCATGTTTTATGAAATAAATACTTTTATTATTTATTATTATTATTATTATTTCTTAATTAGTCGGATTACAACTCTTTGACGTTTGTTTGTTTACCTTTTATTTTTTGCTGCAGCGATTATAGTATAGTCATAAACGCACGCCGGTTGCCTTTCTGAAGAACATCACCAATAACCGCTGACTATAACCATAATATTAAGTAATTTAAAACTTTTGATACCATTCAAGTTAATAAAGTCCTTGACAGATCCACTTGTTTAGAACTAGCTTCCACCCGCGGTTTTGCCCACTTGGAATGTGTTTAAAAAAGTATTGTATATATAAAATTGTGCCAAAAATAATATGATTGAAGCCGTTATATCACACGCCAGTAAGATCCTCCTCCACATTCTAAACAGCCGAATCCGATACTACCTGGACTGGCAGATTCCACAGGAGCAGGCTGGCTTTGTAAGAGGAAAGGGAACACGGGAGCAGATTCTCAATCTCCGGCAACTCATTGAGAAGGCGTACGAGTTTGATGTACCAGTTATGATGTGCTTCATTGATTACAGCAAGGCCTTTGACTGTGTGGACTGGAATCGATTGTGGCGAGTTTTACGGGAAATGGCAGTGCCTGAACACCTTATTGCTCTGTTACAGGGGCTATATTCAAACAGCCAAGGCATGGTGAGGGTGGGCAGCACGTCCTCGAAGCCGTTCCCATTTGGCAAGGGAGTGCGCCAGGGCTGTATTTTGTCACCCATCCTGTTCAACATTTATGGGGAGTACATAATCCGTAAAGCCTGTGAGGACTGGAACGGCAGGGGTGTCAACATCAATGGCAATAAAATCACCAATTTGCGCTACGCTGACGACACCATCTTGTTTGCGGCAGACGAAACCGAAATGAGCTCTCTCTTCAACAGGATGGAAAGATACAGTGGTGAGATGGGCCTTTCCATAAACCGGTCCAAAACGAAGATCATGGTGGTGGACCGCACGTCCAAACTAGGGCTCAGTGGTACACTTGACGTCGAAATAGTTAATCACTTTATTTACCTGGGCTCTAGTATAAGTAACAATGGATCGTGTGAAGATGAGATTCGCAGGCGCATTGGAATGGCAAAGAGTGCCATGTCGCAACTCGAGAGAGTGTGGAAGGACCGCAACATTTCGAACAAGACGAAACTGTCACTTGTCAGCTCCCTTCTCCATATTCTTGTACGGAGCGGAGACGTGGACTCTAAAAGCCGCTGATCGCAAACGCATCGAGGCTTTTGAGATGTGGTGTTACAGGAAGATGCTGCGTATCTCGTGGACGGCGCACAGGACGAACATCTCGATATTGCAGGACCTCAAAATTGAAAAAGGCCTAGATTGTCGAATGTGTGCCTCCGCAAGATATTTGACTACTATGGCCATATTGCCCGTAAACCTGGTGACAACTTACTCAAGGTAATTGTCACTGGTAAAGTCGAGGGCAAACGGCCAAGAGGCAGAAGTCCTATACGCTGGTCAGACCAAATCCGAGCCTCGCTGAACATCAAAGCCTCGGAAGCCGTGCATGTTGCGGAGAATAGGAGCAGGTGGAAACATCATAAAAGAGAAAGTTCTGAAACCATGATGTGGTCACGACCCCCAGCATTGGGGTATCGACGCGAGGAGGAGGAGGAAATAAATAATAGTAGTATTATAAAAGTAAAAAAAAGGTTTGCTACCTCTGACATTAATTTATACTGATAATTTAACAATTTTTTTCATTTGAAAATAAAATAATTATATGAGACTGTAGTTTAAAAGTGAAGTACAATTATTTAATTACAATAATTTATTTACTATTTGTTACCATATTCTCCAAATTTTCACAATCCAAATATTAAAGAACAAAAACTTCAAAACCGTCCCGCACTTGGCTAATAAGCGTAATTTTGATCGCCGCAGAGAAAGTGATGTCTTGGCTCGAAAGAGCTGACGATATCTATTTCAACCGACTGCATAGTTTCTATAAAATAACCCACAGAGTTAGATCTCCTAAAAGTGCCAAAACTTATTTCTGTCAAACATAAAAAACCGGCCAAGTGCGAGTCGGACTCGTGCACGTAGGGTTCCGTACCATTATCGCAAAAAACGGCACAAAAATCACGTTTTGTTGTATGGGAGTCTTACTTAAATATTAATTTTATTCTGTTTTTTGTATTTGGTATTATAGTGGCAACAGAAATACAACATCTGTGAAAATTTCAACTGTCTAGCTATCACGGTTCATGAGATACAGCCTGGTGACAGACAGACAGATAGACGGGCCGCGGAGTCTCAGTAATAGGGTCCCGTTTTTACCCTTTGGGTACGGAACCCTAAAAATACGAAAGAACTTAGTTACATCATAGGTACTCTATCTTCTCTATGCTCTACAACATAACCAACTTCCTTTCATCCGTATTCTTATTTACAAAACTACCATTTAAAGCAAGGTATACCAACATAATGGATATGTGTACTGTGATGTCATATGTGGACAGCTTTGTAGCCGGAATAGGAAAGCCAGCGGCGCAGCCGTGCGGTCTCTCCATGACATCCGGTAAAACCTACGCTTTCCACGACACTATTCTGAAAGTATTCGTTATGAGATAATGGCGGATAACTAAGATTCAGTTTAAAAAAACAGTAGATGTTGAGTATCAAGCTGGAGTGCTGCTGGGCAGAATGGTCACAGTGAAGACTGGCTCTTACGGGCATTATCGAGTCGCCAAAATCCGGCTCGAAGGACCATATGTTGAGTATCAAGCTTCAGGTGTGCTGCTGGTGGTCTTGACTTAGTCATAAAACGACTTCGATTATAAGTATGACTATATTTTTGGGGTACTGATTTGATACAACCGATATGAGCGTACGTGCAGGATGTCGGCGAGTGAGTGGCAGTGTATTTAATGTATGGTATTTGGCCCGATGTGACGTCATGAACAGTAGAAGTGAAAGTTTTGTAAAGATGTATTTGAAAATGTGCACAAATTTAAAGAAGCTAGTAGATAATACATAATTATCGGATAAATTGTTGCCACAGTACCTGTAGCCAAGTTGACAATTTACAATCGTTAATGCTAATAAAAAACTAATCAACGTATGGGAATGAACGTTAAGTCACGTGGTAAGACTATACAAATAGAAGGCGTTAACGATTTTAGAAAGAGATTCGATACGACACGTTTGTAACTTGACTAGGGGGGCAGACGTTCGAGTAATCGCTATTTAAAATCTTCTTTACCTTTGTGGAGTTTGGCTTGGTTTTTGGACAATCATAATAACTACGTGATATATCCTAGTAATAACAATTCTAAGACATTTGACATCCAATAACCTGCACACAGGCCCGCGTCGTTCATTACGACCCACATGCTCTCAAGACATAAGTTATTAAATCTAACTTGTTTTATTTTATGATTGTGACAGAATATACCCCCGAACCACTCCAGCTATTTCTTCGTTACTTTAGCTGCGTGCTACCCGTGAGAAATCTTTTTAGTTTAGAGGTTTATTTCCAGCATTTTATTTTTTTTCTGTTGTGCACATAAATACAATTGGCTTCTCTTTTTGTGTTTTCTTCATCGTAGGTACTTACTAAAATTTTATTTTATTTTAAATGATGGAATTTGTTTTTCAGTCTCCAAAAAGTTAACTTATAACGTTGCTGCATTTCAAAAGAGCTTTGTCAATCATGGCGCCCAATCACTTCATGTTTGCTCCACGTCATCTTGCCATTTTTGCATTAAGTTGATACGTGTAACCTTTGAAATAAACAAAGAATGGCTTGTCTACATGTTTCATCATGATTACTGGTATACTGAGGTTGATAAACTGCCAGCCTAATTGCGTAAGTAATTTCGGCAAGGCAAAAAGTTTGACCCCATGAAAGACTATGAAAAATTCCACTTTAAATATGCTGTAAATGTGCTGCCAATTTTTTTTAAAGAGAATATTTCAACTCTCTCATGGGGTGTGGTGTTCTGATTTACAGATCCACATTTTTAACTCTATTTTCTAACAGCATAAGCTGCCGAACATAACCGCCCCGCAAGTGATATTAAATGAGGACCCCATTGTAACCTTGAGTCTAGAGGCTAATCCCCAGGAAAACCGTTTTGTCGATGAATTCTAGCTTCTCGTTGTTTAATATAATGTCACAATCATAACTTTTGACATTCGGCAAGGCAAATTTTACACACTTAGTTTTTTTAGCATTCAAAACTATTTTTTCTGCATTGAATCAATACAGTTCTTTTTTTTTTTTTTTATCTATTATAGGCTCGCGCTTGACCACTATCTCACCTGATAGTAAGCGATGATGTGGTCGATGGTGGAGCACGCTTGCCTAGAAGTAACCTATTCACTCTTGACTTAAAGACCCCTAGATTGTAGCTATCGGGAAACTCAGACTCCGGCAGGGAATTCCACTCCTTAGCTGTACGCATAATAAAAGTATCCAAAACGTTTAGTGCGTATGGGTGGGATGTCCACCATATATCGATGACGCATCGCCGTACGTCTGGTAGTCCGATGATGGAACGGGCTGGGTGGAATTAAATCATGCAATTCCATCGCACACTCCCCGAAATGTAACCGATAAAAAACCGACAAGCTGGCAACTCGGCGACGATGTTCAAGGCTCTGGAGCTTTGACTTAACCAGTGCTTCATCGCTGATGAGTCTCTTGGCCCGCTTTTCGATCGACTCCAGTGCATCAAGCTGGTATTTGGCAGATCCGGCCCAGAGATGAGAACAGTACTCCATGCATGATCGAACTTGCGCTTGATACAAGCTGAGCAGCTGTTCTGGCGTGAAATACCTTCACACCTTTGCAAGGATCCCCAGCTTTTTGGCGACCAGCTGAGCCTTTGCCTCAATGTATGGCCCAAAATTGAGAGTCGATGTCAACGTAACGCCAAGAAGCTCAAGATGGTCAGCTATTGGCACGGTCACATCTCGGAAAGTTGGAGCCGGGTGAAATTGACTCTTTTTTGCGGAAAAAAGACACGCCTGGGTTTTAGCAGCATTAAACCTGACCAGATTGGCATCGCCCCATTCGGAGACTGCCTGCAAGGACAGGTTTAAGCGCTCCACCATGGCCTCCCGGAGAGATTGGATCTGAGGCCCGGTAGCACGAGCGTTGGACAAGTATCTCTCAGTAACGGTGCTGTCTGTCTCGTCTGCATACCCAAAGGTGCCGGGTTTTAGCAGATCGTTAATATGCAGCAAGAATAAAGTTGCCGAGAGTACCGACCCCTGAGGGACCCCGGCATTAATATCCAAGTAGTCCGACGAGCAGCCATCGATAACCACTCGAATGGACCGATCTCTCAGTTCTTGCCGCAATGCATTATTTACGTCGGCAATATTACTCGTACGTCTATTTATCTTAAAAATCAAAGAAGTGTCATCAGCAAATAACACAATGTTTAGTTTATTTTTCAATATGTACTACAATGTATACTAAAAATAAGAAAGGGCCCAAAATTGAGCCCTGTGGTACCCCCATTTTCACATGCAACCCCGACGAATCGACACCGTTTATTTGAACTAATTGCTGTCTATCATTCAAATAGGATTTTACTAAATTTAATGCTGATTGGCCTAGCCCGTAATGCTCAAGTTTCAAAAGCAATGTTTCATGATCTACGCAATCAAACGCCTTCGACAGGTAGCAGAAGATACCTGTGGCATCTTGTCCCTCCTCCCACGCATCAAAGATGTGTTTTATTAAGGCGACACCAGCGTCGGTTATACAACGTCCTTTGGTGAAACCATACTGTTTCTCGTGTAGGATGTTTTTCGTATTAAAATAAATGAGCATTTGATTTATTTATTTATTTAATACTTCATGCACACAAACGTACAGAGGCGGACTTAATGCCTTAGGCATTTTCTACCAGTCGACCTTTGGGTGGTGCAGAGACAACTAGTGGTAGGTGCAATGTTAACAATTAAACGAAACAGATTTATTTAAAAAATATATATAAATTATAAATACAATATAATCAAGAAAATTATACCATATATACTCAAAAGAATAAACTAAATATAAAGATATACTTAAACATTAGTAATATTAGATTAACAATTGAAAAACATTAGAGTTGTGACGATACTACTGCCAACTTCTTGCGAATGTGCTCACGAACTTTAATTTTGAATGTTAACCGGTTGGTTGCCATCCTGATTTCCTGGGGGAGCGCATTCCACAGAGAAATAGACTGAACGAAGAAAGAACAGTGAATGAAGTCAGTGCGGTGAGTGGGACATTGAAGAAGGCGGTTATGGGATGACCGTAGATTTTTATTGTGGTTGGCGCAAATGTAGTTAAAGTGAGGTGACAGATAACTAGGGGAATTAGAAGAGGCGAGAAATGAGAACAACGTAGTTAGTGCCCTTTGCTCTCTGCGCTGGCGTATAGGCAACCACTTTAGAAGCGATCGATGCGCAGAGACATGATCATATTTACGCAAATTGAAAACGAATCGAATGCAGTAATTTAGAAGACGGTCAAGTTTGTTGAGAAGATCTGCATTCAGGTCATAGTAGCACACGTCACCATAATCGATGATAGGAAAAATTAGGGCCTGCACAAGCATTGCCTTGGTGTTCGATGGTAATAAATTTTTCATACGATACAGAGCCCGCAGCGTTCCAGTGACCTTCCGACTCACACTAGCGACTTGAGTACGCCAGGTAAGGGTATTATCGATGTGCAAGCCCAAGTTCTTTACATCAGTGCTGAAAGGAACAATTTTATTGTCAAACAATACAGGTGGCAAAGTTGTACCATCCACTTTAGCGATGCTTCGGTGACTCCCAATGATGATCGCCTGACATTTATTGGGGTTTACTGCCACACCGAATCTATCGGACCAAGTTTTTATAGCAGATAAGTCCCTGTTCAATTTACTGATAACGTCAGATATTTTGTCAACACTCCCCTGACAGTACAACTGAAGGTCATCTGCATACAGATGATACGCACACTGAAGTTCGAAAGTAATGAGATTTATGAAAATAGAAAAAAGAAGAGGAGAAAGAATGCCGCCTTGAGGAACGCCAGTTTCCAAATTACACCAGTGAGATGAGGAATCCCCAACGTGAACCGACTGCTGGCGTTCCTGAAGGTAAGAGGTGAACCATTCCAGTGCTTCGGGAGAGACCATCAAATAGGATAGAATGGCTAATAGGATGTCGTGACTAACGGTATTGAAGGCGTTCGAGAAATCGACCATCACTAGTACAGTGACTTTGGTGTCTTCTAAACCTACCCTCACATCGCCAGTCACTTTAAGGAGGGCGGACACAGTGCTGTGCCCGGGCCTGAATCCAGATTGAAGAGGGCTAATGAGTGAATTACACTGCACAAAGTTTGAAAGTTGTTTGTGGACACAAGCCTCAAGCACTTTGGATAGGAAGGGTAGGATGGAAATTGGGCGGAAGTGGGTTGGAAGAGTGGGATTGGCAACTTTAGGCAGTGGGCGAACATAGGCTTTACTCCACAGGGAGGGGAATATTCCGGAAAACAAGGAAAAATTTACGATATGGGAGATGGGAGGTAGAAGGTGATCCAGAATAGCTATGATCATATCACGAGTGATATTATCACAGCCCACCGCTTTGGATTTGATGGAGAGTATGATTTTTCTGATCTCGTCCGGCTCAACTGGAACGAAACGAAAAGGATTTATGAGAGGACGCGTTAATCCAGAGATAATAGACAGAGTTTGTTGCTTGGTTAGACGATCCATGATAGGTACAGTGGAGAAATGGCGGTTGAGATCGTCTAAGTCAATAGAATTTGGAAGGTCTAAATGTCGCGGTTTGCCGATACCAAGTGTTCCAAGGAACTTCCAAATATCGGCAGAAGAACAAGAAGAAATATTTTCTAGAATGTGGCGGCGTTTAGCATTGCGTATCATCTGGTTACATCTATTCCTTGAAGTCTTAAATAGCGCCCAGTTCTCATCAATACGATCCCTTTTATATTTTCGGAACGCGCGGTCCCTGCGTCGCATGGCCATCTGTATTCCTCTGGTCATCCAAGGAGCAGGAGGACGTTTCAGTTTCACTTTTTTGACGGGAGCGTGGATGTCGTAAAGTTTGACCACAACATCATTAAAGATCGCCAACTTCTCGTTTACCGAAGTGGCCTCCATCATGATTACCCAATCGATCACAGATGCATCCTCCTTAAGTTTCTCAATGTCCATCCTGGCAAAACAACGCCTGTACAGAACCTTGGGTTTAGGTTTAGGAGGTTTGAGGATATAGGAAAGGAAAATCATGTCGTGATGAGAGAAGCCAGGAGCGTCATGTTGACCATGGTGAGAGACAAGGGATGGATTCGAGGTAAGGATAAGATCGAGCCAGGTGTCATCGCCACTTTTATTATGATGGGTAGCCTGGAGCGGCAAAACGTGCAGACCAGCTGACTCGATAAGATGGAGAAGCTTACGGGATCGAGGGGAGTTTTGGGAAAGGAGGTTGGTATTGAAATCACCCATGATAATGTGGTGTGCATACTCAGAACCCAAAGATTCAAGAACTGATTCGAATTCAGTGAAATAATCGACAGAGGGGGGACAATAGACTACACCGATAATGGTTTTGGCTCCTTTGACGCAAACTTCAAGAAAGATAAACTCCGCAGAGGCAGAGTAGTTTGAAGAGGAAGTAGCTAGTATTTTGTAAGGAAAGTCACTGCGAAGATATATTGCAACACCACCCCCTCCTTTACCAATCCGATCATTCCGTATAAGAACGAAACCGGAGAGAGGGTAAGTGGTGGACAGAAGATTCGGTTTGAGCCAAGTTTCGGAGATCAGGATAGCGTGAATGTTTTTGTTGTTAAACGCATCGTAGAGCTCGTTATAGTGACTGGGTACGCTTTGTGCGTTAATGTGACACACGTTCACCAACCGACTAGACTCATCATTAAAGTTATGTTGCAAGAAGTCACCAATGGTGCCACCGAGTGAACAAAAACTCGCGTCACTTGAAGAGGCAGCAGATTCGTTAGCTGAGAAGAAAGATTCATTGTCTGACATAAATAGGAGAAATTAATATAAATAATATGTTTAAAATGTATTACCGTATACCTACACAATTATAAATATGCTATTGCTAAAAACAAAACAACTGAGGTGCCACTTTGCACCACCCGCCAGCCTACACCAACACTAAAATAGCTATTTAAAGCAATAACTCAGCACTTCCAAACATTATTCTGCAAAAGAAAGAAAAATAAGAAGAAAAATGAAGGAAACCGTAGCTCCCAAACAAACACAAAAAATTTAAAAAACAAACATAAAACAGTCGCACACCGCTACATTGAACAAAAAATAAACTGTAGTTCCCAAACAAACAAAATACTCATTACTATATATTACATTTATACTAATATAAAACAGTCTGACATCGCTAAAGATAAAAAAAAAAAAAGAAATTGACAAAAAAACAAAAAAAAAATGTTATTAATCGACCCACAGAATATCCTGTTTCCATGAATACATCGAATGAAAAATTTCTGAACGTTTAGTACAAATGTCATAATAATTTCTGATGTCTATTTGACACTGACAGATAAACTAAACAATTTTGAGGGTGTCAACAAAACATGAAAACATTAGTGAAGGTATCGATTAATTCAACCAATTATCAAATACACTTCTAAAGAAAAACCAAAACACGTAAGCAGTGAACGGTGAACAACACAGAAGAAGAATCAGTATGAGAAGGGAAACATACACACGGTTACGGTTAGTAAAGATTGATGGACGAAAAAGACACAACACAATTGAGCTATTTACGTGTTATGTTTTTCAGGCTCCCGGCTGCGTCCGCACCTCTTTCGCTCATTGATGGAATTACTGCCAGTGACTTGGGGTACCTGGCTATAAAAGGCTTCAACTCATCAGTGGAAGTCACCTTATGCCGACTCCCGTCATAGGCCTTTATGATGATGACTCCATCCTGAGTCCAAGTTGACCGCATGCCAAAGTGCTCGCGCGCCTTCACGAAGGCAGACTGCCTGGCTCTTGTCAAGAACTCCTTGATGGATATTTTGGAGCCCTTCAATCTTGTCTTCGCCCTCCAAACTGAAGCCTTGATGTCCGCAGTGGTGAACCAGATGAGTATGGGCCTGTGATGTTCCTTGCTGGGGGCTCCAAGTCTATGACAGGCCTCAATTGACGACACTGCAACGTTCTTAAGAGCAAGCTTGGTGCTTAACACATCCAGGATTACGGCCTTGCTGTCCTCATTCTCCACTTCAGCAAGTCCCTGGAAAACCAATGCCTTCCGCCGGTTCCTGGTCTCCATGCCATCAATATGCTTGGCACACTCATTGATCTGGCTTCGGAGCAGACCAAACATAGAGAAAACAAGCTCCCGGAAAGTGCGAAACTCATCAGCTATCTTCGCCACTGTGTTTGCCTTAGAGGGCCCAGCACTCTGGATCTGCGCTTCGATTTCGCCCATCTTCTTTAAAAAGTTCTCCTCCAGGGTTTTCTGAGCAGCCATAACTTCAGCGTATTGTGACATTGTTTCCTTTTAAGTGCTGACTATGGGTGTAGTAAAAGTGCAGTGATCAGCTGGCAGGTGGTGTATATATTATGGTTATGTCACATAAATGAGCCACAAACAATGGTACTTGTAGTTTAGCACTTGTAGGTTAATTACTGATCTAAATTTAATTAGTATTTTCAGTAATAACTATTAATTATATTTTGAATAAAATTTACAAAAAAAATAACGTCTAGACTTTTTCGACACCTACCCGCGAAAAAAGATTAGCGATTAATTTTATTACACTACTATCACTAAAAAGTAAGTAAGTTTAAATTTTTTGACCGGTATGCATTTATTTATTTTTATCTGTTCCCTCACAACTTCTAAACACCTACCAAAGTTCATGTACCTTGATAACCTAACTGTTATTCCTAGGTGCGAATGGACCACTAGAATCACTTATTACTATTTTTTTCTATAAATTTTATATTTTATAAAGTGCCTTTTAATGATCTAATTGAAATAAATTATTTGGCGTTGACCTAATTATTTTTCAGACTATAAAATACGTCACAAAACGCTGTTTAAATCAACAACAAATCAAGAAATAAACGGTGCCCACTGGAATTTACGAGACCCGTAATAAAACGTCGCGAGCCATCCAGAGGCCGAAAGTATTTGCCCATAAAACTGCCCTTTTTCCATCCGCGGGCATTTTTCAGGCATCATGGGCGTCATAAAAAGAATCGCCAATAACCGAACAGTTCACACAGTAAATACGCGATAGTAATTCTGTCCTTATATAACGTACATTTGGTGAAGGTGGCCACTATAGAAATCTCAGTAGTTTAAAGGGGGGTGTCCGAAAACTCGTGAAGCCGTAAAAATGTTTCTCAAATGAGATCAAGTGCCCGCTGTTAGGTCACAGAATAAAAAGATGCAGAAGGGAAGGAGTCGCTCTTATAACGTACTGGCTTCTGCCCGCGCCTTCGCCCACGTGGATAATGTTTTATCATCCCGATGGAACATTATACCGGTATAAAAGCTTATATGCTATTTCAGACCATAACCTATATCTGTACCAAATTTCATCCAGATCCGTTAAGAGCGCGGCGAAGCATGAATTGTCCATACAAACGTAATACCAAAATTATTTGTAATTTTAGCATATCTCCACCATATTATGATGATATTCGGATTGAGACAGTATTTATCTAGGTTCCTACGTCTTCTTTTTTTCTAAATTCTTACCTAAAGTGAAGTTTTAGCGATTTCCATTTTGTATATTTTTACACCGTAAATGACATGTTTTCTTTTTGATATTTCTGTATTATAAAAAACAATATCTATAATAATGTCGAAGTAGGAACATAGCTCATATTATCAAATTACAAATAATCGTTTTTTTTTTTTAAAACATTAGGTTTTCATTCATAATTTTTGGTATTACGGAACACATCAAATTAATCACACATTTTCAATCGCTAGTATTGCTGTCGCATCAAGCAAATTTCAATGTGTGCGTGGTCGCACGTTGCTCACGTTTGTGTTTGTGTATCGTTCGTACGGGGTTTGTTCGGGGCACTTCGGGTGTGATTCGGGTGTGTTTCACTGCTTGTTGTACTATAGTTCTGTCCATTGTTTGTTGTCAGTATTAGAATATTACTTTATTATGTTTTACGTGCGTGTTTATTTATTTTCTAAATTGTACTTATTTTAATATTTCTGACACTATTGACTTATGCTATGAACTTGGATTTAGATTTGCCTTGTGATTTGAACTTTGGTATTGAGTAATCTACTTTCTTACGAACTTTGCGTTGTTTACGGACTTTGTTATTATTTACTATATGGTTCGATTGCCGACATGGTCTCCGAACGTTGTGATGTTTCTCACAGGAAGTACCTATTTCCCAATGACATAATACAATAAGTTAAATTAATACGTACCTTAATATTATAAAGCTGAAGAGTTTGTTTGTTTGAACGCGCTATTCTCAGGAACTACTGGTTGGAATTGAAAAAATATTTTTGTGTCCATTTATTGAGGAAGGCTTTAAGCTAAAGAGACATCACGCTACGACCAGTAGGAGCGCAGCATAAATGTTGTTTTTTTGCAAAAACGGCCAAAATATTTCTTTTTGAGAGCTTCCGTTGCGTGCGTTGCGTATCATGTATGTAGTGTAGAGTAGGTAGCTAGATAGGGTAGAGTAGGTAGGTAGATTAGGTTAGGTAGCCAGATGACGGGAGCGAAGCCGCGGGGGACAACTAGTTTTGTATAAATTATTATTTACCTACCTACCTACCTATTCATCAACTTACGAAGCTTTGTTTTTTTCGTTTGTTTATTCATGTCATGAGACAAAGCGGACGTAGGTAATTATCTCAAGGACACCGCTAAGACTTACCTACATTGCTCCTCTTTACTTACTGTGACGTTAGTTCGGCCAGTTGGGCTCACGCAGCGTAGGGTGACCATGCGATTGGACTTGCCTGCACAAGTGCGGCTTTATGCCCTCGGTCCAGTTTTTGCTAGACTTTTTTGTAAAATTCCTTTGACAAAAAACTAAAACTAAAAAGCCAAATTCGTTCTAGTTTATTTAATTATTCTGGTATTTTTATCTGGACTTCGGTTAGCCTTAACCTGGGGTGTTCCAATAAACTTTTATAACTGGCTAGCTAATCGACTACATAATAAACTGCAAAATATTTACAGAGCCACGACGATCATGTAAAAAACGCCTTGTGCTATCAATTTTCAAATCAAATCAAATCAAAATGTTTATTTGCCAGAAAAAATACATTGTTTACAAGGGAAGATCTCAAAGCCCAAAGGTCACTGTATTCTGCCTGCAAGCAAGCGTGCAAATTATTTACAATAAAAAATTAATTAATTTTCAGAAATCAGAAAGAAACACTGAAAAAAAGTAAGAAAGTAAGCGAATTTAGTGTGGATCTTTGACACTTTGTTTTCTGATTACCATTATTGTATTTTTTGTTTTTCTTTCAGTCGAAAATATACTTATGGTCACCCTACACGACTTTATCAAGTTTAAATTTATATTTTTTAAACAGATGAATGATAATCTATAAACTAAGAACATAACAAAATAAATGTTTATTCAAAATCCTTGTTTTTAGGGTTCCGTACCATTACTAAGACTCCGCGGTTCGTCTGTCTGTCTGTCTGTCTGTCACCAGGCTGTATCTCATGAACCGTGATAGCTAGACCGTTGAAATTTTCATAGATTATGTATTTCTGTTGCCGATATAACAACAAATACTAAAAACATAGTAAAATCAATATTTATGTGGGGCTCCCATACAAACACGTGTTTTTTTTTGCGATAATGGTACGGAACCCTTCGTACGCGAGTACGACTCGCATTTGACCGGTTTTTTTTAAAATTCTTAGCTCAGAGCGCTGTTATTTATCTATTCCTACTTATGCGTAAATAGGCATATATAATAAAATAAAATAAAATAATCTTTATTTCGGACAAGTAACATCCATATGGGTTAGTAAACGAGTATACTTGCATTCATTATTTATTATAACAATAGGTTTCTTAAAGGAATACCTATATAAATAAGACAAAAGAACGCAGGCGCCGTTCGCGTCGGCCGGCTTTCGAGTCGATAGGATGATTAGGTAGCGATATCTATCTGCTCACACACACACACGGCTACGCGCGGCGCGCCGCGTGTGCGTGCAAACCGAGATAGCAATACTCCGAATGAATTTTTCACTCGGCTCGAATTGCATTTGCGAGCTTTGTTCGCCGCGCCCTTAAGCTGTTATGGCGAGATTTGGTAACAAACAACCATCCATTCATCCAAAATTTAGTTAAATCAATGCCCATGCCATCATCATATATTGATAAGCATACTTTTGACCACAATCTCACCTGATGGTAAGAGATGATGATCGATGATATGATGATATGATGCTTGCCTAGAAGTAACTTATTCACTTTTGACTTAAAGACCCCCAGTTTTTAGCTACCAGAAAACACATATTCCAGCAGGGAATTCCACTCCTTAGCTGTACACTTAATGAAGATGATGAGATGAAATTTCGAGACTATTAGTTGTGTGTAGATCCGTGTATCTTTCACACTGAAACCAAATAGTTTTGACACGGTGATAAGGTCCTAGATCTATATTACGACCCCCCGGTGGGTTCCCGCATTGTCCAGGCGGGGAGGCTCAGTAACCGTGACTTGGTCACCCACGGTGAAGCGAAGAGGAACCCGAGGAGAGGCCGCTCGTTCAGGTCTTAAGCCGACGACGTAGCGGCCATCATGTAGTTTGCGGCGCCGCTTGGTAACAGGTGGCATTGCAACTGAGGCAGGCCGCGATGTCTTATGCAGCGTCCCAAGTCACATACGATATCGCGGTTCGCGGTGAGTGCTAACGCGTGCCGTGTTCCCGCCATAAGCGGCACAGATGGACACCGTGGGGTTTTATTGGGTAGGAGTCCCACATAACTGCGCTATCTCCCCGTGGTAGCGCAGTATGTATGAGCATTTCTCCAAGATAAAAACAAAAGATCTATATTACGAGCGAAATCGCACACACACATAGACACGCTTCACGTGCAGAGCATCTTACCACCAACATTTGTTTGAGATCGCCGTCCAGCCATCCATACGCTTCTATGAGTGCGTATGCAGTTAACTTTCTGAGGACCCCGTGACCTGTAGTATTATATTATCTGTGCCGTGACTAAATAATAAATCGAGTCATGCACGGGTCTATCTTCAAGGTTAATAAGCAATGGTTGCCGAGTACGGCTCCATGTATAATACTAGTTCTCAGCTGCATCTGGTTAGACTGGAAGCTAACCCCAATTATGTCGTGGAAAAGGCTGCGCAGATAATTTGTATGCAGTCAACCTTTTGTATCTACCTACTCTGTGGTCAGGTGTTATTGCATTTCTACAAAGATTTATTGACAGTTGTTTCGTGTGCGTTTTTATTGGATACATTGTTTGTTTCAACGAGTAATGGTTTGGATGTTCTCGTTCGTTATTATGGAGAATAAATGCGATGGGTCATCGCTTCTTCAAGGGCAAAGCGAAAAGAGATGAATTTGAGTATGCAGCGTTGTACCTTAGAGGCTAGAAAGAGCGACACTGATAAAGTGTGTGTGTGTTTGTGTCACCTATTATCGAAATTACAAATGTAAATTTTTGAGTACGTGACATTTTGGCAGCGCATGTAATTCTATATTTTTTTTACATTCTGAAGATTGTTATCGCTGATGTCTCCTTGTTAGTAGTAGAGTCCCTTATTTCTGTAGTTCATGTAGCCTTCGGCAAGTATCATCATCATCATCAGCCTTTTAATGTCCCCACTGCTGGGACACAGGCCTCTTCTCTGTAGAGGTCTCTTTTACGTGTTGGTTATTTTATAAGTTTTTTATTAACTTGCAATGTACGTTCGGGTCAAATCTTGCAACAGAATTTTAAAACAGCTATCCTCAACCGATTAAGACGAAATTTTGCTTACACGTTTGGTTTGTATGTTAATGCACGGTTACCTAAACAGTATGTTTAATTTGTTTTTATAATACTATTTTCAATAAATTTTTGTGACCTACTTGCTTAAAAATTTAGCAACTAAATAGAGCTTAAAATAAATAAATAAAATAAAAAAAGCCTTTTATTTCATGCATTAAATAAAGTTTACATCTCGCAATTCACAATTAGTGTAGATTAGTTAAATTTAAAGTGAAATTCATATTATACTTCAGTAACATTTTTCAATAGAACTATAATTACAATTACATTACAATAAAACTTTATATTATTCAAAACACTCTATAACACTTACACTACAAAATAGTAAAAAATTAATTAATAAATTAGAATATTCCGATTAAATATCACTTCAATAGATTTTGGTTCATAAAATATTATCATTAATTAGTTAATTAGTTTAGTCTTAATTCGTTTTCTAGATTTATAATTCAACCCATAGACTCATAATTCAATTCAATTTATATTTTTCTTTTTAATTAAAACAAAATGATAAATATTTAAATGTCAAAATCAATTCAAATAAAAAATTAAAACAGAATAACAAAATCAATCAAAATAAAATAAAATAACTTCAAATAAAATAAAATAGAATCAATTAAAACAAAATCATCAAAAATAAAATGTCAAATCAATTCAAGTAAAATAAATTAAAACAAAATCTTTCAAAATAAAATGTCAAAATCAATACAAATAAAATAAATTAAAACAAAATCATTCAAAATAAATAAATCAATTCAAATAAAATAAATTAAAACAAAATCAATAAAATGAATTGCGTATATAAAAAAATGAACAGTACATGCATGAACCTCTCACGTGGTGAGAGTGAAGGCCTCCTCCAGGGATGACCAGTGATCGCGGTCGCTGGCTTCTGACATCCAATTCTTTCCTGCTACTCGTGTGATGTCGTCTGCCCATCTAGTGATCGGTCTTCCTCGTTTTCTATTGCCTTTAGGGCCAGGCGATGACGTCACACGAATAGTCCATCGGTCGTCACTCATTCTCGCTACATGTCCTGCCCATCTCCATTTTAGCGTTAGAGCATAGGTGACAGCATCTGTTAGTTTAGTCTTTTGTCTGATAAGTGAGTGCCGATTTTTTTTAACTTTTCTGATTTTTGCGATACTTCTCTCCATACTTCGCTGGCAGGACGTAATTTTATGCTTTACTCGATGTGTGTACTTCCATGTTTGACACGCGTATGTTAGTGAAGGTAGCAAACACGAGTTCATGACTTTACTCTTAATTTTCATCGGCATTTGGCTTTTCAATATTTCCTTTACACTCCAAAATTTATTTCAAGTTGTTATAATTCTTCTATCTACTTCTGCGTCGTTGTTATTTTTATCAAAAGATATTTGTTTTCCCAAGTAGATATAGCTATCAACGTACTCCACTGGTGTGTTATTGAGAAGTATTGAGTTTTGTGAGGAATTAGTCATAACCTTAGTTTTACTCAGATTTATTTCCAGTCCGGCCTCTCTGCTTGCTTCTTGTAGCGTGTTTAGCATTAACTCCAGCTCTGAACTATTTTCTGATAGCAGGATAATGTCATCGGCAAACCTCAAGTGACTTATATATTTTACTTTCACACATATGCCCACTTTTTCCCATTTTAATTTGCCGATTATAGATTCTAGGACCGCTATAAAAATTCTAGGTGATAGAGGGTCACCTTGCCGTACTCCTCTTTTGATGGGAATGGGCGGTCCTTTGGTCTCGAGTTTCACCCTACTTGTAGTGTTCTCGTAGAGGTATTTTAAGACCTGTACGTATTTCTTTTCCACGTTTTGTGTTTGTAGAGCTTTCCATATAGAGGCATATAAGAGTGAGTCGAAAGCCTTCTGGTAATCAATAAACACTATGTAAAGAGGACGTTGAAATTCTTGATATTTCTCAATAAGCATCTCCAGAGAATGGATGTGATCTACCGTTGAATATCCTCTTCGAAATCCCGCTTGTTCGATTGGTTGGCTTTTCTCCAGTGTATCACTGATTCGCTTCTCGATAGTTGATGAAAATAGTTTATACAGTGATGGAAGGAGGCTAACTGGTCTATAATTGCCTATGTTTTTTATGTCACCTTTTTTAAACAACAGTATAATATCAGACTCGGACCATTGTGAAGGTGTAGTGGATGAACTTAAAATCAAATTGTTTTTTTTTTTTTTTTATTTGATTTGGGTTTGCTCTTGACTCTAGTCTAAGTCATAGGTGACAGAGACAGAGTCGACGATGGAGTGAGCTTACCCAGAAGAAGCCTGTTTACTCTAACTTTGAAGAGATTCGGGTTGAATGCGTTCGGAAACACAGATGCAGGTAGTGAGTTCCATTCATTCGCTGTGCGCATTATGAAGGATGTTTGGAAGCGCTTGGTGCGAATTGGTGGAATGGCAACAAGGTAAGGATGGTAACTTGCAGTGCGTCTAGATGTCCGATGGTAGAAGGGGGCTGGTGGGATGAGGTCGTGGAGTTCTTGAGCACACTCACCGAAATATAGTCTGTAGAAGACCGACAAGCAGGCAACCTTGCGGCGATGAGCCAAGCTGTGAAGCTTGGTATCCACCAGTTCAATGTCGCCGATGAGCCTCTTAGCTCTGCGTTCCACCGAGTCAAGCGCGGCAAGCTGATACTTTGCTGAGCCATCCCAAAGGTGGCTGCAATACTCCATGCAGGATCGAATAAGGATCGAGGAATAAGTATGTCAGTGGAGTTACAAGATGAGCACAAGCTAGTTTTATGGCCTCATTTGTAATCTTGTCTGGTCCTGGACTCTTCTCTGCTTTGAGATTTTTTATGCCTATGAAAATTTCAAGTTCGTCCACTGGTTGTATGTCTTCGTCGACGCTAGTATTTTCTGGCTCATTTTGGTCCATATCTTGTTGTATCGGGGCACTATACAGGTGTTTGTAAAAGTTAGTGGCTATGTTTAGGATATCCTTTCGGTCTTGTGTTGTTTTTTGTGGTCCTTGTAGTCCTTCTATCCAAGTTCTATGAGATTGCAGTTCTCTATAAGCTTTCTTAAGGCTACCTGTAGAATCAAGATGTCTTTCAATAGTAAGCCTCCGATGGTTGGCGTAGTCTCTTTGAACACATTTGCTCACTAGCTTGTAGAGAGCCTTCAACTCGTTTTTCATAGCTCGCGTTTTTGGTTTTATTTTCTGAAATTCACTTCTTCGTTCTATTAGCTTTATTGTATGGGTCGATATTGCACAACTTCTTGTTTTATCTCGATTTGGTATGAGGGCCTTCCTCAAACCAGTGTCCAGTACGTTAATTATTTGGTCGTAGCAGTCCTGTACAGAGTCAGTTTCAAGGCAATTCATAAGTTGTTCTTTGTGTTCGTTGAGTGACTGTTTGTATCTTGAAACCTCTTCTTCGTTTTTTAGGAAACTTCTTGAGTTGTTAGCATACTTGATTCTAGATACCTTTGATTTTTGTATAAGAAAAGTTGCTCTGACAAGTCTATGGTCAGTCGGAAAATTTAAATTGATGACTTCCATATTCTGTACGTTGTTTGGGAAATTTGTCAGAATATAGTCCAATTCGTTTTTAGTGGCGCCGTCAGGAGATCTCCAGGTCCATCTTTGTTTACTTTTTTTTTGTAAAAAGTATTTAAAATAGAACATTTGTTTTCGTATGCGAATTCTATTAGTCTTTCGCCTCTGTTATTTCTTGTACCATATCCGTGGCATTTCGTAATTAAATTTTCTTCTGGTTTTGGTTGACCAATTTTGGCGTTAAAGTCGCCCATGACTATAACGTTCTCTCCTGAAGTTTTCAAGACCTTATCGATGGTGTCGTAAAATAGATCTATTTCTATATCATTTGCAGCCTCTGTTGGGGCATATACTTGTATTATGCTGACTCTGATATTGTTGATGTTGAGTGTTAATACTGCCACTCGTTCTGACAGACCATTGAAGCTCACGATGCAGTACTTGAGGTGTTTCTTCACGAGAAAACCCACACCATAAAGACCTGGGGTTTCTCCTATGTAGTGAAAAATCACATTTTCATACTCCTGGATGGAATTTCCAAGCCTTCTTGTTTCAGCCAGACCAATGATATCGTATTTTATGTCTTCCAATGCATACATTAATTCCTGCAGGCGTGCGTGTGTTGACAATGTCCTTACATTGTATGTCATAGCGACATAGAGATTGTATGTCATAGAGCAGGTTGAGGTTCAAGGATTCTAACATATTTGCAGTTTTTATCCCTGGAGGGTTGTGGTCTACTTCTCCCACGGTGACCGGCCGGATTGGCAGATGTGCTTCTTTTCTTAAAAGTGTATTTTTTATGTGAGAGGTGGGTGTTGGTTGCTACATGTTATTGTTTCCGTTTTCTTCATTTTTCGACGTGATTTTTGAATTTTTGGCACTGAAGAAGTTCAAAAGCCCTGGTTTTATTGAAAAATAGAGCTTAAGGCCATGAAAACATTTCGCCAAAGTAGACTATTGTCAACAACCAAAGAATAACTTAATACACAACAGTACCATTGTGCTCTTCTATCTGTATACCTTATTTTTTCTGTTAAGTGTTTTGTGTGTACATAAATAAATAAATTGAAGTAAATATTTCAGCAAACGTGCCTAAAAGTATTTATACAGGAATGATGTTAAGAAGTCTGAAAGCCGAAGGTATTTGTTTACAAGCCATTATATAAAAAATGTTGAATAAATTATCTACTTTTATAAGCTACTGTACTCAGTATAGAGCTCAAAAAGTCGTTAAGTACATAAGTCTAGAATATACACTTTGGAAAATATAGCATATGAAAAATGAGTTCCAAGGTATACGAGAAAATAAATTTTGTTTTAAGTTGGTCTGGTCTGCAAGTGGCGATGTTACTGAACTGATGATATTGGAACCGAAGTCGGAATAGGAGGGGAAGGTTGAAGAAAGATGTCAAGGCTAGCTTTTCCCTACGAAGTAGGTATTTATTGCACCTCTGTAACCGCGAAGCGAGCGGCGCGCTCGCATGTGCGTAAAGTCGAGAAAAACCCACAGTAAAGGTGTGTAGAGAAGGTTTATTTTACTATTGCTTTTTAAAGTTACTAAATTACGAGAGTTACAATGCGTAGTAAATAAATAATAACTTATAGTGTGGGCTTTAGTTTAAAAAAATGGCATAAATTGTATTTTATTTATTCAATTATTTGACTATCTAACTATTTATGTTTTTGAAAACATTAACTAATAATTAATAATATTTTTTTCTTTTTATTCCGTCCGTTTTTGAAAACATAAACGGACGGAATAAAAAGAAAAAAATAATAATATTTAACTGTTATTGAATCAAAATCCAAGATGGCACCGATCGAAATTGCCAAAATTTTAGGTTGTCAAAATAAACTTACAAAATGGCGCCGAACAAAATTTTTGAAGCTTTGGTCATGGGTGTCAGTTTTGAAGTCAGCTCCATCTTATATTTTAATGAGAATCATGAAAATGACACTCATGACGAAAGTTTCAGAAATTTTGGTCGGCGCCATCTTGTATTTTTATTTTGACCCCAAATTCGTATCTAGAGATCCCAAAAGCCATGAAAGTGACACCCATGACAAAAGTTTCAGAAATTTTGGTCGGCGCCATCTTGTATTTTCATTTTGACCCCAAATTCGTATCTAGAGATCCCAAAAGCCATGAAAGTGATACCCATGACGAAAGTTTCAGAAATTTTGGTCGGCGCCATCTTGTAGTTTCATTTTGACTCCATATTAGCATTTAGCGACCCCAAAAACCATGAATATGACACCCATGATGAAAGTTTCAGAAATTTTCGTCGGCGCTTTTTGTGTTTTCATTTTGACGCCATATTAGCATTTATCGACTCCAAAAACCATGAAAGTGACACCCATGACGAAAGTTTCAGAAATTTTGGTCAGCGCCATCTTTTATTTTCATTTTGACCCCATGTTAGCATTTATCGACCCCAAAAACTATGAAATGACTCCCATGACGAAAGTTTCAGAAATTTTTGTCGGCGCCATCTTGTATTTTCATTTTGACCCCTTATTAGCATTTATCGACCCCAAAAACCATGAAAATGACACCCATGACGAAAGTTTCAGTAATTTTGAATTTTTATTTTGACTTATATTCGCAATTTTTTTATTTTATTTTGTCTAATAACCCAAAAAAACAAAATAAAATACACCCATGACGAATATTTCGGTCTTCTTTGAAGTCTGTTAAAAGATTTTCCTAACCTACTGATTTTGTTACACTGTGGTCTCATAATAAATCGGTCGATAGATTAGCGAGAAGTCCAGCACGAATAAAACTGGCATAGGCGACTGAAGAGCCGTACGGCGGCCGCTGTGTTATATATAAATTTATTATTAAAACAATCAAACTATTTTATAAATTCTACTCTGATAATAAAGCTCTATAAGTTGTTAACTATTTTAGATATGTTTTTTGGGCGTAAATATTTCATAATCTTCAAGAAAATAATATAAATCTCCACTTCCGATTTTTTTTGATCGAGTGAAGTTTTTGATATCATGTTTTGATTCTCAGAAATGAAAAGGACATATAGTAAACTACAATATATATTTTTTTTGCATTTAAAAAATCACTATTTGTTTGTTTAATAATGAATCAAAGAGATGTAAAAGTCGGGCTACCTGCCCTTAAGAGAAATCAGGTTTAATATAATAAAATAATGCAGACACTGTTAATCAGCCTTTTTAGTTTGAGCTCAAACATATGTGTACTAGGCATTGAAAAAAAATCAGAAAAGTTTTCTTAAATCGCAATCAGTATTTTATACACAAGATTATACGCGTTGACTGGGGACGCGTGCTGCCCCCGCCGCTGCACATCGGCCTTCGATAACCTCCGATATACTTTTCGAAATCGAATTTGAAATCGGAGGATTAAAAACAATCGGTAATCGACTTTTCGGAATCGGATTCGAACTCTCTCCCTCGTTGCAAGTGCTACGGTGAACTGTGAGATCCTGGGTTCGGTTCCTGGATCGGGCAGCGATGTAGGATTTTTCTCATTTGATGGTATCAGGCTTTTGTTACATGGCACTTAATATAACTGGCGCAACGTGGGTGTATTATTGAAACCTTCACATCCGTTTAATCTTTATTTTCTTCTTGAAAACTTGGAAGATAATGAAGGCTGACTTAACAGGAAAGGTCATATAATTTATTTTCTTGTTTCCTTATCTGATTAAATTACTTGCGGTTGCTGACTGTTAAATCATTCCCTTGAGGGTGCTTTCAAGTATCTTCACTCGTGACTTTTCTCCGTCTTCATTTTTGTGGTTTAAACCACAACACCCCAAGTTAGTTTAGTTTAGTTTCGACGGGCTGTTTCCGCAACTCCATGACTAAGAGCGTATTTTGCGTACGAGTGGGATTCAGTTACATTTTTTAATCCACCCCAGCTCTTCGAGGAAAGCCATTAGCGCCCTAGTGCTAATTGCCGACTATCGCCTGCAGGGTTCCTGGGTCTAGCAATTATAGGGCACGTTACGAGCAGGTGTGCTGCCGTCTCATCTTCCACCATGCATGCTCTGCAGAGGGCTGTCCGTGATTCCTATTATTTATTATTATTACAGCACACCAACGAATGTTTCACAAAAACATTGATAACAGATTGATCACATTCCTTGTATTAACTACATTGAACTATTCATTTAAAGGTGTGCACAGCACTTACATATATTTAATTACATAGATTACAAAAAATGTCGCCAAATACAAAAAAAAAATCATATGCTAAAATGTCAAATAAGCAAAATCAATAATAATTGTTAAATACAGGTCTTCGGATCCCAAGCCAGGAGCTCATCACTGGGGCCCATTAGCAGCGTGCCACTCCTGGATCCAATCAGAACCGTATCCCACGAAACTGCCGTAACGCAGCAGTGGAAAGCTAGGGATTTGCTCCCTATTGCGAGAGATACTGGTACCTATCTCACAGGTGGCACAAGGGTTGGCGTATATATATTCGTACTTACCTTAGATTCCTGCGGTAGACTCCTGGGCGTCGATCAATCTCGTCCCGTGAGGTTAGGGATAGGAGAATATATATAATAAAGGAAAATAAGGGATAGACTGACGGCTGTCTGGACAGAAGAATCCGGCCGGCGTCTACCAGGCAGCACGTTTCCCGCAAAAGCACTTCGATGCGCGTGAAAATATACTTTAAACCCACTTTAGGGGCGCCCCACAACGCCGATTGCGAACGGCGGGCGCGATTAACAAATACAATGGGTGAAACACATCTCGATTCGATATGTTTCGACAAAAACCCGACTTCCGCGTGTTCACGTTATAAACTTTTTCTTTCGACTGTTAAGTGTCAGCTGTCAAAATCGTTGACAGCCCACTGACACGGTGTTGGATCTTTTCGTGCAGAATCCATGCTGTAGGACAGCTAGCTCTGTTTTGAAATTTGATGTGAGGAAGGGACACATCATCGATTCCTATGACAAAAAGGTGCTTATTAAAGGTCCCGTGTCCAATCGTTACGGCTGTGACTGCACGCAACGGCCGTCGATGGAGAGCAGTGCTTCTTTGGCCAGCCTATATTCGCTATGGTCAATCCATAGCCTGCAGTATGCGAAGCAGGGTGGAAAGTTCCTCAACATCCATTGAAAAAGGAGGATCGTCATTTTTGGGGCTGTTGTATGTGTTCAAATAGCGCGAAGAACTCTGATAGCACGACGTAGGATTTATGTGATGTCAGGCCTTTTTATAAGTAGATCATATAGTGGCGTTACAGGCGTCACTACCGGCTATTACAATCCGAAGGATTTTGAAGAATATTGATTCAATGCTTGTGCCTGAAAAGCTTGTCACCTCGGCGACTTAAAGAACGTTTTGAATGTTGATGAACTGTCAAAATGCCTTGCCTTCCTTGTTGCTGCGACATTTAAGCGGCACGAGCATTTGCATTATCTTTGGCATTGACATTTCAATGGCCTCCTCATTTGTTTAAGGACAGGCAGAAGGAGTGTTGCTCGTCTGGGAGCGAGATGGGCATACGGCATTTTAAGTATGGATGTGTGTAACACTTTCAAGCAAAAACTACTAAACGGATTTTGATGAAATTTTACAGTAATATGGTTTATACATCCGAATAACACATAGGTTATAATTTACGAACATATTGTGCATTTACTAATTCCACGTGAGCGAAACCTCGGGCGGCAACTAGTGTCCCATAAACAAGCAAACTATTTTACGTGTGTATTAAATTAGTTTATAGTAGATTAGAGTATCACAAAGCCTGGTTCACAGAATTTGGTACAGCGGCTGTGTAAAGCTACGGATTATACAATGTATTGTGTGAACTATAGTAATAAACTTTAATTTTAGCGACCATTATTAAATAAGAAGAGATTATTGTACACAGAGGATGATTATATTAATCTATTGTAGTTCAATCTATGTTCATTAATACAAATAAGTAAAACTGAATTGTATGTTTGTAATATCAAAATAATAGCTGTTTTTGTAAATGCTTATAAAGAAATTCACTTTGTTGGATGTCACATTCAAAGACATGTGTCATCATCAATGCACCGGGCCCGCGTGGTGGATTAAGGCCCGTGCCCTCTCTCATAGAGAGGATACCTGTGTACCAGCAGTGGGAACAGTAAACAAGGCTGATGACAATGCCTATGAAAATATATACGGTAGGCAATTATAATAAAACAAAAAAACTATATTTAAATGGTTATCTGGCTGTCTGTTTCTTCCGGGTAACCTGCGAAATAGCTGGTCTGATTTTGACGGGATTATCACTGGCAGATAGATAATGTTATAAGGAGTACTTTTATTATAGAAGAAGAATGAGGATTCTCCGTAAAAAATAAAAACCATGTTTTATTTTTCATTTTACGTGTTTGACGCGGACGAATTCGCGGGCAACAGCTAGTAAGTTACAGAGTAGGGACCTACGTTCAGATTTTCTAAGCAGCTTATAGGGCTTATAAGATAAGTATTTATTGTTATTCTTTCATATTGAGATATAAAGGTATTTATTTCTTTAGCCAACTACAAGGACGAATCATTTGCAGAAGGACAACGAACTCTTTCAAGGTCATTCTCTGTTTAACTTTTATAGCTAAAATGACACAAAGTACCATCTTTTTTCATTTGCGAGCTCGTTATAATTACGCTAATGAGTTCGCACTTAATTATACAAAGCTTTTTGTCTGCGAAACACGGAAGTTGCGTTAAAATCCAAATGGAGGATTATAAATTTGAAACTTTTTATGCCTTTATGAGTTTGGATTTATGTTTTGTAGGCTGAATCACGTGTTAGGTAATGGATGAGAAAATTTGGTAATAATTAAGCTCACTGGTAACCCGAGGGCATACTAGATACAGTGTTTGGGCTTTTCAATAATCTTCTTCTTATTCTTTATTGTACACAAAACATAGAAATATACAAATACAATAGGACAATTTATGTACAAAGGCGAGCTTAACCCATAGTTAGATAAAGTCTTTGTTTATTTTTATTTTTTTATTTCTCTAACAGCAAACCTCAGTTACGTAGGGAAATATTTATTTAAGGATAGTACATCCAGGTGCACAAAAACAGCTTATTAAAAACAATATAACAATTTTAAATACTTATTCACTAAATAAACTATACAAATACGTGTGCAACACACAATGCATAAACATAATACATACAGCATACTATATAATACAAAACTAAAATATTACAATTATACATAAATTAATGTGTCATGTTGATAGGAAATGTTCTTTAATTCTTCTCCTGAAATCCTCCAATGAAGGGCTATCCCATATAGAGTGTGGAAGAGTATTCCAGAGGCAGACAGCGCGAACAGTATAGGATCCACCGTAAAGAATTGAAGAGTGGGGAGGAAAACGAAGGAGAAGAGATGATGACAGATGACAAGGTTTACCTCTACGATACGGAACAAGATACTCAAAGCGTTCTCGAAGATATAAAATCGTTACGCATACGGGATTGATGTGCTGCCAAAATATCAAGTGGTTTTTTGAAAGACAAACCCATTGGTTGACACTATTGCCAGTCATTATAAAATGTCACTTTGTCTCTACCGAGTCTTCAGTAGGTAAGTATATCCTTTATGCGAACGAAACCACAGACGGCAGGTAGTTTTATTCAAGCGGTCTTTGTGAAAATTTGCTGTAGTGCACCTTATATCCAACGAAGTATGTAGTTGTTTATTTATTTAACGACCACTTAAGGTGTACAAAAGATAATATTATACTGCAAGGTAAGCCTTGTAAACGTCGCCTTAATAATCTCCTAACGTCGCTCCAGGTAGGGATATTCACGAAACTCCGTTGCATACTCATGTGAGATTATCTTAAGATATTACCTTTATTAATAAATTGAGCATTTATAGCTATTTGGAATTAGACCTTAATGATTTTTTTGTGTTTAAAAGATGCATATAATTTACCTTACATCTCTGAAATTCTAGATAATTTACGCGACGCTAAATATTTAACCAGTTTAGTGATGTGCCGTGCTTGACCGACGCAGTGTGCGCCTGGAAAATGGCTTGCCCGAATACGGCGTTGCCCGGGAACCCATCTTCCCGGAGACAGTGGGATGAGCCGCTCTGCAGGTTGGTACGGAATAAACTTATAAATACGTCTACCAATACTGCTGAGCGTGCCCGCCTGCTGGCTGTGGGAGAGTGGGAGTCGGGCCTCTGGCTACAGGCATTACCGTCACTCAACATAGGTACTATGTTGAGTGACAACACCTTCCGGACCGCTACATGTCTGCGTTTGGGTGCTCCTAGCGGAGCTCCACATCGTTGTCAATGTGGTGAAGCAGTCGACCGCCTCGGTCACCATGGCCTATCCTGCAGTAGGAGCGCTGGCCGGATAGCACGGCACGCCAGCATTAATGACATCATACGTCGTGCTCTTGTCACCGCCGGGGTGCCAGCAGTTTTAGAACCCAATGGCTTGGCACACGACGATGGGAAGAGACCAGACGGGATGACCATTATGCCTTGGAAGGTGGGTAGACCTTTGGTGTGGGATGCAACATGTGTCGACACCCTTGCGCCATCCCATCTTCTAAGCACGGCGGGCTGTGCTGGGGCGGCTGCTGCTGGTGCAGAAAACCTCAAACGGCGCAAATATAACAACCTTATTGGAAGTTATATGTTTGAGCCGTTTGGGGTTGAAACATTAGGACCATGGGGTCCGAGTGCGCATCGAGTTTTTCGAGAAATTAGCACAAAGCTCGTCGACTCTTCACGTGACCAGAGGGCTGGCCTTTTCTTCGGCCAGAGAATCAGCATTGCCATTCAACGTGGCAATGCTGCCAGCGTTCTGGGCACGTTTCCCATTGACATCGATGTGGACGAATTTTTTGATGCATAATGAGCTTTTTTCCGTCTCCCCTTTGTATTTGTATATAGGTATTTTATTTTTTTTAGAATATTCAATTGTATATATATGTTTTATTAATAAACGTTTAGATCTATCTAAAAGTTTTTGGCAAATTTTGATCAATGAGCAGGACAGGTGCAAGACCGCGTTCTACATACCATCGTGGTACATACCAGTTCAAATCCATGCCATTTGGCCTCACTAACGCTCCAGCCATTGACCAGCATTTGAACACTTCATTTTTGTATTTGTCGACGATATTATCATTGTGTCATCTACTTTCGAGCAACATATTTCACTACTGCTTCTTGTATTAAATAAATTAAAATTAGCAAACTTATCTATACATTTAAAAAAAGTCAATTCTTTCGCGAAAAACTAAAATATTTAGGCTACGTAGTCGATGCTTACGGCTTACATGCTGACCCAGAGAAGGTAGACGCTATTAAAAATTATCCTACCCCCGTTAATAGAAAAGAAGTTCACCGATTCTTGGGCGCAGCCTCTTGGTATCGCAGGTTTATACCAAATTTTAGTTCCTTGGCTTCACCACTCAACAAACTAACCTCACAAGGCAAAAAAGCACCATCGTTTGTGTGGTCTGAAGAAACTGATACAGCTTTTAATAAATTAAAAGAATGCTTAGATTCAGCATCAGTACTCTCGTGTCCCGATTATTCTAAGCCGTTTGAAATTCACATCGACGCGAGTGACTGCGGTATTGGTGGTGTATTGATACAAAATATTAATGGTGAGGAAAGAGTCATAGCCTACATGAGCAAGTCTCTGTCCAACCAAGAACGCAACTATAGTACTACCGAGCGTGAAGCTCTTGCTGTTCTAGTGGCGGTTGAGTACTGGCGCTGTTATGTGGAAAATGGACAGAAATTTATCGTTTACACGGACCATTCTGCTCTTAAATGGTTTTTGAAATTAAATAACCCTACGGGTCGTTTAGCACGCTGGGGTGTACGACTATTAGCGTATAATTTCGAAATAAAACACCGCCGTGGTTCTGAAAACGTGGTTCCAGATTTACTGTCACGCAGGTACACACGCTCGGTACCTATTACCGCTATTGATAATCTTCGCCTGGTTTATTTACTCTTATTTATTTACACTATTTCATAACATAAACATATTTCTTTTGACAGCCGACCATAGATTTCTTTTTTCCATGATTTAAGGTCCTTTCTAAGAAATTTAATACATTACCCTTTGGTCCGCGCGCTCTGTCATTTGTCTATGATTTTGACAAATGATCATTGAGCATCGCGGACTTTGTACATAGTTCTACCTACATTCAATATGTTTTTTTATTTATAGATTTGTAACTTACACATAATTGTAATATACATACTTTGACCCACCTTCTGTGTTTATTCTATTTTGTTTGTTATTTATATATTATCTAAGTATTTTCCGTTTCCGTAAGTGTGTCTGTGGCATCAACAGTGGGTCCTCTCAGAATATCAGCGCGGCGTTATTTTCTTTTTTGGGTATCGCTGCACATGCTGAGATAGGAGCCTTTTTGGTCTCGCACGGGGTTTTTATTTTAATTTTTTATTATTGTTTAAATTTATGCATATTTCTCGTGTCTCCTGTGCGGGTCACAAATAAATATTTTTTCTTTCTTTCTTTCTTTCTTCCCATTAATACGCAAACTACAGATGCATGGTACCTCAACATCTACAATGGTTGTCAGTCTTCTCCAACCTCGTTTCCTAACTATATAATAAAAACGGGAAGTTATATAGGTACATGAAAACAATGTGTCCATTGCGTAGAGAATTGAATGGAAGGAAGTAGTACCTGCGGAATACCGTAGTACCGTAATAGAAAAGAACCATTCCGAACCTTCTGCAGGACACTTAGGTGTTTTTAAAACATATAAACGACTTGCCTTATGTTATTACTGGCCAGACATGTATGCAGACATTCAGTAATTTATTTTAGCTTGCGATGCGTGCATAGCTCATAAGCATCAAACCCATGCACCTTTAGGCAAAATAGGGTAGCCTAAAGTATGCTCTAGGCAATTCCAAACTATTAGTATAGATCTAGTCGGACCTTTACCACCTTCGAGAAAGCAAAATTGCTACATATTCGTCATTACGTGCTGTTTTACTAAATATTGCCTAATATTTTCTATCAATCGAGCTACCGCGGCAATCGTTACTAGAATCCTAGAAGAAAACGTATTTCTAGTACACGGGATTCCCTCTACTATTATCTATACCAATATTATAAGGAGGAAAGATTTTTTTGTTTGTTTGTTTGTTTGTTTGAACCGAATAGGCTCCAAAACTACTGCACCGATTTCAAAAATACTTTCACCGTTGGGAAGCTACTCTATCCCCGGGTGACATAGGCTACTTTTTATCCCTGTATTCCCACGGGAACGGTAACTACGCGGGTGAAACCGCGAGGCGTCCTCTAGTACTTGATAATGGAAAACAGTTTGTTAGCGCCACTCTCAAAAACATGACTACCAGATATAAGGTTCCCAATTTACATTTTACACCAAAATACTTACCTCACATAAATACAGTTGAACGTTATAATAAAACTGTAATGACAGCAATTTCTACATTTATTGCAGACGATCAACGAGTCTGGGATCTACTAGTACCAAAGATTCAATTTGCAATGAATAGTTCTGTAAATGAATCAACCGGCTATACTCCGTCATTTCTTGTATACGGACGTGAACTGGTTACATGTGGTTCACAGTACATAAATACAGAAAACAATGAGGATATTGTTTTTTTACCTCGCGATTTGTATGCAGAGAACTTAGGCTATCTATATTCTATCTTTAACAAGGTGCAAGCAGCGCTAATCCAGGCACATGCCAGAAACAGACAGACATATAATTTACGTAGGAAACCAGTAGAGTTCAATATAGGTGATGTTGTATGGAAGCGAACCTTCTATCAAAGTGACAAAGATAAATATTTTACTAAGAAGTTAGCTCGTAAATTTGTTAAATGCCAAATTATTGGAAAAAAGTCACCATTTGTATATGAATTAGCGGATACGCCGAGAAAATCTATAGGCCAATGGCATGTTAAAGATATCAAGTTAACAAATTACAAGGACTAAATGCTAAAACTTAATACTAAAAAATAAAAAACTGTACAATTCAATCATTGACTATAACTACCCAACTATGTTTATTCTATATAAAACTAAATAATACTTATTGTTGATGACTGTTTGTCTCGATATTACTATTGACTTATTGACGTGATAGGGTTTGCTGGCGGGAGTACTTGAGCGGCGTTATAGGCACAAAAGAAAGCCTTGTTGGATTGAATAAGTAGAATAGAATCGTTGTTTATTTTCTTAGAATGTACTACACTTGTGACGCTGCTGATGCGGAATGAATGAGCGCAGATTTTTAGCCTCTATAAAAAACAGACGCATCCCCACGCTTACGCCGCACGGTGGGCTGAAATCAAGCTTTAATGGACTTAGGGATTCACGAAAATTGATGAGCAATAAAAAAAAAAATAAAGACGGCTTGGTGATCTACCACTAAATATAAGAAATTTTTCTTCTGCGATTTTTGTATATACCTAATATTTTAAAAGTTATAACGATTTGAATTTATTTTTGTATGGAGAAATTTGATTTTATATGAATAACTTTTAATTCTCAAGAGTTCTCAAATAACCGCTTTCGGTATTCGATTGTGCTATTTTTTAGGCAAATTATCCGATATATCACTTGCTTCGATTTTCTTCGATTTTGGAGAAAATTGTTTTTCATTCCCTTTTCCACACCACCCTTGAGGTAGAGAACTAAGCGCGTTTTTTTATCAGTGGTGTCCCCAGGAGGCCTAATCCACTCATACGCATACTCACAAACTCACTCACAAACACACGCACTCACAAAATTATCACTTAGACAATTTCATCAGATTCAGATTCGTTCTCTAAATGTTCCACATTAACAAATAAAAAAAAAAAAATTACAAAATTACATATAACAAAAAATATTTGTATTAGTACATAAAATTCAAAAATACTCATTTGAATCCTTAAGTCCCCACTTGACGATTCCAGCCCACCGTGCGCCGGGACGCGTGGTCTCTACTGACCTAACCAACCACAACACGCCTATCCGCGCGGGAATCTGAGCTTGCGAGCGTTGACCAATAAGGGCGCTCACACTTGTTAGCGCCAAACTCTTGCAGCGTGGTATGGGTAGCTTTCTTTGGCTCTTTTCTGCGGTTAAACATCCCTTACAATGTTGAACTTATGACTAATACATGTTGAAACACTTAATCTATCTAATTAAATATCTTCTATCACATTTCAACAATAAACCTTAACTTAAACACTAAAAACGCCCATATACTAAAAATACCCTGGTGGCATCTTAAGTAACTAGAAGTCAAAAGCCGCGTATTTTTGGGCCTCTCGTTCCGGCACGCGATTGGCCGGTGCCGGGTCAAAATTTTGCTACCTGAAAACGATTACGTTGGAGGCGGGTCGCTTAGAAAACGATCTTATGGTAAAACTATTATTATTTCTATGCTAATATAGCGCTGAATACAGCAAGTCATTATTCCTAACCTACACTTAGATGTCAACATGATAATTATACAATAACAATTTAAAGATAAGAACTACACTTAAATGACATATACGCTTAAAATTACTCTTTATTTTTTACAACTTAATCATATGATCGATCTCTTATGCTAATCGTGTCTCGTCGCTAACACTTATAAACTAATAAATTACCATAAAATTACCAACCCTAACGTACGTAGGTACTGCTGAAACCTACATATAACCAAATTCTAACAGCTCGTATTATTATTTATTTAATTTTAAAATTATATTATTGTTGGTCTATACAAACAGTATTAATAGTAAGATGATCTATAATGACATTGATTCCTATAGTATTATTACTATCGGTCCTATAACCATAGTACGAAAGCAATCATGGCTCTACCCCATTGATTTCTTTTCTCTATACCAATGGCCCTACCGCATAGGTATTCTACAGAGTAGTTAAACTCTAAAATAAGCGTGAACATTAGCATCCTAGTTATATTATCAATAAAGAATTGGTTGTATGTAGACTGCTCTGTTCTTTCAAAATTAATTAAAAATAAAACCTACACATGATCCGCGGGAGTGTTTTGTACTGAATTTTTAACGGGACACTTCGAATGTTAGAATGCGCAAACACAGGAACTAAAGTGTTACTGCCGATCAAATTATGAATGAGTGAAGAATGAAAGGGGAAAGAATGAATGTGCAACGTTGATCAAGTGTCTTCAGAAGCAGTAGAGGCGGATTTAATTTAGGAAAAATCCTACGCTAAAAAGGGGGGTACTGGAACGTTGTACTCGGTTGCTAACACATCGGAATCCGAGTTGCAAAATTAGAAATAAGAAATACCTATTTGCGCTCGCAGCTGATGTTTTTAACTGGCAATACTGCAATAAACAATTAAATAATGTCGCAAACTCCGCGTACGGAACTGGTTCGTTGAATGTTGGTAGTTGACCTTCCTCTCAATACGGTATGAGTAACGCTCGCGGACTTCCTGCAATTCGTGGGACAGTCTTGACCGGCGGTCACTTGGCACTACGCAGCAGGAGAGTGACGGTGTCTGTTGAATAATATTTGTACCTTTGCCACATACGTATCGTCACCTCGAACAACTTATTTCCACAACTTATTGTATTACGTAGACGTTACCGTGAACTATTAAATCAGTGTATCCCCAGATTGGGTGAGTTTTGCAAAACCTTTTTATACGTTATCTAGATTTATGTGATCATTGCATGATATGCTAAAATTTCGCTATTTGTAGAATTTTGAAATAATGTCTATTTTGAACACTTGAACCGTTGATTCACATAAATTGCGCTGGTGTATCAACGGTGATCGTTAATTTAAATACTATATTTTAACTTTTATGTTGTCACCGAGAGACCGTAACATAGGTGTAACGGTTATTTTTAAATACATTTGAAGACATTATTTCATCTATTATTTTCCTTGTTCAAGTAGTATTGGTGAGTGGTAGTAAGTCAATGGAAGTAATTGTTTTGTAAAATTCTGTAAATCATTATTGTTATTTTTTTCATCTACCTCACATCATTAGATGTTATCATTTCTATGTTTCATCATGCTTTCAAATTGTACCACGCTGCTTAGATTGCTTCATCTTGATGGCTAATTGATGCTAGATCACCGCTTCCTACCATAGATTCCATGTTCGACGGTTGTCAGGATGTTGCAGTCAGTGGTACGAATTCGGTCATTTGTTAAAATGCCTAATTCGGGATATTCCAGGGCCCTTCTATACCGGTCATCCTTCCGTGCTGCTACAAGGGCTGTGGCTGGACAACCCTGCGTGCTACCTCCGAAACGAAAATCGACCTACCTACCTGGCTGCCACCAGTCACCTACGTCCTGGAACTACAGGATAGTGGTTTTCTTTCGGCGGTCTAGAACTTAACACGGGCTCGATATCAAGAACCCAACCCATCTATTGCTCGGTTTTTTATTTTAATTTTATATAGTATTTTTTATAAAATAAATTTTTGTATCTACCCTCTCTTCGAGAGTTTAATTTACCTGCCTGCCCCTAACCGTTACACTTACAAACTTTCACTTTTATAATACTCGAAGTAGTAGGATGAAATGTGAGCGTGTTAGAATCGTGAATGGAATTCTATGTAAAGGTACTGGTATCTACCAAGATAGCAAGCTTTGAATGTCAAGATGGTTGTTGGTTATTTACTGTGTATCAGAGTTATAATGTATGTGATGTGTAAGGAAAGGGTTTTATGAATAAAAGCACAGAGAGACAAGACTAGGTATATATTTAAGTAAGGCTTGTCAATTAATTCATATTTAGAAGGCTTGTTGACGCCTTGCATGTGTGCGTGCACAAGGTCTATACACACACGCATACGGCACGGCGCGAGAGGCTCGCGGGGTGCGGGCAGTGTGCGGCGGCGCGCCTCGCCGTTCATTCAACATTTTTCAACGAAGCATGTCGACGCCACCAGTCGATATAGAGAGAGCTAATTTTTTATTACATTACCTATTGTTAAAAGTCATTAAAACTTAATAACTGTGACAAGAACAAAGAAACTGCGCACGAGGTGGCCATTACGTGGACTACGCAAGCACGACGTGTGGAGTCATGCGAAACATCATTAATTTGGAAAGGAAAATAGATCATGGATGGAATTCATAGATCATAGTGCCAACCTTTAGTGCAAAAGTGCAAAGTCTATCCTCATTCCATTAAAAAACTCCCTATTTAACGTTGGGCTAACCTACGCCACGTCCCTTTATTACCTACTTTATTATTACGACGAGTGTTCAAATTAATTTCTTAAAATCCCAATTTCAGGCCTTTAGCTTCTTGTAATGCCCCTATGCATGGTTATTTATTGTGTTCATTAACTCATTCATATTATTTCGTGTTCACAGCTCAATACCTATATTGCGAAAACTTGGTGGTCGGCGTGGTCGCTGTAGCCTTGCGCGGCTGGACTACTTGGGCAGCTTGGCTAGCCACGTGGAAAGTTGCGTGCCGTGGGCTCTTGCGAGCGCGTTATGCTCACTTGCTTGATGTTTGCCTTTGTTTCATGCGCACCCTCGCTGCTTGCTTGCACATAAAATTTAAGTATAACCTTGCACTTCTAATTTGGGGATTTTCGTAGTTTTTTATTAACTTTAATTTCATTAAGTGGATCGTTAGCATGGATTACAAATCATTACTTAAAAAACGTGGTACCTATAAGGCTAAATTAACTCAATTTAAATCATATTTAGAAATAGTAACAAGTTGTGAGACTTTGAGTACCTTACAAATTAGTGAATTGAAAATAAGGTTAACAAAAATAGAGGAGTTATATCCTAAATATAATAGCATATGAACTGATATAGAAAATGTGTCTGATATTCTAGAGGACCAGTATAAGGAACGCGAAACCTACGAGATCCAGTACTATGGTGCGATTGCTGTTGCCCAGGAGCTGTTGAGTAAGCGGGAGGCCTCTGCGGGCACTGGATCGGTTACAGGTACGGGTACTGCTTCTGGAAATAAAGGTGGGATACAACTTAAATTGCCTATAATACATTTATCTACCTTTTCGGGTCAATATCACAACTGGCTTTAGTTCCATGACACATATGTTTCATTAATATATTTGAATGACACTATTCCGAGAAATAGTAAGTTTCATTATTTGTGTGCTGCTTTAAAGGATAGTGCTGCTTTAATAATAAGTGTTCGCGACGAGGCGTCACAAACAAATATTAGTATAATTTGTAAATATAAAATTGTATGGACAGACATACGTCTGCTTACCCCAGCGCGCTATCTCGTACTAAACAATTTTAGATGAGAATTTTTATTTTATAGTTTTTTCGAACATAGAATTTCGTTACCCTTTTTGAGGCACTAAACATTATGTTTTAGTGTATATCAGTATGTATTAGGTTAATATGGGGTTTAACAAGTAAATTAGAATCATTACATACATACTGAGTGCGGTAGTTACGGAAAGAAAAACAAATTCAAACTCCGTAAAAACGACCGGTCGCCACGACCGTTTAGTTCGAAATGAGCAGTCAGTTTTTTTTTTTTTTTTTTTTTTTTAATTCGTGGCTTTTCGCAGTTCGGCCAAAGTAGCCGTCCACTGCTTAACCGGACTAACCTGTGGAGACTAAGCTATGTAGACTCCGGCCAGGCTTAAAATTTCTAAACCTAAAGCGACAGCACTAAGGGCTACCCCAGTTGGGGTCGGACCTCGGCTCAGGGCGTCGCTTGGGGGATGGCAAAGGCCGGATCTGATAAAGTGATTCTACCATCCGTTCGGAAAAGCCTACGTGGAGAAGAACGGACAAGGGCAGTCAGATGGCGACGCTTGTTTATATAGTTTTGCGCGTAAGCAGCCAAATTTGGTAATTTAGAATAGTGTTTTGAGGGCTTTTAATAGCTTATAGTACGCAAAAAGCGATTATCTAGTAGTATTATATACTTTAGATATAATGTGTAAGTAGTGCTTTAAGCAAATAAAAAATGTTTGTTTACTTATTTTGGACCCCCTAAAATGGCTGGGTCGCAAGTATCGATAGGTGCGCTCTGCCTACCTACCAATGGTATTATTTCCCTTACACATTTGTTTTGTTAGGAAACACCATCTAGGTGTTCTAGATAGTATACCTTGGTGCTATGACTGAAAAACTGTACATAACAAGCCAGGTTTAAAACAGTTTCACTCTGAGATGGTAAATACATGCATTTTTGCTCAAGTAAGTAAATAGAAAATTCGTTATAAGCGATCTAGCACTTCTAGGTAACCTGGAACTATGTCCGGGCCCTGTATATAGATGGCATCTATGTAGTTCTAGTACATAGACCTTACTTACTTGAAATAATGTGTCTGTATGTGCCAGCATGGACGTTTCTATGCGTCTGTCAAAGGGCCCACTACCTTCAGACACACTTGGTGCCTGAAGGACTATCGATATGCTATCTGAAGCATTACCATCGGGGACCTTCAGGCAGGCGCCTGGACTCAGTCACAACACAAAGCTAATATATAGCTACACATACACACACAGAGGCGTTGAAACCGTGGAACAACACAACATTTCCTATTTCGGCCGCTTCCCGGCGACTTAAGAACCAGAAGGGCTGATGGTACACCCATCAGGGTACCACCATTCGATAGCCCAATGCTCCAGCTTCCCAACCACATTTTTGGTAGGAGCCTAGCTCTGGTGGTTAGGGAACTAACCTACTTAACAAAGTACGAGATTCCATGGTTTTCTCGCATCGTCGACCACATCAGAGTGAATACTGAATCGAGGGTTGAAGCTGTATCCACCGGACTTCCACCATGGGATGGCCTATTGCAACGGCTATCCGATGATGGTTGGTGAATGCAGATGCGCCTACCAGCTCGAGTACAAACTCGCTTTGTATTCCGAAAGCAGGCACAGAAGCTATGCTTTCGCACTTTCACGTGGTTGTGCCCGTGAAAGTGACAGATGAAGCTGTGAACCTGTCACAGTTCGATGGTCCAGGTGTAGGGCTACAAGTTCCTCGCTGGTACCCTGGCACTAAAGTGCACCAATGTTATAGAAAGTAGCGTGTAAAGCTATAAATTGACAGAATTTCCCCTTATTCGGCGTTCTCCACGCAAGAGCTCACTGAAGGTAGCAGTTATAGACCTAGACCAAGGTCCGGAGGGAAGGTCTTCTCAAAACCTATCCAGAGACACAAGTCTCATCAAAATCAGTTCAGTAGAAGGGGCGTTTCTGTCGGTTGCCAGCGAATAGTGATAATAATTATTTTGTTAATTAAAGTTTATGCGCGCACGCTAATTTGAGGTCGTCGTTACGGTCAAGTTCGGTAGGACACAGAGGCACCGTCCTAATTGTAGCCATTATTTCTCAACTAGTCAATCCACGTCACTTTGCGTAACGAAGACCATGAAGAAACGTCGCTTTTGGTCATGAAAATTGAAGTCTTTCATTAACCTGGACATCACACCTTCCCCTCAACATCCTTGGCAGCCTTCCAACCACTGCAGGGTCGGTATTTGCTCGAAGACAACGAACAATAGGTGCAAGGGGCGTCAACGCGTTCGAGCTGGAGCCTTACAACCTCCGGAGTGCCTGCGGCCTCGAGCGATCACGTCCGTCCCGCTCAATAAGTTCTCTTGGCTTCTCCGATGAGAATTATGATGTTGCATGGCAGCTACTATATTGTGACCGCTATAATAACAGAAGGCTTTTAGTTTACAATCATGTTCAAGCTGTCATTAATATTGAACATGGAACGCAAGAATCCTTTAAAGTTCTGCGCAACATCATTGATATAGTTAATCGTAACATAAAAGCTTTGAAAACACAGATGGTTGGGATGTGCTCATTATACACATAGTTTCAAGTAAATTGGATTCAGTGACAAGTAGGGAATGGGAAACTTACCGTAATGCACTGGATGACTTAGCCACACTCGCAGATTTTAATAAATTTCTTAAAATCCAGCAGATTTGTTAGAAACTATTTCGGAAGTTCATAACAATGGTTCGAAAGGAAGACATAGTAGCAATACACACAAACTAGGTGACAGTACACATAAATACCTAAAGATAAATATTTCTTAAATAAAAATAGCAAAAAAAAAACAATTAAATGCGCTTAACCAATAAAACCACCTGTACGCTGTAGATGTAAGAGATATTAACAATTTTTAAACCTTAAAAGTGACAAAGTAAAAATAAAAATATGCAGTCGAGAATATCAGTTTCACACAAACGTACAGTGTAACGAAACGTACACAATCTTTTAACAGATATGAAATTGATAGACGTCAAATGTCATCAGTGGTCATCATAACGTAAAAGTAAACAAATAAAAATAAAAACGTCTACCGGCTTACATCTACGGCTACATTCAAAATATTAAGATAATAAAAAGAAATACATGTTAAACAGCAAAGATAATGGAAAGGGTAGATCAGAAATGTACCGTCATTACTGTTATGACAAAGTTGTCGAATTAAATTATTCACGGGGTAATATGAAACCGCAAACTCAGCGACGGGTCTTCCTCACAACTTTCGCTGTAGAAGTTGCGGTCTTGGGCAATGCAGTTGCAGCTGCAGCAGCAGGCGAGGATGAAGCAGCAGGCCCAGGATCATTAGATGAACCAGCACTGGCTGCAGTGGAAAATAGCATGATTAATTTATGTAGCTCACCCATGGATGCTACCTTCCGGCGAGAATTGTCAGGCGTCAAGACGATGACCTTTCCCTCCGCAGACCAGCAGCTATTGACGCTGAAATGCTTGCGGGCAGCCATAAACACCTTATGCCGTGTCTTGGTCAGGAACTTGGAAATAGTTATACCGCTGCCCTTAAGTGCGGTTTTGCTGCCCCAGACCAACCGACGATGCTCCATCTCACCAAAACGCACCAACACGGGTCTAGATCTACTCTGAGAGGCACCCAGTCTGTGGCACACATTGAGGAACCCCAACTTGAAGTCTTCAATCTTCAGTTGCTTTGAGATGATGTGGAGGATTGTGTCGCACAACTTCTCACCAGGTCACTCGGAGATACCATGGAACAGCAAAAACTTTCTTCTCATGACTGTCCAGGCTCAATGAAATGACTTCAATCTGTGTCTTGAGGTGTGATAAAGTTATCACGGTTTATGAGATACAGCATGGTAACAGACGGACAGATACAGACAGATGGGCCGCGGTGTCTTAGTAATAGCACAGATAATAATAATACTAGCATACAGATGCCTCATCCCATACAAAAAAACCGTGCCGACGTAACTAGCGTTTTTCATCTGATTAATCTTGTTATTTTTTGTACATCGAACGCGTTCGGTTCTGTTTCACGGTGTTAGATAGATGGTGTTAGCAGTGACTTGCAAGTAAAAGGGTTTAATAAGTTCGTGAATATTTTTTCTTTAAATACAGTGAAGGTTCGTTTTATAGTATTTATTGCCACGTTTTTACAGTTTTTTTTTGCACCAAAATGTGTTACAATGCAAATTTTAACAATCGAGTGGAATGCCTCATAAATTTAAAAATGCGCCATCTATTGGCATCAATTCTAAATGATCTGTTAAAATAATCTTTGAAATGTGTATTAAGAGCCCAATATTTCATAATTTTGTACTTAGGAGAGTTGATTAAACAAGAACATACAATTTTTATGTTCAATTCCAGAAAATGTGAATTTTACACACATTCATTAACAGATACGTGCATATCGCGCCATCTAGTGAGATTTATTTGAACCAAATTTTCTTTGTTAGCAATGAGACCCCGTGGTAATAGGGTCCCGTTTTTACCCTTTGGGTACGGCAAACCTAAAAAAAAACATCATGTCTGTTTTAAGAGTTAGGTAGAAGAGAATCTATAGTACACCACTGATGATGGTGTACTATGGGTTCACTATTTATTTACACACAAAACACAATACAGATAGAAGAGCACAAAGGTACTGCTTATTTCAATAGACATTTCTTCCAGCAGACCTGCGACAGGATAGTTGGATGAAAGACGAAGACACAGTGTGCTAATAACTTAACTTACGAGTATTATATATAAATTACACATATACCTTAACTAAATACAAGTATAGAAGATAAAAATAAATACAGATAATTTACAAAATTATAATATGGTAGAGAGATAATGTTTTTTTACTTGTTTTTTGAACAGAGATATATTATGAGAGTCACGGATTTATATTACTATATTTATATTTAAGCCCCATTTAGGTAGGGTGCGACTTTTCCGTCAACTGGGAATAAAGCCAGACTCCAAGCTACTAGTTAGTAACTAAATCCTAAAAATCCTGGCTTATACTTTAGCTATTGCAAAAAAAGGTAGTTCTAATCTCCATCAGAATTAAAGTCCCACAAAAACAAAACATTATACGTATTTTCTTAAACACGAGGGCGTCAACCTCGACATCCTTTTAACAAGAAAACATCGAATGTGAGAGGAAATAGGTCACTTATGTCACTTTCTCGTAATTAAGGCCCCGAACATAGTGAGGAGCTTGCGCGGGTGTTAAGGGACTTTTCCATCAGAGAAGTGTAAGGAAACAAAACGATGCCGCGATGCGAGGATGAGTAGCACCGCTGTGAAATTGTGACTGAGTAGCACCGCTGTGAAATTGTGACTGTTTACAACAAAACTGTGTTCTCCTGTTAAACAGGTCCGCCTAGTTCCTGAGTTAGAGGCTTCACAAAAAAAAATGTTGTAACCAATTATGTCAACAAAGATTATTTGTATTTTGTATTTGTGTGAGAAGCTTGTGCGGTACGGGGCTTCGTAGCGAAGGTATTACAAAGTGTGTAACTGTGGTACGAGAATGCGCAGTGGACTCATTTCAGCTCATTGCGCGCACCCATCCCTTGCTCGCGTTCCTTGCCGGCATTCCCCGCACTTATTTCTCACCCGCACTTTCTCACACATCTCTCTCTTTGTCCTCGTGCTCCGTCTCGCATATATTTGGTAAAAATGCACCCAAAAGCAGGTGCGAAGTATCAAAAATATAAAAACGCCACGCTGTTTGCACTGCGTCCATACTGGACAGCGATCGTCTATTGTTTTATACTGAGGAAACTCGTCTAGCTTCTACTGTCCGCTACAACAACCCGCGATTATGTGGGCACAGTACCAAACCGTGTCCACTAAATCGCGCCCACTACAGCCTTTGTCATATTGGACAATGCCTTACACCTCTGAGACGTGCCTGATTATAAAATGACATGCGTAAGGAAGCGAGTGTAAAGGCGTACATAAAATATTATCATTTTAGCATAAGCAAGACTTTTGACAAGAGATTTGTTTACTTTACAAAGGATGGCAGACTCAATGCTTTGTTTTTAGGATCTTTAAATAACGTGGATGGATTATTTAGAAATATAAAACAATATGGACCCAATATGTTTCCGTATGGTGCCAGACGTAAAGAATTTCACCATCACCATCATCACCATGTCTTCCCGTGGGTGTCGTAAGACAAACCAGAGAATGGGTAGCAGCGTTCTCTGTGTTTCTATAACAACCATATTGCGATCGCCAACTCGCCCGCCAAGCGTGGCGATTAAGGCAACTCTTCCCCCCCTCATGAATAAATAAAAATAAAATAAAAATAAAAAAGCCTCTTTATTTCATGCTAATCATACATTTTTTTTTATAAACGTGCAATTAGATAAGAACAATTATTCTAAGATATAAATTAATACGCTACGATTTTCATAACACACATGATAAAATTAATTTCTTTATGGCTACTCACAATATTTACTCTTTATTAATTGTATTTTCTTTATAACATATTTTAATTCCAAATTTATTCAATATTATTTATTATCGGCAAAATATCTATAAAATATTAAAAATGAACAATATTGATTGATTTCAAAATAACATTTATGAAAGTTTATTAAATCATTAAAATCCATAAGTAATTAGATAATTAATTATTTAAATACTTATACAATAAATTATTTTGATTTAACATAACAATAAATAATGTAAAATAAATAATTTTAAATGAAGAAATATTTTAAATTATATAGTGATTGTGATGTACCGTATGGTGACGGACGTAAAGAATTTCACCATCCCATATCTTCCCGTGGGTGTCGTAAGAGGCGACTAAGGGACACACCAGAGAATGGGCAGCAGCGTTCTCTGTGCACTTTACCAACCAACTGCGATCGCCAACCCGTCTGCCAAGCGTGGCGATTATGGTAAACCCCCCCAAACCAATATGAATAGCACAACAAAAAACGGCCCCGAGTGCCCGGCAGCCCGTCTACCCTCGGCTACGGTAGCGGTCGAGGTGATGGCGTGGCAAGGGGTGCAAAGAATCTCCGGAGTGGACCCGGCTACCCCAATAAACACCGACGACTGGACCTGGCAACGGATAACACACGAACACTCCGGACCGACGAGAAGATAGCCGAACTCGAGGAAGAATTGAGCAGGTTACGATGGAGCATTATAGGGTTATCTGAAGTTCGAAGTAAGGGGGAGGACTCGATAATCCTCAAATCCGGTAACCTGCTCTATTTCCGAGAGGGTGACCGGCAGTCCCAGGGTGGTGTCGGCTTTATCGTCCACAAGTCCCTTGTGAACAACGTGGTGAAGATCGAGAGTGTGTCGACCAGGGTGGCGTACCTTATACTCAGAATATCCGCAAGATATTCGCTGAAGGTCATACAGGTCTACGCCCCGACCTCGGCACACCCCGACGACGAGGTAGAGACCATGTATGAGAATATCTCTAGAGCCATGCATGGTTCTAAAACTTACTTCACCGTTGTCATGGGGGACTTCAACGCGAAACTGGGCAAACGAGACGAGGATGAGCTGCAAGTGGGGCAATTTGGAGTTGGACGTCGGAACCACTGGGTTCTACTGGCCTACTGGCCAGTTTTATGGAGAAGGAGGGCCTCTACATGATGAACTCCTTCTTCAGAAAGCGTGAGCACAGGAAGTGGACCTGGCAAAGCCCCGATGGTGCAACTAAAAACGAGACCGACTTCATCATGTCAACCAAGAAGCAAATGTTCAATGATGTCTCTGTGATCAACTCGGTGAAAACCGGGAGCGATCACCGCTTGATAAGAGGCACATTGAACATTAATGTCAAGCTTGAAAGGTCTCGACTGATGATGTCCACACTCCGCCCAGCACAAATCCAGGTCCAAAACCCCGAAAACTTTTAACTCGAACTCCAGAATCATTTCGAGTGCCTAGGGAGCTCCGTGGACGAATACAGCGATGGGTTCGTGGAAGCAGTCCATACGGTCGGGTCTAAGTTTTTCAAGACCCGCCGTACAGATAGGAACAGAAAGCTCTCTGGTCCTACTCTCGAGCTCATGAAGGAGACGCGTGATATGATTCTGCAGTCTTCAGACGATGCGTTAAAATACCGGCAGCTAAATAGACGGATCTCAAAGTCCTTGAAAAGCGATCTCCGCCGCTTTAATACCGAAAGTATTAAAGACGCGATTGAGCGGAATAAGGGCTCCAAGGTCTTTGCAAGAGATCTGTCTATTGGGCAGAGCCAGCTCACGAAACTGAAGACCGATGATGGCAGGATCGTATCCGCCAAACCTGAGCTTCTGAGGGAAATCGAGAGATTCTATGGGCAGTTGTACACGTCAACCAGTAAACCCGTCGCAAATCTAGCCAATGACCCCAGAGCTAGATTGACCCGACACTATACCGAAGACATTCCGGACGTCAGCCTGTATGAGATTAGGATGGCTCTGAAACAGCTTAAGAACAACAAGGCGCCGGGTGATGACGGAATCACGGCCGAACTCCTGAAGGCGGGTGGGAAACCGGTCCTTTAGGCCCTTCAGAAGCTGTTTGATTCCGTCATACTCGAGGGGAGGACGCCTCAGGAATGGTGCAAGGGTGTGGTGGTACTCTTCTTCAAGAAGGGTGACAATGCCTTACTGAAGAACGATCGGCCCATCTCACTTCTTAGCCATGTCTACAAGCTGTTTTCAAGAGTCATCACGAATCGTCTCGCGCGCAGGTTTGACGATTTTCAGCCTCCCGAACAAGCCGGATTCCGTAAAGGCTTCAGCACCGTAGACCACATACATACGCTGTGGCAGGTTATACAGAAAACCGAAGAGTATAACCTGCCTCTCTGTTTAGCGTTTGTGGACTACGAGAAAGCCTTCGATTCGATCGAGATTTGGGCTGTACTGCAGTCTCTCCAACGGTGCCAAATTGACTACCGGTACATCGAGGTGTTGAAGTGTTTATACAAAAACGCCACCATGTCAGTTCGACTTCAGGATCAGACCTCGGAACCCGTACATTTGCAGCGAGGTGTGAGACAGGGAGACGTCATATCTCCGAAACTGTTCACCGCTGCACTGGAGGACGTCTTCAAGGTTCTGGACTGGAGAGGGCTAGGCATCAACGTCAATGGCGAGTACATCACTCACCTTCGGTTTGCCGACGATATAGTGGTTATGGCTGAGACCATGGAGGACCTCAATATAATGCTCGATGACCTCAGTAGAGCTTCCGAAAGAGTGGGTCTTAGGATGAACATGGACAAAACCAAAGTGATGCTGAATACCCATGTTACACCAACTCCTATTAAGGTCGGAGACTATACACTCGAAGTTGTGGGCGACTATGTCTACCTGGGACAAACGATCCAGTTGGGTAGGGCCAACTTCGAGAAAGAGGTCAACCGTCGAATCCGACTCGGCTGGGCAGCGTTCGGGAAGTTGCGCGGTATCTTCTCGTCTAACTTACCACAGTGTCTCAAGACGAAAGTCTATGACCAGTGTGTGTTGCCAGTGATGACTTATGGCTCTGAGACGTGGTCGCTTACAATGGGCCTCATCAGAAAGCTTACAGTCACCCAAAGGGCAATGGAGAGGGCTATGCTCGGAGTTTCCTTGCGTGATCGAATCAGAAATGTAGAGATCCGCAAGAGAACCAGGGTTACCGACATAGCCCGGCGAATTGCCAAACTTAAGTGGCAGTGGGCAGGGCACATTGCTCGTAGAACGGATGGCCGATGGGGCAGAAAGGTTCTGGAGTGGCGACCGCGAACCGGAAGACGTTGTGTTGGAAGGCCTCCCACCAGGTGGACCGGCGACCTGGTGAAGGTTGCAGGGATACGTTGGTTGCGAGACGCACGGGACCGGTCAAAGTGGCGACGCTTGGAGGAGGCCTATGTCCAGCAGTGGTTGTCTTTCGGCTGATATGATGATGATGATATAGTGATTTAATTAATTTTAGATTGCATGAACCCCTTTACGGGTAAAGGCTTCCTCCAGAGCCTTACGTTTTGCTACTGTACAAGTTCAGTTAAAAACAATTTATTTTAATTTTTCTGTAGTGGATAGTGAATGACTAAAATTGTACGAGCGTACGGGTATATTAATTTATCGTCGATAATTAGCTCTGGAGGGTTATAGTCGCAAAACCCCGCGGTGACAAGCCGTATTGGGGATGAATTATTTATTTATTTATTGTTTATTTATTATGATGATGGAGGAAGCGCTTTGCTGGTTGCTAATCGGATGTATGTGTTACTCGGGTGTCTCTGTTTGATGTGAAGAAGGAAGAAATGTCGCGCTTATTTTTTTTTTGAGTTTTTTTAGTATTACAATCTTTATTCGATTTGATACTATTCTCTTCCGGTGATAGAGACAAATTTCTTTTTTGAGTTCTGTGAGCAATATGTGGGTGCTTGCTACTCTTTTCCTCTAGTATGACCAGTTTATCGAATTTTATTAAAGCTGTTGTCCCCTTTTGCTAGAGTTGGTTAACCTCATTTTGTAGTTCTCTTCGTTTTGCAACTACCTTTGGCGGAAATTCCTCGTTAATGTAATAATTGCAATTTTCAAGACGTTTTTTGTTCTGTAGCAGTTTTAGCTTTTTACCGTAAGTTGATATTTTTATGGAAATAGGTCTAGGATTTGTTCCTTTTTTGCCGAAGCGATTTGAATATTCTATTTCATATCTCTCAAAATGCACATTCATATCCTTATTGAAAACCTTAAGAACAATGTTTTCTAATTGCTCATAATTGTTTTCCGTTTCTTCTACACCAAATAATACAATGTTATTCCTTTTGAATTGTCTTTCCAAGTAGTAAATACGTTTTTCTTGAGTTTGTACTTTATCTTCTAATGTTTTGAACTTAGTATCAATTTCGCAAAATTTGTCGTTTATATTACTATCTATGTTGTTTGTGATATTGGTTTCCATTGCCTATATTTCCTGTTTCTGGTCTGCCAGCTCTTTCTGAATCGCCATAAGTATTTTTGCGATGTTCTCCATGCTTCTACTCGCCAATAGATGGCGCTAATTTCCCTTCCAATAGTGAAAACATTGGTTCGGTAGATCGACTTTTCGTTCTTTGATTTGACAATAGATGACACTGTAGCAAATTGACGTTAAATTTCTTTATATCCGTTGAAACTTCTAAATGGAATTTTACTCACTTTTCTGCGCTTTCTTGGGTTGTTGTGTAGCACTATTGGTTAATCTGATTGTCACGTTTTAAACACCTATAGTTTGCTTTGGCCACTTTGTTTTACGTCTTTGTTCAATTTAATTGAACTAAGTTATTGACATTGTTTTCGAAGCTAGAACTTCGGTTTGACGATTTCACTTTTTGAAGCACCGTTAACAAATACTATTTTTGGCGTTTTCAGCTTAATCAGTTAGGTTTAGAAGACTTTTTCAAATTAATTTGTGCGGAGCAATGCAAGACAGCTGTTAGCGGCAAAACTGCAGCTACCCCCCTCATGAATAGCACAAATAAAAAATGGCCCCTAGTGCTTGGCAGCCTGCCAACCCTCGACTACGGTAGCGGTCGAGGTTACGGCATGGCAAGGGGTGCTAAGAATCTGCGGCTACCCCAACAATCACCGACGACTGGACCTGGCAACGTAGAACACGCGTACATTTCGGACCGACGAGGAGAAGATCACCGAACTTGAAGAGGAATTGAGCAGGTTGCGATGTATTATTAAAGGGTTATCTGGAGTCCGAAGAGAGGGGGAGGACTCGATAATCCTCAAATTCTGTAACCTGCTCTATTGCCGAGAGGGTGACTGGCAGTCCCAGGGTGATTTCAAGTTTATTGTCCACAAGTCCCTTGTGAACAACGTGGTGAAGATCGAGAGTGTGTCCACCAGGGTGGCGTACCTTATACTCAGAATATCCTCAAGATATTCGCCGGTCATACAGGTCAGAGACCATGTATGAGGATATCTCCAGAGCCATGCATGGTTTCAAAACTTACGTCGACTTCACCGTTGTCATGGGGGCATGACAACGGTGAAGTCGACGTCAACGCGAAACTGGGCAAACGAGACGAGGATGAGCTGCAAGTGGGGCAATTTGGAGTTCGACGACGGAACCGCTGGCCAGTTTTAAGGAAAAGGAGAGCCTCTATATCATGAACTCCTTCTTCGAAAAGCGTGAACACAGGAAGTGGAACTGGCAGAGCCTTGATGGTGCAACAAAAAATGAGATAGACTTCATCATGTCAACCAAGAAGCAAATGTTCAATGATGTCTCTGTGGTCAATTCGGTAAAAACAGGGAGCGATCACCGCATGGTAAGAGGCACATTAAATATTTATATTAAGCTTGAAAGGTCTTGACTGATGAACTCCACGCTCCATCTAGCATAGATCCAGGTCCAAAACCCCAAAAACCCAATCTAGATTGACCCGACACTATACCGAAGATATCCCGGACGTCAGCCTGTATGAGATTAGGATGGCTCTGAAACAGCTTAAAAACAACAAGGCGCCGGGTGATGGCGGAATCACGGCTGAACTCCTGAAGGCAGGTGGAAAACCGGTCCTTAAATCCCTTCAGAAGCTGTTTGATTCCGTCATACTCGAGGTCTAAACGCCACAGACATGGTGCAGGGGTGTAGTGGTACTCTTCTTCAAGAAGGGCGACAATTCCCGGCTGAAGAACTATAGGCCCATCTCACTTCTTAGGCATGTCTACAAGTTGTTTTCAAGAGTCATCACGAATCATCTCGCGCGCAGGTTTGACGATTTCCAGCCTCCCGAACAAGCCGGATTCCGAAAAGGCTTTAGCACCGTAGACCACATACATACGCTGCGGCAGCTTATACAAAATACCGAAGAGTATAACGTGCCTCTCTGTTTAGCGTTTGTGGACTACGAGATAGCCTTCGATTCGATCGAGACTTGGGCTATACTGCAGTCTCTCCAACAGTGCCAGATCGACTACCGGTACATTGAGGTGTTGAGTGATTGTACAAAAATGTCGCCATGTCAGTCCGACTTCAGGATCAGACCTCAAAACCAATCCTTCTCCAGTGCGGCGTGAGACAGGGAGACGTCATTTCTCCGAAACTGTTCACTGCTGCGCTGGAGGAAGTCTTCAAGGTTCTAGACTAGAGGGGGCTTGGCATCAACGTTAATGGCGAGTACATCACTCACCTTCGGTTTGCCGACGACATAGTGGTCATGGCTGAGACCATGGAGAGCCTCAGTAAAATGGTCGATGACTTCAGTAGAGCTTCCGAAAGAGTGCATTTAATTTGGTAACAGAATTGCTGTCAAACTGTTGTTTTGGTTACACACATATATTATTAATTTAAGTTGTTGAACATTTTGTGTATTAATTAATATAATCACCGTTGCTTATGTTTTGAAAGTATGACTGCCTCTACATTTGCTTGTAAGATTAGAGCGGAATTGAGATGGGTGACCTTGTTGGCCTCTTTAATAAGTAGATCTGATAGGCTTTGTTGGCCCGTTTTAGTCAACTCCCAGCCCGTCAAGCCAGGGTGGATGAATGCTTTGCGGAGTGTTTGGCGCTATTGTCCACCGAGGACACTGAGTTGGCCGCTGCGGTTGAGGCAGACTTCACGCAGTTTTACGGTTGCTCGGATGACATTGTTGAGGCAACCGTTAAGTCGAGGGATTTTGCACATGGGAAATATGGTGGGGATGATGCCACACACCTCCCCCCTTTTGATGATTTGTTGAAGTCTTTGGATTAGAGTGTCGCCTTTTGGATAACTCTGGTGTTGAAGGTCCCTTGCGGGCCCCAGAGCGGCCCTCTCCGGACCAGCGTCGTGTTGGTGCGCGCCCCTCCACTTGTGGGTTGGGTGAGCCACGACGCCAGCCTCATAAATTTGTAGCGACTCAGGATCGCAGTATGCGTTGCTTATATTGCAACACGGATGGCCATATGGTCACGTCCTGTCCGAAGTTTCTAGAACGAAACACAAGGGACCGACGTGGAATCGCCAACAGCCGCAAGTGGTGCTATACTTGTCTGGGACAGCATTTGCAGCGGGATTGCCAGAGGTCGGATCCTTGCCCGCATTGTCAAGGTAGGCACCATCGCGTGTTGTGTCCGGATCAAAATGGTGTTGGTGGTCCTGATGATGCCGGACGCTCCCCCATAAGCGGAGGAGCGCATCCTCACCAACCACAGGTGGATTCTCGATGGGGTATACCTCGCAAAGGCGGGGGCACCCCTCCACCCCTTCCTCAATTGGAGGAAGCGTCCGCTTTTCAGGACGACTACCAACCCCAGGTGGATCCTCGACGGGGTATACCTCGCAAAGGTGGGGGCACCCCTCCACCCCCTCCTCAATTGGAGGAGTCCCTGTAATTCAAATTCAAATTCATTTATTTCGGACTACAGTGATCCATATTGGATTAGTATTACAAAAAGCTTATATTCTAGTGTTAGTTTCATTGATTAAAATTCTAAATTATAAACACTGCGTGCCGAGGATGACCAGCCAGGAAGGAGGTTTCCTATCTAATCACCTTCCGCACAAAAATTCGGATATCTGGCGTATAGCTCTCAGTCACGGCTCTCAGGATATAGTTGCGACTACTCCGCACTCTGCACAGCAGCGACGCGGTTTTTTTGCGTATTATGGCTTGGAAGCCATCTGTGTGGGTCTCAGCAAACATAGCCGATGCGCTACAGAAACGGGGCAGTCGCAACAGCATCCTGAAAATATTATTATACTGCACGCGCAGGACATCCAGCGATCGCTTGGTGTAATTGACCCATAGATTGCCCGTGTAAAAGCTCTGACAGAAGGCCTTAAAAAGAGTAATTTTCATGCTGCTGAGCTCGGTGATGAGGCCATCAACATACAGATTGAACAGTCTAGGGGATGTCAAACCCCCCTGTCTCACACCGCATTCCAATCTATACGCTGAAGAGAGAGTGTTAGACCACTTTACCTGGTTCTTTTGATTGGCATACCAGTACTGGAAAGTTTTCAGTATTTCAGCAGGTGTACCTCTGTCCCTCAACTGAGCTGAGGGACCAAGGGGAGATTGTACCTGAAAATGTTTCATAAACATGTTTGCAATATCCCCGTGATCACTCTTTCCCTCCACACTCACCGCGAGGCTAGGCCCAACATCCAATTTACCTATGGATTGCCAAAATTTTCCGAAATTTTAGTAGCTCTTTGTTCTGCTTACAAGTCCATTTTAATTTGCTACTTGTTATTTTGGCACCACTTCAAACGACTTTTGAAAACTTTGCGAGCCTCTTTCATTTTTGCATATATGCAACCATCAGTAGGTCGTTTATGTTCTATCCCGGTTTTAAATTTAAGCCTAGCCTCGTAGTGAGCATCATATACATGTTTATTCCAGCCACACATAGGACGATATTTTTTATGAGGTTTGCAGTTAGTCAGCTCTTTAGATTGCTTAGCTGTCTCACAAAGCACGTTCACAATCCGATCATACAAATCATCCAATACATTTTTATGTTCAGGCAAACTACATGACCCATGACTGCACTCCGTAAATTCCTGGGGAAGATCAATATCATGCAATTTACTGTTGCACACAAACCGGTATCTATCAATTTCGGAACAGTGTCTTTCACCCCATATAATCGCGCTACGAGGTACTGTCTGAGTCACCAGCTTTGACCTTACTATATTTAAATCAGATACAATATATATGGGCAGATGATCAGAGTTATAAACATCCTCTTTTATACCTACATCTACAACAGTGTCCCATGCCGATAAAGATACCATACAATGATCAAGCCATCTCCTACACCCATGCGCATCACTAATAAATGTATAGTGATTTTGCTCAACACCTAGTATTTCAATATCAGCACAAACCCATGACTGCTCCGTACAGGAGCTCGTCATTTCATTATAGAAGATTTGTCTTGGGTGCGCGTTAAAATCGCCCAATACAAACACATTCTCAACTTCATAACTTGCTACAACAGCATTTATCTCACTTAAGACATTAGTAAATATAGTCAAATTTTCCGGTGAGTCTGTAGGCATGTAGACAGAAAAAACAAGAATAGATCGTTCACCACTAACTGCCTTAATGGCCACAATCCGTTCACTACTACAGTCCAAAACAGAAACTGACTCAAACAAACCTTTCCTCCAGAGAATGGCCACTCCCCCGTAGGGCCTTCCTCTTAACGGTCCGACGGTTGTATCAACCGCTGACTTTCCAGTAAATTCAAAGTCTTGACTTATGGTCCCTAACATCAATATGTCATGAGGAAGAAGCCATGTCTCTTGAAGGGCCACAAGATCTGACCACTCACAAATTGCTCGGATGTTGTCAATAGAGCGTTTTGCTGATTTATAATTAAAACGTTGAATAATTATTAGTGTTACTATACATTGTGAAACTATTTAACTAACTATAACTTTAGATTCTGAGTTGGTTCGATACATGAAATGAACAAACCGCCTAAAAGTAATACCATCCAGCCACAACTTGTCATTAAGATATAAATTAAGTTTATGCTTAGAAACAAATACCTTATAAGCATTGTACTTTTTAAAAGACTTAATGTTCATCTTTTTTAAGGAAACACTCTCTTGTGTTTAAGACTTAATGTAGCTAATAATATCATGTTCTTGTGTCTCAATACTGATGTTTGAAATTAACAATGGCACTTTTACATCAGCCGCCCGAAATTTAATATCAGGCTCTATAGAAGCACAGCCCTTTTGACTAATTAACCTATTTGATTTAGACGATTTACGTGTAACTAACTTCCATTCATTGTTCTGGTCCGCTACCATTTGCTCACTACTCACATTCGATTTATACACACTCGAACTATTCACTGTTTGTAACTCACTCGATTCCCTTCCAGTCAACACCGCAGTCCCAAATGTAACGATAGTAGGGGACTCAATCGGCCCAGGCGCACACCGAGACACCGCCGCCGGCCCCGCAGTGGTCGGATCGCTCAAGGTCACACCTGCCGCGTCACTTGTTACTGTTTCTGCAAACGTCATGCTCGTGCGTGTGCTTCTTATTGATGTCTCGCTCTCGCTCGCACCCCTCACAACAGCTGCGTCTCTTTGTTGACATTTTTTCGAGTTACCCTCTTTACCTCGAGCTGTTGAAATTGATGGCAAATCCACCGTCACTGGGTCATTCACCTTTTTATCGGTTATTAATTGCGTTGATGATATCGGCACATACTGCAAACCTATAGGGCCACTATCTAATGTGAAACTATTCGCGAGACAAGCCCCTCTTCTTGTATTTATCTTAGTATTTGGCGTACAGTAATAATTGTCTACCAACGATGCACATTTCATATTTTGTATCTCGAACTTGAGCACTTCAAACTGGTCCCTGGTTACCATCTTATCTTCTAAAACCTTGCATTTATTTTGCAGAATTAAAATATCCTTTAACAGCCGGGTCACATCCACATGATCGAAGGTTACTGGTGGAAGTTTATGTAATTCCTTGTCCACAAATACAGGGAAGAGGTCAGGATCCGTTGTTTTCATTAGACATATTATGTCATCTAAATCCCTGGACATTTTCTTCTTGCCGTCTTTTCGACGAATTGGCATCTTCTTTGAACTGGCTAGCGATTCAAACAGCAATGTTTTCGCTTTAACAATATCATCAGCTGTGAAGGAAGACGTACACAACTGATGAATGCTCTCTTCATCCGTAAATTCCAGCACATTTCTTAGAAACGCCAGAAGTTCGTTAATCACAACATTGCAGTTCACACATTTAACCGTTTTCGATGACATTATTTGCACAATGAGTCACTCGCCACTTCGACAAGCAATACGCGTCCGCGCTCAGTTAAGGCCGACCCGCCACTGTACGTAATGATCTGTGGCCCGAAGAGTAAATCTTTCTTAGTTCGTGCTCTTTTGGATTCGGTTTATCAAGGCTGTCTTGTAATATTGCTGATAAATTGAAATTTGAGTATCGCCTGTTCATTGTGGGCCAAGAATCTTGGCCAAGGCCGTTTGTTTTGAATTATATTTTGGGCAGACACCCACAGGTAACCATTAGCCATGCAGTGGTGAAATTGACGTCGGACCTAACTCCTGCCGACCCGAAGTGGTTGGTACCCGGACCTGTATATGGGTGCGGATGTTTTGACTTTGATTTTGTCCGGGACCAAGTGGGTTCTGCAGACGAATAGGTTAGTAGTTTTACCGACGGTTTTTGATTTTGGACTTATGGGTCCCGTGTTGAAGGGCTCCGCCCCGCGGATTGAGAACCAAGGACTGATAACGGCATAGTCCTTTGTTGGCTTCGCACCTCAGCTCATACTTTGGAGGTTTTTGTGGCGAATAGTCTCACAGAGTCAGAACTTTGAGACTAAACTGATCTGGAGAGAGTTGAACCCCGCAGACTGCGCGTCACGTGGTTGCGAGGCTCCTGCCCTTGTTGACCATTCTCTTTGGTGGGAATCAGACTGGTTGACGCATCGCAAGTCGTCCTGGCCCCAGAATAGGTTCTCCTCTCCAAAGGTTTTGCCAGTTTTGCGTATTGGAATTGTTGAAACGCAACCTGCATATAATTTGGATTATCTTTTGGACAGATACAGTTCTTTGTCGAAATTGTAAGGAGTCACCGCTTGGATCCGGCGTTTTATATGTAACGGACGGAATCCTAATAATAAACTGTTATCCCCAGTTTTGTCGCCTCATGAACGCCAAGAGGCCCTGATGTTGTTGGTTCGTGTACAAGCCGAGCACTTTGACCAGACTATTGAAGCCCTGAAGAAATGCTCAGCTTTGAAAGGCTCAATCGCTCGTCTTAATCCGTTCTTAGACCAATCTGGTTTGCTTCGAGTCGGAGGACGACTACGGAATTTGAATTTGCCTTATGGTGCTCGCCATCCTTTGTTGCTCCATAAAGGAGGAGCGTTGATGAAATTGTTGGTGTCCGATCGACACATTAATAACGCACACGCCGGTTGCAACGCCCTCATAGCCATTTGCAGCGTGAATTTTGGATTTTGTCGGCCAGACGCACTATTCGGGGCATCATCTTTAAATGTATGCAGTGTTATAAGTTGAAGGCTGCTCCCACTCAACCCATAATGGGTGATTTGCCATCCGACCGAGCGACGGAGAGCAGACCATTTGCTTCGGTCGGAACCGATTTCGCTGGTCCCTTCTTGTTGAAGACTTCTCAACTTCGGAACGCCAAGGCTGTCAAGGCCTACCTGTGTGTGTTCGTCTGTCTGGCCTCCAAGGCAGTTCACTTGGAACTTGTAACTGCCCTCAGCACAGATGCGTTTGTTGCAGCGCTATGTAGATTTGCTTCCCGCCAAGAACTACCATCTTTGATCCGTTCTGATAACGGTACTAATTATAAGGGCGCTGATAGATATTAAATGATATTTGTAATTATATAAATAAGGATAAACAGAATTTGAGATTTGCCATGGCGCAAATGGAAATTAATTGGCATTTTTGTAAATATTGCGATAGTAGCATAACCGCTTCTCCGCCGTGTTGTTGGTGAAACTATTTTCACATTTGAGGAGCTTGTTGCGGTATTTTTTAAAGTTGAGGCCGTCCTCAATTCGCGACCTCTCTGTCCGATCTCCTCAGACCCAAATGACCTGGAAGTAATGACGCCTGGTCATTTTTTTGATTGTTCAGCCCCTCAACGCACTGCCGGAATACCCCTTCAGGGAAATTAAATCTTCGCAATTGACGCGTTTGGCATTGCTCCAACAGATGTCCCAAAGTTTCTGGCATCGTTGTTTTTAGAATATTTTGCAGCAGCGCATTGAGTGGACTGACAAAACTGACTCTCCCAAAGTCGGAGACCTTGTATTTGTTAAAGAACCCAATTTGTTGACTTTATATTGGCGTCGTGGACGCATTGTAGATTTATCCTATGGGTCTTACGGAGAAACCAGGGTTGCAAAGGTTATGGTCGGAGATTCGGTTTTGAAGCGAGCAGTGGCAATTTAGCACTCTTGCCCATTTATTAGCGGACATAACTCCTTATGTCCGAGACGGGGGGATGTTTCGTCCCGAATTTTACTTGCAACACCGTTCCGGTGGGCTGTCAACGATTTTGACAGCTGACACTAAACAGTCGAAAGAGAAAGATTGTAACGTGAATACGCGGAAGTAGGATTTTTGTCGAAACATATCGAATCGAGATGTGTTTCACCCATTGTATTTGATAATCGCGCCCGCCGTTCGCAATCGGCGTTGTGGGGCGCCCCCAAGGTGGGTTTAGAATATATTTTCACGCGCAGCGAAGCGCTTTTGTAGGAAACGCGTGTGTGTCTGACGGAAGCCGGAACCCGGCCCAGAACGCGTTGGTGGTCGCAATCTAATCATTGTCTTTTATTATATATATATTCTCCTATCCCTAACCTCACGGCACAATATTGATCGACCCCCAGGAGTTTACCGCGGGAATCTAAGGTAAGTCATATTGATACATCTTGTGGTCGTCTCATTCTTAGTTAGATAGGTACCAGGATCTCTACCAATAAGGAGCATATCCCTAGCTTTCCACAGCCGCGAACCGCGGTTTCATGGGATACGGTTCTGATTGGATCCAGGAGTGGCACGCTGCTAATGGGCCCCAGTGATGAGCTCCTGGCTGGGGATCCGCAGACCTGTATTTAACATTTGGAGTGCAAAGGGCACGGTGAATGCCCATGTAACACCCACTCCTATCAAGATCGGAGACTCTACATTCGAAGTGGTCGACGATTATTTCTACCTGGGACAAACGGTCCAGTTGGGTAGGTCCAACTTCGAGAAAGAGGTCAACCGTCGAATACGACTCAGCTGGGCGGCGTTCGGGAAGTTGCGTGGTATATTCAACATCGCAAGCATTCTATCTAAACAGGAACTATTAGAAATAACATTACAAGAGATGCGAGATTCACATAATGACCCACATGTAATCTGCCTATCTGAAACATTTATCAAGACAGGCCATGAGAGCTATCTTGAGATATCCGACTACATAATGGCTGCCAACTTTTGTAGAGAAAAAAGCCGAGGTGGAACTTGCATCCTAGTTAAAAAGGATATAATTTTTAAGGAGTTATCAATAGTAAAAAAATATGCATCAGTAAATACATTCGAAATTTGTGGCATTGAGTTAACTAACGAGAAACTATTGATAATATGCATATACCAAACACCGCAGTCCGACCCCAACTTATTTTTAACTAAACTAGATAATCTTTTACATAATATTCTCAAAAAATACAAACCTTCAACACGCATAGTTCTAACAGGAGACTTTAACATAAACACACTGAAAAAAGGTAAAATCACTAACGAATTCCAAGACCTAGCAAACAATTATAATATAAAAATTCGTATTGATGAAGCTACTCGCAAATCCTCTTGTATTGACCATATACTGAGTAATATCCCAGGTGCATCTATATCAGTACTCCCGCTCTATCTCTCTGACCACGAAACAGCACAAATGTTATAGTGCTTACACACGTTCGGATTTGGTCCGGCCGGACCACGGGACCAATTTGTGGGCGGACTTAGTCCGGCGTGATGAATGAACACGTGAAACACAAAAAACGTGATCCAAGCGTGTGTAGAGTGGTCCGCCGGTCATTATGATTATTAATCGAGTTCGTCTCGCTCCACACAAGCGTGTGTAAGCGAGAAAGGATTTGTGGGCGGAGTTAATCCGGCCGGACCAAATCCGGACGTGTGTTAACACTATTAGATATTCCCTTAAAACGCCAATAGATAAAACATGCAATTTATTATGTTTACAAAAGGGATTGCAATCCATATTACACACAAGTTCATGAAATGTGTACAAAGTTTGTCTTGGTCAGAAGTGTATATTGTAAAGGATGCAAATTTGGCATTTAATCGTTTTCATGCCCTTTTTCTTTGATCTTTGGTTTGATCTATGGTTTCCGAAAGTAAAGATAAATCAAAACAAACATGGATAAGTAGGGGTCTCAAGCAGAGTTGTAAAACTAAGAGATTTTTGCATTATCAATATTATAAGAAGAAAACTCAAACCACGAAAACTAGACACCTTAAATATGTTAAAAAAAAAATATATAATGCCAAAAGAAATGCTTATATAAAATTTATGAATAAATGTAAAAATATATGTAAAGACTACTACTAACTGCATGGACAGTGATAAATAATAAAATCCATAATCCTAGTCCTAAAATAACATAGAATCCATTAAATTAAATAATACTATAATAACAGAACCAACAGAAATAGCCTCCACCTTCAACGATTTTTATCTTAAATATAGCCCTACACAGCAAAGTACAAATAGCCATTGTAAAGAAAACTTAATACCTAGCTCTATGTTCTTCTTTCCAATGACAGAAAACGAAGTAGAACAGCAAATTATGTTCTTAAATAACACTACCTCAGAAGGCTGCGACGATCTTAGCAATAGAATTATTAAGAAATGTGCTAGAGATAAGCGGCATTTTAACGCATCTTATAAACTTGTCTTTTGTTCAAGGAGTGTTTCCAGATAAATTAAAAATATCAGTTGTAAAACCACTTTTTAAAAAAGGTGAAAAATATGATGTCAACAACTATCGCCCCATAACTTTAATACCAATTATGTCTTCTTTATTACTGCGAGAAATTTGGTATTATATCAAAAGAGCAATTCGGTTTCCAAAAAGATAAATCAACAAATTTAGCTATCTTTTCACCCTTGAAAGCAGTACTAACTAAAATTAACAATAATCAACTAAAAACGGGCTCATTTTTAGATTTATCTGAGGAGTTTGACCTGGTCTCTCATAAAATGCTTGTTCAGAAATTAGTCTATAGGAATAAGAGGACCTCCACTACAGTGGTTAACGTCATACATATCCGGCAGAAAGCAGTGTGTTACTATCGCCAATATTAAAGCCAATAAGGATATGGTTTCATACCGCTCTGAATTTAAAAACACCAAACGCGGCGTTCCTCAGGGTAGTATATTAGGCCAGATTTTGTTTCTCCTTTATGTGAATGACATCGTTAACGCGACTAATCATTAATGCTTTCTGTTTGCTGATGACATTTCAATTATCGTTTCTACTACAAAAAAAAAGATTTCAATAACTGATCATGAAATCGATATTAATAATACAATAGAAAATCTTATAAATTGGCTTAATAATAATAATTTATCTATTAACCTCAATAAATCAGTATATGTACAACTTAATAAATCTTATAATAACAAATAAAATTTTAAAATGAAGATATCAAAACTTCAACAAGTAGCACAGACTTAGTTTTTGGGAACGATCATAGATGAACATCTAGACTGGAAAGCTCAAATCGATAGTGTATGTAATAAAATCAATAAATTCGTATACGCTCTTGGATGGATTAAAAATGTCACAAACATAATAAAAAACATAAAATAGCTGTAATGTCCTATCGTGCATATGTAAAGTCCTTGCTGCGTTTTGGACTAATGGTATGGGGTAATAGAACCAACCATAACAGAGCATTCATCACTCATAAGAAATGTGTTCGAGCTATTCAGGGCATTCCACCGGACGTATCTTATAGACCAATATTTAAAAAACTCGGTTTGCTACCACTACCCTCATTATATCTGTATCAAACATGTATGTTTGTACGGAAACACAAAGATCTTTTCAGAACAGCAGCAGATATTTGCTCTAGGAATCGGCGTGACAAATTTAGACTTGTTTTAGATGAAACCCCTCGATTAATAAAATATAGTTAAAGGTTTAGCTATGGCAGTACACATATATAACAAATGACCATGTAAACTTAAAATACTAAATAGCAGACTGTTTAAAATTCACTTGTTTAAATGGCTAAATGATAATAATTTTTATAGTATTAAGGAAATTTTTGAACATAAGTTGTGTCAATCATTTTGCGTGCTTTAGTCTTAAGTAAAACATGTATGATCTCACCCTTGTCTTATGTAACACCTTTGATAACCAAGTTTTAGGCAATAAAAAAAAAATGTTTCAGAAAAGTGGTCGCAGACATCCGACTGAATACCCTAAGTAAAAAGTCATAGTTCAGGGTTTGGCACTCCCCTATTTCCTTCTCCAATATTGGACCAATTTAAAAGATATACCATAAACTGAAAAAAAAGATATACCTTTTAATCATCAAAAAGGAAAACATATGTATATGTGTACTCTATGTTTTCTTTTTTGATGATTAATTACCTTAAGAAGGACTAGAACCCTCATAAATGCTAAAAATTGCGCTGTAATCAGAGGCCTTCTTTTTCATTTATAGCAATTATAAATGAAAAAGAATAACATAGAAGCACAACATATATCTTTTTATTCAATTTATGGAATATCTTTTAAATTTGTCCAATACAGGAGGAGGAAATAGGCGAGAGCCAAACTTCGAATTATGAATTACGAATATTACGTATCTGTCTAGGAAAATTGATAAAAAGATTTCTATCCACTGAAATTCATAAATTATACCGTCTGGAGGCCATTTTTGCTAGGGTCGGCTAGAAAAGTAAAAATATACTCGTAAAATTGAATAATATTTTTAACATTAACATTTTATCTACCTGTGTGTCAACTTAATCCAAGTAAACTTCGTCTGAATAACAAGTGGAACGTGGCCTATAAACATAAGTGTTCCGCTTTGGATAATTTTGGTACGGAATGTGATAAAAATATTAATTTTCGAAGAGTAAAAAGGAGATTGTATTGCGTTAATTGTTTTTAGTATTTGGATGCTGTAAGCTTTTAAACAAACCCAATACTTTGGGTGTATCTATCTGTTTTAACAGCACAAAGCACAATCCTTTCCTTTCTTTTTGGTAAGTCAACAATATTCATTGGGTGTTTTACGCTGTCGAGTAGACGGATTTTTGAACACATGAAGCAATGAATGCAAGGGAGACAATCCGTATCCTACTCTTTGAACATATACAATTACGGGTGCTCGTGCTGTTCTTGGTTTCAATTCCCCAATAAATAAAGAGAAGTTAAGAGAACAAAATAAAACACATACCTATACTTACTAGACCAATAAGACTGTGGTGTCAAGTGGAAGTGAACAACCAGTTCACTTCCTCTTGACACCACAAACTTGGATGTCACAAACAGAGCAGAACAAAAACTTGTTACTGGAATGATGCTAAATTAAACCAATCCTTACTTCTTCATATGTATTGAAAACACACTGAGACTAATTAATTAACCTAATGACCCTAGCTAATGGTCGGCGAATCTTAACGACGCGATACAGGATTCGACCAAAACAAAACACCGCCATCGATTTGCAGAACTTGCTCAAACACTAACCGTGGTAAATGATAATGATAACTTTGATATTGTTATATATGTGTATGTCTACATTGTGTATGTGTGCGTGGGTTGCGTCCCTGCACTGCTCTAACCTGACAATAAACCAGTGTGCTTCTAGCTGTCAGTTGTTTCACTTGCCCCTACGCACCTACTTAACAGTGGCGACGAGTTTACCCACAATACAAAAAAAAGTAGTCTTTTATTGAAAAATGGCACAGTCATTTTGTGGAATTTAACCACTTTCGATCATAATGTTAATGATTGGAAGACTTACAAAGGTCGTATCACGCAGTGGTTCATCGCTAATAACATCGATGCAAAAAATGATGCGGCGGGAACCAGGAGGCGAGCCACACTACTCAGCGCACTCAACGATAGTACCTACAAGTTGGCAGCAGACTTAGCTCTGCCCAAAGACGTGCAAGAGGGGCCATATGAGGATCTAGTGCTAGTATTGGATAACCACTTCACTCCGAAACGTTGCGGGTTCAGTGAGCGATACAACTTTTATGCAGCTTCGCAGCAGCCGGGCGAGACATATACTCAATGGGAAGCAAGGTTACGAGGCCTGACGGCACATTGCAGATTCAGCAATGTTGAGGAGGCGCTGCGTGATCGATTTGTGTTGGGGATGGTAGCGGGTCCAGAACGGGAGAAACTGTTTGCGCAGGACTTGGAGACCTTAAGCGTGGCGAAGGCGGTGGAGTTAGCAGAGAGCATAAGATGCGCGAGCGCGGGCGCGGGCGCTGCCGCTACTGCTTCTACATCAGCAGATCAAGTACAGGTGTTCAAGATCACGAAAGGACAAAATAGTGCCAACCCGAGCAATAGTGCCGCGAAAGAAAAGTGTTCGGTGTGCGGTCGGACTAATCACAAATCGTCTCAATGTCGGTTCGTAAACTATAAGTGTAAAAAGTGCAACAAAGTAGGGCATTTGTGTAAGATGTGCAATCAAATGAACTACGTGTCATCGGGGGATGTGAGCGAGGACGACGATGGTAAGTCGCTTTATAACATTAGTTCAGCTCGGGGGGAACCTTTGACAGAAACGGTCACAATAAACGGTCAAAATTTCAAATTTCAAATTGATAGTGGATCAGCTGTGACAGTCATATCTGAGGATACTTATAAAAAGTTATTTGCAAGTATACCATTACATACGTCACACAAGAGATTTTATAGTTACACGGGTAACCAAATGCATTGCGCAGGCTATGTGCGTTTAGCAATAACTTATATGCAGCGCACACACACACTGGATGTGTTCGTTATACGTCACGGCGGCCCACCGCTACTAGGGCGCGATTTCAAATCAGTATTTAAATTAAAATTAGCTCAAGTTAATTTTCTTAATGATAGTCTAAGCATAATTGAGCGGTTGCAAATACAGTTCCCTGAAGTATTTTCAGACAAGCTGGGCACTTTCAAAAACTATAACGTAAAATTAAAACTACAGAATGATGCAAAACCTCTGCGCGACAAAGTCGAAAAATATATAGAACGGTTACTAAACCTAGGAGTGTTAAAACCCGTTAAACATTCGGACTATGCATCACCTATAGTGCCCGTACTCAAACGAGATGTTTCGGTCAGATTATGTGCGGATTATTTAGTGACGATTAACAAGCAATTTGCCAACCATTCACGAATTATTTTCTAAATTACACGGTGGTCAGCAGTTCTCGAAAATTGATTTGTCCATGGCTTACAATCAATTTCTGCTCGATGATGAGTCACAAAACATAACCTGTATTAACACTCACCGGGGATTGTTCAAATATACGCGTCTAGTATTCGGCTTGTCGAGCGCACCGTCTATTTTCCAGCGCGCAATGGAAACTGTTTTGTCAGGATTGGACGGTGTGTTATGCCTGTTAGATGACGTATTGATAACAGCAAAAACAAAAGATTTGCATATGGAAAAACTACATATAGTTCTCAAAAGACTTCAGGACGCGGGGCTAACATTGCGAAAGGACAAATGTGATTTTTTTAAAGACGAAATACGTTATTTAGGATATGTAATCAACAAGAACGGGCTAAAGAAAGATCCGTCAAAGGTAAAAGCAATTATCGACGCTCCCCTACCTACTTATGTTAACACTTTACAATCTTTTTTAGGACTTGTTAACTATTATCGGAATTTTGTTCCTCAAGCATCAAGCAGACTCAGTCCTTTGTATGATCTATTAAGGAAAGGAGACAGCAATTCATCAGAATGCATTCGATGAAATAAAAAACGTGTTAACACATTTTGACCCAAATTCGAAAATAATTTTGACGGTAGATGCATCTCCACACAGGTTAGGCGCTATTTTATCGCAAGTAGGTAATGACTTGTTAGAACGACCCATATCATTCGCGTCCCGCACGCTCGAGTCAGCCGAAAAACGATACTCGCAAATACAGAAAGAAGCCACAGCGATTATATTTTGTGTAAGGCGTTATCATCAATATTTATATGGCAGATCCGAACCATTTGTATTACGTACTGACCACAAACCCTTGATTTCTATTTTTGGTCCCTATAAGGGCATACCAGAGGTAACGGCTAACTGGCTACAAAGATATGCAATGTTTTTAAGCGCATATAATTACACAATCGAGTACGTTCGGAGTGCCGATAACAACGCAGACTATTTGTCACGAGCGAGTTTACGTCACGAGCAGACAGAGGAGCGGGGAGACAGAGGCGCGGGCGCGCACGCCGCAGCATCCGCGGCGCCTATCGACCGGGCCACTACGTTAACTTTGTGGTTGAAGGCAGTATTCCAGTGACACTGGACGAATTGAGAAAAGAAACTGCCAAGGATATTACATTAGCGAAAGTAATTAAATACATTCATCAAGGTTGGCCTAGATATTTATTGTCGGATTTAAGTATTAAGCCCTATTATTTGTGTAAGACACAACTATCACACGAAAATGGTTGTCTTATGAGAGGACATAAGGTAGTTCTTCCAGAAACGTTGCGCTCAAAACTTTTACACGAGTTACATAATTCGCATTTGGGCATTGTGAAAACCAAAGCTGAGGCTAGATCACGATTTTGGTTCCCAGGGGTAGACGCGGCGTTGGAGACAATGATCAACAGTGGCGCCCTTCCCCACCGCGAACGCCGATTGCTCCGTGGCGGTACCCGCCAATGCCATTCTATAGGATACACATTGATTTTCTAGGGCCGTTGAATAATCAAATGTTTCTCGTGGTAGTAGACGCGCACACCAAATGGGTGGAGTTGTACGACGTTACTATGTCAACAACTTCCACAACCGTCGTAGGAAAGCTATACGACTTTATGTTGAAGTACGGTCTACCACATACAATAGTAAGTGACAACGGGACCGCGTTTACGTCATTTGAATTTAAGATTTTTTGTACAAGAAACGGCATCGACCATTTGACGTCACCAGCCTACAATCCAGAAAGTAACAGGCAAGCGGAAAGTTTCGTCAAAATCGTGAAAAAAGGCATTAAATCATGTGTCATCTCTTCGCGCAATAAAAGTGATTGCAAGTTAAAAATATTAAAATACTTATTTGACTATAGGAAATCAGTCCATTCTGTCACGGGGTTCTCACCAGCTGATCTAGTGTTTGGCCGCAAGTTGAGGTCACGCTTAGACTTAATCAATCCGAAAACGCCGGCGGCCTCACTCACAACCCCTACTAATAATGTTCATCGTCAACAGTGTTCGCAAATTGAATCATGTGGACGATATAATAAACAAGTGTTTAAACCAGGGGAAAATATAATGTACAAAAAGTTCATAAACAATGTTAAATACCATTGGTGTAGAGGTATTATTAAATAATAATAATAATAATAATAATATCGTTTATTTATAACATAAGGCATATTTTACAGTCAAATATCTTAAAATATAAAAGAAGACAGTTTCTTATTTGCCTGAACTAGGTTGAACCTGTGTTTCAGGATATAAAGTGCTTAAAACTTATAATAATAATAAATTAACAAAGGGTATGGTATATGAATACTTAAATTAAAGACACAGCAAAACTATTATTTTCTTACAGTCAGGAGATCTTCTGTCTCTCCGTAAGATATGCTAAGTAGATGTTCAAGAATAGTCTTTTTACAGCTAAAATAGTTTAATTTATACATACTTAATTTTCTATTTAATCTATTGTACAGAAATGGGCCTAAGAATGTAAAGAATCTATTTACAAAGACATATTTTGAGGATGCTTTAGAAACGCAGACAATGTCATTTCGTCTCTTATTATTTATGGATTTGGCGTAATAGGAAAGCATGGTGTGTTGTTTTAAAACTGAGTGCATAATGAAAAGCTGGCGAACAGTCATCACGTTGCAGGATTTGTAAAGCAGATCAGTGGGGTAGAGAAAAGGGTGGAAATTGGCTACTTTTAAAATAGCTCTCTGAGCCCTTTCAAGAGGCAGTAGATGCGTTTTTGGTGCTCCACCCCATGAGGTGATACAGTATTGGATTACAGATTGACCTAGGGCCAAATAGACTTGTTTGACCAATTTTGAATCTGCAATCGTTCTCAACTTTTTAAAAACATAAATTAATTTGCGCACTCTATTCACTAGGCTATCAATATGAGGTCTAAAGGAGAGTGTTTCATCTATAATAACCCCGAGATATTTAATGTTGCCTGTTTTGAGGATAAAAGGACAATTACACATGCTGACTGGGTGGAATCCACATTTATGGGCATACAGTTGAGAGTTAGTAATGTTAAATTGAGGCTTGCGCATGGAGAAATGAATATATTTTGTCTTGTCAGCATTTAGTGTTAGTAAATTGCTTTGCAGCCAATTAGTCACAGTATTAAAACCTTGTTGAGCGTATTCGTACAATTCGTTACTGGTTTTCGCGGTAAAGATTAACGCCGTGTCGTCGGCATATGATATGAGTTTGCCTTGTTTAATATTTAAATTACACAGATCGTTAATGTAAATCAGGAATAGGGTTGGGCCCAGAATGCTTCCCTGAGGAACACCATAACCAGTACCTTTTTGCTCATCGCTAATAATATCGTCTATTTTAACATATTGAGATCGATCGTCTAAGTAGTCAGCAAAAAGTTTCAGCGGTGTTCCCCTGATTCCTAAAGCCTCTAATTTTTTTAGAAGCATAGGAACGGACACCGTATCGAAGGCTTTGGCTAGATCAAGGAAAACCCCCAGGGTCTGGTTTCCTTTGCCAAGTTCTTCTGCGGTATAATCAATCAGACTATGCACCGCATCGGCTGTGGATAATTTGACTCTGAACCCAAATTGCGCAGATGATAATAAATTGTTTTTTTCTAGGTAATTAACTAGTCTATTGTTTACAATTTTCTCTAGTATTTTAGATATTGAAGGGAGTAAAGATATCGGTCTATAATTATTTACAAATTTTTTGTTTCCAGATTTAAAGATAGGGATTACAACTGCTTTTTTCAGACATCTAGGGAAAATACCTTCAGATAAACAAATATGAAATATATGCGTTAAGGGAGGTACTAGGATATGCTTAAAGGTTTTAAGGATCTTATTGCTTATATTATCCCATCCAACTGCACAGTCATCTTTTAGACTAGATATGATTCGGGTTATTTCGTCTTCGTCAGTATCCAGCAAGCCAAAAGATTTTAAAGCACATCTATTATTTTGGGAAGATGGTGGCAAACAGTAATGTTTTGGAATCTGTTCGGCAAGAGTTTTACCAATATTTACAAAAAAGTTATTAACGTGGTTGGCTGACAAGAGAGGTGATGGATTAGAAAGCAGCAAGCTCGAATTTGAATCACGCTGTTTTGTCCTATAGGTCACGTTCTTAATATGTTTCCAAAGTTGTTTACTATTTTTTCCTGCTCTATTTAATTCATTTTTATCGTAATTAATTTTTAAGTTCTTTAGGAGGTTGTTGCAAAAATTTCTGTATCTCTTATAGGTTATTTTAATGATTAGATTATCAGGGTTACTCCTAGATCTCTGATGGAGTTTATTAAAAGGAGACTGGGTAAAGTACTTTACCTTATTCAAGACTTGAGTTCGTCGTGTGATGCTAAAAAACATAAGAACCAAATATTATTATATAAAGGTAATAAAGGTAATGTTTCACAACAGCCACAACACCAGCTTGACCTTGACGACTTCAACAGCTGTCACAACGAGCCATCGTCTGTCAGGGACAGAGTCCCGCGGGGAGGGAAACTGATGAGGCAAATCTGCAATAACCACCGTCTGCAGACGCAGCTATTGGGTCTGTTCCAGTTTCAAGGAATCCAGACAGACTTTTGAGAAACATTCCCAGGGTAGATTACAGACCTTTCCTGTAACTATGGTCTGTACTAATTTAGTTATTAATCTTGTTTTTGTGCACAAGTTTGGTACATTTTTGGTCAAATAATGGGAGGAAATGTTATATATGTGTATGTCTACATTGTGTATGTGTGCGTGGGTTGCGTCCCTGCACTGCTCTAACCTGACAATAAACCAGTGTACTTCTAGCTGTTAGTTGTTTCACTTGCCCCTACGCACCTACTTAACAGATATAGAGAACCTGTATTCTGTAGCTATTTCACCGTGGTAATTTAGGTGAAGTGAGTTATCAATCCTTAGCCTAGAATCTGGGGGCAGGATTGGGTAAGAAGAATACAATAATATGGTCGATATTTATGTAAAACCAAGTCGGTTAATTTCATTTGTTTGTTACCTAATTATGAAGGTACCTACTGAATAAATAATCCGACTTTGTTTTACATTAGATCCCACAACTTTCTGCAGTTGAAGAACGCGAGACTTGTGTTTTTTACATGTTATGTTTTTGATGGAATTAGAATGTCAGCTTAATTCATTCTCACCGTACATAAGTTTTCACGGTAAGTTTTATTTACAGAATCGAGACAGAGATAAAAAAAAAATTGACACTTTGAAATACATGTTACAATCAAGTCATAATAAAACAGCACACAAATGTATTGTCACAAGTCTGATCCTAATCCCCAAACTAGGCCTGGACCTGTATTTTGGGGTTCAGCGTTCAGCCATGGGTTCTATTTTCAATCTAAGAAATTGTGGAGGAGTTTCGCTACATAGTTGACAGCCGTTATTTCCATTTGGTAATAACCTTGGTAAAACATATAGGTAAAAATATTGCTTATTGCACAGTAGGAATTAAAATTATAAAAAGAAAGTAATCAATATAAAAGTTATGTTTTTTTTTGTATGTCTGTATATGAAATTGTGTGAGTTGATATGTGTAAGTGTGCCTGTGGTGGGAGTGTGTTGTGTGTGTGAGATGGGAGTGAGAGACTGTCTGGTTAGGTACGCACCTTCGAATGTGTGTATGGACGGAAGTTAAGTATGGACGACAGTTTCTATGGATTTACGATCAATTATAGATAGATAGCTCTAAAGGAGTACGCAGATGTGTACAGTTCACTTTGGTACGCCCTCATTTCACCGGTTATGTTCAAGTTTCATGATACCTTACTAAAGAACTTGACTGTTATGTACAACTAAAAAGAAAAACATAAAAAAAACAAATAAATACTACCGACTTCCAATTAAAAACACTACAAAGTGCACAGCAAATCTGTCCTTACTTTTTTTGTATGAATTCGATATTCTTCTCCCTAGAGAAGTATAGATACAGGTAGGTAGGTAAGTAGGGTAGGTACAGGTAGGTAGGTAAGTAGAGTAGGTACAGGTAGGTAGGTAAGTATGGTAGGATAGGCAGTTAACGGGAGCGAAGCCGCGGGCACAGCTAGTAATATTATAAATGAGAAAGTAACTCTGTCTGTTTGTCTCTCTGTCTGTTACCTTTTCACCCTAAAACCGATGAACCGATTTAGGTGAAATTTGGTATGGAGATAGTTTGAGACCCTGGGAAAGATAACGAGTAGTTTTTATCCCGGAAATCATCCTTAAGTGGGTGGAATTTTGTATGATGAACTAATACTTTCTTAAGTAGGTAAGGCGGCCCATACCAACAATATTATTGCGCGTATATAAAATAGTCTATTAGAAGTACTAATGCTACGCAGACGAAGTCGCGGGCAACAAGTCAAATAAAAGGTATTTTGTTTCAGCAATATACTGGTCGAGCTAAACCGAAGGCCCCAAGTTGATCGCGAATGAATTTTACATGAGCTCAACAGAAAAGCTAAATTAAATAAATACAAATCGTGGACCGTACATATCTAAGCTGCCAATTTAAATATACTGTAAACTAAGTAGAAGGCTATACCAATATTATGTAAGGTACCTACTTACTTAGAGTTGAATATAATTGTAAGTCATTGTGAACGGATTGGAAGGTTTACTAGCTATACAAGTGCTATCACTCACATATGGCTAGATTGTACTAAGATTAGGATCCAGCCTATTGATGAACCCTAGGAAAAGGCAAACAAATAAAATATTGTTAGTAGCTTTAATTCGAAACTAGGATTATGTATTTTTGAATATGAAAATTATTATATTTATTTTAGTTGTATTTTTTTGGGTGGTTTACAGGTACCAAAATTATAAAGTTTATAGTAAAATTGACAACGAAGAGCCATATGTAAAACTCCACAATTAGCAAAAGAACATGAGCATGGTCATCCTTTGTGAATCTTTTGATTGTACCTCATCACCATCATCATATCAGCCGAAAGACGTGCACTGCTGGACACTAGCCGCCCCCAAACGCCGCCACATTGACCAGTCGTCTCGAATCGAGCGGATCCCCGCAATCTCCATCAGGTCATCGATCCACCTGGTGGGAGGCCTTCCAACGCAACGTCTTACGGTTCGCGGTCGACACTCCAGAATGTTTGTGCTCCATCGGCCATCGGTTCTGCGAGCAATGTGCCCTGCCCAGTGCCACTTAAGTTTGACAATTCTTTGCGCTTGATTGTACGTTCAGCTGCAGAGAAACCTCACTCCCTAGAAGTGTTTAAAAAGCGACACCTATGGGCAGGAGGATATTCTATGACGTTTACGTGCGCCGCGTGCGCGCCATCTCTGTGACCACAATGAAGTTAGTTTTCTGTAGAAACTGACATCGATTTCACAAAATAAGCGTGCAAGATACCCATTTAACAATAATTGTTTACGTTATTGATACAAAATTGTCATGCGCTAACCAACATCAGCATATTATATATGGCGAAATGCTTTGTCTTATAGCACCAGATCACGATATTCACAATATCACGATGACGGCTGGATTGATTTTTGTAATCAATCGGACGTGGTCCTTGGCTGTTACACTTCACTTCACCAGTTTCTTGTTTTCTGTTCACCGTCGCACCCATAAACGAGCTGTATTTCTCTATAAAGAAGGAAATTAAAAAGTTAGATTTCTAAGGGCAAAAAAATTAAATATAAATTGATTATAGTTTAGATTACACTTACGTCAACATTTCCAAAAGGACGATTATTTTCACTTTTAAAAAGTTACTCAATCGATATCAATCCATATGTTATTGTAATTATAAGTCTTTAGTCGAACAACACAAGCAGATGAATAATTATGATATGATGCTATGTCATGTTTTACTTAACAAAATTATAAGCTTACCCTCAATCTTCTTCGTAATTTAATTTTTATATAATTTTATAAACGTCACGGCCGACATGAATAATGTGATGGAATGGATGGATTTATAAAAAATTGTTTTGATCCATAATAATTTTCAGAATGGCGCAGCGGTATAGCAGCTTGACAAGTGAGTTATATGGTCCAGGTTCGAATCTTGCTTCGGCCTAACGATTTTATTAATTTTAAATTTGTGTTGTGAGTTTTTAGAAATCTGTTAAAAAGTATAATGTTTGTTAAACACATTTGGAAGTTTAAAAATATCAATAGGTAGCGATGGAGATTACCTAGCGGTCGCTTGGATGAGCACCGTCAGTTTTTTTTATTTCTAGTTAGAATATCTTAGCAGTTTCATTGATCACAGAGATGGCGCGCACGCGGCGCATGTAAACACCGTAGTATATCCTCCTGTTCATAGATGTCGCTTTGATAAATTTCTAGGGGTGACAATTCTTTGCTGCTGTATGTACCAACATGTAGATAAAACATAAATCTCTTGACTAATGATTTCAAACCTGAATCGAAAATTACTCCTGTGGTTTCTATTCACAAGTTTTTTATTTTCTATTTTCTCATCTTTATAAATATACTTTCTTTCTTTCTGTTTTTTTGTCTTAAAGGAAAATATAATATGATTCTCATCATCATCTGCTTACCCCAATTAGATTGCATTCAGCTTCCAGTCTAGTATAGTACTGTAGTATTTTACATATAGTGACTGCCTATCTGCCCAGCACAACCCAGTTACTGGGTATCACGATATTCAGTAACTGGGTTGCTCGTGGTTTATATTTATACATTACTATCGTAGAGTGGAGACAATACGAGAATAAAGTATAAACATAACCATGAGCAATTTTGCCATGGATATTAAGCCTCATGATCTCCAAGTAATTCCTTTGAAGTAGCGTTGTTCCAGTTTTTTTTTAATTTAGCTTTTCTTTGGAGGCACGGCATTATATTAATGATATCACAAAAATTAAACGTGTAACGTTTTATAAAATCGGCGACTCGGCCTAGTAATTAATTTCATTAGATTTTATGGAATTAATTAACACTTGTTTGATAACTTTATGCTTGGGGCCATGCGTAGAGCGTTCTCGGTACTGCTAGGTAGGTACTAATACATAGTAGGTATACGATAGATCTATTTGCGCAAGTGTATGATTTAATCTTATTAAATTAATTACTTTAACATAATTTGAAAAGCCAATGACAGCCTACCACCATCAATCTCTATTTCTCATTTTAAAGCCATTCTAAAATGTAATTTCTATTCAAATCTAACCAAAACAATTTTTCTGCCAGTTTTTCAGTTGTAAGATTTCCGCCAGCAAGCAGCTTTCACAATGCAATGGAGACGCTCCTAGCCGCCGCAGGAGACGCCCTGGGCGTTGGGAGTCGCAAGCCGATTCCTGGCCACCATAGACGCGAGCTTACGGACGTGGATAATGAGTAGCTCGCCGGCCGATAAGGACCAGGCAGCCTGAGTCGACGGCACGTAGTCTTCCAAGCGCGGCTCAAAAAGATGGCAGCAGAAATTGACGGTGTCCGCTAGGGCCGATAGGCATCGGCGCGTCTCGGTCGCGGATAAATTTGAAAGAGATTCACCGGGGCCCTGGCAAAGCCACTGGTTGATATCCCAGCCCAAAAAGAAAGCCTTCACAGTACTCACTATATTTTTGTAAGGGTTAATTTTTGGAATGGAAGGACGAAATCACATCTAAGAGGTAGTACACTGGTTTTAGAAGTCATTCGATCGAATTTGAAAAGCTCTTTGTGAAGCTGTGAATTCATACAAGATTCTATAGTATTTGAACGAAAACGTTTACGTAAAGACAGGACAGATAATACAGGTTGTTCAAGAACATTATAAGGTCAACAATGTTTGGTAAGAAGCGAACAAATATTGAAATCTGTCTTAGTTTCAAAATTTCATCGTAAATGTTTTATAGCCTCACTGTAATCTATTCTACAATTTGGTCATCCAATATGCCTAAAAAAACTCAGACACTCGAAAATCAGAAATAGTATAAAATCATATTGTAAATTCACACAGGATTTCGTTACCGAGTGACATGAACGTGTGGTTGACCTCTAATTAGGTTGATGTTATACACTGAAACACGGTACCTATCCATGAAAAGTAATAGCCTACATCAATTGGCCGTATTTATTATATTGATAATATCGCGCGAATTTTATCGCCATTGCTTGAGGTGTCGCGCTTTTAGGGTTGTTACACTGACATTTCCTTTTTTATAAGCAGTTAGTTCCGAATCAGGCCGAGACAGCTTAGTTATGGCCAGTCCCAACAGACGGTGCCCGTTCACGAACATGACGCATGGATTGGCATCACTCAGCTCAAATATAATGTAGGGAACCACTATTATCAGAGAGATATTAGAGTGAAAATGAGACACTTTCAACTTCCAAGGCAATTTAATTCAAGTAAATAATTTATTCAACTTAAATCACAGACTCGGAAACTATCAGACAAATGCCACTTTCAAAAGATTTTCTTGGAATCGTTGTTTGGGGTTTTGGGTGTGGAGTTACGTTGTACGAGTATGTTGTATCTGATTGCTGAAGAATGCCTAATTAAGAATATAATTAAATACACGTTTCTTCAGAAACTGCTTTGCTCCGTTGTCTGCTGAGCATAAGAAAGAATATAAAAAAATAGATAAGAAAAAAGTTCTCTGTATCTGTGTGTCTGTCTGTGGCATCATAGCTCCTAAACGGATGAACCGATTTAATTTTTTATTATTTTTTGAAAGGTGATTTTTTGAGAGTGTTCTTAGCTACGTTTGAATAAAATCGGTTCAGCTGTTCCAAAGTTATGGGCGTTTTACTGTTTGAATCGGAGTGTTTTCGCAAGATATCGTGTCATAATTACGTGTTCAATAGATTGCCGATCGAAGCGTATCTACTATGTACTAGATAAATTATGTAGCATGAAATAAAAATGTGTCAAGGGCTTTTAAAATTTTGAAATTTTACTTGTTGTTTCTTTAGAAACATTGTAATTAATGAAAAAATATACGGAAATATGATCCGCCACCAAATAATAGTGCCAGTGAATAATGTGATTAAATCTAGTTTTATTAAATTTTGCTCTTTATGTTGATGTTTTTGTTTTTTGACCGATAGTAAATTAATAAATAATGTTTTTTTTTTTTAAATTCTTACCTGCCCTAAATATATACATACCTACCCTAAATATTCTACATGTTAATTAAATTTCATAGTTATGCGTCTAAAGTGTTTGTATAAATGCAACTTATTCTATTATATTTCTATTTCTTTTGTGTGACACATATGTTACAGATATTGTAATATTCCATTGTGTTTATTTTGTGTGATTGAATTTTTTTTTTGTTATTCACTCATGATTGCCTGGGTTCGGTTCCCAGTTTGGGCAAAGTGTTATTGGGTGTTAAAAATTCTCAGTAACAGCCCGGAGTCCGGTATTTATGCCACGCTGAACACAGTTAATTTCATTCTCCGGGACTTAGTCGAGCTTCATTGCTTCGACGCTTTTCTGGTGGTTAGAGGAGTGGTTTGGAAATAGTGCGGTGGGATTGTACCAAAAAAGGCTGATGACAATAGGCTCGCCCCGTATTATATGGGACTTAAACCTATTTATTTCAATTAGGCTTGTCAATTAATTCATATTGAAAAGGCTCAGTGAGCTTACCACCCATGTTGTAATATCAAATAACTTACGTTAAAAGTGAAAAATGTTATTGGGTTTTTCCATTAGGAATTTCTCAGTAATAGCCCGGAGTCCGGTACTTCTGCCAGGCTGATGACAATAGGTTCGCCCCGTATTATATGAGATTAAAACATAACTGGCAAAATGTGGTTGAACCATACCTAACACTTCGGAATACAGGTACATACCAAAAGACAACAACACAATAGGGTTGTTTCCTGGATAGAAAAATTATAATTCTATTTAATCTGTCAGTGAGATAATCAAATAATATTGGAACCGTATTTTTTGCTTTATCAAATAAATTTAAACTGACAAAGATAAAGCGTATCAAAGTTAAGGAATGGGGGCTTATGAAGTCACTTTGTCAGTATAAAGTGTAGCACACCGTGACGTCACATGATATTTCAACGCATTGTATCATCGTAATTTTTTGTCCACTAACCTATTATGAAATGAAAAGTAAAACATCCCTCCTATTGGGCACCGATATAAACGGATTATAAATCAAGGATGAAAACATTTATTATTATAAATTGCTTACATCCATTTAGCTGAGTATGCTGACTGCTGAGCTGAGCTACTGTCAATCAATCAATCTGCCTAGCTTTTCCCAACTATTCAGTCTAACTGGATTCAGCTGAGTGCCAGTATTTTACTGGCAGCGGCTGATCTGGCCTCCACAACCCAGTAACTGGGTTAAACGATACCCCTTGACAAGACTGGTGTCAGGTTGTATATGTAAGAGTATATTAAGCCACTGTAATTACTGTTATTTACCATGCTATGGTATTAATAAACTCGCCACTTGCGTGCATATTTTATTCCTGAAAACATATTTTATGTCTGCAAAATCAACACTAAAGTCAGTAATTTCAAAACTGACAACCCTGGCCCCAATTAATTATATTGTATTGTTTCTACGGTACACTCCGACTGTCGATTATGGAATATCGAATATTCCGTACGCCTAAGTGAACAGTATTGCAGTAATCAATTTAAACAATTTCATTAAAAGCCTCTCCATTGTGGAATCCGATAAGGCTTTTCTTTTTTGTAAAAAGAAAATGGTAGCTGATCAGCTTGATGTGGAGTATTGATTTCTTGAATATTCATTGAGTACGAGGCTTAAGCTCAGAGATCCTATTGTAATGTTTGAGTTTCATTTCTTGAAATTTCGGTAACATCATAGTAGTTTTCTCCGAAGGGTTATAGGCCGAGGTGTTCTTATAGTACATTCACATTTAGGTATGCTAAAGTGCTATATAATGGAGGCGAGCCTGTTGCCATCCACCGGGTACAAGTCCAGGCTCGATTTTGTTACTGAGATATTCCAGATATAAAATCCTGGTAGCATCTTGCCCACATTGAAATCTATTCCAGGAATTTATACTTAATCACAGATAATATAATACTGCCACACAGATGCCTCATCCCATAAAAAGAAACCGTGCCACGTAACTAGCGTTTTTAATCTGATTATACCGATTATTTTTTGTAAATTGATTGCGTTCGGTTCCGTTCCACGGCGATAGATAAATCACCATCTAATAATCAATCGATATGTATAGATAAATCTAATAATCACGACAGTACGTCGGGACAGTTACTTTGTTGGGGATGAGACACTACCACATAGCACTTGCAACTACTACCAATAGACTACAAGGCAGTCTTAGTTCGTAGATTTTTGAGTTTGACCGTAAAAGTCTTGCTTAAGGTGCCTGTAAACGGGCTATTTTTTCAACAATTTCTTGCTGCCTGCCGTCAAGTTGCCAACTATATCGCTCAATACAGTGCAACAATTGCTGCAATCTTGCAGTGTAGTCCGGCGATATGGCCAAGTTATTTCAAAGTTGCCGCATATATTCAATGTCTTGCCAACTAGATTGCAAATGATTTATCCCGCTTTGACTTTACTACAATATAGCCTTATATCGTCTTTGCTCTGATGTATAGGTGCATCTCTTTTCCCTCACCAGGTTTCCTCCGCCTCGTCCTGTCGCTACCTGATTAGTGAAGTTGTTTTGCATCCGTTGTTGATTTTATTCTGTTCATCATGGCCGAGTGCTCAAACGAAAAGATTTGAAACTTTATCAAAGAAATCCATGTACGTCCTGAATTATGGTATGTAAAAGCTAGTGCGTATAAAGTTCGTAACCTTAAGGGGTTGAGGTCGAACAGTTGACAATCGACATCTGAGGTTCTAAGCCACGCCCACTGTCATCGATTGCTTAGGGGCAAACTTTAAATTGGAGCGAAAACTATTTGAAAATTAAATTCACAAGGCCGACCACAGAGGCCCACATCATAAACGGACTCTGTCGATAGTTTTTACAAAAACATTACCGCGTAAATTCTTAGAATTAATATTTGTTTCGGGATATTTACCATGTATATTTTGTTTTTTGTTGAGAGCTCGATATTTCGGCACCGTTACAAGCGCCATGATCACGAGAACTAAAGTCTTTGCGGGTGGGTGTTGTTTACGAGCTGACATATCTGTCTACCCTTGGAAAAGTCTGGAGTTTATAATATTATTTGTAGCTGTGGGCAATCATATATTGGACAGACGAAGCGAACTGTTGCTTGCCGAATCAAGGAACACATTAGGGCAGTAAAAAACAACGATACCCAAAAATCGGCCATAGCAGAACATCTTCTCGAATCAGGGCCAAACCACTGGATTGAGTTACATGACCCACAGGTTATCTCGACTGAACGCCATTACATACCTAGAATGGTTCGGGAAGCAATTGAAATAACCAAATGCAAAAATTTCAATAGGGACGACGGGTTTCAATTGTCGAGAGCCTGGAATCCAGTGGTTCAACTATGTAAAGATCGAAAAACTACTGATCAATTGTCAAAAGTGGATACAGTGAGCATCGTTTGTCGTGAACAATATCGTGTAACTAGTGAGACGAGTGCTGAACAGTGTCGAGTAACTAGTGAGACGAGTTCTGGTGGTAGCGACATCGTGCGTGAAAAACGAGTGAGGAAGAGGGTAGACAGATATGTCAGCTCGTAAACAACACCCACCCGCAAAGACTTTAGTTCTCGTGATCATGGCGCTTGTAACGGTGCCGAAATATCGAGCTCTCAACAAAAAACAAAATATACATGGTAAATATCCCGAAACAAATATTAATTCTAATGATTGTGACCATGTCAGCTTAAAAACTTATAATGCGTAAATTCTTATTTCAAACTGGCGGCTAGCATCTGACATCGGATCGTTCACTGTTATTTTGCCTATGAATGCAACCTTATTGATACGAAAATAAAGATCACTAAAATAGGTAATCTGGCTAGTGTCATACGAGTCTTTGCCGTGCCAATTGAATAAATATTAAAATTATGTCTGGTTCTATGTGACTGCCACATTTATAAGAACACAGTACGTTACATTTTTTCATATTGGTTTAATAGCCAGATAATTTTATTTATATTATTTTAATGAGTTTTACTATACTGAAATGGACTGTGCAATATTAAACTGGAAACTTCAAATTTAAATTGGTGCTTTCAGTAATCAATTTTATCATTATTTACAATAGGAAAGTTACATCAAATTGTAAAGACACCTTACCCAAATTAGCAAATATCCAAAACTTACTAGGTTTGGAATTGTCTTTCTTAGGCATGTTTAAAATATGCAATAGAATATATGACGCTATTAATATCATTTGTACAATTAGTAGGTTCATATTCCTTGTTTATTATTCTCTTGAAATCTTAATATGTCATTTAGTTACTAATACAAGATGACTTTCCGCTATCCTGGAATATAATAACTACAAAGTACTTACTGGGTTTTGATATACATCAGCCCTCTGTGGTGAGGTCACGTGGTGCCGTTTTTCTGTATATTAGAGTTTAAAAACAAATAGACAGGGCGCAAAAAACTCGGTCATGTAAACTTATATAATACATAAATTAAAAAAAACCGGTCAAGTGCGAGTTGCACTCGTGCACAAAGGTTCCGTACCATTATCGCAAAAAACGGAAAATAGACACGTATGTTGTATGGGAGCCCCACTTAAATATTGATTTTATTCTGTTTTTAGTATTTGTTGTTATAGTGGCAACAGAAATACACCATCTGTAAAAATAATAATTGCCTAGCTATGACGGTTCATGAGATACAGCGTGGTGACAGACGGACAGACAGACAGGGAGATAGACGGAACCCTAATAATGCTGTATGTGATTGTAAGCGGGTCACTAGAGAACGGCTGAAACTATTTCTTGCTATTGTTTGTTATATATAGAAAGAAAAAAAATGTTTATATGCGCCAGGCATGACGCATGCCATAAAAAAAACCGGCTAAGTGCGAGTCGGACTCGCGCACGAAGTGTTCCGTACTTGTTAAATTGTGGTTTACGATTAATGACGTATTAAAAAAAACTACTTACTTGATCTCGTTTAAACCAATTTTCGGTGGAAGTTTACATGGTAATGTACATCATATATTATTTATAGTTTTATCATTCTCTTATTTTAGAAGTTTCAGGGGGGGGACACATTTTACCACTTTGGAAGTGTCTCTCACGCAAACTATTCAGTTTAGAAAAAAATTATATTTGTAACTTCAATATCATTTTTGAAGACCTATCCATAGATACCCCACACGTAAAGGTAGGATGAAAAAAAATATATTGAGATTCAGTTTTTTTCTATTTTTATTTGAAAATCTTAATGCAGTTCATAGAATACACCTACTTACCAAGTTTCAACAGCATAATTCTTATAGTTTCGGAAAAAAGTGGCTGTGACATACGGACGGACAGACAGACATGACGAATCCATAAGAGTTCCGTTTTTTAACTTATGGTTACAACCACGCATATGTGTTTATGATACTGTAAAAGCCAAACTGTTGTTTCAGTTTACAAAAAAAAACTATGATGAAACTTATTATTTATCGGTAAAACAGATTTACTAAGTCTTACCGGTAAAAGTCCGAAATCATCATCATCTACCTGCCCTTGTCCCATGTTACTTGGGGTCGGCGCAACACGTTTTCTTCTTCCATATCGTCCTGTCCCTCACCACGCTATAATTGACTCCCTTTTCTTTCATATCAATACTCACACAGTCCATCTATCTTTTCTATGGCCGTCCTCTCCCTATCCATCCCACTGACCTCTATCATACAAGTACGCTGGACTTCATATTATCAATGACAAAATGAAGACATTTGATTTTCGCCATTTTGGCGCTGATAGCAAAGTGACATAACGTGAGAGTCCATGGAACTAATATTAGAGATGGGACACAGCCTTCGGTAAAAAAATACTTTTATGGACTTTATTCGATCGTGAGAATAATATATACGTAAGAGAAAAAAAAAATCTAGTTATTTTTATTATGATTAATTTTTAAGTAATAGAATAATAGCTGTAAAGGTTAACTGAAAAATATTTTCAGTCAGATTGCAAGCTATAAACTAGTGGATAGCCTGCTAGTAAAGTTATAGCGCATAACTGTCAGATCAGTGAGATTTAAATATGGCGATAGGCTAACAACTTATCCTTAAAACTAGTATATTTGTGCAAGTATCTCCTTTTTTTTTTTTTTTCCGGCGTGGAAAATCCTCATTGGATGTCCTCCGCCCTGGGGGGGGGCGGGGGGTCTGTCAGACTCGTACTGACTAAAAACCACCCCGGTGTTCCATCTCACACCTACACCGGGGGTCGCGCCTCTGCGGGCCACAATCTCGGGTTGGTGGGGAGTGAGGTGTTGGACTCCCCCCGCGACGTCTCAGAGGGGCGGGCGTGGAACACTACGCGCCACCACCTCGGGTCCGGATGTGTGGGGGGCGACAGACGTCCCCGAGTCCGTCGCCCCTGGACCCATTTAGGGGGGCTGGAAGAGGGCGTTGTCCGCCCTCCGCCGACGCCCGGCGCGTCTGTTGCGGATTGGGTTAGCGGATGAAATCTCCCTCTCCCTCTCCGCAGCCTCCTTCTGCGAGACGACTGTTTCGCAGAAGGATACCACCGCGTCCCAGGACTTCTCGCTTCCGACCATAGACTCGACTACAGCTGGCAGCGACAGGTCACTGCCTACTTCAGAGATGAGGGCACGGCGTGGCTCCTCCCAAGCGGCACACTCTGCCAGCGTATGATCGACGCAGTGGTGACACCGGGCGTCCGGCTCCCTGTTTATGCGACACAGGTACTTCCCGAAGCAGCCATGCCCCGAGAGCACCTGCGTCACCCGAAACGAGAGGGAGCCGTGCCTCGTCCCGAGCCAGCGCTCGAGCACCGGCCGGACCGCCTCGATGGTAAGAGCAAGTATCTCCTCGCTCAAGTACACTTGTAAGTTAAATAATAATACTTAATATAATAATACTTACTTACTTTAATACTTATAATCGTTCGGATTCACTCGGTTGGCGCCCATCGGATTCGAGAAGGGAACATCATTTATACAATAATAATAATAAATGAGATGGATAATCATTGTCCAATGTTACCTTTGGACATTGACTCAGCATTCGGCACGGCTGACGCGTGGCCCAGATTAAATACTGTTTGGTTGCAACTTACACGCATAGAACACAAATAAATTTGTACGTTAGTGTGTATTAAGATAAAATAGTATATAAGCTGTAAAATATTGTAAATAAATCAGATTTGAATTTTATATTCTTGTCTTAGTACCCCTCACTGTGGCCAAGACACCTTTAGCCATCTCTGATCAGTCCTGTGAGCCTGCTGGGCGGGCAGTGAGTTTACCCTTCCCAAACCTGGAATTCCTGCCCACTATCCGTCTGTAACCTTAGGTCGCATGGTGCAGACATCCTGAACTTATCTATATATTTATTTATCACACACTAGGTATATGGTAGGTAGGGCTGTAGGGCTTATGGGTCTTAGGGTCGTAGGAACTGTTAGGCTGTGAGGTCTTAGTAGTTGCTTTAACGTACCATATATTTTCATGTACTAACATTAACATTACTGCGGCCTTGCGTGACGTATGTTAGGGTGGGCGTACAATCATTTACAACGGACGTACTCATAGCTGAGATCATGTCTCTGTAGTGTTAAGGTGCAAATAAGAGTGACATCTCATTCCAGCGAGGTGAAGACTTATATCAGTTTTCAACTCTGTTTCAGATGCAGATAATAAATTGTTTGACTTCAAAACATTTGTTAATAAAATTATAATTATTATGATATTATTCCAGAATTAATTCCAGGCTCAGGAACGTGGTGATTGGTACAAGAGAGAGGCCTGTGCTCAGCAGTGGGCGAAGTTGGGCTGTGGATGATCACGATGATGATGCCAGAATTTAGTATTACACATTGCTTTTGAACATATTATTACTGATTATTAGGCATTCATATAACATTCATCACCAATACCAATATGAGATATTTAGTTCCAACATACTACGAGAAGTCAATACAGTAGATGAGTGATACGCCTTGCCAAGACTACTATTTTGATATTAGTGTAATTTAAAAATATCACTAAAACTGATATATTAGTTACAATATTATAATATTTCCAGGCGATATTATATTACCTAATTTTGCGAAATATCGGTATTGACCTATCTCTAAATGTGTCAATTTTAGTTCCTGAGAACCTCGAGCGGGGCGCTTTGATGCAGCAAAAAAATCAACTGTCATTTCATATAAACACATCAACACGGTCTAGGGATATTTTTAAAAAAGCGAATTACTATCAATGTGTTAATCTATCTATCTATATATATAAAAGAAGAAACTGACTGACTGACTGACTGACTGATCGATCAACGCACAGCCTAAACCGCTAGGCCTAGAAGAATGAAATGTGGCAGAAAGGTTCCTCATATCGCGTAAGTGAGCACAAAGAAAGGATTTTTGGAAATTCCACCCCAAAGGGGGTAAAAAGGGGGTTGAAAGTTTGTATATAATTGCCACAGTTTGAAAGTTGGGCACGTGAAATTTTAGATTTACGCTCTTGTTTGATAAAAAGAATTAATGTATTTATTAGTTTTTGGATATTTGATCCCTAAGGGGGTAAAAAGGGGGTTGAAAGTTTGTATGACCTTTTTACAGTTTGCATATTGGACACACTTAATTTTACATTACGCTCTTGGTTGATAAAAATAATTAAAGTTGTTATTGGATTTTCTAAATTCCAACCCTAAGAGGGTAAAAAGGGGGTTGAAAGTTTGTATGTAATTTCTACAGTTTGTAAGAAGAACACTTGAAATTTTAGATTTACGCTCTTGGTTAATAAAAAGAATTAATCGTTATATTGGTTTTTGGAAATTCGACCCGTAAGGGGGTAAAAAGGGGGTACAAAGTTTGTATGAAATTTTTACAGTTTGTAAGTTGGACACGTGATATTTTAGACTTACGCTTTTGGTTCGTAAAAATAATTAATATATTTGTTGGTTTATGGAAATTTGACCCCTAAGAGTACAAAAAGAGGGTTGAAAGTTTGTTTGTAATTTCTTCAGTTTGTAAGTTGGACACGTGTAATTTTAGATTTACGCTTTTGGTTCTTAAAAAAAAATGTATTTATTGGTTTTTGAATATCGTCCCCTAAGGGGGTAAAAAGTTTGTATAAAGTTTTTACAGTTTGCAAATTGGACACATGAAATTTTACATAACACTCTTGGTTGATAAAAATAGTTAATGTTTTTATTGGAATTTCTAAATTCCGACCCTAAGGGGGTATAAAGGTGGTTGAAAGTTTGTATGTAATTTCTACAGTTTGTAAGAAGAACACTTTTAATTTTAGAATTACGCTCTTGGTTCGTAAAAAGAATTAATTCATATATTGGTTTTTGCAAATTCGACCCCTAAGGGTGTAAAACGAGGGCTGAAAGTTTTTTTTGTAATTTCTTCAGTTTGTAAGTTGGACACGTGTAATTTTAGATTTACGCTTTTGGTTCTTAAAAAATATTAATATATTTATTGGTTTTTGGAAATTCGTACCCTAAGGGGGTGAAAAGGGGGGTTGAAAGTTTGTATGTAATTTCTACAGTTTGAAAGTTGGACACGTGAAATTTTAGATTTAATCCTAGGTATATAAAAAAAACCATGAATTTATTAGTTTTTGGAAATTCTACCCCTATGGGGATAAAATAGGGGTTGTTACGTTATATGTAATTTCTTCGGTTTGGAAGGTAAAACATCTAAAATTATAGGCTTTCGCTCCTGATTAATAAGAAACAATGAGTTTAATTATTTCCGGAAATGCCACCCCTAACGGGGCAAAAGGGGGTTGAAAATTTGTATGTAATTTCTATAGTTTGTAAGTTAGAGTTGGAGTTGTTCAAAAGAATTCATGTAATTATTAGGTTTTAGAAATACTACCCCTAAGGGGGATAAAGTGGGGGTTGAAACTTTATAAGATATTTCTTCGGTTTGGAAGGTAAAATATCTAAAATAGTAGCTTTACGCTCTTGATTAATAAAAAAAGTAATGAGTTTATTGATTTCCGGAAATTCAACCTCTAATAGAGGTTAAAGGTGCAATTTGTTGGGTTTATATATTTGAAACTTGGCATCAATACTAACAGCAAATATTTTATATTTTTTATTGATTTTAAAGTAAAAGTTGTCATTACAAGTTTTTCAAAACTTCTCCTAAAATACGATTTAAGGGATGTTAAAGTTTGTATGGAAAATCTCATTTCTTGGATTAATAAACTTGAAACTTGGGACAAATACTAACCTAAGTAAATAATAAAGGATATCATTATTAGTTTTTCGAAACTACCGCTAAAAGATGATTAGGGGGGGGGTGTTGCAGATCTTGGTTTAATAAACTTGAAATTGTGCACAAATACTAACCTTAATAAATAATGTGGGTTGCCATTAGTTATTCGTTTTCCGGAACTATCCCCAAAATACTATTTAGGGGGTGATCAAGATTTTTGAAGTTTTTTATTAAACATAGCTTCTTTTAATGATGTAGGTGAGCATTAAGGAGGGAGTTTTGGAAATTCAACCTTTAAAGAGACATTTAATTGTGTAGATATTACTGACCTCCAACTAAAAACACTACAAAGTGAAAAATAAATTTCTTTTTCGAAGTTGGTGTCTTTGGTAGGTACCATTTTTTTTTCGTTATGGACACCGACTTCGAAAAAGAAAGTTAATTTTCACTTTGTAGTGTTTTTAGTTGGATGTCGGTAGTATTTTTTTGAAAAATATATTTTTTAATTTCACTTTTTAGGTGGACCTAATAGGCAATTTTTTGTGTATGTTCCTTTAGTAAGGTACTTGATTATTTTTTGTGTGTGTTCACCGATATTTCCGTCAACAAACACTGGGAAAACGGTCCAGTTCGGTAGTTCCAAATCGAGGAAGATTAAGATTCTTCAAAAAACCGTTGACACACCTAAAACAACTTATGGGAGTTATTCTAAAAAACTAATGATGGCAATTTATTATTGCCCAAGGTATAAGATTTGTAATAGACTTTCCAAAAAGGAGGAGGTTCTATGTTCTCTAAATCCTAACTTAAACCGTAGATATCTACGATATCCCATTTATTATTGATTTAACAATAGCTGATTTTTGATCGCCTTCACTAACTGCACATAATATAGTTGAATAAAATACAAAATCAAGCGAACGAAGTCGCGGGCGGAGTGCTAGTTATTTATATGACATGTATATATTTAAAAGATACGTTATTTTATATTCTACCATTTTTTAATAATGGTTAAGGTACTTCGATTAAAATTCCAGGATTTTATGGAAAAAAAATGAAGCATAGACGGAAACCGTATATGAATTAACTTTTAATTTATGAGTAAAAACTGAAAAAAATAGAAAAATCATTTAATTTGTGTTTATAAACTTGAAGTTAGTAGTCTGAGAAAGCGCCCATGATGTTCATACACATCGGCAACGATATGATGCTCAGAACAAGGTTGTCAATGTCTTGCTGCGGAATATTGTCCCATGTCCTTCTGAGGTGCGCAAAAAGTTGATCTTCTGTAGCCAGATTTTCAGGAACTTCCTTCAGAGCTCTTCTTTGCAGCATATCCCACGCATGCTCAATGGGATTTAGATCTGGCGATTGAGCAGGCCAGTCTAAGGCCCTAACATTGTGTGTATGTAACCAAGCTGCTACCGTTCTCGCCGTGTGTGCCCGGGCATTGTCGTGCATGAGCAGGAAATCTTGCCCCATTTGTGTTCTGTGGGGCAAGATTACGGGCCCCAGCACCTGTTGGACGTATCGTTCTGCCGTCATATTGCCCCGCACCCAAACGAGATCCGTTCGTCCTCCAAGACGAATTCCTGCCCAAACCATAATTGTTCCTCCTTGGTATGGGTGAACTTCCTGAGGGTTCTGAAGACGGCTCCATCGTCCAGGAACTCGCCAAACACGCATCCTTCGTGAATCTGGATGGAAGCCGAACCTGGATTCATCCGTGAACAGCACATTGGACCATTGCTCACGGCCCCAGTGCACGTGGTTCCGAACCCATTCTAATCGTCGTCCACGATTGCCTCTCCGTAAAGGTGGGACCCGGAGTGGTTTACGAGAGCGTAGATTGCTTTCATGCAGTCGCCTTCTTACAGTTTGGTCACTCACAAGCATTTGGTGTTCCACTCGCAGCCTTTGGACCAATTGAGTCGCCGTTACATTTGGTTGAGCTCGCGCAGTAATTTGCAAAAATCGGTCTTGTCTGGGGGTAGTGATGCGACTTGGCCCCCGGTGCCTATCCGCTACTTCACCTGTGGCACGATGGCGTGTCCACAATCTTGAAATTACATTTTGGTGGGTCCCTATGGCCTCAGCAACATTACGCTGAACAGACCCAGCTTCCAGCATTCCCACAGCTCGTAACATCTCCGCCCTCGTCAAATGTTGGCGTTTAAAAATGAAAAAAAACTGTAACTAAACGTAAATCGTATTGTTTTCTAAATTTCGCACAAATGAAAATTCCCTCTCCTACACATCAAGACATTTTTATGCCACCGAAATAAAAGAATTTTCAAAAATTTGAATTTGGAATTAGTCTGAGATAAATTACAAACAAATCGGCGTATAAAAGATTCCAATGCGGCCAGTACTTTTCGAGTAATTAATTGAGTATGAAATATCCCTAGACCGTGTTGATGTGTGTAGTATGTTTAGTCCAGCGTACTTGTATGATAGAGGTCAGTGATCCATCCCCATTTAAATTCATAAGAGTACACCTAAGTCATTCCAGACATCCTTTTCCCGCACCGTCTAGAACCAGCCCTCACGGTACGCCTCCAAATCATCTCGGCACCTATTTCTCTCAACGGTGCGTTCCATCTTCAGGATTGTGGAGGCTTGCCCAGCGGTCAATTTGCATGCAACTAACATGAGCCGTAATGGCATTGGCCCATTTGAGCCGAACAGCCTTTTTGCCCACGTCTATTATGCCCGTTTGGGAACACAGCGTGGTATTCCGTATTCGGTCTGTTCTTTTTACATCCAGAATGCTGCGTAACTCTCTGGCAATCCCCAAGTGTAAGTCTTTGAGTGACCATGTCTGAGAACCGTAGGTTCGGATCAGCAGAATACACATATCGATGAGTTTACTCTTTAGGGCGATCGGCAGATTTATTGTTAATAAATAAGAATTATCAGTGCCGATTTGGCAAAATGATAAGATCAATTAATAAGTAGCTTAACAATATTAATAGACTAATAAACTATTATTGTAGCCCGTTGTTGCAGTTGGGATAGTTAATTGCGAGAAATACAGGACTGATCAATGTGGTGATTCTTGGTGAACTTTATGTCTACATGTGAACGTTTTTTGGTTGAAACGACGAAAAATGACAAATTCGTGAGAAATAGATTATCGTTTCTCACGAATTTGACATTTTTTGGTCAGTTCTAGGTGCCGTATGTTAGAAAGAAAAAAAGATTGAAACAAATTGATACGGCGAATTTTATTAGTTCTGTCATTTCGAGACACTGCCAGCGCGGTTGGTACGACCATTCTATGTTCTTTGTTTTTTGCTTCTATTGTTTTCACATGAACGAAGAAGGTTAAAATCGTATACGACCTCAACTATATTTTAAATAATGTTTAATTCAAATTGAGATAACATTTGTTGTATTTTCAAAGAGGTTCAAATACTTTTTAGTTATGGACTTAGTAAGTAAACAAAATATAGATGCCAGTGACAGCGGTAGTAGAGCAAGAAAATAAAAATAATACAGACTTTGACAATATTACTTGTGATTTCGTTAGTTCCAATTAAAGCCACCAGGCTACATGATCTGGCTGCATTATACCTGATTTTTTTTGACAGATTGAATTGACGAGAAATAAATCGAATATTATTTTTGCTTTTTGCGGAAAAAAGCAACATACGTCCAACTAGCAACGCCGCAAAGCGGTCACGGTCGAATTGCACTGGATGGAAAGAGTAGCACGATGGAATTCGTATAGACTTTTTTACAAAACATAATAATATGAATTACTTAAAAATAATGAATGAAACTGCAATATATAAGACAATGTAGTTTTGCGTCCTGTTATGATACGTTATTGTTGTTAATTGTACAAATGTACGCTGGTCAATATTACCGGAAAATTTGTTTGAAGATCACGGTTAGAAATTACTTTGCCATTCAATTGTAACGAGGTTTTTGTGCGTAAACGTGTTTCGGCCACAACAAAGTTTTCGGAAATATGATCAAGATTAACATATCTTTTTTCTGCTGCCACATGTACAATAGATTTGGCAAAAAAATGTTTAAAAGAAAGCCTATTTTGAGTATTCAGCCCCTTTAGAAGGATGCTTGGGCCGTAATTGCCGCGAAGTTTCATGTAATGACTTATTTTTTTAGAATTGTACAGCCACATCACATGCATCAAAAATATAGACAACTTTAGGACCAATGCAAATGACAAGTACGGCGTACATAGCACTTGTGATAAAATTGCCGCCCAGTAATAACAAATCCCTAGTATTAATTTAAGATAAATTTTATAAGATAACTATTTGATAATTTATTTAAAAATATATATAAAAAATTCAACAGTATAAGTTAGTTTCTTAAATAAAGTTTAAAATCATTAAATTAATTAAGATTGGTTAAAAATATAGACCACATTAAAATGAAATCAAAATAATTAAAGCCATTATGTTTTTTTAAATCAAATTTCAAAATATCAATCAAAATTATAAAGTAAAAAATCGAAATTATCAAAAAACAGAATAACTTTATTTTAAAGAAAACTTTTACTTTAACATTTAGATAATTATTTTAAAGAAGACTTTTACTTTAACATTTAGATAATTATTTTAACTTAGCTTTAAAATTCTGCATGTAGTATAAGGACTTAGAATAGTTTTAATAAAAACGACGGAACGGGGAACCTATGCCCGATTTCTGCCAGTGTTTGTTTTAAAACACTTGTAAAATTTTTCGCTGTTATTGAGACTTAGAAAAAATCTGTATGTATTGTTCAAAACCAAACTTGTAAGTTTTAAGTCTCAATTAAGGTTTTCCCTTTATTAGGTTTGTTGATTTTTATTTAGTTTATTATTTATAATTTTTAAATCAATTTTAACCTTTTTTTTTTGTTGTTCATGATGGAAGGTCAAATTAATATATTAAAAGACCTCCAAAATGTTATACAAAAGGCTTTTACTAATTTTAAAAAGATTCCTTAAGATCGATTGACAGTAGAATATTTCGAGACAAGGCTTGAATTGTCAGAAAATGATTGGTCTTCATTTAAGGAAACCAAATCTCAACTTTATGGTTGTTTTAAGATGGAAGACATAGGTCACAAGGTGGTCATTATATACGATTCCACCGAAGATACATATATATCATGTAAATGTCTGATGAAAGGAACGTTTAATAAGATTTATCCTAGAGAACCGGTACCACAAAATAGTGGTTCTAATAATAATAATTCTTCCAAGTCATCTAACTCATTTGTGAAGTTGCCCAAGATCACAATTCCAAATTTTTCAGGCAAGTACAGTGAATGGACAGCCTTTCACGATCTTTTTAAGTCGCTTGTACACAATAACGCAGCTTTAGATAATGTACAAAAACTGCACTATCTTAAAGGCCATCTAACTGGTGAAGCCGAACAATTGATTAGGCATACACCAATCACAGATGCCAACTACAGCGAATGTTGGTCTCAGTTGGAAAAGTGTTATGCTAATAAAAAGCATCTAGTTAATTGTATTCTGAAAATATTGTTCAGCCAAAAGCGATTAAATGTAGAATCAGCTGTCGCATTAAAGGAGCTGTGAGATACCACAAGTGACTGCCTTAATGCGCTTACAAATTTAAAAATCAATGTGAGTACATGGGACGTTATCATCATCCATATAGTTACATTCAAATTAGATAGTGAAACGCGAAAACAATGGGAGTTAAGCAGTTCTAACGATTTAAGCAACGAGTGGCCCACCTTTAAGGAACTTAAAATATTTATTGAAAGTCGTTTTCGCGCATTAGAATGTATAGAGCCGAGAAAGGCCGTGGCTCACCAGGCCGGTAATAGTTCACAGGTTCATAGTTCTAAAGCAATGCTAGCCACAAAGCCGTCAAATATGCGTTGCGAATATTGCTCGCAAGTCCACAAGTTGTGTTTCTGCAAGCAATTCGCAAAACAGCCCTCAGAAAGTAGACGCGAATTCGTAGCAACTGTTTTAATTGTTTGGGCAGCAATCATAGAGTATACGACTGTAAAAAGCAGACCGTCTGCAAAGTCTGCAACAAGCGCCATCATTCATTGTTGCACCCGAATGGAGAACCTAACGGAGGGAACAAAAGCCCAGATGATACCGTAAACTCGGCTACAGATAATACAAGTTCTTCAACTAGTGATAATCCGATAGTCGCATGTCTGTCTACGGGCAAGGTCTCTAAACCCAGACAGGTTTTATTAGCCACAGCGTTAATAAAAGCAGAGTCCAAGACGGGTGAATTCCAAACAGTTCGAGCATTATTAGACCAAGGTTCACAGGCTTGTTTTATTACGGAGGCCATAGTCCAACTTCTTAGACTAAAGAAAATTCCAGTTAGAGGTCTCGTTTCAGGCTTAGGTGACGATAGATCAACCATTGCAAAGCATATGGTGAATCTGACAATTGAGTCAACAATTGATCTCAATTTTCAACTCAAAATAAACGCCAACGTTTTGAGTAAGACCACCTCATACTTGCCTGAGAGAAGTGTAAAAACAAATTCATTGGATTGGATTGCCATAAACGATCTACGTTTAGCAGATTATAACTTTAACACACCCAATAGAATAGATATTCTATTGGGTGCAGATGCTTACTGCTACATTGTGAAGGAAGGTATAGTCAAGAGTCCATCCGGCACTCTCATTGCACAGAGCACCACTTTAGGGTGGGTCCTTTCAGGTGTAGTCAGTTCAAGTCGTAAGAGTTCAAAGCATCACACTAAAAATATAAAGGTACATAGTGCACAGGTCAATGAAGATGAAATTTTGAAGAAATTTTGGGAGATCGAAGAACAAACTAGTACAAAGAAATTACTTAATCCAGAAGAGCAACGGTGTGAAGAATTCTATATTAAAACTACTAAGAGAGACGACACGGGCAGATACGTTGTATACCTGCCATTCCGAGAAGAAGAACCTGCTTGTAAGGCCGGACGTTCACGTGATATAGCTGAAACAAGATTTAAATAATTGAAAAAAAAGGTTAAGTAGGGATACAGATCAAAAGGAAAAATATACAGAGGTAATTAACGAATACTTACAATTAGGACACATGAGACCTGTAAAAAATGAGGATAGTTATAAAGATGAAGCCGTTTATCTACCACACCACGCGGTGATAAGAAATGATAAGATCACGACTAAGTTTCGTGTTGTTTTTAAAGCCTCAGAAAGGAATAAGAACGGAGTGTCCCTAAACGACACTCTAATGGTAGGACCAACGCTGCAAGCAAATTTAAGACACACTGTCCTGAGATGGAGAATGCACGTTATTGGTATAGTGGCGGACATAATTAAAATGTATAGTCAATTTAGAGTGGCCGATGAAGAAGCTATCTTCCAGCAAATACTCTGGCGAGACGATCCTGGAAAGCCAATCAGAGATTATGAGCTGATCACGGTGACCTTCGGGACAGCATCTGCACCATACCAAGCAGTTAGATCGCTCCAGCAAGTCTCATTTGATGAAGGAGACAAATTCCCACTTGCAGCAGATAGAGTTTTTAATTGTTTTTATATGGACGATTTAATGACTGAATGCAACAACATCGAGGAAGGTGTAGAAATCTGTAATCAAATGGCAAAACTATTAGAAAAAGGAGTATTTACGGTACAGAAATGGAACAGCAATAATTAGCATTTATTAGATAAAATAGGTTGTATGGATAGGAATGAAGGAATTCTGCAAACATCTCAAAAAGCATAAAAAATGAGGACATTAAGATTAAGGACAAACAGGACATGATAGTAAAGGAAAAGGAACTAAGTAATAAGGACAGAGAAATTAAACTAGATAGTACTACAAAAATATTAGGACTCATCTGGAACCGCCATGAAGATTCCTTTCAATACGCGGTAAATCTCCAACCGTTGACGACGGCACCTTTAACAAAAAGATCTATAATATCAGACATAGCGCGTTTATTTGACCCATTAGGATGGTTAGCTCCTAGTGTGGTTGTAGCAAATGTGTTCATTCAGAAGTTATGGCTCGTAGGTGTTAGTTGAGAAGAGGAATTAACTACGGAATTAAAAACAGAGTGGAGTACTTACCGCGAACCCTCAGAGAAAAATTTAAAGAGATCGATATACTGACTCTACCTTCACTTTATATTTTGGAATGTATTTTGTATGTCCGTAAAAATCGAAGGCTTTTCAAAACTAGAAGCGACTTCCATAATTTAAATACACGCAGTAAGCACGAAATTGTAATACCCAAATTCAGATTAACGAAAACTTGCAAGTCTTTTCTTATAAACAGTATACGCTTTTATAACAAGTTGCCAAAGTCAGTTATAGAACTGACCGATGGAAAGTTCAAAAACTACATCAAACGTATCCTTATTAAAACAGCATATTATAAAATCAAGGACTACGTTGAAGATAAAAACATTTGGCCTTATCTCCTTCTGCGCATGCAGCTTCCCTGGTAACTTGTAAACGGCACAAATAAATGTGGGTGTCTCTAACTATTCTCAATCTCATTTTTTCTTTTCTTCTTTTAATTAGACTTTTTACAATGGTTTTCAATCATCTTTAGAGCCCTTTGCTAAGAATAGTTACAGCACTGATAACAACATTTGTGCCACATGTTAAATTTAGTCTTGTTATACTTATTTTTTTTTTACTTTATATAGATTCTTTTACCGATTGTTTTGTGAATGTATGAACATTGTAGGCCTTCTAGATGCTAGTTAACATTTGTTAACTTTTTTATATAATATATAATCTTTTTATTAATTTTTTTTAGTTTCTTACGACTTATTGTCATAAGTCGGGCCTACGTTGTCCCCCCATATCTAAGTACTAATGCTGTAACATGGAAATATTGTAAAACCAAAACATTTTTAAAAGAGTAACCATGGAGTTTCTTGCCGGTTCTTCTCCATAGGAAACGACCAACCCGAACCGTGCACCTTTTGTCGACGTTTTATAAGTGCCCATGTAGGCCTATGTGAAATAAAAAAAATGTTTTTTTTTTGTTTTCTTACCGTTAGAATTGCTTACCAAGGTTCGAATACGTCGTTGGCTTGGGACTAGTTCAACGGACGAACTGGAATTGCAAGGTTTTAGTGACGCCTCGAAAGCTGCATACCCAGCAGTCGTTTACTTGCGGGTAATTGATACCACAGGCAAAGTGCATGTCTCATTGCTGGTTGCGAAAACAAGTGTTGCCCCAATCAAACAAGTCAGCATTCCTTGATTGGAGTTATGTGGAGCAGTACTCTTAGCCGAGCTATTGACAGAGTCTGCAGAGGTCTTAAATATACCAAAGGAAAAGATTTCAGCGTGGACTGATTCGACAGTAGTGCTATCATGGCTTAACAGCCACCCTAGCCGGTGGAAAACTTTTATTGCGAATCGGACTGCTGAAATATTGGGAGCAATGAGTTCGTCTCAATGGTTTCACGTGTCGACCAATGAGAATCCAGCAGGTTGCGCTTCAAGGAGAATACTGCCCAGTTCATTGGTAAGTAATGAGTTGTGGTTTTCTGGACCGCCATTCCTAAAAAACGAAGCAATTGAGTACAAAAGGCCAAAGGATTTGGAAATAAATTTAGAGCAAACAATAAAGGCTCATGCAGCTGTAAATCCAGAGCATGTAGTCCTAGAAAATTATTCTAGTCTACGCAAACTAGTTAGAATTGTTGCGTATTGCCGACGATTTTTAAAGAAAGACAAAAATACAATAGTACATATTTAAAGGATCAAGAAATAGAAGCAGCATTAGAAACATGTATAAAAAAGACACAAACAGAGATATTTACATCAGAATATACACAGTTAAAAGAAAAAGGGTATTTAAATATCAAATCTAGCAAACTGAAGTCACTTTGCCCTTTTCTTGACCCAAAAGGTATCATAAGAGTTCGAGGACGACTTGCAAAGTTGGAACTGGACGAAAATTCGAAACATCCGATAGTCCTACCACATTCTAGCCATCTGACTCATCTTATAGTTGCAGATGCGCATGAGAAAACACTGCATGGTGGTCCCCAGTTGCTATCAAACTTTTTAAGGTCAGCCTACTGGATAATTGGTGCTAGATCGCTAATCCAACAACATGTTCGCAAATGTGTAATTTGTGCAAATCAGAGGGCTAGCGTCAGAAATCAACTGGTGGGTGATCTTCCATCAGTCCGATGTAGACCAGCAAGACCATTTTTACATAGCGGAGTGGATTATTGCTGGACCTATAAGCATAAGAACGACAAAAGGCCGTGGTCATCATTCATACAAGGGTTATATATGCCTTTTCGTTTGTATGTCCACCCGCGCTCTTCACTTAGAAGTCGTCAGTGATATGAGCACACAGGCATTTTTAGCAGCTTTTTGGCGATTTGTTTCTAGACGAGGTCACTGTGCTAAATTATGGAGCGATAACGGTACCAACTTTGTAGGTGCCTCCCGAGAGTTACAACAGTTGGCCTCTATACAGCCAGCAATAGCAGAACACCTGGAAGGAAACAATACTGAGTGGCATTTTATACCTCCTCATGCACCCTATTTCGGTGGTTTTTGGGAAGCAGGTGTAAAATCCACAAAATTTCACCTTAAAAGAGTAATCGGCGACTCAACGCTTACATATGAGAAAATGTCTACACTCCTCAACCAAGTGGAAGCATGCTTAAATTCGCGTCCGATAAGCGTTATTAACTTTGCTGATCATGGTGAACCCCTGCCGTTAACCCCTGGACATTTTCTGATCGGCGAACCGATAGTTAGTGTACCAGATAAAAATTATGAAAGTTCAAATATAAATTATTTGACACGGTGGCAATTAGTTCAACGAATGATGCAGTCTTTTTGGAAACGATGGTCCCACGAGTATTTGTCAAATCTCATGAACAGATACAAATGGTCGTCGCAAGCTCCAGAGCCCAATATCGGGGACATTGATTTTATTAAGGAAGATGATTTACCACCAAGTCGTTGGTTGTTAGGACGGGTTGTTGAGAAACACCCCGGTGATGATAACGTCACCCGTGTGGTTACATTGCGCACCAAATCCTCCACAATTAAGAGACCAACTTCCAAATTATGTGTTTTACCAATAGCTCAATGAATTGTTTATTATGTAATCAAGTTTATGTAATACTTCTGAAGATCAAATCATTAATGTTATTTTTAAGATCAAATTTATATTTACAAAGTTTACCATATTAGTTTTATTTTATACATTTTATAGGTTTATTTATACTTTGTTTATATCTTCGCATATTTTAACCATGTACTAAGTTTTTACAATCGTTAAGATATTTGAGCTGTTGAAGTCTGTTTATTTATGTTGTTTTTTTTTTAGATTTACGAAGTATTATAGCTTATACTGTATACAAAGTGCAAATTTTAGACCTAAGATAATTTAAGAAGGATATTCCGCCACTAAATGTCCTTGGTGGGCGGTATGTTAATGCAGAAACCGTAGTGATAATTTGTAAAAGTTCAAAAGTTTGACCTCAAGCTCGATAGATGGCGTTGGCATCAAATTAGATCTCGCTATGGTTTCGTTACCGTGATTTAGTTGTGCTCGAATGAATTTTAGATAATAAGTACCAGCTTAGATCAGGAAACAATTTGGTTTTATTTCAATTTCAACCCTATTAGTGTTCACAAAGGTGCGTTAGTACAACATTACCAGCTTGGTAATAAACACTACGAACGGTAGTTATTGAGTCCTTATGTATAGTTAGACCGAGCATACGGCAGCAATGCGATGTCATATAATTCTTTTGCGACCCAGGGTCCAAAAGACATCTAACCACCACGGAAGGGTAACTTCCTAAGTAAGGTAAGCGAATGAGTCTCTTAGGGGTTGCATATCCAAAACCAGGAGACTATAGGCTCATATTTCCCAGTCTCGAGATTGGGGAGGAGTAAGTTATCTAGGGGACAACAATAGATCGCAATGGGTCGAAGTGTTTTTCTTCCTGTGTATCAAAAGTTTTAATTTTAATTTTACAAAGGCCTACATGGGCACATGTAGGCCTATGTAAAATAAAAAAATGTGATTTTCATTGATATTTTTGATTTTTCTCCACAGGAAAGACCGGTTAAGCAGTTCGTAAATCGAAGGAATTTACTGTGAGACGCAAAGTATTAAAAAAAGGCGCACGTCTCTTTCTCGTCCCAGCCTTCGAAGCGTGCTCATCGGTAGCGTAGTGCTGTAATTGAGTGATTTGAAGTTTTTATGTTGTGTGTAAATTTTGTTCCTCTGATTATCAAATTGTTGTGTTAAGAAAAAAAGTTTTGTTAAAATTAAAGATCAAAGTTCCTGATCTGTTCTGCTCTGACTCCTGTACTAGTAAAAGCGTTGTTGAGGGAGGCAGTATAGTGATAGTGAAAAATGAGTGTAACAATTAGTTAAGGCACCTGTCTCACCGGCGACGAACAAGCGATTAGCTATCGATTAAATTTCTCGCTGAAGAAACGGACAAATGATACAGATCCCGTGCCGTGTCAATAAAAGAGAAAAGGAAAAAGAAAGAAAACACAATTATTTGACACAAGCCAGAGCACACTATACAAACATAAAAAAAAGAAAACTTAGACTAAACAACAATAATATATTAAAAATATATATCTAAAAGTAACATTGTGTGTCCCACGGCTACGCCAAATAGGACCAGTTCACCCACAGACCCATATACTAATAGTTGATCGCTGGCTGTTCACACCGCCAGCAAGAACTCTTTCACCACTAGTTTGTCTCAGCGCCAAGAGCTACCAAAGATAATACTCAGCAAGCTCACTTGGGAATCGGAACTCATGCTGAGAGACCAATCCTTATTTTTTGCCTACAGAGCGGATCTGGCCGCCCCAAGCGCACTCGCTCGCGTGCTAGCAATCGCCCGTCGCACAAGAACACTCGCTTATAGCCGAGCGACAAAACTATTAGAACTACACACTCGCTTCCCGATGCTCATCAACTCGTATCCAGTTTCTAGCTCTACTCGGTTTTCGCTGATCGTCGGCGGTTGAACAAGTGCCTAAATTAGTTAAGTTTTGATACAAAAAAAGTTTAAAAAAAACACCCTTTTAGAACTTTTCCCATTTATATTACAGCCCCTGTCCACCCACCACAGACATAATCCTATACCCTTTCGTGTACCTAATGCTTCCCTTTTTGCCCCATTTTAGTCTAAAGACTTTTCGACAGGACTGATAATGTCGTCGATGTACTGTTTGGTGTTCGGGAGACCAAATGAAAGAAGTGTCTTACTCGAAGTAGCATTCTTTAATGCTTCAACTTACATGCTAAGTACAATTATATAGGGAGGATATGTTACACACACTACACCTGCCCAGTTATTTAAAAAAAAAAAAAAAAAGTTTTTTTTTATGTTATAAGACTAGTTCTACTTGTTTATTATTAAACTTATGTCTAAAATTCTATGTGCTATTTAATTCGTCCTTAATTGGCTTTACATAGCCATTGCTATAGTGCTCCTTAAATTTAATCTACTTACAGCTATTACAAACTTATATTGATTTATGGTATAATTTTGTACGGTTTTTGTGTATAGTGTCCTCTTTTCCTTTTATTAGTACTTTTACATTTGGTGATAAATCTTGTAAAACTTTATAAGGACCTGAATACACTGGTTTTGTTAATTTATTACCTGTCTCGTTCTTTACTAATATCAAATCATCTTTCTTATAAGTTACTGGATTTACATATTGATCAAAGTTGCATTTTCTAAGTTCTTTACTTGTAATTAAATTTTGTCTTGCATCATATTGTGTTTTTTGCAAACGGTATTTTAGTTCTAATGGATAACTGTCTGTATTATACAGGGTTACTAAGGTAGGGTTAAGTCGACCTAGATCCATTAAGAAGTTATAGTTCCCATCATATCTGACTAATTTGACTATGAAACACCCCAGCCTAAACCTAACCGTTTTTGAGATATTGGACTTAGAAGGGTTTTTAAAAAAATATGCCAATTTCTTAAGAATTGGCATTTTTTTTTTGTCTTCTATGGCCTAATTTTTTTTCTAATTCCGATTTTTGAGTACTAGAGAAGTTCGTTTATTATTCTAAATGCAAAAAGTCCAAATACCTGAACCATAGGAGTCATAGTAGAGGACTGAAAGTGTAAAAAAGAAATATTTTTTTTTACTTTTAGCAAAATTTAAAAAAAAATGTATGGCAGTTGTGCTGCAGATATGCTAAATAATATCTTTGTTCTATTAGCTATCCAACAAGGTATAATAGTCTAGGGGTCTTATCACAATTCTTAGAAAAACTTTAATAAAAAGCTCACAGGTAGAGACAAAGAATGATAAAATGAAAAAATGGGACTTAAGATCAAACTTATCACCTGGGTCAGAAAATGAAATAAAACAATCCAAATTATACTTCCAGTATCCAGTAGTACTTTTAGATCTGATGATTTTACTTCTCCACTTGATACCTTATTCTCTATTTTCGTACATATATCATTAAACTTATTATATAAATTGTAAGCTTGGTTACCACTTAAATCTTGTACCAATCTTCTGGCTGGTCCCAACTTCGTAAGATATTCTTTAATATATTTTAATTGCGTTAATATATCAGTAAGCTCATCAGCCATAACACATGTTTATATTTAATTACCAGAAGATAGGTAGCTACATATTCTTATAATTAAATTTAATTTTAGGTTGACATTCATATCCTTTAAACATTTAAAATATTGAGTTTAATTATAATATCGGGGTATTAATTATAAAAATAAAATTATAAGTAAAAGTCCTGAATTATGTTCTCTCGATAATTACACCAAACACTTAATGCACTCTTTAATGCATTTTACTTTAAAACACCAAACACTTAATGTACTGTCGCACTATCACATTTTGATTATAGATAATTTTCATCACACTTGCACGTAAAAAGTATCTAAACATACAGGTTAACTTGGCCGTAATGCCCCGTATAAAACCCTCGGGCTTTCTTTTTGTCATGAAGCCCTAGGGCGGTAAGTAATATTTTTTTTAATTTATGGCACAGCACACAGGTCATGCAAGTTCAAGTAAGGAGTTTACACGCAATTGAAAAAAAATCTTAAAATGTTATCTAAACAGGAATTTCTTTGCAATCTCGCTTCAATACTCAACTAATGTTCTTAATAATCGATTTTAATAGTTATAGTATGAAAACGTCGACATTATTTAATTCTTTTTACACTCCGTCATGGCCGTATACCTACGTAAGTATTTGCTCTTAAAATTTCTGAACGAAACACTTGTGACTACACGTCATTTATCTCTATATTTTAATATTTAAAACTGCGCATGGCTAGCCCATGTGCAAGACACATTAAGAGACAAGCATTTGGGTAAAAGTATGGTCTGACAGACACGCCAATAAATTACGAAACAATCTATTCACTTTAAAATAGTGATGCAATAATGGACCTTTAACAAAAACAATCTGGTCGAAAGTATAGGGAAAAGGGACTCAAGAACCGAGAATCTCTACAAAAAAGTAAGAAATCAGCACATGGTTACAATAAAAATAGAGAGACGAGCCCGAGCCCCGGCCGGCACTTAGGCGAGGTGATGAAAGGAAAAAAAGGGCTCGTAGCGTAACGCAGGTAGCGTGGTTGCTGAGTCCAGGCAGGGAGCGAGTCAACAAGGTGGAGACACTTGATCTTAGGCAGAGAGATAGAACGGTCGGTTGGTGAGGAACGAAAGAAGACGCACGAGTCATGATACTAGAGTGTTAGAGATACTTAAGGTGTAGCTTTGGAACGAATAATCGAAAGTCGTGTCGTGGTAACAAGTTTAATTATTAAGTTAATTATAATTTAGTCTAATCTCGTACTAATTACATGTGAGTGAGTGAAGAATGATTGTGGGTAAGTTTTAATCATTATATTACATAGGTAGGGACAAATCATGAATGTACCTTTTGGTTCTACCGTGGCAAGACCCTGTATTTATATCCTAGACCACACCTGACAGAATATTTCAATAACATTTGGTTTAGGGAAGCGGTGAAGTCTTCTTTTACACTTTCATACCCTAATCCATCATTTATTCACTAAACAATTACTCATTTGACTATGGACCTTTATTGAGTTTTAACTGACATTACATACATGGAAAAAGGTGGAACCGCTAATATTCACTTCTGTATAAAATAGGCTAAATATGGCCGCTCTTAATTGGGCACGTAGGACAACCAAATGTTAGTTGTTAAAATATACTGTTTCCTTATAAGGTCTGACTGTTGGTCTCACTGCAATGCACTTGATGTATGTACACTTATAAACTAAAGGGGGTAGTCACCGCCGAACATCACATATTGGGATATGATCATTTTAATGAATGTTAGAGTCGTGTCTCGTTAAGTCGCACCAGGCTTTCGGGCCAATATCTGAATAAAAAAATAATATTTAACGAGACACGATGGGTGCCTAGTGGAAAAACGCCGTTGTTGACGTCGCACAGCAGTCAATTACGCTAAAGCACTCTCGAAATGGGGAAGTTTAAAGAAGTGTGAAGTGACGACTTAATCCATTTCGACATATAGCAAGCAATTGTGGTGAACCTGCATCAGACTGAGTCTACGGTACGCTTGCTAGTTTTGTATTGTATTAGTAAAGGGTGCTTAGGTCGAGGGTGAGCTATTTATTAGTGCGCGTCCAGTAATTCTGGTAGCATGTCTCGCTCAATGGCAAAGATACTTAGGCACAAAACCGTCCTTGTCTTAGGATTGTGTAAGACATGTTTAAGTTTAGGGAACCATGTATTGCAAGGACCGTTACAAAGCCTTCTCAAAGGATTTGTGTTCTAGGACCAGCATTACAAGTACGACGTACCTGCTGTACAGGTGGTCTCACGTCACTTGGGTGGGATATCTACACTATTGTCAATGAATTCTTTAACGTAATTGAAGTAAATGTATTTATCAAAGCAAGCGTAGCGTTCCTACCAATTCCCTTCCGTTAGGTTAATAATGTACTTTGCAATCCCTTTGTCTAATTAACTTCAAACATCACTATTGTTTTACTAATATAGTCCTTATGACTACCAGACAGGATTGTGTACTGGCAAGTTTGTTTCATAATTTCTTCTTACCAGTGATAACACAATATGAAATTATGATGGGGGGGGCGCTTTTGGGGCTGTCTGGGAGTTGATATAATCAACTCCAGTTACTTTCTGAGTTAAAACTCTCTGCCATATTAGTTACTTCTATTTGTAATAACTCATGAATGTAAATTCATTATCCGCGACCACTATTCGGTCTTTGATTTAAATACTCTATACATTAGTGTAAAGGGTTTCTCACACAACCTTTAGTTAATTGAAAGATTTTAGTTTATATCCCTTAAGTTATATTTTATTCTTCAAAACCACTTCCAAGTTATAATCTTATAACTGTGAATTCCAAAACAAAACAAAACTATAATTTGGAATTCGTTTACACGGTGGAGAGGCGACCAAGTCAGGAAGACGAACCTCACAAATTTGTGCGGCTGGTTGGGGCACAGATTCTACTTCTTCAGAAGTAGCCGACCTTTAACTCTAAGTCTAGGGCATTTTAGGAAAAACAAATTTTTTATCAGCCTGGGGTCATTTAGGAACAGTCACACACTGTATAATCTGTGGTGTGGGCAAAAATTCGCCAACCGCTTAAAAAAAAGTTCACGTATTTCGAAATAACAGCTGTGCTGACTTGTGTATTAAAGCTACAGAATTGTAGCTTTAATACACAAGTGAATATAAAATAATTAATACAATAATAATTAATATAATGAAGGTATAATAGTAATAATAATCTGTGGCTCGACTTGACAGACAGTTGCCAAAAATTTTCTCTTATAAATTTCTTCCATAATAAATATTTTTAATTATCTAAATTATACAAAACAATATGAAATCAAAGAAAAAAAAAACATACTACAGTAAAATCACTAAAAGTATGGCCGAAATACAAATTCAAGAATAAGAAATGTGAAAAATGAAGTCGACGGCGACGTCATGTTAACGAGAGCTGCCGCCGCAAGAAATGCACGCCCACCACCTCCGGCCTCGTCGCCCAGCTCCGCCTCGCCGCTGCCGGAAACCAGCCCCACCGTGAGTGCTGTGACACCGGCCGTGGCAGTTGCGTCGAGCTCGAGCGACGAGTACTTCTCTCCGCCGACGACACCACCTGCGCGTCGACGGGGAGGACGCCGGCCGCCGGACCGCTTAGGACCTCGAGGCTTACCGGTCTCTGATAGGGTCCCAGCACCCGGCGGAAGTGTGCAGCGCATGAGATGGACACAATCCATAAACGAAAATGTCATGCGCGCATACTTTGGGGCTACAGAGGGAGGAAACAACCTGACCGCGTACCGTGTCCGGATGCTCTCTTTGTTTCAGGTGCTTGAGCCAGCCGTCAACGTTTCGGCCCAACGACTTTCGGATCAGGTACGGGTCATCCAGCGTAATCGTATGTTGGATGATACTGTACTTGATCGCCTCCGAACGGAAATGGGTAACCGTGTCACTGCCCCATCGTCGCAGGCTGTGGTGCTACCACAGTCCAACCACGCTGACGAGGAGAGTAGTGACAGGGTTACAAACGTAAGTACCCAGTGCAATGAGGAATTGAGGAGTGCTTTGGAGTGTGCTATTCGGGAGTATCGCAACATGCCACCCGAACTTAGGCCACGATTACCTCGTTTGCCCATGCATAACAAGAATAGGGCGCTGGTGGCTGTTCTGGATTCGCAGTTGTCAAACTATTTTGATGACTGCGAAGACCTCACTGATACACATTCGATCATGTACTGCGCGGCTGTAGCGGCATGTCGTGTAGCTCATGTCAAATTTGCAGATGACAGAGCTACACGACCGAAACCAGCCGTACCGGCTTGGCAGTGCAGGATCGAACGTCGTATTGGTGGGGCCAGAGCACTCATCGGCAAACTAATTTGTTTCAGGGAGGGCAATAGCCGCCCAAGAGTGATGCGCTTTGTGAGACGGGCGTTTTCGGGGACTGATGTCAGCCCCCGAAACTATATATCCCATGTCACAGAGCGCATCGACTTCCTGAAGCAAAAAGTGTATGCATGGGCAAACCGTATTCGTAGGTACAGGCGGAGAGTGGAGCGATACACCCAGAATCGCACATTCCAAAGTAATGAAAGGTGGGTTTATCGGGCTTGGGAGCGACCCAATCAAGGTGTGACTGATACGCACCTGCCGGATGATGACGCTATGTGTTTATTCTGGCGCAGCATCTGGTCGGTGCCTGTCAGTCACACCGAAGGTGAATGGACTCGGGAGGTCGAACGAGCGTGTGATCCAATACAAGAAATGGGGGCTATCACGATCAGCCCCCAAGATGTAGCCCGTGCAGTCCGTCTGTTGCCGAACTGGAAATCTCCAGGAACGGACGGACTGCACAACTTTTGGATCAAGTGGCTACAAAGTTCGCACGCTCGTTTGGCATCTCAGTACCAGGCAGCCTTAGAGTCTGGTTCGCTACCCAAGTTCCTTACAACAGGAATAACCCACCTGCTCCACAAGTCTGGTAGCACCGCGGAACCCAAAAATTATAGACCAATTACATGTTTACCAACGGTCTATAAGGTTCTTACATCCATTTTGAGAGTTAAAATTAATAAACACGTCGACGATAACTCCATCATGTCGGTCTCTCAGAATGGATGTAGGAACGGGTCCCGCGGTACTAAGGAGCTACTCCTTATTGATATGGCCATTAGCCAACAGGTTCGGCGTTCCCGAAAGGATCTGTCGACATGTTGGATAGATTATAAGAAGGCCTATGACTCGGTGCCTCATACATGGCTCATGAGGGTGCTAGAATTGTATAAAATAGATACAACTCTACGCACCTTCCTGATGTCGTGTATGAGGCAATGGAGCACAGTCCTTCGCTATCCAGGATGTCGAAATATCCAGAGGAATAGCGAACCTGTAAGGATCGAGCGAGGTATATTCCAGGGCGATAGTTTGAGTCCACTTTGGTTTTGTCTTGCCCTGAATTCTCCAGCAGCATGCTGCTGGAGAATTCAGGGCTAGGCTATCGGTTGAAGAGAGGTGGTCTGGTTATATCTCACCTCCTTTACATGGATGATCTGAAGCTCTTTGCCCCCAGCAATCTTCAGCTGATGGAGCTACTGAAGGTAACTGAAACTTTTAGTAGCGCCATCAGGATGGAGTTTGGTGTGGACAAATGTGCGGTCATGCATGTAAAGCGAGGGGAGATTGTGGAATCCGTAGGTATTCAACTAGCGGATTCCATTAACCTGAGATCCCTCTCTCCAAACGAAACCTAGTAAGTATTTGGGTATGTCGGAAGCGTTAGGTATCAGCACTACTGACATGAAGCAATCGTTGAGGGAACGCTTCTTTGGCCGTCTGAAGAAGGTACTCAATAGCCTTCTTTCAGGCGGAAACAAGGTGCGCGCCTTCAACGGTTGGGTCATGCCGGTATTGATGTACTCTTTCGGCATACTCAAATGGACTCAAACGTAACTCGACGCCCTGGATAGGCGAGTCCGTACACTGCTGACTGCATATCGAATGCATCATCCACGATCGTCGGTCATGAGATTGTATATCCCGCGGAAGTGTGGTGGCCGAGGCTTTTTAAATGCCAAAAACCTCCACAACCGCGAGATATGCAATCTCAGGGAATATTTTCTACACACCGGCGTGGGTATGCATCGAGATGTAGTAGCAGTGGACAAGGGACTCACCCCGCTCTCCTTGGCGAATGAGAACTGGCGCAAGCCTGTAGTGCTTGATACTAACGACCGCAGGGAAGTATGGCAGAGTAAGGAGCTTCACGGACGCTTTTTTCGGGCCCTACATGGGTCCGATGTAGACCAAGCAGCGTCCGTAGCCTGGCTGCGTTTCGGTGACCTCTTTGGGGAAACCGAAGGTTTTGTCTGTGCAATTATGGACGAAGTTATCATGACGAATAACTACCGGAGATTTATTGTGAAGGATGGCACGGTTGACATCTGTCGGGCATGTCACCGCCCGGGTGAATCGATCCGACACATTATCTCTGGATGTTCTCGTCTAGCTAACGAGGAGTACTTGCATAGGCACAACCTTGTAGCCAGGATCATCCACCAGCAACTTGCTCTGAAATACACTCTTGTGGCATCGGAGGTACCGTACTACAGGTATGTGCCCGACCCAGTTCTCGAAAATGGCAATATCACATTGTACTGGGATCGGTCCATCATCACTGACAGGACTATTGTAGCCAATAAGCCTGATATAGTGGTGGTGGACCGAATAGAGAGGCGTGCAATGATTGTTGACATTACCGTCCCGCATGACGGGAACCTCGTGAAAGCCGAGAAAGATAAGCAAATCAAGTATCTTGACTTGGCTCGCGAGGTTGTCGACATGTGGGATGTAGACACAGCGATCATTGTACCGATAGTCGTGTCAGCCAATGGCTTAATAGCCACGAGCCTCGACCAACATCTTAAGAGGCTCTCGTTAGGCGGCTGGGTCAAGGGCCTGATCCAGAAAGCAGTACTGCTGGACACGGCTCGCATTGTTAGGAGGTTCCTCTCTTTGGAGCCCTGACCGCCGGTAGCTTGGACCCTGTTCCCGATACCGGTGGGCCTCTATTTTCTATATTTTTAAATGTTTTTTCAAATTTTGTGTTTTATAAAAATATTTAAAAATTTAGTTAATAAGAAAATAAATTAAATAAAGGAATATAATAAATATAATTATTACTCGCAAATGTGATGGAAAACATTGTATGTATCACGGGCGGTATGGGAATTACGAACCTCGACTCAGAAAGCCCTCAGTCTTCGACTTCGGGCTTCTACTAGAGTCTCGATCGTAATTCCTTACTTACCGCCCTTAATACACAATGTACTATTCTTTACGCACTCACTTTCCTGAAGATTCAGCTGCACCCGCGGTACGCTCAGCAGTAATCGGTAGAGGTGTCCTGTGTCCCGTTGAGGCTCGGCAACTCCGGAACGTAGCGTGGAACATTTCCTGCCTTATCCACTGTTTATGGCATTTCTCATAGCATTTATATGCCATGTATAGTAATACAATCAGGCCAATAGCAGACAAGATTGTTAAAATTATGCTGTTCATACCCAGATTCCAGCTAAGGTTTTGCTGCGCCTGTCCGTTATTTGCACCCGCTGCATTTTGGTTAAGAAAAACCTCCTCCTTGCTTTGCGTTGACTGGCACATATTTTACGAGAAATCGTCCGTTTTGTCCAAACATAAAACACACATAGTCACACTATTGTTTATAATTTCCGAATTAAATCTTGGTGGTCGCGGTCGATCCGGCTCCAGTTACAGGCAGGGTCGCCATGTACTGTTTGGTATTCGGGAGATCAAATGAAAGAAGTGTCTTACTCGAAGTACCAACGTTTAATGCTTAAACTTACACGCTAACTTACGCACTGTGTCACCCACGTTTCTGCCACCTTTGTATTAAACTGTCAAGGATTTACTGTCTAAAGTACTCAGAAATAGATTGTCACAAGGGCTGAGTGACAGACACGATGTTCTACATAAACGAACATTTTTATCACACTTTTTCTTAGTTTTTTTTACAGAAACCACGACACTCGAATCAGTCACCGTGATAAAGTAAACGTAAACGTATATACACACATCAACACGGTCTAGGGATATTTCATACTCAATTAAATAACTCGAAAAGTACTGGCCGCATTGGAATCTTTTATACACCAATTTGTTTGTAATTTATCTCAGACTAATTCCAAATTCAAATTTTTGAAAATTCTTTTGTTTCGGTGGCATAAAAATGTCTTGATGTGTAGGAGAGGGAATTTTCATTTGTGCGAAATTTAGAAAACAATACGAATTACGTTTAGTTACAGTTTTTTTTGATTTTTATACGAAAGATAAAGTTAAAATTGAGGTATTGTAGCCATGCAACGCCAACATTTGACGAGGGCGGAGATGTTACGAGCTGTGGGAATGCTGGAAGCTGGGTCTGTTCAGCGTAATGTTGCTGAGGCCATAGGGACCCACCAAAATGTAATTTCAAGATTGTGGACATGCTATCGTGCCAAAGGTGAAGTAGCGGAGAGGCACCGGGGGCCAAGTCGCATCACTACCCCCAGACAAGACCGATTTTTGCAAATTACTGCGCGAGCTCAACCAAATGCAACGGCGACTCAATTGGTCCAAAGGCTGTGAGTGGAACACCATGTGCTTGTGAGTGACCAAACTGTAAGAAAGCGACTGCATGAAAGCAATCTACGCTCTCGTAGACCACTCCGGGTCCCACCTTTACGGAGAGGCAATCGTGGACGACGATTAGAATGGGTTCGGAACCACGTGGACTGGGGCCGTGAGCAATGGTCCAATGTGCTGTTCACGGATGAATCCAGGTTCGGCTTCCATCCAGATTCACGAAGGACGCGTGTTTGGCGAGTTCCTGCACGATGGAGCCGTCTTCAGAACCCTCAGGAAGTTCACCCATACCAAGGAGGAACAATTATGGTTTGGGCAGGAATTCGTCTTGTAGGACGGACGGATCTCGATCATCCAAAGGTGCGGGTTAATATGACGGCAGAACGATACATCCAACAGGTGCTGGGGCCCGTAATCTTGCCCCACAGAACACAAATGGGGCAAGATTTCCTGCTCATGCACGACAATGCCCGGGCACACACGGCGAGAACGGTAGCATCTTGGTTACATACACACAATGTTAGGGCCTTAGACTGGCCTGCTCAATCGCCAGATCTAAATCCCATTGAGCATGCGTGGGATATGCTGCAAAGAAGAGCTCTGAAGGAAGTTCCTTAAAATCTGGCTACAGAAGATCAACTTTTTGCGCACCTCAGAAGGACATGGGACAATATTCCGCAGCAAGACATTGACAACCTTGTTCTGAGCATGCCGAATCGTTGCCGATGTGTTATGAACATCATGGGCGCTTTCTCAGACTACTAACTTCAAGTTTATAAACACAAATGAAATGATTTTTCTATTTTTTTCAGTTTTTACTTATAAATTAAAAGTTAATTCATATACGGTTTCCGTCTATGCTTCATTGTTTTTCCATAAAATCCTGAAATTTTAATCGAAGTACTTTAACCATTATTAAAAAATGGTAGAATATTAAATAACGTATCTTTTAAATAATATAATAATAATAATAATAAGGGTCAAGGGTCTGATACAGAAGGCAGTACTCCTCGATACGGCTCGCATTGTGAGGAGGTTCCTGTCTCTGGAGCCCTAACCACCGGTAGCTTGGACCCTGTTCCCGATACCGGTTGGCCTCTTTTTTTTATATTTTTAAATGTTTTTTAAGTTTTTTTGTTAAATATTTAAAAATGTACTAAATAAGAAAGAAGATAAATAAAGGAAATAATAATAATAATAAAATTCTTTATTTCTCCTCACAATGACAAGCTTATTCTATGTTTTACATTCTATATGTCTTAATAACAATGTGAGGAGCTGGTGTCTGAGTTAGGCATAAAATGCCTGTATTACAAATCACCAGGTCCCCCCCCCACGGAAGGAAAGATAGTTTTCATCAAAAAATATGGTATACCAATTCAAAGTTATAGATATGGAGATTAATTATTAAGAATTTAAAACATTTTGACGGTAGAAGTAATAAAAACGAAGCTATAAACAAAAAGTTAAGCAGAGCGCCTGTATGTGTGTATGGTCTAAGAGAGTGTATGATGTTAGTGTATATGTGATGTCACTGTATAGTGTTGAGTTGGTGAATATCAGGTGTAGTGTGCCTATGTGTATGTGTGAGGATTTGGGTGTAAGTTATAAACTTATATCGTACTAATTTAGTTTGAATTAAGTAGACTGTCTGTAAAACTATAATCCAAATTTTGCAACCAGTTCGACACCAAAGACTTACATTTGGTTTTTGGTAAAGGATATATATTTAAGGCCCGGTTTAACTTATTGTATAAGTTTGAACCCTGGTAGCAGAAAAACCGATGTGAAAACTTAGTTTTGAAAGTCGATGCGGAGCAGACTACATGTTTGCGACGTTTGTTTCTGATTGTTGCTGGTTCAAAAGTTGTTAAGGAGTGTTTTTTTTAATACCCGTTTTTAGGATGAAGAGCTGTCTCACAGTAAGTACCTTCCATTTTGAGTAGAGATGAGTTGTTGGGTGATAAAAAGGTAGAAACAAGCTTACCTTTAGGAGTGCTCTTTGTGCTCTTTCAACTTTTAGGAAATGAGTTTTACATGTGCCACCCCATGTGGTGATACAGTATTCAAGCTGGGATTGGCAGAGAGCATAGTAGACCTATGATACCATAGAGGTTTAGTTATGTATGTTATTTCTTTGACTATTTTCCAATTTTTTTTACTATTTTTTCCTGCGTTTTGGAATTGTTGTTTCTCATAGTCCTTTTTAATATTTTTTAATAAAGATGAACAAAAACTTCGGTATCGTTTATATGTAGCCTTATATATCTCATTGTCTGGGTTTTTCTTCACCTTTTTATATAAATTATCGCGGTTTTTAATGCACTTTAGAATGCCTGGGGTTATCCACGGTTTTAGATTTTTTTTGCTGTTTGATATTTTATTTCTGTAGTGTTGTTTTTGATAGCCGTATAAAGAATACTATGGAAGAAATTAGCAGCATCGTTGGCGCTTTTAATTGTGTATAGTGGATTAAAGTCAACATTTTTAAGTGCAGCATTTAGAAGGTTGTAATCTAAGTACTTTACAATTTTGACAGGTTTTTGTTTAGGAATACTGGTTATATACAAGGCAACACTATTATGATCCGTAATTGTTGTCTGGAGTATAAGACAACGAGCTGTTAGTTTAGTCTTCAGGAACGTGTGGTCTAAACATGTTTTATTGTGCGTAGGCGATGTGTATGCAGGCATCATACCGTGGAAAGCCATCATATCTAGATATGCAGGAACACTGTTGTCAGCACTGTCTTCGGTAATGTTAATATTAATGTCCCCCAATAATATGATAGTTTGCTTAGATGAGTATTTTAATAGTATTTGATTGAGAGATTTTAAAAAGTTATCAATATTTCTGTACCCGGGGGGCCTATACATGGCCAAAGCTACTGTATCTTTATTTAAGGTAAGCACAAGACAGTTTGCACCCTCAATATCAGGTTCTTCAACTGAGATAAACAAACTATTCTTGTAATACACAACAACACCTTCATTCTGCGTAAGGTTATTAGTGGTGGCAAAACTGTTATATCCATCCAAAGAAGGCAAGAAAACGGTTGATGGCAACCAGCACTCCGTCAAAACAACGCAGTCCCAATCCACCCCAGTACTGGCTATAATCGGTAATAATCCAGGTAGGTTACATTTTACACTCCGAATATTTTGTTGAAACATTTTAAGACATTTTTTGGAGTTTGGTAACTGAGCTATGCACTCCTCCGCATCACAGATGACAAAATCAGCAACATTAAAAGAGTCTATTTCACTTTGTAAATGATTTAACTCATTGAATTTCGCTTAAGTAATAATTTAGCAGGTTCGTTTTTATAGGTTTCTTTTTTTTTTTTTTATTAAATTTTCTACCGCGGACATGTGGCAGTCCGCGCTCTTTTTTATTGTGTATATTTTGTTTGTTATTTTTTTTTTTTTTCATAATTATTACAATTGTCGGATTCCTACGTCGGACATTATTTTAAGGCTTACTTAACTAACTTAAATTTACGTGAGTTCATCCCTCACTAAATACTATATATATATTACACACTGGCATTACAATTTTATGTTTCTATTATTCTTATCTTTATGTTATTAACTATTTTATTTACTTATTTCTATTGATACACTGCTTATGTTATTACTATATCTATTGGTACACTTTGTGGGAAGATGCATGGCAGTGCGAGTAGACCAGTCCCGGCCGACGGTTCCGGTTATAGAACCCCGTCGTTAGGACGTTAAGGTGAGTATGACTGACTCACTCCACCATGCAGCTTCACATGTATATATATAGTTTTCTTTAGACAGGGTGATGGTTTGGGTGTTTGGGTTGGAGTTTTTGGATGGGACTTGTTAGGTGGTGTTTTGGCTGCTGACCAGGGACTTCGCTAGCGTGAGCAAGGCCTCTATGACGACTACGTCTCGATGCTGCATGGCCGTCTTAAGATTGTAGTTGACGACCGTTTTAGTCGGCGCATCCATCGCCCTCTTAGCAAGGCGGCCTGCGGCGTCATCGGCGTCGTCGGTGTAATAGACGCAACTGACTGTATGTCTGGACACCGCCACTACCGCGTGGGAGATGCTGTCGTGGACCTGAAGCCTCCTGGACTTGGTGTTGATGATGATCACGCTGTCGTAGGTCGACCCCTGAGCCTCATGTATGGTTAGCAGGCGCGACCCCTCGCCAGACCCATATCCTTGGCTCGCAAGAGAGGCTTTCTCCCCCTGCGTATGAACCAGGAACAGGGTGTTTTGAGCAGTACCCGGTATTTGCGCCCCTGTGTAACCTTTCACCTTCAGGGAGTGGACCCGCGACAGCGACGACTTGGAGGAGTATATACCGGGGTATATCTCACTCAGTGCAAACGCCACGTCCATTGGATTGCGGTGTATGCAGAGAAACTCCTGGGTGATGCCAGCCACCAGGTCTGGACGGGTATATCTAAGCTCGAAAAGATTCTCCCTGTCCAAAAATGGAAGCTGGTTAACGTCTCCGACGAGGACAAGCTCGCTCGCTCCAGACAACTTTACTGCCATGACTATGGCCCCAAAGTGGTTCATAAGAGCCTCGTCTACCGTAAGACGGTAGCATTTGTCTTGGCTCTTGAAACCGTTTGCTAGGATTGAGGCCATAGTGCGCACTTTGGTCTTTGCTCGGTTTCCTAAGCGGCGCGCAAGCTTTTCTCTAAGATCATTGGCAGCTTCTGTTGTCGTGGTTGCTATCACGTCCCTGTACTCTTCGAAGTGCTTTACCAGCCAGGTTGTCTTATCGCAACCCGCAACTCCGTTAATCCACCTGATATTGGGTATCGCCCAACTTTCCTGTGATGCCGGGATACCGGAGGTCCCCGAAATGGAGTGTGCCATTTCCAGGATCTTATCGTCCGGCATGATTTTGGTACATTTGGCGGTAACCACTATCGGGTCGTCATTTGGCACACTGAACTTGAGTTTGCCTGAGCGCTCCGTCTCCTCCTTGTCCAGGGCCACAAAGCCACTCCTCGCGCTGTAGGCTGCCATATATGACCCCGTCATTTCCCCTTTGATGACTTGGGATGTGACGTTGTCATACACCGCTGCCCCTGCTTCCTCGAGCAGTACCCTTAACAGACCCTCTGTGTCTCTCTGGAAGGTCTGCAGGATCTTCCTGCATGTCGTAAGATTGACCTCTCTGGTCGCTTTTACGATTGCTACGTACTCGAGGAACGCGCTCTTTACGTGGTCCGTGGTACCCGACTTTACTGCGAGGGTCGGCGGGCTGACTTGCCCTTTGTCGGCTCGTGTAGGCTTAGGCTTTTGCTGGGTTGGTTCCTTTGGTGTTTTTCTGAAGAACCTCTCCAGTGCTGTCTCCTGCTTGTGAGATGGTGATGCGTAGCTGGTGCTTGGGCGCAGTGCACTGAGGAAAGTGCCAAACGCTTTCAGGCGACTCCTCGACCGGGCCCGGTCCTCCGGGTTTATGGTGTTACACTGCACCTTTGCGGCTTTTTCGGCTGCTGCCTTCTGCTGGGCCCTCTCCGATCCGCTTTGAGTGGTGGGGCTTGTTTTGGGGCTCATTGCGCTGGCTATTGGTTGTCTGGGGGCTTTGAGGAAACTCAGGGTTTCCCCTCTGTCCTCGTAGACAACAACCTCATGATGTTCTGAGGCCTTTAAACAGCCAAAGTGGTCTGCGACGTCTCCTCTCTCTCCTCCCACCACCATTGCGTCCACACTTATGGTTCGGGCCGTGGCTGACGTGTAGTCTCCTGCCTCCCTAATCTTCTGAAGCAATGAGCTTGCCTGAGCAAATGGAGTAAACTCTCTCCACTCGAGTAATGCGATTGTTTTCCCTTTAAATTAATGCGATTATTTAGACGGCATCGGTGAGTGGCCACTTCCATTTGAGGTAGTGCAGCATACTTGCTGCCTGTTATGCTCGTTTTGGTGGTGCTTCCGTTAATCAGGGCGGCAAGGCCCGGTGAAAGGTCTATTCGGGCCGCAGCTCGACTTGAGCCTATGCAGAAGCCTATGCCTAACTTCTCCTGTTCCCTGTTCATGAACAGAGCGACGCCTCGCAGTCTGATGCCAGGGACTCCGTCTCCTCCGCTTGCCAGGAATTGTGTGGTAGTCATGCTAGGGGCTGGTTGTAGGCTGGCTGTTGCTGCTACCGCTGCTGCTACCGTTGGTAATGGCCGTTGGTTAGATTGTGTGTGTGTAATTTGTGTATCATTCAATGGTGTACTTGTTGTTGTTTGTGTAGTTGTGGTTGTTGTTTGTGTGGTTGTGGTTGTTTGTGTTCGATTGTGTGGTCGACTTCGCAAGGTTACGTCCGTTTTGTTGGCCTTTGCTGCGATTGTGGCGACTTTGCTCGCGAATGCCAAGAATGGAATCCTAGTAGCCGGTCTCCCCATGATGGTGTGGAGTGTGGACTGGCTAAGCTGGGTTTCGAATTTTACCTCGAGCTCCATTCTGTCTTGGCTGAACCTTGGGCATTCGAACAGCAGATGCCAGACTGTCTCTTCACAACTCGGGTCACAGACGCACGAGGGACTATCTGTGAGATGGAAGCGGTGGAGATACGCTGAGAATCCGCCGTGTCCTGTAAGGACTTGTACGTGGACCGGTGTGAGCACTGCGTCTCTGAGTGTCCTTTTCGCCGCTAGGACGTCTGGAAAGAACGCTTTCGTGACCGATCCTGTACTCGAAGACTCGTACCGCGCTTGCCACTTCCTTATAGTCCCCTCCCGAATCTTCTTCCTCACGAACGAAACGGGGACCTTGCTGTATTCTGATGTAAGTTTTGTTAGGGCTGCCTCCTTGGCCAGCTCATCCGCCCTCTCATTCCCGGCAGTTCCCACATGGGCCTTGAGCCAAAAGAGCCTCACTTCTTTGCCCTCCTCTCTGATTTCACGGACGCTTCTCTTGATTTGGAGTGCCAGGTGGTGAGTGACAGACGGTCTCCTCAACAGGTCAAGTGACGATCTCGAGTCACTTAAGATGCTTACGGAGGCCGCCTTGGATTCTCTTGCCATCCTGACAGCTCTGAAGAGAGCGTACATTTCCGATTGGAAGACTGTGTTGTGAGGCTCCAAGCCAAAGGTGCTGAACCTTGACTCCGTCCCGTTTTCCCACCAAGTTAGGGCAGCTCCGACTTTCCCCTCTATCTTGCTGCCATCGGTGTATATTTGGGGGCCGATTACTTGGTGGGTTGCCAGGGTTTCGGGAGTCAAATTCTCTAGGCATTCATACTCGGTTGTTGTGAGTTGCGCCGGGTGGGGGTTTTTGGAGTGGTGCACGTTGCACTCCAGCACGCGGCCCAGCGGTATAAACTCTTGAGAATGTCCCTTTTTGATCTTGAAAAGGGTGGCCGCCTCGATTACCCGGAGGTCTAGGGGGAGTTGGCCTGACAGGATAAGTGCCGATGTCAGAGACACCGTGCGGTATGCTTTGCAGATTTTCTGCGCGAAGCCCCTCTGCAGTGAGTCAAACTTTTTCCTTGTCATCAGTTTCTCAGCTGCGGGGGCCCACGCACTCGCTGCATACATCACGATGGGCTCTATCACCGACACGTATATTGTCCTGATTATTTCTCTGTTCAGACCCCAAGTCACCCTCGCCGCACATGCCAACTGCTTATAGATGTCTGCGGCCTTTCTACAGGTCGCAGACACGTGCGCATTGAAGGTGAGTTTGGAGTCTATCGTGAGACCCAACAGTTTCACTTCCTCAACCAGGTTTAGCCGCGTGCCCGACATATGAAGTACCGGAATGTCGTACTTTCGCTTCCTCGTTAACACCATCGCATTATTCTTGTGCGCAGCGAAACGTAGCTTATTTTGGACGCCCCATTCCGATACTTTGGCTAACGTGCTGTTGGCTGATTGCTGCAGGGGACCGGCTGTGAAGTCAGAGAAAACCAGGACAACGTCGTCCGCGAAGGCTTGGCAGTATACCCCCATACTAGCCATTTTGTGTAGGAGTGGATCTAGGATAAGGTTCCAAAACGTCGGTCCGGCAATTGAACCCTGGACGCATCCTTTCGTGGTTCCTTTCTCGCTAGTCGCTCTGGCGTAGTTGACCCTGACGTTTCGGTCTTCCAGGTATGAGGCGACGAGAGTGTAGATATTAGCTGGACAACTCTTGGCTACCATCTGCTTCTTGAGTGCGGGCCACCACGCGTTGTCAAAGGCTCCCTCTATGTCCAGTGATATCAAAAGCACGATCTTTTTGGCTTTGATTTCGGCTCGTAAGTGGCCCACTAGAGCATAGAGGGCGTCCTCAGTCCCGCGCTGTGGCATGAAGCCGTATTGGTTTGTGTGTAGTGTTGGGAGGAAGTGCCACTGTAGTCGGCCCACTAGTAGTTTCTCGACGATTTTTCCTAGGACCGAGAGCAGACCTATAGGCCTGTACGACTTAGGGCTGGTGTAGTCGTCCTTTCCTGGGTTGCGGAGAATGCACACATGGGCGACCTTCCACTGCTTCGGGAAGTGTGACAGCGACAGACACTTGTTTGCTATCGCTAAGAACACCTCCCTATCGCAGTTTATTGACGCTATGCAGATGTCTGCTGTTAATCCGTCGGGACCGGGGGCTTTTTTCGGATTTTGGTTCTGGAGAACCATTTCCAGCTCCGCGGTCGTGAAGGGCGGATCGTCTGCAGACAGACCTTGGGGGTTTTTCTCCTCCGCTAGCCTCCTTAACGCAGTGTGGTAGGGTTGTTCGGCATCCGTTGAGTCGTCGGGGTAGAAGGTTTTTGCCAGAAGATCCGCAGATTGCTCTGGACTGAGCGTCTCGCCTGCGTTGTTTCTCAGGAGTGCGTCTTCCTTTCTTCTGGCTGTCTTCCTTATTACCCTGTAGATACCTTCCCACATGCTCTCTCGGTCCTGCTTCGTGCAGAACTCCTTCCAGTTGGCTGTGGCTGCTTCCGTTGCTGCTGTCGTGTAAGTTTGTTTGGCCAGCACGAACTCTTGGATGGTGAAGTTTCTCCGGCTTGCGGCTGCGTTCCGGACCCTTCTCTTCTTCGTCATGGCGTCTTTTTTGAGACGGTCTAGAGAAGGACTCCACCATGGGGGTTTGGCGTTGTGTTTGGGCGACCCGAGTTTTGGAATCGCTTCCTCGCATGAGCAGTGGATGTTCTGAGTATAGTTTGAAATGATTGTCTCCAGATCTTCTGGGTTCGATGCGTTCGAGACTCTGACTTGGGTGATGTCACTGTCAGCTAGGCTAGTCTTGAAGTGGGTGTTGAAGTCGGACCACTTGGCCTTCTTGGTGTTGTAGATGCGCGTCGACATCGGCCGTAAGGGTTCCAGGGCCTTTTCTAGGCGCATCGAGAAGGTTATAGCGTTGTGGTCTGAAGTTGTTAGACTTCTTTCTACCTGCCACTCCTCGACCTTACCTAGTAGCGACGAACTGCAAGCTGTCACGTCAACGATGCTTGTGCACCACCTGTCATTTCTGTATGTCTCGAACGTTGGTGTTTGGTCCGTATTTAGGATGTGGAGATCCCGCTCATTGAGGAAAGAACTGTACGCCGCCCCGCGATGGTTTTCGGAAACACTTCCCCACCAATGGCTCCAGGCATTCACGTCTCCTCCCACCACGATGTTGTTTGTGTTCAATTTGTGTGTCTTGTATTGTGTTTCGGATAGGTAAGGTTCGATGTCCTGGTCACCCTCAAAATAGACCGACAGTACTCCAAAGCTGAGCTGACCCGCCTTTAGCAAGACAGCAGCAACGTTCTCGGTCACAAGCTGGGGGTCTTGGATAACCTCCAGGTTGTCACCGAAAACAACAATCGCTGCCTTAACTGGCTTTTTGCGGTTGAGGCTGCACTGGATGACTTGTGTGCCGGGTTTTTGTTTGGAACAACAGGTGTCATCCTACGTAGGGCTCTTGAACAAGTGCTACTGAAATTCCCCTTGCCTGGGCCGCCATGTGGAGTTCTTCTGTGGTCAGCTTGGAGCGGTGAAGATTTGCTTGGATGAACCGCAATCTTGCTGTCGGTCTTGAGGCGATTTCGGGGGTGACTGGTTGGTTTGTTGGTGTGCTTTCGTTGCCCTTAGCAATAGGATACGCGCGATCTGGCTATGCCGTCCCACTTTTGGCGTTCCTGGCAGTCTTCGCTGAAAGCTGTGTGTGCCAGGTTGCTGCCCGTCCCGTGTGCTACCTTACAGTTTGCACATGTGGGCTGTTTGCCGTCCGCTCGAGTGAGGCAGTCCCTGATATTGTGCGGTCCACTGCAGTAGCCGCAGACTTCTTGTGCAGCCCTGCATATGGACTTATTGTGTCCATATGCAAGGCACTTTGTGCACTGAACTAGTGGGGACTGGTCCTCAATCGAGCAACGCTTGATGCCCACATGGACTTTTTGGACAGAAGTGTAGGATTTCCAGAGCTCCGGGGAGAGCTCCAGAATGGGGTGGCACTCGTGGGGGTTTCTCGCGCGCTTCCTGTAGCGCATCTTGATGGTCCGCCTCTCCACAGCGACATTTTGCAGAAGGTGTTGGTTCTGCGCTTTAAGGAGATCTACGATCTCCCCGTCGCTGTAGCTGGACAGCACACCCTTGATGCAGACTAAGGGATTTTGCGGTTTCGGCTCCTGGACCTTGAGCTCTGAGTTCGACTGGACTTGGTCTTTAATCTTCTTCAAGTCCATCTTACTGGCGCACCTTAAGACCACTTTCTGGTTGCGCGCCTTCCGTACGGTGTCGACCCGGGCTCCGGTTGACTTAAGGTCCAGAGCGGTCCTGATCCTCTCGATCACGTTATCCCCAGTGTGCCGGGGGTTCGTCGACGAGACGATCAGGGTGTGGTTGGGTTGTGTGGGTGGTTTGGGGGGCTTTGGTGTACTGGCGACCTGGGCAAAGGTTTTGGGGCCCTGTTGTTGTGTTTGCGGTTTATCCGCTTTGCCCAGGTCCGCCACCCCTTTCTGTATAGTTTGGAGCGTCTTCTTTACCTCCCCGACTGCGAGCTCCGTTTCCAGATTCAGCGCTGGGGGCGCCTGGATTTGCGGCTCTTTGTCGCGCAGTAAGCGGAGGTCCTCCGAGACAAGCTCCATCCTATCCGATATAGGTTTGAGGTGTTCGGATATGTTTATGGGTGTGTGTGGTGGTGGGGGTGAGGCTACCGGCCTGTTGGCGATGGTCTGCAGCTTTGCGGTTAAATTCGCCATCTCCTCCTCGAAAGCCGCGGTCGTGAGTAGGCCTGTCTCGCGGCTACTCCGGTTCGTTTCTGTGTCACTTGGCCGGTTGAGGTCCTCTTTGAGCCTTTCAAGAGTTCTCCGGAAGACGTCCAGCTGGTTGGAGATGCTGGTGATATTTGTGTCGAGGCGTGATAGGCCGGCCCCCATTGGGTCCCACTTGGGATCCCCTGGGGTCCTCGCACTTTCTTGCCTTGTCCTCTCGTGCTCCTTTATGTTTTTCAGGCTCGCCATTGCGACCTCGCCTTTCAACTCCTTTATGCCGTTTAAGGCGTCAAGAGTCTCGTGACCGAGCCATTCCCGGATCCCTTTCGCCTCTTTTTTCGTTTCCGAGACGTCAGCCCGCATCAGGGTGAGATCCTTATTCACAGCCGCAAGTTCCCGATTGTGAGCTCTCTCGACACGCACAAGCTCTTGTGCGTGTCGAGAGCGCTCCTTCTCGAGATTGTACTTGTGGCGTGCTCGGGAGTCCGCCAATGAAAGTGACACCTCGTAAAGGCCCTGCAGGCACTCATGGGCTGTGACCTTACACTCGCGTTTCATTTTTCCGGCGGCTTCTAAGGCGTCCTTTCCCTTCTGGAGAAGTTCGTTTGCCTCTCTCGTGGCCAAGTCCATCTCCACACCTGTGCCCCTTCCCGGTGTCCTATAGAGGAGGCTTTGCCGTCCACTCTGTGGACGGTCGGCCTGGCTCACTGTGGAGGCCACCGAGCTTTCCTCGTCCGAGATGATCTGGCGGGGGGGGGGGATATGCCACACTGCTCCCAGTTGATGACGATCTCTGAGACCCTGGGGCTATCTTTCGGAGTGTGAGTCTCAGGCGCCAACGGCAGAGGCGGTGTCCTGCTTGTCACATCCGACTCCGACGCCACCTTAGCCGCCCGCGGCTTTTGTGATGGACGCGCCAACTGTTCCGAGACTACTGACTTAGCTGTGTTTTTAAGGACCTTCTCACGGAGTGATCTGAGGGGCCTTGCGGCCTCCGTGGTCGTTTTGGGGGCTGTGGTTTTGGAGGACATGTTGTTTGTGAGGGGACGGGATGATTACAATTTTAGTTTTATATAATATATGCTAGTGATATGGTGTTTTATTTCTTAAAAACTATGCCTGTGCGGATACTCATAAATATATATATTTTTCTATGATGAACTCACGGATGCTTCGCTGGTGGTCTGTGTCTGCTGTCCGATGAAGAGTCCGACAACTGCGTAGGCTCGATGTTGTGAGCCCTGCTTGCGCACTGATGGTGGTCGTCAATGAAATTGTGGGCGTTGCTGGATCGTTGTGCGTGCGGGGTGCCGAATTTTGATATTCTGTTGGGGCCAAGTTGTAGAGCTTTCCGTACGCTTTCAAATGAGCCCAAACTCGGCTTACTAGCTCCAACGCGTGCGAAGTTAGGCCGCGGGGGGGTGAGGTAGCCCTGAGAGGGGCGAGTGAGGGGAGGGTCTCGTGGGGAGACTATTGAAGGGGGATGAGGGGGGTGGGTTGAGGGGAGTCCCGTGGGGTTGGGGTTCAGAGGGTAGGGGGTAAGATCCTGAATTCCCAAGTTGGATGAGTCCAAACTCGGGGGAGGTAGGACTAAGGGTTAAGGAGTTCTCTCTGGGCTTACCTGATGATTATCTGCGGAGTCGTGACGATGGTGGCTGGTCCGCAGACTGATTCCTCGGCCGGCTTCGGAGTCTCCAGTGAGGGCTACGTTGGCTGGCTGTACGTCACGCCTCGTGTTTTTAGATCCACTTGGTGAAAAGTGAGGTTGTTTTTTAACCTAAAACACGTGTTTTTGGCGTTTTTTGCACCTTAATAGCTCCCTGGTTCCTGGTCCGATTTTGATGGCTTTGGTATTTATAGGTTAATTTGTTCGTAATATTATGTGCTGTTATATTTTTATGTAAAATAGTAATAGTATATAGTGTATAGTATTATTAGTCAATTGTACTGCGGGAGTGACTGTTTTATTATTTTGTGTGCAGTGTAAATGAACAGAGCAATGATAGGCGCTTGGTAAATAAATAATATAAAAATTAATGCATGCAGTTGGAATGTAGACAAGGTTTTCAGAAAGTAAAACTAGTCAAATATTTTTTTCCATATTTTGAAGATCTTCTTCGCAGTATACGCGTAGACGGGGTTGGTCTTCATTACGTTTTAAAAACACTTTGCCAAACGAAGTCCAACAGTGATCGTAGTTATGTTTTTTGGCAAATAATCTGGTTACATAGTGAAGACGTCTAATTGAGGCAGTGAGAGATTCGGCCACGTATATTGGCTTTGCTGGTCCTACTATATTTAGATTAGTAGTACTGAAACGTTTTTCACGATTTGTCTTATTGTATGATCCAGTAGCCTTTATAAACTGTTCTCTCTTTATGGTTGATGTGAAGTCCACGATTATAGGGCCTGAGGGTTTGTCTTTTAGCTTTAGACGAGATACATCTCTAATATCGGAGTCCAGAATTGGAATATTAATAACATTTCCAATCTTTTTTGCTATCTCAACTGGCTGTTCCTTGTTCTCAGATTCTGTGACTGGGATATTTCTTAACTCGATCATGGTAGACCGTGCATTTTTTTCAAAATGTTCCATTTTCGCATCCACTAGTCTTTATATGGTTCTTTAATGAACAGTTTTCGTGTTGAAGAGTTTTCTAGTCAGTAAGAACGTCATCGTATTTCTCGGACAGCAACACATCGATTTATTTATTTCAGCGTTTTGGTTTTTTAGCTCCTTCAGAGACCGTTCCAAGGTGGTGAATTTAGCATCTTGCTGCTTTTTTATTTCGTCCATTTTTGTCAATAAGTCCGACAGTGAAATATCTGCTGCGCTTGAAGGATCATTAAACCGGCGTTTGGTTCGCTTTGTAATTTTAGAATCTTTTTGCTGCTGACTTTCAGGTGTATAGAGCGTAGGATCAGATCCAAATTGAGTGGGAGAAATATACTTTGTACTACTTTTCGGTGGGGTACGTGAAACAGACATTGTGTTTAATTCCAGCTTTTGGTGGTATTTTCAGTGTACGTAAGAACAATTTATTATGTTACTATAATAATATTACAACATTTATTATGTTACTATAATAATAATACACCTTAATCGGTGCAATATTTACCCTCCGATCGCTGTCGCTTATGAACTGTGGCAAGCACCAATGCGCTTGTAGTGATGAGGTGCCGCTGTGTGCCGTACGACGTCGCGTACGCAACGAAGTTCAGGATACTAGTTGCGTCGATTGTTGTTGTCCTGCTCGTGCCGCTTCACTGCCTAATTGCAAACTCCGTCAGCGTACAACGCGCCTAGTACTTGTGTTAATATTTCACTATTTATTTCCGGAAATAATTTATTATTTTAACAGAAAATTTGATAAAGTGGACACGTCTAAACTCGTTCGAGATCCGGGGGGGGGAGTAAATATATACATGTCATATAAATAATTAACACATTGATAGTAATTCGCTTTTTTTAAAATATCCCTAGACCGTGTTGATGTGTTTATTTAGTTCAAATAAATTCCAATAGATATAATTCTTATTGATTTTGTGTAAAATTAAGATTTTAGAATTAATTATGTAAACTGTATGTTTTTGTTTAATTTACTCTCACCCATTGCGCGTCTAATTACAGAGAAAATAGAAAAACAATGGCTTATGCACACATGGTGTGCATAGCACGCGTCATAGGTGCACAACATTATGGAACATTGGGCTCTTAAATCACATTTCAAAGATTATTTAAACAGATAATTTAATGAAACATTCCATAATATGGCACTTTATAAAATTTTTAGGTTTTCTTACTCGATTTTAAATTTGTATTGTAACACATTTTGGTAAAAAAAAATATTTAAAAACTTGCAAAAAAGACTATAAAACAAATCGTCACCGTATTTAAAAACAAATGTATTCACGGGCCGAGAAAACCCTTTTACTTGCAAGTCACTGCTAACACCATCTATCACCATGAGACGGAACTGAATGCGCTCGATGTACTTTTATTACTATTTACTTTTGTTTACTTTTGATAGAAGTTTTAAATATACGGCCATAGTAATAACCGAATAGTAAGTAGAAGTTCATTTTGAACACTTTTTTCACGTTTTCCTAGATAAAAATAAAGAACAGCACATATGATCGTTGCCTAACAAAATATATGTTAGTTTAAATAAGCAATACACTGCTCAGTCAAAATAAGGTATTAAAAATAACCATTACACTGAACGAGCAAGCTATCTTCTACAGCCTTTAGTAATAGAATCGTTCAGGAGGCTGTTAAAGATCTTATAGAAATGTACATAACATTGTTTTGTTAAATACAGCATTTTCTGGTTTTCTTTGTAAGCTTTTAATGTTCTAGAGAGATTATTTGACAGTTCTTTGTGATGCTGGCTGGGTTTTTCGGGTCATAGACAATTTTTTTTTTTTGGTAATCGAGGTTGCTTTGAAAAATCTGAATAACATTGTCTAACGCTGTTAATTGATGTCAGTTTGTTGGCTGAAAAACATTTTCTATCATAAACTGAAAGATTTTAAATCGATTTGATCGTTTGTGTTTGAAAAAAATCGCCTGCTCAATAGCGTCAAGAAAGTTTTGATTTGTGAAAATGGAAAGCATTGGCGTTAATCGCGAGCCTTGGATTCTTAGGCGATGCACAAACGTAGACACATTTAGTTGCCAGTTACCGACACCGAACACTTTTTGATCGGCATGAGCATGTGTTAAGTGGAAGCAACAGGACACAAAAGTACTGGTTCTAAAAAAATGAAATATTCATCGGTAGCTTGAATCTGACACAAGACACAAAAGTGTCCACCTTTGCGCTCCGCCTTAATCAATTACGCCAATGTTTACCTTTAACATCTTAAACATAACCAGAAGTAACATCTAACGAAAGCATTTCCACCACAAAACAGTCAACAAGGCCTTATCAAATTTCGAGTGAATTTGTAACACGAAACCTCAGTGGATTGCGTAACATTTACCAAACAGTTAGATACAGTACGTTTGCTGAGAACCCTTATCTCTGCGGTCACCCCCTTTTTGTCACAGCCTGGTTAAGGGCACATTTCCATAAAATGTTCGAGGTAGCTAGGCGATGCGAGGATATTTAGCGACGCTGGATGTATTTTTGTTTCCACCAAAGACTCATACTGACTTTGAGAATACCTTTGTTACGGGTTTATTACAAGCTTTTATTAAACTTGCAATGTATGTATGTAAGTGTGTTTGGGTCGAATCTTGCAACAAAATTTTAATGCAGTTATCCTCAACCGATTACGATTAAATTTTGCATACACGTTTAGTTTGGGTGATGCATGGTTAGCTAAGTGACGTCATTCTAAATCCATTGTGGCGGACGGCCCAAGATGGCGGACTAAATATTTTTCGTTCACTGCCATGATATGGGTATCAAATGAAAGGGTTTGCTGACAAGAACACGAAAAAGCTTGTTTTATAAAAATATATTTTAATGATTAATTTTATTATTAACTTGCAATGTATGTATTTGTGTTTAGGACATGTTGTACGTAAGTTCGGGTCAAATCTTGCAACTGAATTTCAAAGCAGTTATCTTCAACCGATTAAGATGAAATTTTGCACACACGTTTGGTTTGGATGAAAATGCACGGTAAGCTAAAAAACTTGTTTAAAAAAGATTTTTTAATTGTTAAACAATATATTAAACATATTTTATGTATATAGTATGTATTTTATGTATAGCCATTAGCCATGTTAGTTACTGTGACAATAAACACTTTTCTTTCTATCTTTTTTCTACGAGTATCAAAGCTTTGCGAGGCGCTTTCGTGATGCATGGATGCGTAGCAAAGATGTAAAAGCTGGGTAGCGCGAGGATGCGTAGCGGACTCTTTTCAGCTGTGCGTAGGCGGGGTACGGTGTGGTGGCGTGACCGAATTCACCTATTCCTCGCACACATACTCGTAGCTCGTTTTAACATATATAAGACAAAATCACGCCTTGAATTCCTAAAAGGTTTGGCAGAATTTCACAGATAACATTCCTTTCCTCCCTCGCTTTTTTTGATGACAAAATAATTACCTAGCGCCACTATTTCTTTTCCACCAGAGCTGCGCTAAGCCAGGCTAGAAAATGAGGCAATCCATTGATGTATTTCCTCGCGCACCGCCTATCTACATCGCACATCTCTCGTGGAAAAGCGCCCTTAAGGGCCTACATACGCTTTAGTGCCGTGAAACTATATCTTTCTAAAGAATACTCCTCAGTAACAGCTAGGTTAAAAGGTTTGAAAAAAATATATATTTATTATTGATTCATGTACATATATATATTTACATAGATAAAAGTATATACAGTGTATAAAATACTTAAATAACTAAGACTACAAACATATACACTTTAACCAAAAACTTATTACTAACTAAAACTAAAATATGGCGTCGAAAAACTCCTCCACATCGTTGCCCACTGGTAATGTACCCAAAAGGCTGGCAGCATTGCCACGTTGTATGGCAATGCTTAATCTCTGACCAAGATAAAAGCCAGCCCTTGGGTCACGCGAAGTGTCAACTAGGCGTGTACTATTCATGTACATAATTTTGAACACAAGGTTTTTTCGTGTTACTAATAGTTTTGCTTTAAAAAAAAAAATAACAACACGATATTTTTTCGTAACTTTTGGGAACTCATCCAAAACGACTTGGATGTTTAAAAATATTTTTATACAGAAAAATTGATGGCTGGAATTTCTTCATACCTAACATAGCATATGTAAATCAAATAATATTTTGCAAACAAAAGTGTTCAAAAGGAGATTAAATTTTGGTATTTTGGCATCGAGCGGGCGCACGGCCAGTACTGCGTTACATTGGGGCGTATATATCGCCTTAATGATCTAGTGATTTTCTTTGTATATGCGGCATTTGTGCTGTGTGTGCACAAATTAGAGGAGTTCCTTGCGGTTGAATATGGTATTCTGTGGTTTTGCTGGTGATTCTGTTAGGTATGATTTGTTTATTTTTGTTGTGATTTGTTGGTTGTACAAAATACATTACAAACAAAATACTCGTTGTATAAATTAGGTTTTGCAGTTTTTTTTTGCGTATGTAAGTGTTTATACACATACTGGTCGGACAAAATCTGAATGGCTGGTATAGTTTGAGTTAATCGACACGAAAGAAGAAGAAGTGTTTATAATTAGTTTGGCTTTGGCTGGCACAAACATTACGTTACAAGTACAAGAACAGTGGTAGTAGTTTTTTTTTTTTTTTTGTAGTAATGGTCTTTTTTTACATGGACAATCCCATTTATTTTGAAGATCTTCGTGTCAATGATACCTTTAAATTATAATACTACACCTCTTCTACGAAATTCTCGGTGGCAGCATATAGGTCACTTCGGGTCCAGGTGTTGAGTACAGAGAGCAGGAAATTAGGTGAGATATAGACTGCATCAACAGTAGAAGTTAACCAACATCGCTGTAAAATGTCGCTTTGTGTAGAGCCACACATCATGGTCATCAGGGCGACAGACTTTCACTGTTATTCTGTCGTAATAATTATCCTCCATAATGGTAACATAACAATGCATTTTAAAAGGACGATAAAACGTGCCGCGTTGGGGGAAAGCCAAACCAAAAATAACAAACGTAAAACATGAAAAGGCAACAATCGTAGGGGAGGAAAGCGTTCTTTAATTATGAAGCATATCAAAGAACAGAGCACTCAAATTGTGCTCAAATGCGATGCGTGTTCGGGAGCAAAACTTTGCCACTTTTGCTAGTAATAAGTAGGTATAACACGCTTACAACGATTTTGTTCCTTTAGAGGATTTATATTCAAACGATGATAGAGAAAAAATGTGGTTCGTGTACGATTAACGGCGAAACTTTAGACGACGAAGTAAAAAATATATTCTGTCCCTATTTAGGCCATAGTCTACCTTCGCTCTAAATTTTACTGTTGGGGCGTGAATTATTTTAAAACATCCAGACGTACAGACTCTCATAAACAATATTAGTAAGATTGCAAACAACACACGAGCACTCTAAGTGTACTCAAATGCGATGCCTGTCTGGGTAGTAAACTTTGCCAGTAACCGATTTTACACGCTTACAACAGCTTTGCATACTTCAGACAATATAAGATATAATGGACAAACATTTTGTTGTCTGCGTACAATTGACTTTGAAATGAAGTATGAAAAGTGTGACAAAGAAAACTAACGATGTTAAATTCGACGAATTAAATTATCATTTTATTTGTAGTTCTTTTGCATTTTTCTCGTACACGACTAAAACAAATCAATGGTTCATACTGATGAGACACACACATATAAGATGATGGGCGATAGATAAGGGGCAGGTTATTTATTTTCTTTCAGTTTTTTTGTGAGCTGAGAGGATAATGATGACGCAACTCAAAACGAGTACCTACTCCAAAATAACCTTATTTCAATAACCCATTTTTAAGCCTTCATAATATATCTTAATCTACAATTTGGTTATTCACTGTTGGGCCGGAGCTGAGGTAAGATAAACGTGATTATGAACCTACGCCATAACTATCAGTCTTGGCCCGGTCGCGGTACTGTATAAGTGTATGTGTGTACCCAATGTAAAGGAAATTAATAGACATTATTTCAATATAAACTGTTTAATTTATTTAACCCAAAACCGACACAATAAATAACCCCACATTGGTGACCCTACGTGATTCACTAAGAAATATTCATAGTCTAGTCATGGAGGATGAACAGACTCACTACCGCATATATGAGTGAGGACATGACACCTCTAACCACTCACGGGAAAAGGCCTATTGTCAGACCGGGAGCACGGTGCGTGCGTAAAATGATAGAGATAGATCGTATCGAGTGTCCCTCACTATTCTATACACGTTTTGTTAACTCAGTGTTGTCATGACACGTTAAAATAGATAGGCAAGATACGGATGTTTTAAATGTCAACGAAAGTCTAATTGTTCTCTCAAAATGGTTCGCAGCTAACAATCTTTTACTGAATCCGAAAAAAACAAAATGTCTAAAGTTCTCTTTACCAAATTTACCACAACATGACCTAAACTTAAATCTTGACGGCAAAAATCTTGAAGTTATAACGGAAACTGTATTCTTAGGGATTACTATCGATTCAAAATTGCAGTGGGGCGCGCACATTAGAACTCTTTCGGGTAGGTTAAGTTCGGCTGAATATGCAGTAAGGAAAATAAGGCAGCTAACCGATGTAGCTACAGCTAGGTTAGTATACTATGCTTATTTCCACAGTATTATGTCTTATGGCATTCTGCTGTGGGGATCAGCAGCAGACGTTGACTCAATTTTCATCCTACAAAAGAGGGCAATCCGCGCAATCTATAAAATGGGTCCTCGCGAGTCCCTCAGAGAAAAATTTAAAGAGATCGATATACTGACTCTACCTTCACTTTATATTTTGGAATGTATTTTGTATGTCCGTAAAAATCGGGGGCTGTTCAAAACTAGAAGTCGTTCCATAATTTTAATACACGCAGTAAGCACGAAATTGTAATACCCAAATTCAGATTAACGAAAACTAGCAAGTCTTTTCTTATAAACAGTATACGCTTTTATAACAAGTTGCCAAAGTCAGTTATAGAACTGACCGATGGAAGGTTCAAAAACTACATCAAACGTATCCTTATTAAAAAAGCATATTATAAAATCAAGGACTACGTTGAAGATAAAAACATTTGGCCTTAGCTCCTTCTGCGCATGCAGCTTCCCTGGTAACTTGTAGACGGCACAAATATGTGGATGTCTCTAACTATTCTCAATCTCATTTTTCTTTCCTTCTTTTAATTAGACTTTTTACAATGGTTTTCAAACATCTTTATAGCCCTTTGCTAAGAATAGTTACAGCACTGATAACAAAATTTGTGCCTCATGTTAAATTTAGTCTTGTTATACTTATTTTTATTTACAATGTATAGATTCTTTTACCGATTGTTTTGTGAATGTGTGACCATTGTAGGCCTTCTAGTTGCTAGTTAACATTTGTTAACTTTTTTATAAAATATATAATCCTTTTATTTTATTTTTTTAGTTTCTTACGACTTATTATCGTATGTCGGGCCTACGTTGTCCCCACATGTCTAAGTACTAATGCTGTAACATGGAAATATTGTAAAACCAAACCATTTTTAAAAGAGTAACCATGGAGTTTCTTGCCGGTTCTTCTCCATAGGAAACGACCAACCCGAACCCTGCACCTTTTGTCGACGTTTTATAAGTGCCCATGTAGGCCTATGTGAAATAAAAATATTGATTTTGATTTTGTTGTCAGTATTTTTGAAGGCGATCCTGTAAACATTGATCTAAGAAACAGCTGCCGAACTTGAGGTGTCGGGTATTATCTTGAAAGGGGAAAAGAAATAACGTTTATAGGTGAAATTTTAATGGAATACCATTTTATGATGGATGGAGAGGGAGAAGAAGGTCAAAGAAAAGATGGATGGATTGTGTGAGGAGTGAAATCAAAGAAAAGGGAATCGGTTACAGCGTGACAGGGGACAGGACGGTATAGAAGAAGAAAACGTGTTGCGCCGATCCCAAGTAACATGAGATAAGGGCAGGCAGATGACGATGATTGTTTAATTATTGAGAGAACTCTTTTGCTCAAACATAAGCTTGCACTGCGATTATCTAACTTCAATTAATAGGCATGGTGATTGTAAATCATTTGAAGGGCTCCCGAAGACACGCGCAGAGAAATAATATAAAAACGATGTGACAACAATTTTTCCAAAAAATCTGTAAAAATGCGTTCTTCGAAAGACAGGCTACACCGAGTTACTTTCGCATTTATAAACCAAGAATTCTTCTCCATAGGAAACGACCAACCCGAACCGTGCACCTTTTGTCGACGTTTTATAAGTGCCCATGTAGGCCTATGTGAAATAAAAATATTGATTTTGATTTTGATTTTGTTGTCAGTATTTTTGAAGGCGATCCTGTAAACATTGATCTAAGAAACAGCTGCCGAACTTGAGGTGTCGGGTATTATCTTGAAAGGGGAAAAGAAATAACGTTTATAGGTGAAATTTTAATGGAATACCATTTTATGATGGATGGAGAGGGAGAAGAAGGTCAAAGAAAAGATGGATGGATTGTGTGAGGAGTGAAATCAAAGAAAAGGGAATCGGTTACAGCGTGACAGGGGACAGGACGGTATAGAAGAAGAAAACGTGTTGCGCCGATCCCAAGTAACATGAGATAAGGGCAGGCAGATGACGATGATTGTTTAATTATTGAGAGAACTCTTTTGCTCAAACATAAGCTTGCACTGCGATTATCTAACTTCAATTAATAGGCATGGTGATTGTTAATCATTTGAAGGGCTCCCGAAGACACGCGCAGAGAAATAATATAAAAACGATGTGACAACAATTTTTCCAAAAAATCTGTAAAAATGCGTTCTTCGAAAGACAGGCTACACCGAGTTACTTTCGCATTTATAAACCAAGAATAATTTTAGTATAGTCAAGTAACACACGTTTCGTATCGAATCTCTTTCTACAATCGTTAACACCTTCCATTTGTTTGGTCTGACCACGTGACTTAACGTTCAGATGTGTCATTCCTATACATTGATTCATTTTCTACATGCGTTATCGATTATAGATTGTCAGCTTGGCTACAGGTGCTGATTACTGCTTATCTGACCTTTCTATAATCTAGTCACTAGGTAACGATACCATTGGCAGAAGTGTTTTAAAATTTTCGTGCTTCAAACTACCCGTATCGACTGTCGAACATGGACCCACGGTTTAACGCGATATCGATATTTAATGGCTAGTTCACAGACCGACTCCAGCAAGCGTTGCTTAACCTTGGATATGAACCCGTGAAGCTGTTATAACTTCGCCACAAGCTTTTAGATGATATAAGCCGGCTATTTCTATGAGTACCTAAGCGATGACACTCTCTGTAGTAGTGGCGCCACGGGACTCTGTGTATGAGACCTTATCATTCCTATCACATTCATCTATATGCACTGTATGTGCATTGAGTTATTGTTATAATAAATAAATAATAAACTGGAGTCAGTAAATGATGACCACGGAGTCATAAATAGTCCCGAGCCATCATTTTCTTCTAAGGTAACAATGCCTTCCATAGCAGTGTCCGCTGAGGCGTCTCGCTGCTCTGTGGCTGAATCACTTGACAGCTAAGACGCTCAGTTTGAATGGAACATTTTGACGATGCCGTCTCTAGGACTACCCGCCGAGATGTCTCGATATTCCGTGGCTATAACCTTATCATTCGAATCACATTCAACTATAACCTGCAGTCAACCGATGATGACTATGGAGTCTTATATTGTCATGGGCCGACAATTATTATGAGTAAATGGTGAAACTCACTGACACGCTTGGTTTATATGGAAAGTCAGCAACATCCGAGGTCTGCACTCTAACCTTGTCGCAGTTCATCACCACCTTGAGACTGAGAAACCAGCACTTTTGTTCCTTACGGAGACGCAGATCGGATGCCCGTCAGACGTGGCGTACCTATCTTACCCAGGGTTTACCCTGGAGCAGATGTTCAAGCCATGCGCTGGTGTATGCATGTATTCCCGGGACGACATCTGCTATTGGTGTCTCCGTGATCTTGAAGACTCAAATTACTCAGTGCTATGGGCCCTGGTGGTCACAGTTCTGGATAAGATCATCTACGCCTGTGTCTACCGATCGCATAGTGGTGATCTGGAGACAACCAGGCTCACACAGTACCTGAGAGAGGCGGCAGATGTGGCTCAGCTACGGTACCCCTCCGCCCAACTAGTGTTACTGGGGGACTTTAATGCCCACCACCAGGTATGGATCTTCCCATACCAGTGCACTGACCATGCTGGACGAGAGATGCGAAATCTTTCGACTGCGCTTAATCTCACCCAGCTGGTCCAAGGGGCTACGAGGGTGCCAGATGTTGATTCACATACAGCCAATTGCTTGGACCTTCTGCTGACAACTGATGCAGACCGATACTCAGTGTCGATATCATCACCTTTGGGTAGTTCCGACCACTGTCTGGTGAAATCTGTATCCGTCTACTCCCCGCCCGATCCCAGCCCAAGAGGCACCCGGCGGGTTTGGCGGTACAAGTCAGCAGATTGGGATGGTATGCGATCTTTCTTCGCATGCTATCCTTGGCGGCCCACTTGCTTCTCTTCGGATGACCCATCGTCATGCGCTGACGCAGTGACATATGTGTTGCGTCAGGGGATGGAGTACTACATTCCGTTCTCTGACGTGACGGTGTCCAGCGTTGACCGTCCGTGGTTTGGTGCTGAGTGTGACCGCGCAAAAGTGGTTAAACACAAGGCATACCTAGCATGGGTCGACGCTCGTGTGCGCAAGGCAAATGACGTGAGTCAGAATAAGATAGCCTTCAACAGGGCTGCCAACTCCTGCAAAATAGCGATGCAAAGGGCACGGTTTGACCATATTAGCAGAATCGGGGACAAACTTGCTTCACACCCTGCAGGTAGCAAGGCGTTTTGGTCCCTGGCTAAATCGGTTGAATCAAACTTCTGTCGCCCCTCACTACCACCACTGCTGAGGCCCACGGGTGGCTGGCCCACTCCGCTGAGGACAAGGCTAACTTGTTTGCCTCCCTCTTTGCGGAATCTTCGCGTCTGAATACTGATTTCTGCTGATCGATGTAAGACGAGTATGTCGAAAATTCGCATCCATCAGAGAGAGGTCTGTAGGGTGCTGCGATACCTTGACGTGAACAAGGCTAGTGGCCCGGACGGGATACCAGCAATTGTACTTAAAACTTGTGCGCCTGAATTGTCTCCGATCTTGACACGCCTTTATCGCCTTTCGATGGTGGCTGGAAAAGTGCCGAAGGCTTGGAAGCAAGCTAACGTTCAGCCCATGCCCAAGAAGGGTAGTCGAGCGGACCCGGCCAACTACAGGCCCATATCAGTAACGTCCATCCTCTGTAAGAGTATGGAACGTGTATTGAATAATAAGCTCCTGGCATACCTAGAAGACAACGTCAATACGGCTTCCGCCGAAACCAGTCAACTGGGGATCTTCTAGCGTATGCCATTCACATCTGGACTGAGGCCATCGAGAAGCACGGGGAGGCGCTTACTGTCTCCCTTGACATATCGAAGGCCTTTGACAGGGTCTGGCACGAGAGCCTTATTGGTAAGATTACTTCCTTCGGTCTGCCTAGTGGTCTGTGTGACTGGATTGCAGACTTCCTAAGGGATCGGTCCATCCGAGTGGTTATCGATGGTTGCTCGTCCGGTCAGTAAGGTATTAACGCCGGAGTCCCTCAGGTGTCAGTGCTCTCGGCAACATTGTTCTTGCTGCACATTAATGACCTGCTAAAACCCAGAACCTTTGGGTATGCAGACGACAGCACTGTTGCTGAGAGATACGTGTCTGGCGCACGGGCTACTGGGCCTCAAGTCCGGTCTCTTCGGGAGGCTATGGTTAAGCGCTTGAACCTTTCTTTGGAGGCAATCTCCGAATGGTGCAATGCCAATCTAGTCAGATTCAATGCTGCTAAGACCCAGGCGTGTCTTTTTTCCACAAAAAAAAGCCAATTCAACCCGGCTCCATCCTTCCGTGGTGTAACCGTGCCGTGAAACCATCTCGAACTTCTTGGTGTTACGTTAACATCGACCCTCAATTTTGGTCCATTCATTGAGGCCAAGGCTCAATTGGCTGCAAAAAAGTTGGGATCCTTGCGAAGGTGAGACGGTACTTCACGCCTGAACAGCTGCTCAACTTGTATAAAGCGCAAGTTCGGTCATGCATGGAGAACTGCTCTCACCTCTGGGATGGATCTGCCAATTACCAGCTTTTTGCACTTGAGTCGATTGACAGACGGGCCAAAAGACTTATTGGCAACGATGCACGGTCACCTCAAAACTCCAGAACCTCGAACATCAACGCCGAGTTGCCAGCCTGTCGGTTTTTTATCGGTTACATTTCGGGGAGTGCACAATTTGATTCCGCCTAGCCCTTTCCATCATCGGACTACAAGACGTACGGCAATGTGCCAACGGTACATGGTGGATATCCCACCCATACGAACAAAGTGTTTTGAAAATACTTTCATTGTGCGTACAGCTAAGGAGTGGAATTCCCTGCCGGCGTCCTTGTTTCCTGATAGCTACAACCTAGTGGCCTTCAAGTCAAGAGTGAATAGGTTACTTCTAGGCAAGCGTGCTCCACCTTCGACCATATCATCACTTAACATCAGGTGAGATAGTGGTCAAAAGCGAGCCAATAACGAATAAAAAAAAAAGTCTTGACGTGACGTGCCCGCTGAGGCGTCTCGCTGCTTTGTGGCCGAATCTTATGATTCGTATCACGTTCATCTATAGGCTGTTATATTTTCACGGTTCTCTTAAAGTGAGACCTTTATTGACGATATGCTGTATTGTTAAGATGAGATGAGAGAAAATATAGTGACCTTTAATGAGACATTCTATGGGCAGTTGTATACATCGATCAGCAAGCCCGTTGCGAATCTAGCAAACAACCCAAGAGCTAGATTGACCCGACACTATACCGAAGATATCCCGGACGTCAGCCTGTACGAAATTAGGAAGGCTCTGAAACAGCTCAAAAACAACAAGGCACCGGGTGATGACGGAATTACGGCCGAACTCCAGAAGGCGGGTGGAAAACCGGTCCTTAGGGCCCTTCAGAATCTGTTTGATTCCGTCATACTCGAGGGCAAAACGCCACAGGCATGGTGCAGGGGTGTGGTGGTAATCTTCTTCAAGAAGCGCGACAATGCCCGGTTGAAGAACTATAGGCCCATCTCACTTCTTAGCCATGTCTACAAGTTGTTTTCAAGAGTCATCACGAATCGTCTCGCGCGCAGGTTTGACGATTTCAAGCCCCCCGAACAAGCCGGATTCCGAAAAGGCTTTAGCACCGTAGACCACATACATACGCTGCGGCAGGTTATACAGAAGACCGAAGAGTATAACCTGCCTCTCTGTTTAGCGTTTGTGGACTACGAGAAAGCCTTCGATTCGATAGAGACTTGGGCTGTACTGCAGTCTCTCCAACGGTGCCAGATCGACTACCGGTACATTGAGGTGTTGAAGTGTTTGTGCAAAAACGCCACCATGTCAGTCCGTCTTCAGGATCAGACCTCGAAACCAATCCTTCTCCAGCGCGGCGTGAGACAGGGAGACGTCATTTCTCAGAAACTGTTTACTGCTGCGCTGGAGGATGTCTTCAAGGTTCTGGACTGGAGGGGGCTGGGCATCAACGTTAATGGCGAGTTCATTACTCACCTTCGGTTTGTCGACGACATAGTGGTCATGGCTGAGACCATGGAGAGCCTCAGTAAAATGCTCGATGACCTCAGTAGAGCTTCCGAAAGAGTGGGTCTTAAAATGAACATGGACAAAACCAAGATCATGGTGAATGCCCATGTAACACCCACTCCTTACAAGGTCGGAGACTCTACTCTCGAAGTTGTAGACGATTATGTCTATCTGGGACAAACGGTCCAGTTGGGTAGGTCCAATTTCGAGAAAGAGGTCAACCGTCGAATCCGACTCGGCTGGGCGGCGTTCGGGAAGTTGCGTGGTATCTTCTCGTCCAATTTACCGCAGTGTCTCAAGACAAAAGTCTATGACCAGTGTGTGTTGCCAGTGATCACCTATGGGACCGAGACGTGGTCGCTCACAATGGTCCTTATCAGAAAGCTCAAAGTCACCCAAAGGGCAATGGAGAGGGCTATGCTCGGCATTTCCTTGCGTGATCACGTCAGAAATGATTATATCCGCAGGAGAACCAAAGTTACCGACATAGCCCGAAGAATTGCCAAACTTAAGTGGCAGTGGGCAGGGCATATTGCTCGCAGAACGGATGGCCGATGGGGCCGAAAAGTTCTGGAATGGCGACCGCGAACCGGAAGACGATACGTTGGAAGGCCTCCCACTAGGTGGACTGATGACCTGGTTAAGGTTGCGGGAAGGCGCTGGATGCGAGACGCACGGGATTGGTCAACGTGGCGACGCCTGGGGGAGGCCTATGTCCAGCAGTGGACGTCTTTCGGCTGAAATGATGATGATGATGATGATGAATTAGGGTATAACGTATACTATTACGAGAAAGATCAGATTATTTTTAATGATTATTAGTAGCCTTTTGTTTTTGTTTTAATGCTCCAGGTTCAAACACTGCAGGCATAAGATTGCATTGCCATCTGGTAAGTTTTGTAGACATCTCACCGTAATAACTTAGGTGAAGTAAGTTAGAAGTGAGTTTTTATTCCAACTAATGCTAAGGTTTGATAGCTCATTTTGAGCTCACTTTGTCTTAGACATCACGGTGAGATTTATATAAATAAGCACTAAATTACACTTCCTACTAATATTATAATCTCTCGTCTTAACGTCTGAAAAATTTTGGCACTGCTAGACCATTTACTAGATTAGGCCATAGGATATTTTGTATAGTTTTAGGATACTGTGGCATTATTGCCGAAGCCAACGTCATTGGCTTCCTTTGTCTTCATTGTTTGAATCATATAAAACTGGTAGAACTAAATATATAAAGAAGTATATAACTTGAATCATGATGAAATACAATTCATAGCAAAAGAGTCATAATGTTTCATTCCCTCAATTTATATAATACATATTATGTACTTTCTTTAATTTACAAGTGGTTTAAAATGCGCATAATTTATTTAACGAGCCTCTCAGGTTGATTGATTTAAATATTCCACAACGAAATGAAGCATACCATCATCGGGATACTTATTATTCCCATTTCGTGGAACGGTTTTAAATGAATATTCTGCTTAATAGGAAAGCCTTCGTTACAAAGATCCTTTTCAATTGTAGATTTAAAAAAAATAGGATGAAAATAAGAAAAAAATAGACGTGTGGCACTCGGGGACTGCCGCGGTAAAGCTATTGCATAGCATTTATTCTAGATCCAGTCCTGGAAAATGCGTCAAAAAAATTAAAAACGTTAAAAACTCGAAAACGTAGCGAGCCAAACCCGCATTTATTTACGATTAATAAAACTCTAAAAAACAAAACAAAAATACCCTTATTCACATTGAAATAAGGTCGCTTTTCTTTGACAAGCAAAAGTGACCCTTATTCTCATTAGCATAAGGTCCACCTGATCTTTTGTCTGTCCTGATCTGTTTCTGTGACAATGGTGATCCTTGATCACCATTGTCACAGAAACAGCTCAGAGAGACCGATAAAAGGCAAAAAAATTACGACCAACAAAAATTTTAAAACCCTCATATCTCAGAAACGGTTGGAGTTAGCGCATTACTGACAAAAAATTTGCCCCCCTGCTCACCGCTACTTCATCCAGGAGAACAAGATAGGATTTACCCCCCCTCCCCCCCCTTAACCGTTTAACTCCCCCCGCAAAAAAAATTTTCATTCTAAAAATACCAACACGGAAATCGAAAACAGGTGCAACAAACCTCCCCCACCCGCCCCCCTGCCCCTCACCACTCAGATTCCACAGAATTCAAAAACCTTATTAAAAGTCAAAGTATCACCGCCGTGCCCGTCGGAGTGGAGAGCGTGAGGTTTTTTCGTTACGGAATTTCTGGATTCGGTCCCCGCGCTCAAGGCCCGCGATAGAAGCTATGCAATAGCTTAAAAATCTATAAAGTATAGTCAAGTCTTTAAAAAATTCAAGATGATAAATAGTTCTTTTTATTATTTATAAGCTCGCGCTTCACCACTACCTCACCTGATGGTAAGCGATGATGTGGTCGACGAAGTAGCACGCTTGCCTAGAAGCAACCTATTCACTCTTGACTTTAATACCCCGAGGTCTCGATAGTTATTTGTGTTTTGAGGTATATTTCAATAAAAAAAAACGAATAACGTTGAAGGAAAACATCGTGAGGAAACTGGCATGAAGGAAAGGTTCACCTCTGACCAACCCTTTGAAGAATACTGGCGTGATTATATGTTAAGTGTAAAAAAAAACCATAAAATCAAGATTGGTTGAAAACAATGATGCACAAAAGTTTAATGTAGCGTTGCCATAAGTGTAGAACATGGCTACACCGTAGCGTAAGGCTATGACGTAGCGATATGCTACGTAGTAGAGTAGTGCTACGTCATAGCGTAAGGCTATGACGTAGCGATATGCTACGTAGTAGAGTAGTGCTACGTCATAGCGTAAGGTTATGACATAGCGATATGCTAAGTAGTAGAGTAATGATTCGCCGTAGCGTAAGGCTATGACGTAGCGAAATGCTACGTAGTAGAGTAGTACTATGCCGTAGCGTAAGGCTATGACGCAGCTATTCATAGTGTTGATTTGACGATATTGTTGGCGTAGTGGTTGAGCGATCGGCTGGTGCGCTGCTTGTCGGGTTTCGATTCCCGCACGAAACAAATATTTTATTGGCCTACAGGTAGTTGTAGTAATGTTTCGGTATGGTTATTTGTGTATGTGAGTTTATATGTTTGTTAATACACCCACGATGTAGAAGAAATGCCTGTGTGAGGCAGGGTTTCAAAAATCGCGGGTTTTCATATTTTGTTTATTTCTATTATAAAAGGCTTTTTACAAATAAAATAAGAATTACAGTATCGTAACACTTGTAACGATGTAAAAGCGTTTCTTATCCTCTTCAAAATTCATGACGAAATTGGACAAAGAAACGTATCTATTGATATCTTACCTGTATTATATTTGATTTGAAATACATTTTCAGGTACTGAAACAAAGGTCAAATATCACATCACACATCACATCATCAGCCTTTTTAAGTGCCCACTGCTGGGAAATAGGCCTCCTCTCGTAGACGGGCTATAATCCACCACGCGGGCCCAGTGCGGATTGGTAGATGTCACATGTCTTTGAATATAATAAGCTCAAGTATACTTGCAACTTGTTGTTCCAGGTGTCTCTCTTATTTATACAGAACTGTATCGATTTATATATACGTAACCTACAGGAAGGAGCAGATGATAGGTACTATAGAATTACGATCCGCTCGAGAACGGATCCTCGCGATTACTGAATTGAATCGAATCGAATCGAATAAATACTCGATGTCGGGCGAGATGGGATCGTCGACATGTATGGTTTGATAGCTGTATAGGAAATTCAAGTTAGGTTATTTTATTTGGTGTTATACTGGTTTCGAGATAAAGGTTTCTGTTTGTATTGTAAGAATTTTTTAAAATAGTATTTCCTACATTAAAATAAATTCTTTTAATATAGGAAATACTACTACTACTAGGTTTATATTACCATCATGATCATTATTTTATTAACATATTTTCGGTTAGTTATTAGGTATTGTATGTATTGTTATTAGATAGGTATTATTACCAGATACAGTTAGAAAATAGATTTTGCTATATACACGAATAGATGTTTAGGGCATAGCGTTGATGCTATAATGTTAGAAATAATCTTATTCGGTTATGAGACAATTCAACTATTATATTAATTCGAAACACGAAGACATATTCAAAGCTCTATAACTCTGTAACGCCTCATTCGAACTACAATAAGATCTGACGTCACACAAATACTACATCGCGTAATCAAAGTTTTCCGCGCGATTTAAACATGGTACCTGAGTGACCGAGCTCTGATCGGGTGAAAATAGAGACAATTTTTTTTTCGGTAAAACGACTTTGCCCAGTAATGAGTTCTAGTTAGAATGATTTTTCACCCCCGAAAGCCAGTTTTTTTTTAAGTGTCGGAATGCTTGCGCTTGACCACTATCTCACCTGATTGTAAGCAATGATGTGGTCGACGATGAAGTAAATTAAAGTATATTGCAAATTTTATCAAAACCTTTAGAGCCGTATAAATATTGCTTGTTTAATATTATAGGATAGGATTTATATTACAGCCCGACAATCACCATCAGACGACGAGATCCTAAGACCGAGAGCCTCAGACTGGATCTAGACAAAATTTCATTATATCAGCGAAAGCCACGGTAGAAATACTAAAATGTTTGGATTGGTCTCGAATAGCGTTTGACATTCACGCACATTTTTCCAATCGCTGTCGCCATGCTTTTGTTGGTACAATGACACTTGTTTAGAGTATCTGGTCGGAGGATCCTGCCTTTTTAATGGAGGTTGCGGGTCTATTCACTCGATTCCGCATATCTCTATAACACTTACAATTACATGCATGATGCATTAGTTTCCAAGCACAAGTTCGTCTTTAAACTTGCCTACGTCTTTACCACTTACGAGTACAAGCGGTTTTGCTCGCTAGTTTCCAAACATATTATGACTTTGTTTACTTCCTACCTACGATACGCACCTGAAGATGAAAGTTAGCAGAGCAAAAAGTATGTTGGTTCAAGTTGCATGGACTTGAAGTTTTAAGGACTTGAGTTAGCTATCGAAAGCTACACTAACAGGTTTTAAGTAGTTTCGTATGCGATAGTTTTGCGGAGTCAGCATCCGTTTCATTATTTTCTTAATTGTAAATAAAACATAAAATTTATACAGTAATTGATATTGTCCATGTACAATGTTCTACAACTCGAGCTTAATTGAAAATGGTGTTATCTCCAAAATTACTTTTATTTTGTGCATGGGATACGATAAAATGTAGCAATTAGGTATAGGGTTTAGTTAAAGCGAATGTTAACAACAATTTTGTTTCCAAGGACTCTAAACAAAATGTCATTCTAACAGCGATAACGTTTGTCAATAATATAATATGCATGGGATGAAACACCGACCACCCTGCAGCCATATTCATTTTGAACCTTCTGATTATGGTAAAATTGTCGTTCATAGAATATAAATGACATTTTGTCAGGACAATTTTAAGTGTCCTAGTGGCCCAGTAGCTAAGATCTCACCTTTCGTACTTGAGGCCGTGGGTTCAAATCCGGGCAAATACCAATGCGACTTTTTCAAGTTCATTATGCACTTTCTAAGTTTATCTTGGACATCACAGACAACGGTGAAGGAAAACATCGTGAGGAAACCTGGACTTATATAATTAATGTAGGCCTGCCAAGTCAGAGGCTTAATTAACTCTGACACCAGAGTTTACCAAATCCTCACACGAAAAGAAGAAAAAAATATTTAAAAATCAAAACACCCGACTGTTTAGTCGGAGGATACATATTCGCGAGCTGGCTGATCAAAACCAGATGTATCCTCTGACTGCACTGCATGATTTTTTTCTTGTTTACATCTTTTTAGTTCGCTTTTTAAGCAGTCGGGTGTTTTGATTTTATTAATATATTTTTTTATTTAACACTATTTAGTTAACCTTTTTTTTCGAATTAGGTACATTTAAACATATAAGTGTTATATATTTTTGAAATCGCCTTTCAAATCCCTTTATTGTGATACCCTACACGATAGGATTGGAAGAAATAAAAAAAATTGGGCGCCGACAATATGGCGCCCACAAGCCGCCATTTTTCTATTTTTCAATTTTAATGTACGTACGAATCATCAAAATCGGCCAACGCGTTTGGTCTCTGGAACGCCACATAGGAACAAAAATACATACATACATACTTACATACATACATAGACTGATAAACACATTACCATCCTTCGGCAGTCGGGTAAAAAGGACAATTTTAAAACTTATGGAATACCAAAACAGATAGAGTAGAGAGATAGCTTATAAACATACAATTCATGCCTAATTACTGTCACAAGTCCACACATAAAACCACAATCATTTCCTCATTACCATATAATGATGTCACTTGGCACTACGCGGGCTGTCAGCGAACAAAAATAAAGCTTATTACCCACAGTTGCGAAGCCCTCGCGTATTCACTTCTGTTGAAAAAAGTAGTTAAGAGTGTTCTAACGAGCAGGCAATGCATGTGGCGACCGCGCAACATGCGTACCATGTGTAACGTGCCTATTTTATTATTCGGAATTTAAACGGAAATATTTAAAAATATGTAGATAATATTATACCGGTCTATTGGTCTGGTGAAGGCCGCGTGAGTCTGTTGGATGCGAGACGCATTGGACTGGTTGATAAGACCAACAGTGGACCCCCATGGTTTGAAATAATTATGATAAGCGGCCTATTATTATTATAATCTGCAGGGAAAAGGCATCATAAGGTATAAAAATGGCATAGAAGTTTATCGGAAATTGATAGATACTTTTTTTTAAACGGGGTGGTCATAATAAATTTATCATACAAAATAATGGGTATAACAACTATCTTATAGATAAAAGAAATGAAAAATTTACATATTTTTACCCAATAAATAAAAAAACAGTATTGATAGAAAATATGGTGATTCTAAATAACTAATAAAAAAAATATACAGTACAAGCAATATAATCGGTGTTCGCGATGGAACAAAAGAAAATACGTAGACTTGAATATAGGTGTTTATTACAACTAGGCTTACTGGAATCTACAAAATTGAGGCAAACAGTGTTGTCAGCTGATGGCTGTGGTGGAGTGCAAAAGCGGGTCCCGCCGTCGGTGGCGGCAAGCCCTGCATCGCGCGATATTATGCTTCGGTGATTGGCTGTTGAAGATCACGCCACATTAAAGCGCTCCTATTGGTCGGCTGGCTGAGTGAAACAGTAACGGGCTGTGATTGGTTGAGTGTGGCGTAAACATCCTCCCGGCTGTTGAAAGCTCTAGGTCCAGCTTTCAACACAATCTGTGTTCTGAGGCAGGCAGTAGGCAGAGGCGATTGAGTGCACGTCGAACGGTGCCCTTGGCTGTGCTTACATCAGCCACTCTTGATACTCCATCGGAACCTGGAAATAGTTTGCTGATTCGTCCAAGACGCCAGCATAGAGGGGGAGTCTGATCTTCCTTGATAAAGACCAGATCATCAAGCTGTAACTCCTTCCCTTTGACGCGCCATTTGGTCCTCTGTTGAAGGTCGGAAATGTACTCGGAAGCCCATAGTTTCCAAAAATGTTGCCTTTCTTGTTCGATGCGCTGGTATCGGTTGAGATGACGCACGTTGGAGTCCACAAGGCTCGGCATGGGCAATGACGTCAGCGACCTACCAATCAAAAAGTGTGCCGGGGTAAGGGCTGGAAATCGTTGGGTGAAGGGCTGAGAGGATAAAGGGGTTGGCTGTTTAGGATTGCTTCTATCTGAGCAAACACAGTGGTCAATTCCTCGAACGTCAAGTGAGATTTGACCTAAAATTCTACGTAAGTGGAATTTTGCTGATTTTACACCAGCCTCTGCCAGAACATTGAAATGAGGAGCGTACGCAGGGGAGACGCGAAATTCGATGCCGCGGCGAGCAGCAAAATCCTTAATATTTTCAGTGTTAGTCTTTATGAAGCTACCAATTTCCTTGGCAGCTGCTACAAAATTGCAACCGTTGTCGTAGTAAATTATTTTTGGCATTCCTCGTCGAGCAATTAACCTACTAACGGTTTGTATGAACGCGTCTTTAGTTAAGTCGCTTACGACTTCAAGGTGTATACATTTATATCTGAGACACAAATATGCAAAGATAGCATTTAGTTATCTTGCATCCTCGGCCCTTACGATCAGTGATTAGAACGAGACCGGCAAAGTCCGTACCGACAGCGCTGAAAGGAAAGTCGGGCTCAATTCGATCTGTTGGCAAATTACCCATAATATTGGACATAGTCTCTCCTTTAAACCTGCGACATATGAAACAGTTCCGTACAACATTCCGAGCTAATTTCCTAACTCCTAGTGGCCAATAACGCTCGCGGATCGAGGCTAAAAGACCTTGAGGCCCTGAGTGAAGCAGGCGTAAATGTTCGGTTTGAAAAATAATTTAGTTAGGTAATGTTCTGCCTTCAGAATAATAGGATGTTTCTTATCATAGGAGTAAGATGATTTATCAATACGTCCTCCGACGCGAAGAATTTTCTTGTCATCGAGAAATGGATTTAAAGAGCAAATGCTAGTGTTAGGATTTAAGGGTTTTTGTGATTGCAGTAACATTATCTCTTTAGGGAAAGACTGACCTTGAGCTATTTTAATGAGTACCGTTAGAGCCCTTTCAAGTTCCTGGACTTGTAGGGGATATCTGTAAATTTATTTGTTGGGTATATACAATTATTTATAAACCTTAAAACTGTTGCGTATACTCTTTGTAATGAGGAAAGTTTAGAAAATTGTTGAAATTAGGAATAGATTTATCTTCAACTAGTTGTCCCACGCGGCTTCGCTCCCGTCAACTGGCTACCTACCTACCCATCAACCCTACCTACTCTACATACATGATTGTTGTGTAATTAAACCGTTTACGCAGCGCACGCAACGGAAGCTCTCAAAAAGGAATAATTTTGCCCGTTTTTGCAACATTTTTCATTTATGCTCTGCTCCTGTTGGTCGTAGCGTGATGTTATATAGCCTATAACCTTCCTCAATAAATGGACTATCCAACACAAAAGAATTTTTCAATTCCAACCAGTAGTTTCAAAGATTAGCGCGTTCAAACAAACAAACAAACAAACAAACTCTTCAGCTTTATAATATTAGTATAGATTATATTGCACAGCAGGCATTGCCTTTATTTCAGGTAAGTTCTTATTTAGATTTATATTGAGTACTGGCCATGATGATTTTGGCTGTCTTAGAAATGGAGGCCCGGACCACCATATATCAGCCTTATGGACGTTTTGTGGGTCCACGCCGCGAGACGCGAGGTCAGCCGGATTTTACGAGGTGGGTACATGACGCCATGCTGTGGTATCGGTTAGCTCAATTGTAGCAGCAACCCTATTAGCGGTTTTGTCGGGAGACTTGAGCCAACCTAGAACCACATTGGAATCAGTCCAGTACACCTTACGCTTTAGTTTGCAGCTTAGAGCCTTACTGACAGCGGAAGCCAACTCTGCACCTAGTAAAGCACCGCAAAGTTCCAATCTAGGAATAGTTTGAGTTTTTATTGGAGCTACTCGTGCTTTAGCACACAATAAATGGACATGTTTGTTTCCAGTCCTATCCTCAGAACGTAAGTAAACGCATGTTGTGAGGCATCGCAGAAACAGTGAAGTTCTACCGATGCTGGGTCATCGATTAGTACCCTTCTTGGAATTTTTAAAGACGATAAGATATTAATGTATTTGGTAAACTTTGTCCAAGGATCTAGAATATCCCTTGGGACTTGCTCATCCCAATCCAATTTCTTAAGCCATAACATTTGAAGGAATATTTTAGCCTTAGAAACTTTCTCAACATTAATTTCCATTTAAGTGAAGTGAAGACATTTATAGCATAATTAGACATTCAGAATAGCTTTAACGAAGTTTACTGAAAACTTCAACTTATTTATATTGCTGTGCGGACTTGGCGGATTAGTTTCATTTCTAATAATTAACTTGACAAGTTATTCATATTTATCAAAAAGTACAATATTTCATTGTGAAGTAATTATCAGGTAGCAACTGTAACAATTCACCTTGCATAATAAATAATTGTGTCGACCAGGGTGGCGTATCTTATGCTCAGAATATCCTCAAGATATTCGCTGAAGGTTATACAGGTCTACGCCCCAACCTCGGCACACCCCGACGATGAGGTAGAGACCATGTATGAGGATATCTCCAGAGCCATGCATGGTTTCAAAACTCTCTTCACCGTTGTCATGGGGGACTTCAACGCGAAACTAGGCAATCGAGAAGGGGATGAGCTGCAAGTGGGGCAATTTGGAGTTGGACGACGGAACGACCAGAGTCACCTACTGGCCAGTTTTATGGAGAAGGAGGGCCTCTATATGATGAACTCCTTCTTCAAAAAGCGTGAACACGGAAAGTGGACCTGGCAGAGCCCCGATGGTGCAACAGAAATGAGATCGACTTCATCATGTAACCAAGAAGCAAATGTTCAATGATGTCTCTGTGATCAACTCGGTAAAAACCGGCAGCGATCACCGCATGGTAAGAGGCACATTAAACATTAATATTAAGCTTGAAAGGTTTCGACTGATGAAGTCCACGCTCCGTCCAGCACAGATCCAGGTCCAAAACCCCGAGAGCTTTCAGCTCGAACTCCAGAATCGTTTCGAATGCCTAGGGAGCTCCGTGGATGAATACAGCAACTGGTTCGTGGAAGCTGTCCATACGGTCGGGTCTAAGTTTTTTCAAGACCCGTCGTACATATAGAAACAAAAAGCTCTCTGATCCTACCCTCAAGCTTATGAAGGAGAGGCGTGAGATGATCCTGCAGTCTTAAGATGAGGCGTGCAAATACCGGCAGCTCAATAGACAGATCTCTAAATCCTTGAAAAGAGACCTCCGCCGCTTTAATACTGTGCGGGACGGACGTGATCGATCAAGGCCCCAGGCTGACTGAAGGTTGTAAGGCTTCAGCTTGAACGCGTTGACGCTCCTTGCACCTATTGTTCATTTGTCTTTGAGCAAATACCGACCCTGCAGTGGTTGGAAGGCTGCCAAGGATGTTGAGGGAAAGGCGTGATGTCCAGTTCAGAAAAAGAGTCAGGTTTTCATGTCCAAAAGCGACGTCTCTTCATGGTCTCCGTTACGCAAAGTGACGTGGATTTGATATTTGGAAATAATGGCTACAATTAGGACGGTGTCTCAGCGCACTATCCTACTACCACACTTGACCGTAACGAGGACCTCGAAACAACGACCGCGCATAAACTTTAATTAACAAATTAATTATTATGACTAGTCGCTGAAAACCGACAGAAACTCCCCTTCTACTGAACCGATTTCGATGAAACTTGTGTCTCTGGATAGGTCTCGAGAAGACCTTCCCTCCGGACCCTAGTCCAGGTCCCTAACTGCTACCTTCAAGGAGCCCTTGCGTGGAGAACGCCTAATAAGGGGAAGTTCTGTCAATTTATAGCTTTACACGCTACTTTCTAATACAATGGTGCACTTTAGTGCCAGGGTACCAGCGAGGGACTTGTAGCCCTACACCTGGACCATCGATCTGTGACAGTTCCACAGCTTCATCTGTCACCTCCACGGGCACAGCCACGTGAAAGTGCGAAAACATAGCTTCAGTGCCTGTTTCGGCTGTTATATTTAGTGAGTTTGTACTCGAGCTGGTGGGCGGATCCGCATTCACCAACCGTCATCGGATAGCCCTCGCAATGGGCTACCCCATGGTGGAAGTCCGGTGGATACAGCTCCAACCCTCGATCCAGTATTCACTCTGATGTGGTCGACGATGCGAGAAAACCATGGAACCTCTTACTATATTAAGTCGGTTAGTTCCCTAACCACCAGAGCTGGGCTCCTTCCAAAAATGTGGTTGGGAAGCTGGAGAATTGGGCTATCGAATGGTAGTACCCTGATCGGTGTACCACCAGCCCTTCTGAGACTTCTGTTGCCGGGAAGCGGCCGAAATAGAAAATATCGTGTTGTTCCATGGCTTTAACGCCTCTGTGTGTGTATGTGTAGCTATATATTAGCTATGTGTTGTGACTGAGTCCAGGCGTGTGCCCGAGGGTCCCCAAAGGTAATGCTTTAGATAGCATATCAATAATCCTTCAGGCACCAAGTGTGTCTGAAGGTAGTGGGCCCTCTGGCAGACGCGTAGAAACGTCCATGCTGGCACATACAGACACATTATTTCAAGCAAGTAAGATCTATGTATTAGAATTACATAGATGCCATCTATATATAGGGCCTGGACACAGTTCCAGGTCACCTAGAAGCGCTAAAACGCTTATAACCAAAATTCTATTTACTTACTTGAGCAAAAATGCATGTATTTACCATCTCAGAGTGAAACTGTTTTAAACCTGGCTATGTACTGTTATTATGTACAGTTTTTCAGTCATAGCACCAAGGTATACTATCTAGAACACCTAGATGGTGTTTCCTAACAAAACAAATGTGTAAGGTAAATAATACGATTGGTAGGTGGGCAGAGCGCACCTATCGATACTTGCGACCCGGCCATTTTCGGGGGGTCCAAAATAAGTAAACAAATATTTTTTATTTGCTCAAAATACTACTTACACGTTTTATCTATAGTATATTAATACTAATTATACTAAATAACCGTATTTTAGGTACTATAGGCTATTATAAAGCCCTCAAAACGCTATTCTAAAATACCAAATTTGTCTGCTTACGCGCCAGACTATATATATCGTGTACCGCCATCTGACTGCTCATTTCGAACTAAACGGTCATGGCGGCCGGTCATGTTTACGGAATTTGACTTGTTTTGATTTTGCTTTCTTTCCGTAACTACCGCATTTAGTATGTATGTAACGATTCTAATTTACTCTTTAGACCCCATATTTACTTAATACATACTCATATACACTAAAACATAATGTTTAGTGCCTCAAAAAGTGGTCGAAATTTTATGTTTGAAAAAACTATAAAAGAAAAATTCTCGTCTAAAACTTTTTAGTACGAGCTCGCGCGCTGGGGTAAGCAGACGTATGTTTTGTTTATACTATTTATATCTACAAAACTATTCTAACATTTTTGTGACGCCTCGTCGCGAACATCTCTCCCGCCGTGCAGTGTTGTGTCGACCCGATGTGTTGACGCGGCGCTGCATCACGCATAGTGAGCGACGCACGTCGGCAGCGCGCGTGCCACGACGCTCAGCGACACGTCGCTCAGCTCTCGCCGCGGGAACTCTGCTACGCTCATTTCGGTAGTGGAATGAGCTTCTTCACCGGACGCTTTAGAGTGCCGCCAGTGGTGCGCACCTCAGCGGTCCGGACTTCTCCATCAGGCCCAGGGTATATGGCCTGGATGCGGCCTCGCGGCCACGTGTTGCGTGGCAGCTGGCCGTCAGCGATAAGGACGGGGTCGCCCACCAGCAGGTCAGGCCCGCGGCTGTGGGGCTCCCGCCGATTTTGGAGCTCAGGCAGGTACTCTCGCACCCACCGGCGCCAGAACATGTCGGCCAGGATTTGTGACCGACGCCACATCTTCTTGCTGTCGATGTCTTGCTCGGTGAACACGCCGGGGATTGGTAGTCTTGCCGACCCACCAAGTAGGAAGTGGTTCGGCGTGATAGACTCGTCATCATCGCCGTCAACTGAAACATGTGTCAACGGGCGACTATTTACCGTCTACTCTGCCTCACAAATCAGTGTGGACAATACCTCTTCATGTGGGTGTTTCTCTGTGAGCACGGTATACAATGCGTTTTTCACGCAACGAACTAGGCGCTCCCATGCGCCTCCCATGAAGGGCGCTGATGGGGTGATGAAGCGCCAAGTGATGCCTCGGCGACTGGCCTCCTCACGGAAGGCCTCTCGTAGCTCTCGATCGGCACCATGCATGTTGGTGCCGTTGTCCGAGTGTATCTCGGTTGGACATCCTCTGCGGGCGGCGAATCGGCGCAGCGCTAGTATAGCACTGTCTGCGCTGAGGCTGGCCGCTATCTCGAGGTGGACAGCTCGCGTGGTGAGACATGTGAACAAGGCTACATATCTCTTGTGATGTTGGCGACGGTTACTGATAGTGGGCCGAAATAATCTAGCCCCGTATACGTGAACGGCCTCTGATGATGAGCGAGGCGCGTTCGCGGGTGATCGCCGGTGGCTGGCACTGGAGCTTGTGCCTTACGTATTCGACACTGAAGACATTGCGACAGTACTTTCTTCGTCGTGGGACGCATCCTCACGACCCAATAGTGCTGTCGCACCTCGTTTATTGTGAGTTCCGTCCCGCTGTGCAGTAGGCTGCGGTGTGTCCAGTCTATATAGAGCTGTGTTATGTGATGGTCGCCGTGTAATATTGGCGGTCGCCTCACATCTTCTGTAATCTCGTCCGTGGCGGCTATACGGCTTCTTATTCGTAGTAGGCCATCTACTAGCTCTATTTGCAGCGAATGTAGTGGGCTATTCTTGTCCACTACTTCGTGCTCGTGCAATCGGGCTATCTCCTGAGCGAACGATTGCTGCTGTGCGACTCGTATGAGTATTTTCTCAGCTTCTTGGAGAAAACTCGCTTCAATATACTGCTTTCGGACTTGTGGCGCTATATATGACGGCTTTGTTGCTGCAGTCGCTGTCTTCTTCTTCTTCCGCCAGTCCGTGTCCTCTTCTGCGTTCTTCTGTGTTCTCTTATAGAACGTTTTCTCTGTTTTCTGTTTACAGAGAAAAATAAAACGTAGGACAGTCGCAGTCGCACGTAATAGCCGCTCCCATCTTGAAAAATTGACGGGATTAGGTATAGCTTCTATGAGCTTCGAAATGTATGTATGTTTGGGGGTTCTTTCCTCCAAAACATCTTTTTCATACTCGTTGCTTGTGACAGTGAGAGTTCTTTCTTCTCCTGTCTCTTCAACCATTGGAGGCTTTTCTGATGGCCATGAAGTGGGGTCTTCATATAAAAAACTAGGGCCACAGAACCACTCGTGATTCGAATCGAACTTGTGTGGCACGTCACGAGTTACTATGTCGGCGATGTTCAATTTTGTTGAAATCCATCGCCAATCCTCCACTTTGCTGCCTTCCTCTATGGCAGCTATACGATGAGCTACGAAGGCTTTATAGGTTCGTGCTCCTTTTCGTATCCATGACAGAACTGTTTTGCTGTCTGTCCAATACGTGACCGACGATCGTTCATTGTCGTGCTCACGTTTCACAGCTGCAGCCAGACGGGTTCCCATCACCGCTGCCTGCAGCTCGAGGCGCGGTATCGATTGTAGCTTCAATGGTGCTACTCTCGCCTTGGCCATGACTAGGCTCACCTTCTGTGAGCCTTCTGCTGTGGTGGCTCGCCAGTACACAGCTGCTGCGTACGCCATCTCGCTTGCGTCGGTAAATACATGTATTTGTATTTCAGTGGCATCACTATACCCAGGATAGCGTCTTGGTATGCTGATGCCCTTGAGCTGCCGCAGGTTTTCGATCCAGCTTCTCCACTGAGCTGCTTGATCGTCTTCTAAAAGCTGGTCCCAATCGATGCCTCGCCTCCATGCCTCTTGCAGTATTTGCTTGGCTCGAATCGTTACGGGTGAGGCGAGTCCCAGCGGGTCGTACAGTGACATGACGATCTTGAGGGCCTCTCTTTTTGTAGGGGCCTCCTTCTCTAGGATTCCTGGCGGCAGTCTCGCAAGCGTTAGGTTGAAACCTAGCGTGTCTTCACTAGGTCTCCAAATCAGGCCGAGAATTTTCTCCGTGCCCGTCGCGTCTCCGATGTTCACAACCTCAGCGCAGGTTTGTGTCGGATCTAGGTTCTCTAGTAGGCGCGAACTGTTCGATACCCATTTTGATAGGTCGAATTTCGCCTCTTGGTGAATTTCCTTCACCCTGGTCGCGACTTCTGTCGCTTCTTCGACCGTTCTATAGCTGTCCAGATAATCGTCCATATAATGGTTCTCAATGATAGCCTTTACTGCTACTGGATGCTGTTCGATGTGCCTTCTTGCGTTCCAATCTTTCGCAAAGATGGCGGTGCACGGCGAACTTGCCGCGCCGAAAATGATGGACGTCATGCGGTACTCTTCTGGGGCTCCCTCTCTATTGTTGCCTCTCCATAGGTAACGAAGTGAGTCTCGGTCTTCACTCCGCACCTTCACTTGCATGAACATCTCGGCTATGTCTCCAGAGATGGCCACGCAGTGTCTACGAAATCGCATCATGACGCCGGGCAGCGACTGCAGCAAGTCCGGTCCAGTTAGCAGGAAGTCATTGAGTGACTTTCCTCTCGATTTGGCAGCGGCATCATGTACTATACGAATTTTCTCTGGCTTCATTGGGTTGAAGACATCGAAATGAGGCAGGTACCAGGTCCTTCCTGGCGTGCTTGATTTGGGGGCCCTCTCAGCATATCCCTTCTCGATTAGGGAGTCCATCTGTTGTGAATATTTCACACGAAGAGTTGGGTTTCTATCCAGCTTCTTTTCTATAGAGACCAGCCTTGTAAGGGCTGTCCCATAACTGTCGGGCATTTCTATGGCTTCTTCCCGCCATAGCATAGAGGTTTCTATGTGCCCGCTATCGAGCCGCCTTATGTCGCGGTTCAGAATATCTTCCGCCCTCTTCTGAGGGTCAGAAGCTGGCTTTCTTGGATTAATAGCCAGTGACTCGATGGCGAAGAATTCACGGAGCTGCTCGTTCAGTTCCGCATCTTGCCTTGACCGCCTTCTGTCGCGGTCCGATGCGTCTTCTGCCCTCTTCTGAGGGCCAGAAGTTTCGCTGGCGAAGAATTCACGGGGCTGTTCGTTCAGCTCCACATCTTGCCTTGCGTCAACGGTCTGAGTGCCGTTGACGTAATGCACCCGCTGGCCCAGTGTTCTGGTGTGTGCACCATGCAATGTCCAGCCCATCATGGTCCTTGACGCGATGGGTTGGTCTCTTGGTCCCCTACGGACCTCAGTGGCCAGCAGCAAATGCCAGTTGTCCTGTCCGACGAGTATCTTCGGTACTCCCGCCGGATACATAAGCTCAGACGTCAAGTCTTGAAGGTGCCTGCATCGTGCCAGGTCCTTATGATTGACTGCCTGTGGAGACAGGTTGAGCTTCGAAATGGTGCGCGCCTTGAAGGGCACCCGATTCTTCAACTGGCTTGTGAGAACGACTGTTATTCGTCTCGATAGTGGAGTATCGATCCTGTTGTTTCCTATGTCTTCAGTGGCTCAATTGGGCCCACTGCTCCTACTCGCTGAGCGATTGCTTCGTCGATCAGCGAGACGGTAGACCCATCGTCAAGGAGTGCGTATGTGTCTGCCTCTCCCGCCGGTCCAATAACCCGGACCGGTATCATCTTCAGGAAGGCTTTACTTGAGGCAGTTGGCGAACTGGCTACCGTCTCCTGAGACTCCTTCTTCGCTTCTGGAACAGCAGGCTTCCTTGTCCTGTCTGTCTGAGGCTTCCTTGCCCTATGAAGAAGTCGGTGATGAGTAGCTGTGCACCCCTTGAAGCCACACTGCTTCTTTCCGCAGGTGTGGCCCTTACGGTGGTTCCTTAGGCAGCGAAAGCACAAGCCATATTGCTTGGCTAGCTCCCATTTCTTGTCACATGCTGCGTCTGTAAACTTTATGCAATCAGACGAGTAGTGACCCTCTTTGTCGCAAATTCGACAGTGGCCTACCGGCTTCGCGGTAGCTACGTGCGTCCTCTGTGTGACGCATTTTCCCGCCACCGAGTCCGTTTCTTTAATGTTCTCGGGCGGTGCGAATGCACTGCAGAAGTGAGCTTGCTCTGTTATAAAGTCGCTGAAGAGTGACAGGTCTGGCAGCGACTGGTACTTTTCCGTGTACGTCCTGTACCATAGTACACGTAGAGAATTGGGCAGCTTCTCAGTTAACTGGCGCATCAGCTCAGCATTGAGTAAGTAGTGTCCCTTCTTGAGGGCCCGCAAGGTGACGACTCCGCTCCTGATCCGACTTGCAAAGGTGCATATATCTTTGGGCTGTTCGCTGCAGCGTGGCAGCCCTCTGAGTCGGTCGGTTTCAGCCTGAGCTATTGAGTCGGGCCGTCCAAATTGTAGCTCCAATTCTCTCATGATCTCATCCGGTTTCGCGTTCCCGATGAGTTCTGAGCTCACTGTCTCCAGTGCGCGACCACGCAAGCTCCTTCTGAGTCTTGCTGTATTTTCAATGTCGCTGAAGTAGGCAACAGTTGCCTCGTAAATGGCTCGAAAGGTCAGCCATTCTGTGTGAGCTCCACCGAAGTTCGGCAGAGTCAACATAACCTGCGACGCCGTTCGGTTAGGCGTCCATGGTTCGATTTTTCTGTCGGCTAGCGACGCTATAGCGGTTGTCAACTCCGTTAGAAACGGACGGAGTGACTCTTTCGCTTCTATTTGCCCTGGTGGCTCCGTCTTGGACGGCTCTGTCCTAGACGGTTCTATGTTAGCCCTCGTCTGTGGTTGGTCTATATGGGTCTGGGAGTCCGCTACAGCGTCGCCGCTCGCAGGTGGAGGCCTATCTTGCTTCCCATTGGCGACGTCGTCCTCCCTCAACGGTGTGGGCTCTGGCGCCTCTTCGAGCCAGGAACGCACGTACTCTTCATTCGAGTCTCTGTCGTCCATATATTCCGCTTCAGAAGGTTCTTCTTCTGCTCTCTGAAGGGCTAACTGTGCAAGCTCCAACTTAATCTTCAGTAAGTCTTCGCGTGCCTTAGAGATTTTCTCTGTGACCGGGTCGTCTTGCTTGTAGACGGCGGTCTCCTATGTTCATTACGGGCGTCACCCCAGGTAGCCATTATTTCCTTATGTACAAAGGTCTTGTCTTGGATCCTTTGTTTTTCATCAGAAGGCTTCAGTGTTCCTTCTGAAGATCCTTCTTCTCTCGATGCCTTCCTGCATGTGCTCGGTTCCTGTGGTTCCTCCTCTTGGTGTGTGGGCGTATTGTCACCTATCTGTGACACGGTTGGGCTCCTGTTCGGTACGGACTGTTCAGTCCCATCAGTCGTTGTCGGCGAGCGTGGGGGCAATGGATGGTGTATGCCTGCACCCGGTCGCTCCATGGCGACTGTCCACGCCTCAGGTCTCTTGTCCTGCGATCTGGTTATCGGCATTCTGACTGGTCCAAAATATCAGCTCGAAACGGTTAAGTCCAACTCCAGACTTCAGTACGATTGGGTTAAGTCTATTTTCGAGCTTCCAAACGGCTATGTCCAAGTCCAGTCTTCGCTTCAAGAAGTCGTCGACTCGAAACAGCTAAGTCCAAACTTCAAGTTTTTTCTTGAAAAACCTAAGTCGTAACTCCGGGTTAAGTCCAATTTAAATCGTTGACTCGAAGAGGGTTCGCTTCCTTTTTCAAATTGAAAAAATATTTTTAAACTCCGGGTTAACTTTTAACTCCGGGTTAACTCTGGCCCTCTTGACTCCGGGTTATCCTTCAGACTATAAGTTTTTATTCAGTCTTCAAAACTATAAGTCCCAAATCAGCTTCAAAACTGCTATGTTGACACGACACAGGTTCACTATATTACTATCGACCCACAAGGGGTAAGCACTTGAGTAAGTTTTCACTGTACTTACTGTTTTATACGTGTCAACCTGTCCAGCAGCCTCCAAGGATGACCAGCTGGTCTGATACCACTCGCAGAAACTTCTGTCTAACACTTGACGTTAGTAGTCAGTCCAGACTCCAGCTATCGAAGGTCCAAGCTTCGATTGAGAACTTCTATCTCTTATATGACTATTTGTTTCCAAACAAATTCTAAGTCAATAATAAGTCTTCAGCTATAACGCTTCAGGAAATTTACAGGAACTATTTTTCGTTCTATTTTTTATAGAACAAGTCGCCCACACGACTATACAATATGCCTCTGTGTGTAAGCCTCCTCTAGGATAGCGCTTCAGCGATAATCCTTCAGCCGTAATCCTTCAGGAATTCTATGAACGTTTGTATGTTCGTTCTATCTCCTAAACAAGCTTTCGACACGCTGTATATGAAATTTCCGATTTTGAAATTTCAGCGATAACTCTTCAGGGAATCTACTTGTTCCTTCAGAATACAGTTTCTATGTATTCTCAGATACTACTGTTTCTCAGTATGCAGGTTACACAACAGAGACAACTCAAAATTCCGTCTTTTTGCGACGGTAATCTAATCGGAACGAAATGCTTCTCTGGAAGCAGCTAGGCACCACAGGAAACGGCTCAGGAAAGGCAGTTGCGTCCCAGCAAAATGGTTGTGTTCTAGAGCTAGTCCACGCGTGGGTCCCAAACCACACGTGCACTTTTCACTCCGGTAGTCGCTCTAGAAGCTTCTACTAACCAAGGTCAAACGTACGCGCGCCTTTTGACGACGCTAATCTCCCAGTTACTGGGTTTCTACACTGTTTTTGACTGTTAAAGAAATATGATCTTAACCTCGACATTTGTAAGGTTTACGAGGGGGACGTCAGGTTTCTTTATTCACTGGAACTTTTCTCACGAACGTAACGTTACGTACCCCGGTCGGTACTTTGTGTGGGTGTGTACTCTTACCAGATTTATATTGAGGGTAGATACGTTCTCAGCAATGGTCGTCAGGCTTCTTTGTTCTCAGGAATTTTCACTGGCTTGGGCCTCGGTTTTCTTTGTTCTCAGGCACAAGCTTCACAGGAACGATACGTTTGACTTTCGATAAAGAAATAGGAATGTAACCCCACTTAACAAGGTTACGGGACGTCAATCTTCTTTGTTCTCAGGAACGGGACAACGGTTTTCTTTGTTCTCAGGAACTAGGCTCTTCAATATTGGCCTGTATTTTCACTGGAACCCAGGACGCCAGGTTTCTCTGTTCTCAGGAACGGGACAACGGTTTTCTTTGTTCTCAGGAACTAGGCTCTTCAATGTTGGCCTGTATTTTCACTGGAACCCAGGACGCCAGGCTTCTTTGTTCACTGGAACTAGGCTCTTCCTATTGGCCTGTATCTTCACTGGAACGCTGCATAGGTCGTTTGCTCAAAAATTCGGCTCGACAGGACCAGCAAATGTGCGGGACGGACGTGATCGATCAAGGCCCCAGGCTGACTGAAGGTTGTAAGGCTTCAGCTTGAACGCGTTGACGCCCCTTGCACCTATTGTTCATTTGTCTTCGAGCAAATACCGACCCTGCAGTGGTTGGAAGGCTGCCAAGGATGTTGAGGGAAAGGCGTGATGTCCAGTTCAGAAAAAGAGTCAGGTTTTCATGTCCAAAAGCGACGTCTCTTCATGGTCTCCGTTACGCAAAGTGACGTGGATTTAATATTTGGAAATAATGGCTACAATTAGGACGGTGTCTCAGCGCACTATCCTACTACCACACTTGACCGTAACGAGGACCTCGAAACAACGACCGCGCATAAACTTTAATTAACAAATTAATTATTATGACTAGTCGCTTAAAACCGACAGAAACTCCCCTTCTACTGAACCGATTTCGATGAAACTTGTGTCTCTGGATAGGTCTCGAGAAGACCTTCCCTCCGGACCCTGGTCCAGGTCCCTAACTGCTACCTTCAAGGAGCCCTTGCGTGGAGAACGCCTAATAAGGGGAAGTTCTGTCAATTTATAGCTTTACACGCTACTTTCTAATACAATGGTGCACTTTAGTGCCAGGGTACCAGCGAGGGACTTGTAGCCCTACACCTGGACCATCGATCTGTGACAGTTCCACAGCTTCATCTGTCACCTCCACGGGCACAGCCACGTGAAAGTGCGAAAACATAGCTTCAGTGCCTGTTTCCGGCATATTTAGTGAGTTTGTACTCGAGCTGGTGGGCGGATCCGCATTCACCAACCGTCATCAGATAGCCCTTGCAATGGGCTACCCCATGGTGGAAGTCCGGTGGATACAGCTCCAACCCTCGATCCAGTATTCACTCTGATGTGGTCGACGATGCGAGAAAACCATGGAACCTCTTACTATATTAAGTCGGTTAGTTCCCTAACCACCAGAGCTGGGCTCCTTCCAAAAATGTGGTTGGGAAGCTGGAGAATTGGGCTATCGAATGGTAGTACCCTGATCGGTGTACCACCAGCCCTTCTGAGACTTCTGTTGCCGGGAAGCGGCCGAAATAGAAAATATCGTGTTGTTCCATGGCTTTAACGCCTCTGTGTGTGTATGTGTAGCTATATATTAGCTATGTGTTGTGACTGAGTCCAGGCGTGTGCCCGAGGGTCCCCAAAGGTAATGCTTCAGATAGCATATCAATAATCCTTCAGGCACCAAGTGTGTCTGAAGGTAGTGGGCCCTCTGGCAGACGCGTAGAAACGTCCATGCTGGCACATACAGACACATTATTTCAAGCAAGTAAGATCTATGTATTAGAATTACATAGATGCCATCTATATATAGGGCCTGGACACAGTTCCAGGTCACCTAGAAGCGCTAAAACGCTTATAACCAAAATTCTATTTACTTACTTGAGCAAAAATGCATGTATTTACCATCTCAGAGTGAAACTGTTTTAAACCTGGCTATGTACTGTTATTATGTACAGTTTTTCAGTCATAGCACCAAGGTATACTATCTAGAACACCTAGATGGTGTTTCCTAACAAAACAAATGTGTAAGGTAAATAATACGATTGGTAGGTGGGCAGAGCGCACCTATCGATACTTGCGACCCGGCCATTTTCGGGGGGTCCAAAATAAGTAAACAAATATTTTTTATTTGCTCAAAATACTACTTACACGTTTTATCTATAGTATATTAATTCTAATTATACTAAATAACCGTATTTTAGGTACTATAGGCTATTATAAAGCCCTCAAAACGCTATTCTAAAATACCAAATTTGTCTGCTTACGCGCCAGACTATATATATCGTGTACTGCCATCTGACTGCTCATTTCGAACTAAACGGTCATGGCGGCCGGTCATGTTTACGGAATTTGACTTGTTTTGATTTTGCTTTCTTTCCGTAACTACCGCATTTAGTATGTATGTAACGATTCTAATTTACTCTTTAGACCCCATATTTACTTAATACATACTCATATACACTAAAACATAATGTTTAGTGCCTCAAAAAGTGGTCGAAATTTTATGTTTGAAAAAACTATAAAAGAAAAATTCTCGTCTAAAACTTTTTAGTACGAGCTCGCGCGCTGGGGTAAGCAGACGTATGTTTTGTTTATACTATTTATATCTACAAAACTATTCTAACATTTTTGTGACGCCTCGTCGCGAACAAATACCGAGCGTATTAAAGACGCGATCGAGTGAAATAAAGGCTCCAAGGTGTTTTCAAGGGATCTGGCTATTGGGCAGAGCCAACTCACGAAACTGAAGACAGACGATGGCAGGATCGTATCCGCCAAACCGGAGCTTCTGAGGGAGATTGAGGCATTCTATGGGCAGTTATACACATCAATCAGCAAGCTCGTTGCGAGTTTAGCAAACAACCCACGAGCTAGATTGACCCGACACTATAGCGAAGATATCCCGGACGTCAGCCTGTACGAGATTAGGATGGCTCTGAAACAGCTCAAAAACAACAAGGCGCCGGGTGATGACGGCATTACGGCCGAACTCCTGAAGGCGCGTGAAAAACCGGTCCTTAGGGCCCTTCAGAAGCTGTTTGATTCCGTCATACTCGAGGGCAAAACGCCACAGGCATGGTGCAGGGGTGTGGTGGTACTCTTCTTCAAGAAGGGCGACAATGCCCGCCTGAAGAACTAAAGGCCCATCTCACTTCTTAGCCATGTCTACAAATGGTTTTCAAGAGTCATCACGAATCGTCTCGCGCGCAGATTTGACGATTTCCAGCCGCCCCGAACAAGCCGGATTCCGAAAAGGCTTTAGCACCGTAGACCACATACATACGCTGCGGTAGGTTATACAGAAGACCGAAGAGTATAACCTGCCTCTCTGTTTAGCATTTGTGGACTACGAGAAAGCCTTCGATCCTCTCCAACGGTGCCAGATCGACTATCGGTACATTGAGGTGTTGAAGTGTTTGTACAAAAACGCCACCATGTCAGTCCGTCTTCAGGATCAGACTTCGAAACCAATCCTTCTCCAGCGCGGCGTGAGACAGGGAGTCGTCATTTCTTCGAAACTGTTCACTGCTGCGCTGGAGGATGTCTTCAAGGTTCTGGACTGGAGGGGGCTGGGCATCAACGATAATGGCGAGTAAATCACTCACCTTCGGTTTGCCGACGACGTAGTGGTCATGGCTGAGACCATGGAGAGCCTCAGTAAAATCCTGACCAGACCACGTTTAGCTGACTTAGCGATACAATGCGGTCACACCAAATGCGCCGTGAGCTCAGTGCATTACGGACAGCAAGCAGGTGCTGTCATTTTCATCATTTCCTCATTTTAGCGATAGCTTAGCGTAAAAGTAACCTTGTTAGCTCTCAACAATAAACCTTTAAAAGTGATTTGAGTGTTTAACTTAGTAGCGTAGCGAAACCCACCAGGTACCACTTAGGTCTCGCCCCTACATTTTGGTCCTTCGAGCCTATAGCAAGGACTTCGCGGTCGGACTTTGGGTTTTCGGGACTGACGGATCGTGAAGTGAACTTGAACTGAACTAGTGAAACCTTGTATTGCAGTGTTTCTTAGCTTAGCAGTGATTGACAGTGCACAACATTCTCTCAGCGATATCAGCAACAGCGGTGCTCGGGGAGTACCGTTCCAGCAGCAGTGAGTTCACAGCTCACACTAGCGAAACCAGCGGATCACTGACGTGGGGAGCAACCCTCGTTAGTTTAGCAGCGGCAAAGGATTCTTCCAAGTAAGATCGTTCAATTTTCTTACACAAGCAGCGAGATGGAGAGTCTTTATTTTCTTCAATCCGAGATTGCGGAGGGCATTAGGAAACTCCTCGTCAATTTTAAAAAAGATAGCGTAGAGCGTAAGACGTTAGATTACTGTAAGCGTAAACTCGAGTTACTTGAGAAGTACTGGAAGGACTTTCAAGTGAATCATGAAAAGATTCTTACTTTTGAACAGACGAATCATAAATATTTTACTAAGTCTGAATTTGAGAGTACAAACCAGCTTTATTTAATAGCTAAAGGACGTATTAGTCAATATAGAGAAGAGTTGATGCAACAAGATCAGAAATCACCGTATCTCCCTCAACCACCACACCGAGAGGCACCCGGCACTTCAGTAAGTCAGCCGGGCGCATCAGCAACAGCAGCAGCAATTCCGACCTTCGAATCAAGAGGGTCCAACAGCAAGCTTGACGATATGCTTCATAAGCAGTCGGTCAATTTTAAAGCGTTTCTTAGAGCAGTCTACAATATTGATGTTGAAACTATTGTTGACAAGTGGAAGTTCGAAGACGCTCTTCGAAATCTGCACAGTCGGTGGACTACCATTGATAGCCTTCATTGGGAAATCATTGGAGAATCGGGGGAAGATGTAGCTGGAGATTATGAGTATAACTTCACCAAGCACGAGCGAACTTTTAACAGCTTGAGAAAAGCTATTAACTCCAAGATGTGATCATCATCTTATCGCAAGAAATCCACTCCTCAAATGTATATTCCTGTATTTACAGGCGATTACCAGCAATGGATGCCTTTTAAGGATCTATTTAGCGAAGCAATACACAAGAACAACGTATTATCAAACGCTCAGAAAATGCAATACTTGAAAGGCAAGTTAAACGGTGAAGCCGAGCGTTTGAATCAGCACCTTCCAATCAGCGCCGATAACTATAACGTTTGTTGGGAGCTTCTAAATCATCGATTTGATAACAAGAGGATTATCTTTACAGCGCACGCCAATATGTTCTTAAATATTCCCAACATACAGCAGCAATCGTTTTCAGTCTTTAAAAAAATGCACGACACCACGTTGGAGAGTCTTCAAGCCATCAAAAACCTAGGTGTGGATATTAGCACGTGGGGCCCTCTAATTGCGCATATTATGTCGCAAAAGTTGGATAGTGAATCTTCTTCCGACTCGTTACAGAACCCTAGAGAGCTACCAGTTCTACAAGAGTACTTAGACTTTTTAGAAAATAAATTCACTAGTCTAGAAACATCTCGTCGACGACAAGACACCATGCAAAAATCGCAGCAATCTCAGCAGAAAGCGGGTTCTTCAAAGCTATTTCTAAACAATCGAAAAATTAACACTAATCATTAATCGAATGATTCACGTGCCGATGAAGTCTGTGTTTGTGGGCTTCAGCAAATTTTTGGATGATGGTGGTGACGAATTCCATTTTTAGGTCACGGTGAAGATCGTCATTTCTTATGTACCAGGGTGCATTCACAGCATCCCTGAGCACTTTATTTTGGACTTGTTGGATTAATTTGACATTGCTTTGTTTAGTACAGCCTCAAAGTTGGATACCATACGTCCAAATTGGCATCAGTATATGATTGTATATGGTTAGTTTATTATGTATTGACAGACAGGATTTCCTTCTGAGTAACCAATACATACTTTTATAACGTATGTCGAGTTCTTGTCTTTTCTTTTTGACATGAGCTTTCCAACGCAACTTGGCGTCGAGAGTTATGCCAAGGTATTTGGCTGTATTAGCATAAGGCACTTGCATGCCATTTATGTAGATTGGGTGATAGTCCAAGTGTTTATTTGTGAAGTCAATATGAATTGATTTTGACTCATTCAGTTTGATCTTCCATTTTTGTGTCCAGTCATAAACTTTGTTCACAGCTAGTTGAACTTTTTCTATTGCTTCTCTGTGGCTTGATCCGGTAGCCATAATTGCAGTATCATCTGCAAAGGTCGCAATGGTGTTGTTTTCCAGTTCTGGGATGTCACATGTGTATAAAAAGTACAGATTTGGGCCTAGCACACTTCCTTGAGGTACCCCAGCTTTAATAGCTTTTAGCTCGGAATATGCGTCTTCTTGCCATATTCTAAACATTCTATTAGTTATATACGACTCTAGAATGTCTGCAAATTCTGGTAGCATACGTCTGAGCTTGAATATTAGACCCTTATGCCAAACTTTGTCAAAAGTTTGCGCGACATCTAAAAACACGGTGGCGTAGACTCCCTTATTTTCAAGTGTTTTTTCAATGATATTGATTATTCTATGTACCTGGTCTATTGTTGAGTGTTTTTCCCTAAAGCCAAATTGATGATTTGGAATAAGATCTTTATCTTTTATTATTGGTTTTAATCGTTTCAATAACAGTTTTTCGAATAGCTTTGATAACACGGGCAACAGAGAAATAGGTTTATATGATGATACTTCATGGGATGGTTTTCCAGGCTTCGCAATCATAATGACTTCAGCGACCTTCCATGGCTCAGGTACATATTTTAAGATAAATGCAGCATTGATAAGCTTGGTCAGCTTTACTGTGGCTTTGCGTGGGAGGTCTTTTAGAATTTCCTCCGTAATAAGGTAATAATGTTATTTTGGATTTCTCTCATGACTTCTTTAGGAGTCACAATAATTCTTTGGTTTTGTGGCAATCTTTCACTGTCAAGTATTTCTATCGAGCTTTCATTGGGTTGAAAAGTCTCTTCTAAGTGTTGAGCAAACCTTAACGCTTTTTGGTCATTGCTTATGGCCCATTTTCCGTCGCTATCTCTGATGGACGGTACTTGTTTAATTGGCCTTTTGAGTTTTCTTTATTACTTTCCAAAGGGAGTAATCAGTTGATTTGTCATTGGTTAGCTGCAGAAGGTTGGTATTCAGAGATTCATCCTCAAACTGTAAGTTTTCCTCTTTAATCGTTTAGTTAGGCTATTTAGTGATGTTTTATCCATCGGGTACCTTGTTTGCTGCCAAAGCTTCCTTTGTTTCCTTTTCTCAGATAGTAAATCTACAATTGCCTTAGGATAGATAAACCCCTTATATTTACGTTTTAATTGCGGTGAGTTGTTCCACGCACATTGTTGGATATTAACAATATATTTGTTTACTTCTGAGTCTAGCTGATCTTGCTTTTTTATCGGAGTTTTAAGGTCGATAATATTATCTAGATCAAGGGCAAAACCTTTCCAATCTGTAAACTTATTAACCAGGGTTATGTGGCTTTCTTTGAGTAGGACTTTTTGACTAAGCATTAGTATAATCGAAGAGTGATCCGAGTTTATATGAAAACCTTCCTCCAAACTGAAACTGACGTAGTTGGCGGATATATTTTTGCATATGAAAAAATCTATAAGATCCGGTATTTTCTGGTGGTCAGTAGGCCAGTACGTTGGTTTACCCGTGCTCATAACTTCTGAATGTGTTTCTTTAATCGCACTTAAGAGCTGCCTTCCCTTAGTTGTAGTAAGTCTTGATCCCCAATGTGTGTGCTTGGCATTAAAATCGCCGCCTAGGATAAATCTCTGGCCTAATAGTTCAAAGAGATGTAAATATCGCTCTTTTGTTATCATATGCCGTGGAGGAAAGTATATGGCTGCAATAGACACATAACAATATTTGGTTCTAACAGATATTGCCACAGCTTGAATATCTTGTTCTTCATATTTACACTGCACGTAGTGACTAATGTTGTCTTTGATTATAACCGCGCTACCTCCTCTGGCAGAGTTTTCAGTTATCCTCTAAATTTGACAAAAGATTGCTTAGTGAAGTGCGTTTCGGAGAATAAACACACGTCTATATTTTCTGTGTCTAGGATCGCCTGCAACTCATTTTGATGTTTGAGGAGCCCGTTAGAGTTCCACGCCATTATCTTGAGAGTATTAATTATTTTGGATTATTTAAAACAGCTATAACTTATACGCACGACATTCTACCAGCTATAAGGGTTGTCAAAAATACTTTATTTTTGTATTTCGATATTGCACGGCAATTCAAGACAATTCATTTAAAATATTTTCGCTTTAGGAATACCACTTTGTCTAGACCTCTTTGTCAATCCAACGCCCTTATGAACTATTAAAACAAAAACGAACCTGAACCAACCGCAGTTTTTATTTTACATCTGTATCTGTATTTTCGCAAAATGACACAACATTTAAAACGTTTTCCAATATTAAAACTGGAAACACCACAATTTCATCCATCCGAACAATAAACCACGATCCGGTAAATATGAAAAGCAGATTGCATTAATTTTTTATCTCTTTCAAGTACATAATACCAATCGCAGTCCACATTCAGAAAACAAATTGAAATCCATTATTCTGTAACGAGTGAGATTTTCTCCAGCTCTCGGAAATTCAATTGTTCAAGAATTCTTGTTACTATCTCGGAGTAACTGAAGCCTACAGGTACAGAACATTGAAGGAATCGATTGGGTACTGAATTCTGAGTAAAATTTATTTTGCAGGTGTTTATTCTGGAATTTAAGTGGCGTAGATCCTTTGCTACGCCGTAGCTGCGTAGTAGGCTACGGCGTAGCAGATTCGTAGGCATTGGAAAATAAATCGATAGTTTTTGTTTGTAATTGTAATTATGTAAATAGGCAGCACCGAAGCCTGTAGATATTTATAGGTAACAGGTAGACACAGGTGCAGCGCTATTGTAATGTAATATAGCATATCATCACGGCTTTTTAGAGTTCCGTGCCTCAAATGGAAAAAGGAACCCATATAGGATCAACACTTCGTTGTCTGTCAGCCCGTGTGTCAAGACTATTTTCTCTGGAACGCCTGGAGGTATCATGTTGAAATAAATATCTTACACTCAAGTCTGCAACTCCTTGCAACTGAAAAAAAACAAACTTCTTGATCAACGCAATCAAAAGTTACAGCCGTTTATAACGCATATTTGACACTAGCAAGGGAATCAAAACCCACAGGGTACTTTCCGTGGACCTAAAATCATAAAATTTGGCAAGAAGCAATATCGTATAGCGCAAGTAAAGAAAAATAACCGAAAACTGTAAATTTCTAATCATATCAGCCGAAAGACGTCAATGTGCCTTGCCCACTGCCACTTAAGTTTGGCAATTCTTCGGGCTATGTCAGTTACCTTGGTTCTGGTGACTGTAAGCTTTCTGATAAGGCCCATTGTGGCCGATCATGTCTCAGAGCCATAGGTCATCACTGGCAACACATACTGGTCATAGACTTTTGTGTCGTCGGTGTTCTACATCTGACTGCGAATATGTACAATCTGCACATGATATCTTATGGCAGTGTATTCTTTGGCAGAATGAGCGCAATTTTATGTTGAATAATGTACAGGCTGCATCAGGAGTTGTTTATATTACACTTTGTGGAAACTAAAACAAATTTTCGTGCGTTCAAGCGTTTTTGCCACATCTATTATTGAAAACAAATATAGCAGCTCACAATGTTAGGACCTATTCTTAGGTAGACATAGTCGTCCAACACTACGTGTGTAGAGTTTCCGACCTTGATAGGTGTAAATTTGTACCTACATAAAAAAAGAGATTATTAACTTATTTGCAGTTGGTAAACTGACCGTGACTTATGGCGATGTATGTGGACAACAGTTTACCAAGGGCAAAGTTAATTTTGTCCCTCAAATCTGTTTATCATATCGTTAGAGCAATTATCGTGTTTAATTGTTTATGACTTCAGTTATGTTACCTTATTATTTTGGTGAATGTAGCTGTTTGTACGGAACACTCGGTGCGCGAGTCCGACTCGCAAATGGCCGGTGCTTTTCTCCAAAGTGTACCTGGTACCGAAACTGAGCAAGTTTGTTGGAGATAGTAGAATTTTTGTACTCGCACAGTGTTTTAAATTATTGTTTGTTTTTTTGTGTTATCTCTCGTGTCTCCTATGCGGACCACAAAAAATAGTTTTCTTTATTTTATTATTTCTCCGTATAAGCTCTTTCGTAAAGAATTCAACTAGTGGGTCCTGAACATTAACATTTTATTTATTAATCAAATTAAAGCTGACAAGGTTGTTATCCATCCATAAATATTTCTCCTTATATACGAACGAAGATGTTCCAACTTTATATCGAAGTCAGGAAAGTTCGTCAAACTCCAGACTTTCAGTTTCGCGATAATTAACAGATAACGTCGAAAAAGGCCGCTTATTAACAAAGTTTACTTGAATTATGTCCTTAAAGTATTTATTGGGCTCTTTGAATATTTTCAAGTAAGTTAGTATGTGGAATTGTACCGTACGGTGACGGACGTAAAGAATTTCACTATCCCATATCTTCCCGTGGATGTCGTAAGAGGTGACTAAGGGACATACCAGAGAATGGGCGAGATGGGAGAACGTGGCGATTATGGCAAAACCCCCCAAAACTAAATTAATAGCACACATAATAAAAGGCCCCGAGTGCCCGGCAGCCCGTCTACCCTCGGCTACGGTAGCGGTCGAAGTGATGGCGTGGCAAGGGGTGCAAAGAATCTCTGGAGTGGACCTGGCTACCCCAATAAACACCAACGACTGGACCTGGGAACATATAACACGCTAACAATCCGGACCGACGAGAAGATAGCCGAACTCGAGGAAGAATTGAGCAGGTTACGATGGAGCATTATAGGGTTATCTGAAGTCCGAATAGAGGGGGGGGACTCGATAATCCTGAAATCCGGTAACCTGCTCTATTTCCGAGAGGGTGACCGGCAGTCCCAGGGTGCTGTCGGCGTTATCGCCCACAAGTCCCTTGTGAACAACGTGGTGAAGATCGAGAGTGTGTAGACCAGGGTGGCGTACCTGATACTCAGAATATTCACAAGATATTCGCTGATAGTCATACGGGTCTACGCCCCGGCCTCAGCACACCATGATGACGAGGTAGAGACCATGTATGAGGATATCTCTAGAGCTATGCATGGTTCCAAAACTTACTTCACCGTTGTCATGGGGGAATTCAACGCGAAACTGGGCAAACGAGACGAGGATGAGCTGCAAGTGGGGCAATTTGGAGTTGGACGTCGGAACCACCGGGGTCACCTACTGGCCAGTTTTATGGAGAAGGAGGGCCTCTACATGATGAAGTCCTTCTTCAGGAAGTGGACCAGGCAAAGCCCCGATGGTGCAACTAAAAACGAGATCAACTTCATCATGTCAACCAAGAAGCAAATGTGAGAAGCAAATGGCAAAAAAAGCAAATGAACGACATCACAATGAATTTAGATTTGAAAATGAATTTAGGAATTCTGGGACCAACTTATATAATCGACCGGCGAAAAGTGGCTGGCAACAATCCAACAATTTTACAAACTTATTTCATAATCTTCTTTATTAACCGAGTTTATAAAAAATAGCCTCCTCCTTTCTATATTCAACTGTATGTTTTAAACATCTGTGGTCATTTCTCTAGCCACTACATGAACTTGGTCATACGATTACTACGTACGTTTCCGTACGCAAAATACGCGCTTAGACTTGGAGTTGCGGACGCCAGCCCGTCTTAATCTAATCTAATCTACGTAGGTTGGTGTTTTGTTTTCGTCTTTTTGCTTTTAGCGATCTATAACACCCATACAACCTTATAGAGTCTTAGAGAGTCTTATACAATTAGTGACGTTATCGTACTCGGAATACAGTTTCTATCGCTGTGAAAATTCGCGCGGGTAAACGCTCTATACATTACCTCAAACATTTGTAAAGAAACATTCCAAAGCAATTTCAGACACTTCTTAGTATAAAATCTTGATCCTATAAATATTTTCGCCAAAATTTAACCTCTGATCATCAGAAAATCATGATTAAAAATTCATAATTCATCTGTTGCACTCCCACTAAGGGGCTTCGATTGATGGAGGTCGTTCGCTCAGGATTAAAATTCAGTGGCTTCCATTAGACTTCGCGCTTTGTTTGAGTGGGCATTAAACTGCCGCCATTTTCTAACCAACTTTTTTTATTACTAAGTCTGCCCAAAGTTCCGCCTTGATTCCGATCAATCGCGGTGAACTTTGAAAATGCGGTGTTAAACGGTTTTTCATGTTTAGGTCGTGCCTTTATTTATAAAAGTTTGATCATTAAGGTCGATACTGCACAAAAAAAAAGAGATAACTGAACAGTTTTGTAGCTTTAAATTGAAACAAACTGTAGGCAGTGGTGTCTCATTCCATACAAAGAAACCATGCCAACGTACTGTACTGATTATATTTTGTATGTCGATCGCGTTGGGTTCCGTTCCACGGATATAGATGATGATCTATCTATCGCGTTCGGTTCCGTTAGGAAACTATACTATTTAAATTTTTATTTTATTGTGTTATTTTAATTTAAACGACATTATTTTAATTTAATTTATTTTTAATGTATCAAATTTTTATTATTGTATTTTATTCGATTTTAATTAATGTGACTGCGTGTGCTGCTATTATTGTTATTATGTTATGAGTCTGTGTTACTTGAAATAAATGAATTTGAATTTTGAATTTTGATTTTCAAAAAATAATCGGTATAATAAGATGAAAAACGCTAGTTACGTCGGCACGGTTTCTTTGTATGGAATGAGGCATCTGTATGCTAGTTATTATTATCTGTGTTATAATTAAAAATAAACTTTCATCCATCCATCATCAGCCTTTTAATGTTCCCACTACTGGGACACAGGCCTCCTCTCTGTTAGAGGGAATGTACCGTAATCCACCACGCGGGTTCAGTGCGGGTTAGTGGATGTCACATGTCTTCGAATTTTTGGTTTTAGTACATGCCGGTTTCTTCACGATGTTATCCTTCACCGTTTTGCCTTTTGTGAGCTTATTCAAATTCAAATTCTTTTATTGTTACCAGCATTGTTGACTTTATTCAGCAGTGGTGATTAAATAAATTACACAAAGTAAAACGCCTGCCTCGGTTTGAACTCATGACCTATAACTTGTAAATCGCAGCCACTACCACTGGGCCACCAAAAATAAACTTTAATACAAATAAAACAAAAGCAATTAGCAAATAGCAAAACTCAGCTTTGTTGTCCTAAGGGATTAAGACCGCCCTTGTATTTGTGCATAAAGTTTTAATAAATAAATCAATATTAATAAGAAAAAGTTCGCTAGTCCCAATAATTTCGTAACCAGCAACCAAAGCTTTGGTAACTGTTAACTAAACATTGTTTACAGGTAACCAGTCTTACCAAGAGGTGTCGGACGGACGCTGGTGAACATTAATTGGTCCATATTAGACTAATGTAGTAGGTCCGCAAAAAATTGTCCGTGAAGTTACGTACTCTGACATACTTCCCTGCGATCGTTAGTGTCATGCACTATAGGTTTGCGCCAGTTCTTGTTCGCCAAGGAGGATAGGGTGAGGCTCTTGTCCACCCAGTTACTGGGCTGTAGGGGTTAGATAGGCTGTCGCTCCTGGTATTCATGCGATTTTGGTATTTTCATCAACAATGCAATCATTTGCACTCAGAAAATATCATTTGGTGAAGTGGAACTGATGAAGAAGACCGTAGACGGACACTGGAACTCCTTTATGCTAAGTATGTCACAGTTTTAAGATATCGCTAATAGTTAACCGATTATGATGAAGCAAATACTTCTAAATAAATATTACTTATTGATGAAAATGGTATCATCGAACTGATCTGATGATGAAGCCGTAAAGCAGGCACTGGAACACCGAAATAAAAAAATATCCTATTCATGTTTGGGCTTATTGGAATAGTCGTGAGATGTACTTTGGCTAAAAATGATTTTCGTCTTAATAGGAGGTACCTACACCAAAAATTAAAAGAGAAAAATTAAAAACTTTTTAACAAACAATCAAACCGACTTCCAAAACACAACACTACAAAGCGATAAATAGCTTTCTTTTCCGAAGTCGGTGTCGAAACTCGGAAAACAATGGGTACAAAGACTTCAGAAAAGAAAGTATTTTTTTGTTTTGTAGTGTGTGTTTGGAAGTCGAAATAAAAAAACTTCAAATGGAAATCGTTCGACATTGCGTCCATGTGAACGTACTTGCAAGTTCACTTATTAAAAATCGCTTATCGTTGTGATATAAATCAAACGGCGTCGCGCCATCAAGAAGATCGCTAAAAGTCTAAGAATGGAATAAGTATTTAAATATGTATTTTAAAGGGTTAATCATTACACGCTCATATTTATGTATCTACATCATATTTGGTAAGTAGCTATATCTTCAAAGTGCTATATTTGTTAACAAATTTAATAGAGCTGTCTTGAGCGAAACAAATTCCATTCCTGAGATGCTCAGACGATGTTTTTAAATGAGTTTGGTACACATACACACAAGAAGTTTCTATATTATGTGTTATATTGTAGAAAGATCTTTAGATTAACTTATTTGGATAAAGGATTTATTACATCTTGTTGTAATAAATATAGTCTATATTTTTTTTGTCTATACTATAATATTATAAAGCTGAAGAGTTTGTTTGTATGTTTGAACGCACTAATCTCAGGCACTACTGGTTGAAATTGAAAATTATTTTTGTGTTGGATTGTCCATTCATCGAGGAAGGTTATAGGCTATATAACATCACGCTACGACCAATAGGCCCGGAGTATAAATAAAAAATGTTGCCAAAACGGTTTTAGGAGAGCTTCCGTTGCGTACGCTGCGTAAACGGTTTAAGTTACGCAACAATCATGTATGTAGGGTAGGTAAGGTAAGGTACGTAGCCAGTTGACGGGAGCGACGTGGGACAGCTAGTAGCATATATATTTAAGCACAAAGTTGTATGACAAACTTTATCATAACTTTAAATAACCAAGCAATTTTTGTTTATTTTATATTGGTTTGATTACTTCACACCTAAAGTTAGCGGTCATAGCTCTTTCTTTAATTTCTTTCCGTAAGAACCCAAATAATAATCTTTGTAACCACTATCAAAAGTTTGAGGTTCCAAGGCAAATATCTATTCAGGAAAGTCATATGTCTTTTATGCGTTTTATAAATTAGAAAGTAAAAACCGGTGGGTCAATTACCGCTATTGCCATACAAAAACGAAAATGGTAGCAAACAAACAGACTGCTACGTAATTTCCACCGTTCAATTATTTTTCACTTCTAATTCAGAACCGTTCAAATCAAAAGACGTGAAGCATTACAACATTACAAACACGTAAATAAATTCCGTCATTCATTGTTCTCTATTTAAATTTAAAATGTAGTAAAATATGTACCAATGTAGTTTCTTTACCTTTCTTTATCTATACCAATATTATAAAAAGGAAAGATTTTTTTATTTGTTTGTTTGTTTGTACCGAATAGGCTCCAAAACTACTAGACCGATTTAAAAAATTCTTTCACCGTTGGGAAGCTACTCTGTCCCCGGGTGACATAGGCTAATTTTTATCCCTGTATTCCCACGGGAACGGGAACTACGCGAGTGAAACCGCGAGGCGTCCTCTAGTTATCTATACCCATACTCAGATTATATTTTAAATGCGTAAATAACTCTTTCCGACTGTCTATCTAATCTGTCTGTTGCGTCGGTTCTAGCGTAGCGTGAGACGCCTCCAATAGTATAAGATCCCATCGTAAAAATCTGCAAGAAATTTGTTTTTGATTATACTTTAATTATAATTGATTGTTGATAGAATAGATTACTACTGCAGGGTTGCCTGGTCAAATCTGGCCGCAGGCAGTTTTTTTTTGTTTTGCCAGGTATAGCAGGTAAACTGCCAACCCACAGGTTGCGGCGCACTTTATTGATATGATCTTCTTTTTCTTTCGTGTCGATTAACTCAAACTATACCAGCCATTCAGATTTTCTCCAACCAGTATGTAGCTACTCGGACAGCTCTATCGTTTGCTACGTTCAAATCCCGTAAGGTGCAGGTGGTCGGGCATGAAGGGCAGACAAGGAGGTGTGCCATATCTTGCGAAGGGGCCCAACACTGGCACTGTGTTTTGGATGGGTCTATGAAATTCTATTTGGCCAGGTTATGATGATGAGGAGATATGATGAGATTTGGTAAATTAATCTTTTCCTATTCCCCTTCGCCGGAATGCCCACATACTTTATTTGCTATATAATGTGCTCTTTAAACCTTCTAGTCCTTTTTATCTTAAAGAACGCTTTCAGTTCCTCAGTTACACATTCGCGGTTCATTCGCATTCACACATTGTTTAACGTTTGCCACATTAACGCTCAAAGCATTCCAAGCCACCGTATCGAATTACGATATTTTTTCCAATAACAATGTTCACGCCGTCCTGATTTCTGAGTCCTGGCTCAAACCAGAACTTTCATCTACCGCCTACTCTCTTCCTGATTTTGTTCTTCTTCGGAATGATCGGATTGGTAAGAGAGGGGGTGGTGTAGTAATCTTCGCGGTGATCTTCCATTAAAAATTCTTACCTCTTCTGTTTCAAATGATTGCCGAGTTTCTTTTTATAGAGGTTTGTGTCAAAGGAGCTAAAATCGTTTTAGGTGTTGTTTACTGCCCCCCCTTCCCTTGAATATTTCGTTCCTCACATGGTCAATATGATGCCCCTGGCAAAAGCCAGGGGCATCATATTGACAGGTAAATAAGGTCGTGATGGGAAAACCCATTACCCATTTATCTGTCCTGTGTCTTTAAACTTCCAAAACCTAAACCAACGTTCCAGTACAGGAACCTTTGCACGTATGGATAGTGAGCAACTAAAAAGATGCTTCGAATATTGACTGGGCACTCCTACAGGAAGCTGATACAGTGGATGACAAAGTTTGTGTGTTCAACAGTGCTGTGACCAAACTGTTTGATACTCATGCTCCTATCAGGAGAGTCAAGTTAAAGCGTCCACCTGCTCCATGCAGCACCGGCAATGCGACGTAGGGACCTTGCGTTTCGGGTATTCAAAAAGGATCGTTCGGAGAACAATTGGACCTTGTTCAAGACAGCTAGGAATCGGTGTAATCAGATGATACGCAACGCTAATAATGCAGGTCAACTCAATAAACTTGACCGCCTTCTAAATAACTGCATTCGATTTGTCTTCAACCTCCGTAAGTATGATCATGCTTCCTGGAAACTTATCGATCACTTTTAAAACGGTTACCCATTTGTCAGCGTAGAACGCTGAGGGCCTTGACTACCCTGTTTTCTTTTATTGATAAACCCACTTCGCCTTCTTATCTGACTTCTCATGTTCAATTCCTTTGCTCTGCTCACAGTAAAAATCTTCGCTCCACCAATAATCATCTTCTACAATGTCCCTCTCACCACTCCGGGTTTATCCACTCGTCCTTCTTTGTCCAGGCTATCTCGTTTTGGAATGCGCTCCCTCAGAATATCGGGATGGCAACCAGTCGGTTCTCTTTCAAATTTAAGGCATGTGAGCACATTCGCAAGAAGTTTGCAGAATCATCACAGAATTGATGTGTTGGTTTCGGTTTCTCTATAACATTGTTTTTGTATGTATGTATATAAGTATATATTTGTATATATTATTTTACATGTGTTTTTTTTCTTAATTATCCTTTCATTCAGTTGCGCCTGCCTTATTTTATCACTGCACCACCCTTGTAACAAATATATTTCCGCGACGACTCCCGGCGACATCTGGTGTCTCAAGTGTACTTTTTCACCTAGGTGTGTCACTAGGTGGTTGAGGCACTTTGGGACTAGATGGCGCTGAGATCGGGACGGAATTATTATAAATTCTTTACGAAACCCGTTAAATATTGTGTGTATAAATATAATTCTACAAGCACACAATCTCCTACATGTCTAGCCTATTAATTTCTGGTATACATAATTACTTAAGAAAATATAGACATGACATCTCTATGGGTCAATAAAATTCTCAATGTCTATGGCCGACGAGAGTGACATTTCTTTTTCATTACGAATGGATACCGAATAAGTAACAAAAATCAGATCTTGGTGAAAAGGAAAATAATATAAATTAAAATGACTCGAAGGAGACAGGGAAACAGCCCTAAGTTTAAAACTATTATGTGCCAGCAAGCGCTGTGAGTATTCGTGGAATTGAACTATATTTTCATGCTTGTGAGACATGTGCTTGTATGATGCTAATACCGCATTTTCTCCCATCGACAGGGCTTCTTAGGATTAATTAATATAATCAATAATAAAATAAACTTGGTCAACCACATGCATTAAGAACAGCTTCACAGTGTAGCGGCACCAACGCCGCCACTTACGAACTAACGACATGACGTCACACAAATCCTGCATCAAGCAAGTTTTCGGCGCGATTAGAACACATACAACAGTCCGACAACAACCGTTGGGCAGTTGCCCCACTACCCCCAAACTGGTGACCCCGACGTGATGAACGTCAGCGCAGCCTTCGTGCAGAACTACTTCGTCGTGACGTCATCACTTTCGAGCAGCCAGTCACACAGCCAGCCAGTGCCCACGGCATCTACAGGGGTATCCTGACCACCAGCATGCAGCGGACGCGCATTCCTGGTCATCACCCCCAGCTTCTTTCATCACCGCTCCGACCCACTGGAGCCAGCAGCTCTGTCCCGACTCACTGGGACATCATCACCACTCCGAACTACTGGAGCCAGCAACACTATCCCGACTCACTGGGATTTCATCACCCCGACTCACTGGGGCACAACCGCATACAGTTCCGACTCACCGCGAACTCTGCGACTTCCGGTTCCGACTCACGGGAACCAACCTTCCACTGGCCAGGCACACATCACGAGATGTACGGACGACTCAACCTGCTATCGACCTCCGGTCTCCGGAGGGGAGTGATGTAGCGGCACCAACGCCGCCACTTACGAACTAACGACATGACGTCACACAAATCCTGCATCGCGCAAGTAAAGTTTTCGGCGCGATTAGAACACATACAACAGTCCGACAACAACCGTTGGGCAGTTGCCCGGACCAGACACAACACCCGTCTGGTCGGAGGATCCTCCCTTTTCTATGGAGGTTTGTGGGACTTTACACCCTGTTCCACTACCCCCAAAACAGCATTCAACAACAGGCTCCGGACACCCATGATACTTCGGCTGGTGAAATACTCAATACTATCTGCACAGGAACGATGCTGGTTGTGACATCATACATCTGATGCTAAGTTTAAAGGGTAGTTTATATACCATCCACAAGTAAGTGAGATACCTATAAAATTGTGATGCAGTAGTGATGCCTGTGAATTAATAAAATAGTTGACCAAATATAAAGACTTTTACTTCTGTCGACCCTCATGCGAAATCATCCCTGCAATTGTCTCATCCAGAATACCTACCCCTGAGCTGGCTGGTGAGTAAGAAAAAGTTATCTTACAATTGGCGCCCAACGTGGGGCATGAAGCTTGATAGAAGTACTTAACAAACTTGCAATTTGTACGACCAATGTGTCGCATGTAGTTTGATTGTAATACTTGATTACTTATTTTGTGTCTAGTAGTTATAACTTGAAAACTTAAGAACTTAACCAAACTATAGGTTAACTTCATGATTGCTTAATTTAAAAACTTAAAATAACAAAACATTAACTTTATATAAAATTTAAAAGTGCGGTTATAGTCACATGTTTTATTTAAAAACTATAAACCGTTTCACTGATAAATGTTTTGTTAAATTGAATATAAAACACTCTAATTTAACATCGTTATTATAACTGTTAATTAGGTTTAAATATATTAATGGAACTAACAATTGTTTTGTTCAACATTTATGTTTTGTTCATTACCTAAAACTAAACTAAAAAAACAAAACTTTAACATTATATATAAATTTAAAAGTGGGGTTATAGTCACATGTTTGTTTAAACTATATACCTTTCCACCAGTGAATGTTTTGTTTAACTGATAATTGGTTTTGAATATTTAGAACAAAAAGTGTTTTTTTGTTCAGCATGCTTTTGCAATTTTATTTGACTATCTTCATAAAGAAGAATTAGTTCATTACTTAAATGTTATTATATTTCAACAGATCATAAAGCAAATGGAGATGTAGTCTGCAAGCAGTATCGTTCCCTGTGTAGTTGAATCATAGTGGAAGCATCAAGGAGATGGATTATCCCGCACATATGTTGTTATCTGATGAGGTACACTGGTGTTCGGAAACCTGTTGCTGAGCTGTTCATTTAAAATAAAGAGTTGAATTCAGGAGGTACTTTTACAATTATATGTATTGTAGCTCGCTTTAAACATTACTTAATGAGAATTTCTCTAATAATTATTTTCATACTTAATAATTTATACTAAAAATAAATATAACTTAATTGTTAAGTTCTTTTGGAAGATATGAATGCCAAAAGAAAATGTGGGACATCTATAATAACTATTTAATTATGATCCCACTGGCGCCCAAACTTAAAATAAATAATTAGTAGTGACTTATTAGGATGTTTTTACTGTGTCAACTAGAAGAAGCACAATTTTATAGTATATTCTAATTGTTATGTTGATTTCTTCCTATACGGAATGCAACAAGCAGTACTTTGATTGAATTACTAGTGTTTCTTGTACCCAAAATTACCTAAATTTGTACATGTGAACAATGCTTAAACTTATTAGGTCTTTTTTTTCCTGTGTCAACTAAAAGAAATACAATGTGGTATTTATTATACTCTGATCACTATGGTAGATATGTTATGTTGTTTCCTATACGGATTACAACAAACAATGCTATCGTGAATAGTGTTTCTTGTACACATAAAGCCTATAAGTGTCCATGTTAACAATGGTCCTCAATTGATTTAAATACATTAATGTAAAATATGAAGATTCTCTAGTTATAATCATTGTTGTGTTAAAATATTTACACATAATTCAATAATGGAGGTGCAAATATTTAATTAAGAAAGGGATGAATGAATGCTGGTAGGGTATAAGGATTTTTTTTCTAAGTTAGCGCATTGATAACTGGGTATGTATATGGATGGATGAAAGGAAGCACAATGATGCAAAAACTTAGTAGTATTCTGAATTATAAAATTTAACTAAAGTAGACATTTACCTACATCTATACAACGGATAGGTGCTCACTGTAACCCTTGCTGATTTAAAAAGGCGGGTTTACTTTTCGTTGCGAATCTTAACTTGATTTAGGTATTATCCTATATCTATACAATGGATGGGTACTTAATGGAACATTTGCTGATTTAAAAGGCAATGTTACTTTCTGATATATGAATGCTTTTCTTCATTGCTGTCTGTTTTGGGACAATCACTGAGTATGTCGTATTAGTCTTAGATAAGAACAATCAAAGTTTTATCTGCTAGTTATTGGACTATTACTAATGTTCTAATATTTAGTACATTATGTACATAATTAAAAACTTAAAAAATAAGTTTTGAACTTTATTTTTTTAAACTATTAGTTTTTTTTTTATAAAACTTAATGTAGGTAGTTCTCATATGAATTAGATTTTCTTGGACTGCCTCTATTTCTGTTAGGGAGCAAGCTAGATTCACAATATGCATGGAAATATGTTAAATTCAAAAAAAAATGTAAATCAATTTTTTTAACCGGGGTAAGATGTACTGTAACAAATATATTTCCGCGACGACTCCCGGCGACATCTGGTGTCTCAAGTGTACTTTTTCACCTAGGTGTGTCACTAGGTGGTTGAGGCACTTTGGGACTAGATGGCGCTGAGATCGGGACGGAATTATTATAAATTCTTTACGAAACCCGTTAAATATTGTGTGTATTAATATAATTCTACAAGCACACAATCTCCTACATGTCTAGCCTATTAATTTCTGGTATACATAATTACTTAAAGAAAATATAGACATGACATCTCTATGGGTCAATAAAATTCTCAATGTCTATGGCCGACGAGAGTGACATTTCTTTTTCATTACGAATGGATACCGAATAAGTAACAAAAATCAGATCTTGGTGAAAAGGAAAATAATATAAATTAAAATGACTCGAAGGAGACAGGGAAACAGCCCTAAGTTTAAAACTATTATGTGCCAGCAAGCGCTGTGAGTATTCGTGGAATTGAACTATATTTTCATGCTTGTGAGACATGTGCTTGTATGATGCTAATACCGCATTTTCTCCCATCGACAGGGCTTCTTAGGATTAATTAATATAATCAATAATAAAATAAACTTGGTCAACCACATGCATTAAGAACAGCTTCACAGCATTCAACAACAGGCTCCGGACACCCATGATACTTCGGCTGGTGAAATACTCAATACTATCTGCACAGGAACGATGCTGGTTGTGACATCATACATCTGATGCTAAGTTTAAAGGGTAGTTTATATACCATCCACAAGTAAGTGAGATACCTATAAAATTGTGATGCAGTAGTGATGCCTGTGAATTAATAAAATAGTTGACCAAATATAAAGACTTTTACTTCTGTCGACCCTCATGCGAAATCATCCCTGCAATTGTCTCATCCAGAATACCTACCCCTGAGCTGGCTGGTGAGTAAGAAAAAGTTATCTTACACCCTAAGGTCTACTGGTAGAAAATGCCTAAGGCATTAAGTCCGCCTTTGTATTTGTGTATAAAGTTTTAATAAATAAGTTCCTGATAGTGCCACGTTTGGCAATTCTTCGGGCTATGTCGGTAACCTTGGGTCTCTTGCGTATGTCTTCATTTCAAAAAATCATTATGGCCAGCTTTTCCCTATGAAGTAGGTATTTATCGCGCTACTGTTACCGCGAAGCGAGCGGTGCGCTCGCGAGTGTCACACAGTCGACAAAAAAGCCACAGTAAAGGTGTGTAGAGAAGGTTTATTTTACTATTGCTTTTAAAAGTTACTAAAATACGAGAGTTACAATGCGTGGTAAATAAATAATAACGTATAGTGTGTACTTTAGTTTAATAAAATAGCATAAATCGTATTTTATTTATTTAATTATTTGACTACCTAACTATTTATGTTTTTGAAAATATAAACGGACGGACTAAAAAGAAACAAAAAGAAAAAAAGCAAACTGTTGTTGAATCAAAATCCAAGATGGCACCGATCGAAACTGCGAAAATTTTAGTCATGGGTGTCATTTTTATGGTTTTTGGGGTCGCTGAATGCGAATTTGTGAAATAAAATTCTAAAATGATCTTGACCCTAATTTTTGAAACGTTCGTCGTGGGTGTCATTTTCATAGTTTTCGTGGTGGGTAATTGTGAATACGTAGTAAAATGAAAATATAAGATGACACCAACCGAAATTTCTGAAAGTTTCGTCATGGGTGTAATTTTTAAGGGTTTTTGGGGTCGCTAATTGCGAATTTGTGGTCAAAATAAAATTCCAATATGGCGCTGACCGAAAGTTTTGAAACATTCGTCATGGGTGTCATTTTCAGGGTTTTCAGGGTCCGCTAAATACGAATTTGTGGTCAAAATAAAATTTCAAGATGGCGCTGACCGAAAGTTTTGAAACATTCGTCATGGGTGTCATTTTCGGGGTTTTCGGAGTCACTAATTGCGAATTTATGGTCAAAATAAAATTCCATGACGGCGCCGACCGAAAGTTTTGAAACTTTCGTCATGGGTGTCATTTTCAGGGTTTTCGGGGTCGCTAATTGGGAATTTCTGGTCAAATTAAATTTCAAGATGGCGCTGACCGAAAGTTTTGAAACATTCGTCATGGGTGTCATTTTCAGAGTTTTCGGGGTCGCTAAATACGAATTTGTGGTCAAAATAAAATTTCAAGATGGCACCGACCGAAAGTTTTGAAACTTTCGTCATGGGTGTAATTTTCGGGGTTTTCGGAGTCACTAATTGCGAATTTATGCTCAAAATAAAATTCCAAGATGGTGCCGACCGAAAGTTTTGACATTTTCATCATGGGTGTCATTTTCAGGGTTTTCGGGGTCGCTAATTGCGAATATTTGGGGTCAAAATAAAATTCCAAGATGGCACTGATCGAAAGTTTTGAAACATTCGTCATGGGTGTCATTATCAGGGTTTTTGGGGTCGCTAAATGCGAATTTGTGGTCAAAATAAAATTCCAAGATGGCGCCAATCGAAACTTTTGAAACTTTCGTCATGGGTGTCATTTTCGGGGTTTTCGGAGTCACTAATTGCGAATTTATAGTCAAAATAAAATCCCAAGATGGCACCGACCGAAATTTCTGAAATTTTCGTCATGGGTGTCATTTTCAGGTTTTTTGGGGTCGCTAAATGCGAATTTGTGGTCAAAATAAAATTCCAAGATGGCACCGACCGAAATATTTCAAACTTTCGTCGTGGGTGTCATCTTGGAATTTCATTTTGACTAATATTTGCAATATTTTATTTTTATTTTGTCTAATAACCCAAAAAAACAAAATAAAATACACCCATGACGTATATTTCGGTTTCCCAATTACCGACCCCGAAAACCCTGAAAATGACACCCATGACGAAAGTTTCAAAACTTTCGGTCGGCGCCATCTTAGAATTTCATTTTGACTAATATTCGCAATTTTTTTTTTGTCTAATAACCTAAAAAAACATATAGTGAAATACAATATATATTTTTTTTCTTTTAAAAAATCACTATTTGTTTGTTTAATAATGAATCAAAGAGATGTAAAAGTCGGGCTACCTGCCCTTAAAAAAAATATTCTTTTCAAATTCATTGGAAAAATCCAATATAACACTTAATTAACGGGATGCAGCTGATACTAGTAGGTATTTTACATTGAGTGACTATATATTTGAAATACAAACCTTAGGTACTGGGTATCACTCCTGTTTGTGATACTAATTGACTGCTCCTAACGACTATCAAATATCAAATAATGACCTTATGGACCAAAGGCATGTGCAGCGGATGTTCTCGGTGCGTTTGAACTCGTGTGGTTCAATTACTTGGCCACGAATGCCACAAGTTTGTACTAATAAAACACGAATCGTTGTACAGTAAGCAAATACCCTAACAGCCGTTCTTATTTTCTTTCACTAAGAAATTCCTTAAGTTACAAAAGAAATGTCAGAACGTAAGCATACCTAATCTGATCATTCATTTAACATACGAATAAGGGATGTCGCTTATTGGGACTTTTTTCAGTGATTCAGTAGCGTTACAATCGCATTAAGATCGCGATGCTGTCGTTTGTGTTATGCTTCGCCCTCGTAACCATAATTCTTCATCGTTACTATAAAGAAAATAAAGAACGTTTTTTTTATTATGACTGGCACAGAATAATGAACAAAATAAAATAAAGTGATTAAAACTATCGCGATACACAGTATCGATACAATCGCGATGGAGTATTCTGTTTTTTTGTGTCTTCACAGTCGCTTAGCTGTAGCATCCATCCCTCATCATTACCCATGTCGCTTGAAACTGTAATAGCCAGGTCGAAATGATGCTAACTCACTGCAAGTGCGACAACCACCCAAAAGTAGCGATGCAACAGCGCGCAAAAGCTTTGGTGTCTTGATCGAAACGCACAACGTTGCGGTATACGGTGCCACACACATAACCCTCCTCACTGCTGATGTAAACTGAGATGGAACAAAAGACCATTCTGGCGATTTTTATACGATTAAGGGTTTGGCACCTCATATCGCATACCACAGCATTGTGCGTACCGATCAAGAAACCAAACCTTTACGAAATGCGCTACAGAATCGTTGCAAAAAAAATATCGTGTAATATACCTACTACATCACTTAAGATGAAAGATCCCGAAACGAAGCAAAGATTACCCTTCGCAGTGAAATAAAACCTCTTTGTAACTGTATAATGTGAATAAATAAAGGTTAAATTTTCCTTCGTAGATTGCCTACATTCAATGTACTTCGAGAATCTTGCCATCTTCCGTTATGATTTGAGGGAATTTTCTTTTTTATTTGCCACTGAAATCTTTATTTTTATTTTTTATTATACATAGTATCGCGCTTGACCACTTTCTCACCTGATGGTAAGCTATGATGTGGTCGACGGTGTAACACGCTAGCCTAGAAGTAACCTATTCACTCTTGACTTAAAGACCCCGAGGTTTTAGCTATACTGGAAACACAGACTCCGGAAGGGAATTCCACTCAGCTGTACGCATAATGAAAGTATTTCCAAAACGTTTAGTGCGTATGGGTGGGATGTCCACCATGTAGCGATGGCACATCGTTGTACGTCTTGTAGTCCGATGATGAATCGGGCTTGGCGGCATCAGATCATGCAATTCCATCGCTCACTCCACGAAATGTAACCGATATAAAACCGACAAACTTGCAACTCGACGACGATTTTCAAGGCTCTGGAGCTTTGACTCGACCAGTGCCTCATTACCGATGAGCCTCTTGGCCCGTTTTTCGATCGACTCTAGTGCATCAAGCTGGTATTTGGCAGATCCGTCCCAGAGATGAGAACAGTATTCCATGCAAAATCGAACATGCTTGATACAACTTAAGCAGCTGTACCTGCGTGAAGTACCGTCTCACCTTCGCAAGGATCCTCAACATTTTGGCAGCCAGATGAGCCTTTGCCTCAATGTATGGGCCAAAATTGAGTATCGATATCAACGTTACGCTAAGAAGCTAAAGATAGCTCAATCAAATTTGAGTGAGGTTTTATTTATTGCTACTTCATTTTGGTAATATTTTATATACGTACACAAAACACTTAAAATATTAACTGCATAAATATCACGAGCACAAAGGTGCTGCTTATTTCTATGGATATTTCTTCCAGCAGATCAACGGACACTATTTAGCGAGATACGATTTAGGAAGAGTGCCGGGCGGAAACGCGCAGTACAAACAAACACATTAACTGACTTGATTTTACTTATACATTTTTTTTTGTTAAATAATATTTTTATTTCAAAGGGGTCAACATTATTGTGTTCTTATAAAATAAAACCAAGTTGGTTATTTGTTTTTTTTGTTTATAACCTAATTAATAAGGTATCTACTGAATAAATTATTCGATTTGGGTTTTACCCTTCTCACTATTTTTTTGTGGTAGAAGAACTGCGCAGCGAAACTTGTGTTTTTTACATGTTATTTATGTTTTTGATGGGATTTATTTCATTTCAGGTACTATTTCCGGTGCGTCAGCCACGGTCCATGTTCAATTAGGTACCTAGTCAATCTATACTGTAAATGTAGGTAGCGCAGGTGATGAATCATTTTACAATCAGTCTATCCTAACCTTACTAAAAGTATAAGAGTCGTTAAGATCACAATCTCATCACTTGGCTTCGACATATTGCGCCGCCTCATAATGAATGTAATTCTATATAAATAGCCACTTATACAGTGGCTATTTATATAGAATTATAAAGTTACTTATGCAGTTTGTATGTCTAGGAAATGGGACAGACATAAGCTAACAAATTATGTGTATATAATTTGAAGCTTGTGAGTCTAATAGAATTACCTTAGAATTATGATGATCGGTGAGTGAGTCACGATATTAAGGATTTTTTACTAGCAATCTAAAACCTAAACTACAAGTTCAAATTGAATGTACTTCCGGATTATGCCTAGATATATTATGTTCTCTCAGTCACTGATAAATAATAATAAATACAGGCAATAATACTTCCTTGTGGTTACATTCAGGCTTCTAACTTTATCCACAACGAAGTCACCGGGGTTTCGAAAATGTCCTGAATGGCTTCGAGAAAAGGATGGAACGGCTGTGCCATTGTTTACTCGACTTGTTGGGGGCTCTGCCGTACCCGCAGATGTAAGTGATGACTTAATTCACTTTGGCCTACAGCAATACCGATCGCAATGAGTTCTGCTACAGACTGAGTCTACAGCGCGCTTATTTGTGTTACCATTGTAAAGGGGCAGATTGCCGTAAAGGGTTCTATTCATGTTTGTACGCGTTTCGATAACTTGAACTAAACTGGTCTTCTTCAATTGCAGATGAACTTCGCAGTGCTCTGACTTAGGATTGTGTGAGACAGTTCTTAGAGTTTAGGAAACATGTTCTGTAAAATTCGCTGCAGTGACCAAGTAGTGGTTCTGTGCGATTAGGTATTATTAGTAAATGTATGACGAGGCAACAGTCCATTTTGCTAAATGGGGTATCACGCTGGATAAAAATTAACTTAGAATAAATGAATAATTAATGTATTGAACGCAAGCGTGGCGTTTCTATCCTAGCCCTCACGACATGTAATGCACTTCGCAATCGTCTTGTCTTAATAACTTCATACTTAATAACAAAGTATGAAGTTATTAAGACAAGACGATTTTTTTATTATGTAGACTAAACAGACAGAAGCGTGTTGCTGGGTAGTTTGTGCCGCCACTTCTTCTCTCCAGCTGAAACACTAGGAAGTGGTGACGGGTTGGGCGTTTTATGGTTGTCTTTAGGTAAATAAGAGAGTTGATATACTAACTCTACATCATGAGCTAAGACTCTTAGCCATACTACTAGTATTTGTACTAATTCTTGAACTTATATTCTACAGGGTGATAGGAAGTTGGGTGCAAAGCCTTAAGGCACAGACATTTGTTAACATAGACAATTTAGAACCATTTAAGCCGGTTGTCTTAGACTAAGTTTAAGCTTTTTTTATAAACAAACTTTTATGTATTTTTTTCGAAAATTCCCAAAATTTTAACTATACAGCTTATTTATAATTGAATGATAAATGAATTCATTTATATTTAATTTTATAAAAGTAATGTACAGGCAATCTAGCAAAACATGTTTTAGGTCTCTGTGTCGTTAGATTTGTTTTAACAGGCAGCAGGTAACTGTTTGTAAACCTTATTAAAAATAAACGGAACATGCTTTTAATGTTCAAACCTTTTTGAAAATATGCTTGATAATCGCTCTTTCTTTTGAGATATTATTTACACGGATATCTTACAAATTATTGAATTTAGAACTTACAAACCAATTACCCAAACAAAAAGTACAACACACACACACAAACACATTTAATTTCACTGAGGATCTTATGCTAGGTAACTTACAGTGATATCTAAATAATGAAACCTACCTATGGATACACACTTTACACACCCACACACACACTCACAAATAATATACTCGTATCTTGGAATACGCTGAACCTATTATTGTTATGTTGTTTTAAATTCTCTGATGTTATCATTATTTTCTCTCTTTGTATTATTTATTTTAAAATGATAAAATTACTGTTTTATACACGTGTTATGGCTCTGTTGCTACGGAGGATCACTGACTCCTAAGTCACAGGAATATACACCTAGTTTAGGAGTCAGAGTATCTAAAAATGATCTAATGTTTAAAGCATTTATATTTTTAACTACTATGAATTTTTGTAAGACAGGCTTTTTGGTGAAATAAATTATTATTATTAATTTGGTGAGAAATTTTAGGCAGATTTATTAAAATAAAATTTTTGCTTGAAGAATGACTTTACGTGTACGAAATGATAACTTAGTTCAAATCTGAGAATTGTTTGTACATGCAAATTGACGGGATTATCTAAATAATAGCCGCAGCGCGCGGTGCGATGGATTTCCAGTTAGAACGCCCAGCCCCCCCGGTGGGTTCCCCGTTTATCGAGGCGTGGGGGCTCAGTAACCGTGGCTTGATCAACCACTGTTAAGCGAAGAGGAACCCGAGGAAGGGCCGCTCGTCAGGGCTTTTTCCGATTAAGCCGACGACGTAGCGGCCAACTAGTAGGTTACGGTGCCGCATGGTAACAGGCGACATCGCCACTCGCATCGATATCTTATGGAGCATCCCAGGTCCCATACGATATCGCGGCTGAGTGTTGGAGGCCGCGGCGGGAGAGGAGTGCCGGTATTGCGGTGCGCCACTCTCCCTACCTTCCGCGGCCTAGACGGGGTCGCCACCGTCTGATGGCGGACGCGTAGGGCCGCAGGGGTGGAGGAGTGTCGGTATAGCGTTAGCCGCTCTCCCTAACCCCTGCGTCCACAAAATGGTAGGTGGCACGTCCATTGACCTTGACCCGTCACAGATTGGACCAAGGGTGCCATACATGGGGTCGTCTGGCACCCATGTGTTGATTTGGTCCCGGGGGCCGTCACGGCGTACAGTGTGTTCTGGTGCGCCGGTGATGGGGGTACTCCCCCATGTAGGAGTGTCCGTTGACTGGCAGTCGCGGCGGGTTCGTGTTTACCCGCCATAAGTGGCACAGGAGGACACCGTGGAGTTTTAGTGGGATAGAGTCCCACATAACTGCACTATCTCTCCGTGTAAGTGCAGTATGCATGAGCATTTCTCCAATAAAAAGAAAAAAAGGTAGAACGCCCAGTGAATAGAAAATAGCCATAAGTACACTGTTTTTTACGGCAAATGGTCTTGGTTACTAATGCACAAAGTCGTGTATATTTAGTCAGAATCAGTCAGTCTGTGTTGAAGACGTTACAACTTTTACTTATTATTATAAGTCAAACTACAGCTGCCCTTGTGAGTGGACGTTGTCGTGTCGATTCAGAATTTATCGTTTTCAGTTGTAGCCCTTTACGACTAACTAAGACCATTACCACTACTAAAGCAATTAAGATCATTTTGCCGTAAAAACCAACGTACTTATGGAAATTTTCTATTCACTGGGCGTAGAACGCCCTGAAATTAATCGCATCTATCTAAGAATCTTAGGTAGCACGTTTGTGGAACTTACTTTCATGTTTCATAATCGTACTGCTTGAAAAGAGAGAATTTGTTATTTTTGTGGAAATACTGTGGGGTTTTTGAACTGTACTTGACCTTAGGAAGGCACATTAAAATTAGAAGGAAAACATCTGTTTGGTTGTTAAAGCATAAAAGGGATATTTTTGATTAATTTTACTTCAACTTGACTGGGAATAACCCTTTCGTTAAATTAAAAAATACGGCTTTCATTTTCTTCGCTAATTAATTTTAAATGGTTAAAATTTACAAGATTTCGAGTTTATCTGAAAGTAATTCGTATATTTGAAATAGTCAGAAAATTATTTCGCGGCGAAAATGAGAGCCAAATAAAGAGCAGAATTTAAATGTCCTTTCCCTTTCGTTATGTGTAAACAACAACAATTAAAATATGTATGTACCTTTACATAAATAGTAGTTTCATTTTAAATCAGATTTCCAATTTTCCGATCGTTCAGCTTCCATTCTTCTATAAAACAGTTCCGTAATGACAAGTTCCCATCACCGTTTACAGCCCGTGTTGTTTTCACGTCTGCGGCAATTTGAAGGCAGATTACATCGGGATCGCCTCGAATGAGTCCGGGCGGCTATGACCGAGGGCCAGAATTCCCCGCAATGCAGACAGCACTGCAACTACCATGTAGTGAACATGATTTTAAGTTATAAGCTTTATGCTTCGTCATTTTATGGTCTTCGCTGGTATCGTATGAACTATATGAAAACAGTTGCGTAGTAAATAATATAAGCAATTTAACAAGGCAATAGCGGTTTTGATTGCTGGAATACTTTCGATTTCTTTGGTGTTTGTATTGAATCACACACAAATACAGACTAACATTGCCTTTCCACCAAAAAGATGCACGAGGAAGCAGAATTCGTGTTGTAGCCGAGCTAACAAAATGTTATGACTCTTTTCCACCAAAACTATACAAGTGGTGCGGTACCAAAACAATATTTTGGTATGCGAGGACTTGGTTTTGTACAAATAAAAAAAAACGGCCAGAGTTATAACGTATACATCCCTCGTACGCATTCCTTCTACGTCTCACTCGCAAAAGTTTCTCCATTCACTCGGGTACATACAGTCAGCCGGGTATAGACGGGCTTAAATAACGAATGGGCTTAAATTACTACTGCTAATAGAATACAGCAGACCATTTTCATTTTTTAAACTGCTGTCTCTTTTAACTTACACCAAGCTGTCTAGGACCGACCGGCGCTGGTTTGATTACCGTTTTCCGTGCACCACGATCGACTGTTGTAATTTGCTAGCTATCATAAAACCAAACGCCCTTATTTGCCACACGCCAATATATTATTATTTGTGTACCGACTTTACAGCCCCTGCCTATAAATTGTGGAAAATGCCGCCAAAAATGAATAGCGAAGCCGCTTCAAAATCAAAAATCAAAATCAATTTATTTTTATTTTACATAGGCCTACATGGGCACTTATAAAACGTCGACAAAAGGTGCACGGTTCGGGTTGGTCGTTTCCTATGGAGAAGAACCGGCAAGAAACTCCATGGTTACTCTTTTAAAAATAGTTTGGTTTTACAATATTTCCATGTTACAGCATTAGTACTATGGGGGGACAACGTAGGCCCGACAATAAGTCGTAAGGAAAAAAAAAAAGAAAAGTTTATATAATATATAACAAAGTTAACAAATGTTAACTAACATCTAGAAGGCCTACAATGTTCACACATTCACAAAATAATCGGTAAAAGAATCTATATAAAGATAAAAAAAAAAAATATCTATATATACACACATCAACACGGTCTAGGGATATTTCATACTCAATTAAATAACTCGAAAAGTACTGGCCGCATTGGAATCTTTTATACACCGATTTGTTTGTAATTTATCTCAGACTAAATCCAAATTCAAATTTTTGAAAATTCTTTTGTTTCGGTGGCATAAAAATGTCTTGATGTGTAGGAGAGGGAATTTTTTATTTGTGCGAAATTTAGAAAACAATACGAATTACGTTGAGTTACAGTTTTTTTTCATTTTTAAATGAAAGATAAAGTTAAAATTGAGGTATTGTAGCCATGCAACGCCAACATTTGACGAGGGCGGAGATGTTACGAGCTGTGGGAATGCTGGAAGCTGGGTCTGTTCAGCGTAATGTTGCTGAGGCCATAGGGACCCACCAAAATTAATTTCAAGATTGTGGACACGCTACACCGGGGCCCAAGTCGCATCACTACCCCCAGACAAGACCGATTTTTGCAAATTACTGCGCGAGCTCAACCAAATGCAACGGCGACACAATTGGTCCAAAGGCTGCGAGTGGAACACCAAGTGCTTGTGAGTGACCAAACTGTAAGAAGGCGACTGCATGAAAGCAATCTACGCTCTCGTAGACCACTCCGGGTCCCACCTTTACGGAGAGGCAATCGTGGACGACGATTAGAATGGGTTCGGAACCACGTGGACTGGGGCCGTGAGCAATGGTCCAATGTGCTGTTCACGGATGAATCCAGGTTCGGCTTCCATCCAGATTCACGAAGGACGCGTGTTTGGCGAGTTCATGGACGATGGAGCCGTCTTCAGAACCCTCAGGAAGTTCACCCATACCAAGGAGGACCAATTATGGTTTGGGCAGGAATTCGTCTTGGAGGACGGACGGATCTCGTTTGGGTGCGGGGCAATATGACGGCAGAACGATACATCCAACAGGTGCTGGGGCTCGTAATCTTGCCCCACAGAACACAAATGGGGCAAGATTTCCTGCTCATGCACGACAATGCCCGGGCACACACGGCGAGAACAGTAGCAGCTTGGTTACATACACACAATGTTAGGGCCTTAGACTGGCCTGCTCAATCGCCAGATCTAAATCCCATTGAGCATGCGTGGGATATGCTGCTAAGAAGAGCTCTGAAGGAAGTTCCTGAAAATCTGGCTACAGAAGATCAACTTTTTGCGCACCTCAGAAGGACATGGGACAATATTCCGCAGCAAGACATTGACAACATTGTTCTGAGCATGCCGAATCGTTGCCGATGTGTTATGAACATCATGGGCGCTTTCTCAGACTACTTACTTCAAGTTTATAAACACAAATTAAATGATTTTTCTATTTTTTCAGTTTTTACTAATAAATTAAAAGTTAATTCATATACGGTTTCCGTCTATGCTTCATTTTTTTCCATAAAATCCTGAAATTTTAATCGAAGTACCTTAACCGTTATTAAAAAATGGTAGAATATTAAATAACGTATCTTTTAAATATATACATGTCATATAAATAATTAACACATTGATAGTAATTCGCTTTTTTAAAAATATCCCTAGACCGTGTTGATGTGTTTATATATATAACTAACAAGACTAAATTTAACATGTGGCACAAATGTTGTTATCAGTGCTGTAACTATTCTTTGCAAAGACGTAAGCTATAGCCATAAAGGTAATTGCGAACTATTGTAAAAAGTCCATTTCATCATTTCAGCCGAAAGACGTCCACTGCTGGACATAGGCCTCCCCCAGGCGTCGCCACATTGACCGATCCCGTGCGTCTCGCATTCAGCGCCTTCCCGCAACCTTAACCAGGTCATCAGTCCAACTAGTGGGAGGCCTTCCAGCGTATCGTCTTCCGGTTCGCGGTCGCCATTCCAGAACTTTTCGGCCCCATCGGCCATCCGTTCTGCGAGCAATGTGCCCTGCCCACTGCCATTTAAGTTTGGCAATTCTTCGGGCTATGTCGGTAACTTTGGTTCTCCTGCGGATATTATCATTTCTGACGTGATCACGCAAGGAAATTCCGAGCATAGCCCTCTCCATTGCCCTTTGGGTAACTTTGAGCTTTCTGATAAGGCCCATTGTGAGCGACCACGTCTCGGTTCCATAGGTGATCACTGGCAACACACACTGGTCATAGACTTTTGTCTTGAGACACTGCGGTAAATTGGACGAGAAGATACCACGCAACTTCCCGAATGCCGCCCAGCCGAGTCGGATTCGACGGTTGATCTCTTTTTCGAAATTGGACCTACCCAACTGGACCGTTTGAAAGAAGAAAAACAGTTTGAAAGAAGAAAAACAGTTTGAAAGAAGAAAAGTCCATTTAAAAGAAGAAAAACAAAAAAAAAATTAAACGCTTCAAGCGATGTTTTATGCCGGAGGAGGAATAACATGATTTTTATAGTCCTTACCTCTGATATATACTTCGGTATGGCGTATTCGATCGTATAAAGATGTTTAGTTTAGTGATTTTTGTAACATTTAAGGCGCTTTAAACGTTGAAGGAAAACAGCGTGGGGAAACCGGTATGCCTGAAATAAAAAATTGAAGACATGTGACGTGACATCCACCAATCCGCAATATGTTAGATTATGGACTAGTTCCTCTCACAGAGATGAGGCCAGTGTCTTAGCACTAGGAACATTGTAGGCTGATTCTGAAGGCGCTTTATGCTGTGAGTAAACCTGTAGAGATTATCGCCGAAACAACAAGACCGACATTAACACGATAAACTCGCCTCTTGGCATTTAAACCAGAATCTTTCAGAGAGAAAGCTTATAAACTACTGCAAATGTTTTCGCTCATTATTGTTATACCCATACGCCATTACCAGGCCTTATTGATAATAAATAGGAGGCAGCTCAAATTCCAGGTACTAAAAATATATCAACGTAAACTGAACTCACAACTGAGTCCCTTGTTACGAATTTATTGTCAAAGCCAGACATAAAAACCGTTGATCTAGATTCTACCTTTCGTAACGTTTTTAAATTTATTTTTGTCGGGGTTACGATGTTTTAAAAGGCTTAAAAGGGTTGCCTTTGCTTTGTTTTTTAATTTAAATGATTTATGTACAGGTCGGTTTTTGCAAAAACGGCGATATGATGAATTTATGCAATGGTTGCGAAGGGAAAGGTCTAGTCCCTATAAAACTCTTTATACGAGTATATTGAGGAATTTTTGTGCATGGCAACATGAAGAAGTTAAGGCAAACTGGATGGATTACCAAAATATTGGCTTCATGATAGTGTGTCTGCGAAGAATACAAGAATACGTATACCTAGATAAATATATCTTAGAACCAAGACAGATAAGGTTTGTTTCGATAAATAAAAAGGTATAAGTTTGTTCTTCGTAAAGATGAAATAATAAAATTTGCCGAGTACTTCGTTCGTTTAACAATAATAGTGTGGTTTTTTCTATATTTTGTTTGGAGGAAGGAATACCTGTTGCTTGTTTTATTTATTTTTGATTTCTTCAAGGATTTAGTTTGAAATTCAATTTCGTTACAGTTAATCCTATTTTATTTGCTAGTACCTAAAGCTGGTATTGTGACTGTATATACTTTTTAGTTCTTAGTTTGCTTAAGCTTTTATTATTAAGTTAAATTTAGTAATTTTTTTACTTCGAATGGATGAAGATTAAATGAATGGGTTTATTGACGTGGTTGAAACAAAATATTAGATTATGTCAAGAGGATTATTAGAAGCATCTCGAGTGTTAATACATCATCTTCATTTCAGCCGAAAAACGTCCACTGCTGGACATAGGCCTTCCTCAAGCGTCACCACACTGATTGGTATTATGCGTCTCGCTTCCACTGGATTCCTGCTATCTTAACCAGGTCATCGGTCCACCTTCTGGGTGGCCTTCCAACGCTGCATCTTTCGATATGCGACCGTTTAAGCTAAATAGGCATTATTTACAAATTTTTATTAATTTTTTTGATTTATGGAGATAATATTTATTTATTTATTTACTCATTAATTATTATAACACCTTTACAGAAACTTCCAAGGCGATGTTATAACATACTCGTACATATAAAACATTAAAATACAATACATCAATCGTTACAATAAGACATTTCAATACATTAATCAATTAAATGGTCAGACCTTTTTCCGCGGCAGGTTTTGGCAAAATATATCTTCCGATAACGTTACAGCATTTATTAAACGTATGACTCGCGTCATAGGGGCAAACTTAAGTAAGTTAGTCCTAGCCAACGGTACGTCTAACAAAGCGGGGCGGCGGCGCGCGCCCACGCACCCGTCCGGTGCGCACAGCCGCAGCGCCTCTAGCACCTCTGGGTGGTGCAACAAACCTAGCAGTACGCTAGCCACATACTTGACCAGCGCAACATCTCTTCTAACTGCCAGCCTGGTATATCCAACCATGCCCAGGACGAAAAGACTCGGGTAAATGAGGGGATAAAAGGGTAAACCCCATATTCTTTCAAATACAGAAACCTCGCAAACTTGTTTTGTATTTTATCCAACATGAGGCTGTACTTTCCCTCATGAGGATTCCAAAGCACTTGTTTCCAGGTGGCTCCGTACCAGTGCATTATACAAAACTTTTACAACCACCGTATCGCTAAAATCCTTACATTGTCTCAAAATGAATCCGAGATTTCTGAAAGCCCTGCCACACACCTCAACTATATGCTTGCGGAACGTCAACTCCGGCACCATCTGCACGCCCAGGTCCCGCACCTGTGTGACGCGTGGCATTACCTCCGTGTCTATCTCCTACTGATAATGCAATGGAGCACGCGCACGGCTGTAACTCATCACACAGCACTTGTCAACATTAAAATTAAGTTTGTTAGTTTTGCTCTATTGGACTACACTGTTAATGTCTGACTGGAGCCGATTACAATCTGCCTCGTCTTTAACAGCTAAAAATAACATTAAGTCATCAGCAAATAGCAGACACTTCGCCTCTTTGACTACTGTTGGCAGATCGTTGACTACCAATATAAATTCAATGGCCCGATATTACTCCCTTGACTCACCCCTGAGTACGTGTAGTAAGGTTTGGAATCAAGTCCTGTATACTCGAAGTACTGTCGGCGTGAATCCCACAGCAGCAAGCTTGCACAAAAGTACATCGTTATCCACAGTATCAAAGGCTTTCCGCAAATCAAAATATGCCACATCCACCTGCACCCCCGCGTCAATATCAGGCGACAAGTAGCTAACAAAAGACAGCAAGTTGCCCCCCGTACTGCGGCCCGGCCGAAAGCCGTGTTGTGCGTTTGTTAATCAAGCTCAATTGTGTATAAATACTTCTATGCAATACCGACTCAAATACCTTGGCGAAGGCCGACAGCACTGCCACCAGTCGGTATCCACTCACGTTAGAGCCCGAACCTCCTCTAGGAACTGGTATAACTCGCGTGATCTTCCACTCGTCCGGGTAGTGACCCTCCTGCAAACACAAGTTGAAAATGTGCTACAAAGGCTACTCAAAAATCATACGACAATCTCTGACAATGTAAGGCGGTATGCCGTCCGGGCCTAATGAGGGCTTGGGCTTGAGGCGCAGAAGCGCGGCGCGCAGGTCTCGTGCACTGACGCGGGCAACATGCACGCGCGCCGCCCCCGCCACACCGCCGCTTGCTTACTCTGCAGCCCCTGGGTCCAGCGCCGGCCGCTGTGGTCTGTACACCGAATGGAAATATGAGGCGAAACTTTCCGCACACTCCTCATCCATAAGCAATAAGCCGTCCTTCGTGACTTTCGGTTTATTGCGACTAGCTTTTTTAGTCCTTATCAAGCTCCAGAACGACTTCGGATCAGCTTTAAGATTTTTCTGAAGTCTGTTTTCGTAAGCTTCATAAGTTGTAGCGATTTTAATTTTGACTAGAGCTCGAAAGCGAGAAAATACTTCATAATCGCTCTGGGAACCAGTTGTCTTAAACAATTTATGATATCGCCACTTTTTTTTGATATCACTTATGAAATCCGAAGTGTACCACTCTGGATAATTAGACCTAGACCCTTGCTTACCAATCTTAAGATTTCTCTTAGGAACACACTCGTCCAGGTCCTCATTTATTATTTTATAAAAGTAATTTATAGCCATCTCTGAGCTATGAATTTCAAACAACCGTTCCCAATCTAATAACATAAAATAATGATATAATCTTAGGAAATCTGCTTTATTGAAATTTCACTTGCTTTTATTAAGTACTGAGACACCACACCCAACATTCCTAGTCCTGCTACCCTCTAGTTCCTGATCAGAAAGCTTGGCGCTTATGACCAGCGGCGGGTGTTGAGCATCAATATCAACAAACGGTTCCTCAGATAGTTGTACCCCTAAGTCGCTCACATCAAATGTTGACAGTACCAAATCTAAAGTTCAAAACTCAATCTAAAGTTTAAAACGATCCTTAATATAAACCAAATCATTTACCTGCCGAAATCCAATATATCAAGGCCATACCGTAGAATAGGAAATATTATTATGTCCTTTATTCATTTATTTTCTTATATTTTAAATATTTTTATTAAAAAAACAAAAAATATTATTATTATTTTCTTTTTATCATTGATAGGCTCGCGCTTGACCACTATCTCACACACCACATCATTGCTTACCATCAGGTAAGCGATGATGTGGTCGACGATGTAGCACGCTTGCCTAGAAAAAACCTATTCACTATTGACTTAAAGACTCGCAAGTTGTAGCTATCAGGCAATACAGACTCCGGCAGGGAATTTCACTAACTGTACGCATAATTAAAGTATTCCAAAAAGGTAAAAAACGGAATCATGTTATTAGCTTATTTAATCATGAAAAGTGTTAATAAAGCTTCCATACACTCAAGAAATTGCCGACATTTAACTTTTGGCTCCTACATTTCACAATACGTATCATTTTAAACCGTATCACCGTACAGTACTATGCAAATTAAGGGATTACCAAACGCTACAGAAACCTGGTCCAAATCTGTCTGTCCCGCATTGTATGCCAAGAGCCTATTGTGGGTAAGTGCTTCTTTGTTACCAGCTTCCAGATTGGATTTGAATCTTCCTAGATTTAACAATATAGATTTGTGTAGTGTTGTTCCAATATTGGGTCAAATAGTTGGACGGACTATGAATGTTTATGTGGTGTAGTGTTGTTCCAATATTGGGTCAAATGTTAGTCAGCCCATGAAAGTTTATGTGATGTTGCGTTGGCCCAATATTGGGATAAATGTTGGACGGACTATGAATGTTTACATGTGGAGGTTCAACGACTCGTAGGTACGGTAAGGTTATGAATATGGATTTTGACCCTAGAATTGGGTATGCCAACATAACCACATACTTTTCATGATGTGAAAATTGTTATGTGGTTATGTTGGCAGAATAATGTACACTTTCGGTTGGATGTAACTTCTGTGTAAGTGTTAGCCGCATTTGTTTTACTATAGTCTCCATACAGACGCGATCGGTTGTCTGCATACAGAGTCATGATTTTTGCTTGCCTAAAACGTCACTTGTACCAGTACACATTATTGTTATAATGTACGCCCGCTTAGCAACGTGTTTTACTTAAGTAGGTACATAAAGCGCATCTTAGAGAGTCAGTGTCGCTATCAAACATACTGGCTGTGTTATATTTCTAACACGACAAAAGATTTTTTTCTGTCATGATCCATTATTTTATCACCCGACTGCCGAAGGAGGGTAATGTGTTTATCAGTCTATGTATGTATGTAAGTAAGTATGTATGTATGCATGTATGTATGTAAGTATGTATGTATGCATGTATGTATGTATGAATGTATGTATGTATGTTTGTTCCTATGTGGCGTTCTAGAGACCAAACGCGTTGGCCGATTTTGATGATTCTTACGTCAATCGATTCGTCTTAACCCTGCAAGCGTCACTGGCTAGATAAAAATTGGAAAGATAAAAATGGCGGATTTGGGGCGCCCTTTTGTGGGGAAAATAATAAAGAGTTTTAAGAGATGATTTCAGTTTGCAGTCAGAGAATACATCTGTTTTTGGTCAGCCAGCTCGCGAATATGTATCCTCCGACTGCACAGCATGATTTTCTTCTTGTTTACGTCTTTTTATTTCGCTTTTTAAGCAGTCGGGTTTTTTGAAATAACTTTTTTTATTGTAAGAGTTACCTTACAAGTTCTTACAGCATAGCCTATTCGCTAAGTAATGAATGCTCACACAATTAGCAGTAATAGATTATAATGTCTTAAAGCGCTGAAACAGCACTTAAGTGACACAAACGCACTAGTAGACAGATACTAATCGAACACAATTAAATCCAGGCCAGGTTTTTCTATAACATTCGACTAGCACTTGTCTTTGTTCTCTTTGAGTATGAATCACACAAGCTTTAGAAAGGTAACACTGGTTCAGAAGAACATAGGTCGTTTGACAAAAAGTCTGATTGGTGGCTTATCTAATTCATACGCAAAGGTTTGTTCCAATACAGTTGTGAGTCAAGAGGTCATTGTGAAAAGTTTATTGTACATGTTAGAACAAATTTACTAGGATTGAACAAATCCACTAGGATTCAACAAAAAAGGCGAAAATAAACAAATAAAGTTTGTAAAAAGAAAATGTTTGTAGTCTGTGTGTATCCGAACGATAAGGGAATTTGGGCGTGTTATTGTTTGAATAGTTTGGATTCAATATAAAATCGGTAGCATTTTTGCAAATAGGTAAGTACATAGTATTCATAGTTGCGTACACCTTTAATCTGAAATACCTTTGTGAGGGAGCAGTGGTGGTCCAGTGGTAACAGAAACGACTTACAAGTTGTAGGTCGTGACTCGTGGGTTTAAGCCCAGGCAGGCGCTTAACTTTGTGTATATTGTTTCATCACCACTGCTCTCAAAACGCTGAAGGGAAACATCGTGAGGCATGTCTAAGAACCAAAAAATCGAAGATAATTATGTGACATCCACCAACCCGCACTGGGCCCGCGTGGTGGATTACGGACCATTCCCTCTCACAGAGAGGAGGTTTGCACGCAAAACGGACCAAATGGGTATCTAAGTGCGGAAAAGGGAGTCCATCTATCCTATCCTATCCTAACTTTTGTGAGGCAAATGATAACGCTGTCGACGTTTCTGATTTCTGGTCAAAATATATTTAATTTTGGAATAATCGATGGATGATGAAGAAATTTCGTTATTGCAGAATGAGTTCGGTGGGCCGCCACTTACATACTTTGTAGTACTGGACAACAGTTTCGTTCAGAAGTCAAAATTGTAACGGGCCGTCAATTTCTATGAGCAAACGGTGACACTCACTGACACGCATGGTTTGTATGGAATGTTTTGAAAATGCATATTCTATAATAATATTTGTTTATATAACTTCGTATCTTTCTTTCTATGAATGCCTGTTAAGTTTTATCAATAGCACTAAATTATATTTTTTAAATTTTAGCTTCCAATTCGTATAATTTATAAAAAATGGTTTTATAATATTTGGAAAATGTCGCTGGTTACACATTTTTTCTTTATGCTCATTTTTTATGAATTTCTGTAGTGTGCAGTTGTTTGTTTTTCCAAATAAATAAAATAAAATGATGATGGCACTAGCTGAAGTCCCCGAGGCGACTCGGTGTATTGTGGAGAGCACAAAGTAAAGTACTGTGGCCTTCCAACGACATGTCCACACTATCATGATTCTGCTGTAAAAAAAGGGACAGTGCTATTCGTCTATTCGTCCTGTATGGCTCCTTCTCTCTCTTGCATTGGAATCTTGATGGTTTTGACGCGTTATTGTAGGGCCCCTGAAGTTCATTCTAGCATTGCCATTCAACATGGTAATGTTGCCAGTCTTCTGGGAACGTATCCAGATGACAGCAATGTGGAGGAGTACTTCGACGTCTAGATGTACCTTGTTTTAGCATAAATATGTTTGTAGGTTTAGTATAAATTAGTATAATATAGTGCCCGGCACGTAAGTTGGCAATGTTTTGGCATAGTGGGGGTAAGTTCGCGCATATGCCGCGAACTGACCAACCTCCATATAAAGCGAACGGATCGTGGACGCGTCACGATTGGTCAGTCGATCCTTGTGTCAAATAACCAACCAATTGCGCGCTCGGAACGGCCCTTAAAGTTCCCCGCGCCCCGCTTCACTACCAAAGATTACTACTACCTAGCGCAGCCCTAGCCGTTACAGGCTGTAACCTAAAAAACTACTTCAGCGCATCTCACTCTTGCCAACTTACGTGCCTGGGATTATATCCGTAATAAGTTAAGTCTTATTCCTAACGATGTTTTTCATAAGGCACTTCATTTATAGAGTCCACATAATTACTATAACCCTAATACTTTTCCCGAATTAGCACCATTCTGGTATATTGGGGTCGCCTATTTACGTAGGATTGGCTATTAAGAGCAATTCTGGTCAATAGTCTGTCCCTTATAATAATTGAGTGCCCTTCATTGCCCTGAACGTTATTCGATGCTTCGAAAAAATGGTTTCAGTACGAAATGTAAGTAGGTACAGGAGACCTAAATCACTTACGTTATTGTTTTTTTAAACCCTTGGGGCTGAATTTTGTGCCACTGGTTTAGATGTATGCTTCAACTTTTGTATATCGGCTTGGGCATTTCATTTTGATTACGAGTACAGCAATACTTATTCAAACAAAAAAGAATTTTCAGAATCGGTCCATAATTGACGGAGATATCGGTCAAAATAAACAAAAAAAAAAGCAAACATAATGTCGAACATAGAACCTCCTCCTTTATGGGAAGTCGGTTAAAAATATATTATATGCGCTTTGAGATACAAGACATATTTTCCACGAAGATTTCGATAGATGTGTATAGTTATGTACAACTGAGGCAATTTGAATGTAATAAATACCTATATCTATACTAATATTATAAAGAGAAAAGATTTGTATTTTTGTATGTTTGTATTTTTGTATGTAACGAATAAACTTAAAACTACTGAACTGATTTCAAAAATTTTACATATTTCACCGTTGGGAAGCTACATTATCCCCGGGTCACAAAGGCTACCTTTTATCCATGTATTCCCACGGGAACGGGAACTGCGCGGGTGAAACCGCGAGGCGTCCGCTCGTTACCTATAATTCTGATTAATAAAGTACAAAATAAAAAGTTTGAGCTACAACCTTTTTATCCTCTTTCGTTCTTACTATTTGAAAGGCATAATAAGCTGTTCTAACAAAGTATTTTACCGCCACATCCACCGCCAAAGGTCATTCAACTCTTTAAACCTTTTATCCCAAAAGTATTTACAGGGATAAAATGGTTTAATATCAGCTTAAATGTTGATAAAGGATATTGAGGATAGTATATGTATGTATTTTATTTTTATTATGTCTATGTAATATTATTTATGATATTTTGTACACTGACAGCCCTAAATTCTTCTCCTGTCGTTCAGTTCATTCCTAAGGTTGTCTGTAAGAGATTGCCTACTGCGATAAGACCAAATACTACACTTCTTTTTGTGAATGTTTGTCACGTACGTGTTTTGTAGCGTACAATAAATTATTTAATAAATAAAGGGTATAAAAGCACATGAGTATAATTTGGGCGTCTAATCCACGTTTTCGTAGTTAAAGCGCAGATATACGAGTTTTCACTGATTTTAAAATGAACATCTCGTCTAAATTAGTGGCCAACAGGAATTTATATAAAAAAAGTAAATTATGGTAGAACACTTTCAAAAAAATTATATCTACATAGTATAGTGTAATTAATTTGTACGGTGACACAAGTCTAACGTGGACAAACAAATGTCAATCGCACCAAAATCCTCGGTATTTTTAATGAGATTTGCACCATCTCAACGAAAAATTTATTATCTACATATACGTCTATGCCTTTTTGTTCTAAAGGCAAATAATAATAATAAAAGTACTAAAATTGACAACATTTTGGGACGCGCGTGTGTGAAGCGAGTGTCCGTTTGTTCCCTCAAGGTCGTTTGAAGATGGTGTCACCTTAAGTAGTGAAGTTGGGAGTTCATTTAGAGTTAGACAAAGACTTGGTAGCTTTGGGCAGATGTCTGCAATACACGTGTAGAACGCCTCGACTACACGTGCAAAAGATAACTAATGAAAAATCTGAAAAGAGATGTTAGACCCTCGGGCTAATATTTATAGAACTAACTGTGTAGGGATGTATTTTTACCCGAATGCACGACGCAAAAGAGGGTAATGTATTGGGGTTTAAAGTACGAAATTGCCGATTTGTACAAAAAAATTGAAATAAGTTTTTTTTTAATTTGACATATTTATTTAATCAAAATAATTACCACGAAAAAGAATTTTGTCCGTTGGAGCAAGGTCTGACGAATGTGAAATATGACGAATGGTTTCTAATTGATGTTCCTGTAGAGTTAAAACGGTTTCTCGTGCTGTATGAGGTCTCGCGTTATCGTGGAGCAATAATGGTGAAGATCGATACATGTCGAGTCGGGGCTGTTTCACTGTTAGTTTGACCTGATCAGAGAACTTTTTGTTTCTTTAGGACACTGTTGTGGCGTTTGAATTAGAGTCAGCCATTGCATTTTTCGCTTACAGTTATCGTCAAAAATCCACTTTTCATTACATGTCACAATTCGATCCAATATTCCTTCATTTCTGTATTGATTCAACAAAGCAGCATAAGTTTGAACACAAGTTTCTTTCTGCAGATCAGTCAAATCATGAGGCACCCATTTTCATTATTTTTGTTTATCGATTTGACGCAAATGAGTCAATATTGTTGGTTATTTAATGTTAAACCATGCCGCTCATTCTTGGGTAGTTTGTCTCGGATCGGCTTGCACCATCTCAATTCATTGTTATTCACCTGTGTGGGCGGTCTTCCACGTGGTTCATTCTTCAAATCAAAGTTTCCATCACGAAACCGATAAAACCAAAATCGCACCGTACGTTCATTAGCAGTCCCCTCTCGGAACGCAAAATTGATATTGCAAGCTGTCTCTGCCGCGTTAGTCCCGCGTCGAAACTCGTATTCAAAAATCACTCGAATTATCGAAGTATCCATCTTCCTTCTCTAAGCTTAATAAGAAAAACAACTGAAAGTCGATAATCGAATGTTGCACATTTTTAAAAGAAGAACTTTATAGGTACCATGTGAAATAAGTTTGACTCAAAAATCTCATACCATGAAGGTGCTATGTCAATTCGAAGTACCTATTAAAATAAAATGGCATTACATACTTTAACCCTTATTTTTTAGCAGCCTCTGTATGTATGTTTGTTCCTAAACTACTACTACTACTACTACTACTACTACGTACTAGATACCAAACGCAAAGGCCGATTTTGATGATTCTTCGTCTTAAACTTACAAGTGTCCACATTGTAACATTGTACGTTATTATTTACAAAAACACCATAATTAGTGACAACAATAAATGTCAAGTCAAACCACAGATGTTATATCTTTAGGGACGTCTTAAGTTACTAACGCAAATAGTAAGCCGGCCGTGCTAGTGTTGCGGTCGGTTGGCACGTTCGAACGAGTCAATATAACCTTCGCAGTCACTCGACTCACGATGACCGACATATTCGAATTCCTGTCCCGGGCGAAGACGTACGAATTCACTCGATCCTGGATCACTTGTGACCTTACATACGTAGTCTTGATAATTATTTAAGCCTAAAAGCAGGCAACAGTTTTTATTGACTCCTATTAGTCAACATTATTAAATTCTGTGTCTTCGTAACCCCATACTGGGTAAGTGTTGAACAGCTAATTATATTTTTATTGTGGGTATATCTCTCCTACCTATCTAGGTTGGAGAGACTGCAGTACAGCCCAAGTTTCGATCGAATCGAAGGCTTTCTCGTTGTCCACAAACGCTAAACAGAGAGGCAGGTTGTACTCTTCGGTCTTCTATATAACCTGCCGCAGCGTATGTTTGTGGACACGGTGCTGAAGCCTTTACGGAATCCGACTTTTTCGGGAGGCTGGAAATCGTCAAACGTGCGCGCGAGACGATTCGTGATGACTCTTGAAAACAGCTTGTAGACATGGCTAAGAAGTGAGATGGGCCTATAGTTCTTCAGTAAGGCATTGTCATCCTTCTTGAAGAAGAGTACCACCATACCCCTGCACCATGCCTGTGGTGTTTTCTCCTCGAGTATGACGGAATCAAACAGCTTCTGAAGAGCCTTATGTACTGGTTTTCCACCCACCTTCAGGAGTTCGGCCGTAATTTCGTCATCACCCGGTGCCTTGTTGTTCTTAAGCTGTTTCAGAGCCATCCTAATCTCATACAGGCTGACGTCCGGAATGTCTTCGGTGTAGTGTCGGGTCAATCTAGCTCTAGGGTCATTCGCTAGATTCGCGACGGTTTTACTGGTTGACGTGTACAACTGCCCATAGAATCTCTTGATCTTCCTCAGAAGCTCTGGTTTTGCGGAAACGATAATATACGATAATAATTGGTCTTCAGTTTCGTGAGCTGGCTCTGCCCAATAGACAGATATCTTGCAAAGACCTTGGAGCCCTTATTCCGCTCAATCGGATCTTTAATACTTTCGGTATTAATATTAAAGCGGCGTAGGTCACTTTTCAAGGAATTTGAGATCCGTCTATTTAGCTGCCGGTATTTCAACGCATCGTCTGAAGACTGCAAGATCATCTCACGCCTCTCGTACATGAGCTTGAGAGTAGGATCAGAGTGCTTTTTGTTCCTATCTGTACGGACGGTCTTAAAAAACTTAGACCCGACCGTATGGACAGCTTCCACGAACCCATCACTGTATTCGTCCACGGAGCTCCTTTGGCACTCGAAACGATTCTGGAGATCAAGCTGAAAGCTCTTGGAATTTTGGACCTGGATCTGTGCTGGACGGAGCGTAGACTTCATCAGTTGAGTCCTTTCAAGCATAACATTAATGTTCAATGTGCCTCTTACCATGCGGTAATCGCTTCCGGTTTTCACCGAATTGATCTCAGAGACATCATTGAACATTTGCTTCTTTTCTTCAATCTTCATTCTTCAATCTCCTTTTTAGTTCCACCATCGGGGTTTTGCCAGGTCCACTTCCTGTGCTCACGCTTTCTGAAGAAGGAGTGCATCATGTAGAGGCCTTTCTTCTCCATAAAACTGGCCAGTAGGTGACACCGGTGTTTCCGACGTCCAACTCCAAATTGCCCCACTTGCAGCTCATCCTCGTCTCGTTTGCCCAGTTTCGCGTTGAAGTCCTCCATGACAACGGTGAAGTGAGTTTTGAAACTATGCATGGCTCTAAAGATATCCTCATACATGGCTTCTACCTCGTCTTCGGGGTGTGCCGAGGTCGGAGCGTATGACCTTCAGCGAATATCTTGCAAATATTCTGAGTATAAGGTACGCCACCATGGTCAACACATTCTCGATCTTCACCACGTTGTTCACAAAGGACTTGTGGACGATAAACCCGACACCACCCTGGGACTGCCGGTCACCCTCTCGGAAATAGAGCAGGTTACCGGATTTGAGGATTATCGAGACCTCCCCCTCTCTTCGGACTTCAGATAACCCTATAATGTTCCATCGTAACCTACTCAATTCGTCCTCGAGTTCGGCCATCTTCTCGTCGGTCCGGAGTGTTAGCGTGTTGTATGTTCCCAGGTCCAGTCATCGGTGTTTATTGGGGTAGCCGGGTCCAGTCCGAGGATTCTAAGCACCCCTTGCCACGCCATCGCCTCGACTGCTACCGTAGCCGATGGTAGACGGGCTGCCGGTACGGTAATCGCCACGCTTCGCAGGCGGGTTGGCGATCGCAGTTTGTTGTTAAAGTGCACAGATAACGCTGCTGAGTGGAAGATATGCGATGGTGAAATTCTTTACGTCCGTCACCATACGGTACAAACACTTATATGGTAATAACTAATTCGAAAAAAAATACAACTACATTTGAACTGATTTAAGTAAGATACCTCCTATGATTGTGCTCATATTAATAATGCGATACTCACTTAAGCTAGCTAAAGACACGTGTAGATGTCAATTAATGAAAATTCTGGTAAGAATTGTTTATATTGCTCTGAGAAAAATTGGTGGCAGTGGGCTGCGAAGGGATTTATTTGTAGTATTTGATATAAAAAATGAACTTAGAAAACGAAATTATTCTTGCACTTTTTAGTGTTTTGCTTTTGAAGTCTGTTTTTTTTGTGAAAATGTTTACATTTCTTTCTTTTTAGATTTGGGACACTATCACTATAAAGTGCACAAGTTCTAAAGGACCTAAAGGATTGACAAAATACCCATAATAACTCAATTCGACAATATTTTTTTTTTGTGAAGTAGATTTAATTGTAACATACATAATGCGGAAAATATTTATCATAATTTTTATCTCCACAAATTTATATTAATTTTCACCAAAACACCAGTTGCACGTTACCAAAAACCGAAGGATAGGTACTAGTCTAACGCCCGTAATCCCGAGCTTTCACCAAAATGAGACTTTTCTTTTATCTCATCCAAGTATAAACAGTTTAAGAGGAACTCATTAAAACTTTTAACTGTTTGTACTCAGAGCACGTGGAAAGTGAGCAGTTATGGTATTACGGGCTGAAGTCTTAATTAGACGCACTTCTTATATTACAAGCGAGGTTAGGTGTTTCTGAAATATTAAACTATAATTTTTGAAAGCGGCTTCGCTAGCGTTCATATCGAAAATTTATCAACGGTAACGTACTACAACATTTCAACAACAGATACTATCACAGTGATAATTATTAGCAGGAAGAAGAATAGGAATAGTAGTAAATGTTGAAACCGTCGATTGCGTTTTTAGTGATCGTGTATTGTTTTACCAGTTTTTTTAACGTATTGAAAACTTCTTAGATGTTCTCCGTCCCCGGATCCGCCGCGAATCCTCTAGAGAGGCACCTTTATCAGGTTTCATGTTCTATTCTTTTATTTTTTTTCTACTTCTTTTTTTTGTCGGTTGTGGTTCAGACGATACGAACAAGCTTGGGCATAATTGGAAACGAAAACAAATGAGTACAGGGTTTGGCTTGAGTCGATTTGGAGATGAAAGGTTTCGGATCATATTGTTTATTTTTGAAAGTTTTATTTTAGAAGGATTTTATTCTGTTTTAAATAATACTAACATCACATAAACATGAAAACACTTAAAATTAAAATATTCGAAAAAATAATCGTTATTTTTTGTAATGAATATTTGATTCAAAATGCAATTTATATAGTCTTATATTTTTTGCAGTTTTTTTATTGCAAATGTCTAAATCTCATAGCAATGTGTAACGAATAATTTAAACTGTTATTGCATCCATTAGCAATCAAGAAAGTTTTACTTAAAATCTGATGATAAAGTACACATACAAAGTATACATTTGGATATAAATATTTTTGGTACATTTAAAAATTGTTTGCGTTAGAAGCAGTGCTCAATATTCATAGTATTTTTAGCGTCGTTTCGACCGGAGAACCAACATACTGGCCCACTGACATAAAAAAGAAACCGGATCTAATTGATTTCTGTGTGATTAAAGGTATTAATGGCACTTACTTTAGCTGTAAATCTGGTGCCGATCTATCGTCTGATCACTCTCCTGTGGAAATACTGCTAAGTCGAAAGATTCTGCACAAGGAAAAACCATGCCGACTACATACTCGTAGAACAAACTGGGAATATTTTCGGAAACATACATACAAACATACTCTTTGGAGGTAAAAAATACCACTACAAACAGACGAAGACATCATAAACGCAGTGAAATATTTTAACCATGTTGTCCAGCAGGCTGCGTGGGAAGCCATGCCTCCTCCACCTTGTTTTACTCGTAATGGACCTCAATGTCCACTACCTATCAGAAAACTATTGGCGGAAAAGCGTAAAGCTAGGAAGCATTGGCAGACTACAAGATATCCGGGAGATAAGGCAATTTATAATAAACTGACTGCACAACTAAAACAACTACTAAGTGACGATCGAAACCAGAACCTAGAAATGTACCTGCAACACCTGGATGCTAAACCCGCAACAGATTATTCGTTATGGAAGGCGACAAAAAATCTTAAACGCCCGACAGTTCACAAATCACCGCTGATTAAGGCAGATAACACATGGACTAACGATGATACTGATAAAGCTCACGTGTTTATGGAACATCTACAGGAAGTTTTTAAACCGAATCCCGATACTGGCTCCTCAAAGACTGAAACAGTCATACAAACACTGGGTCAAACACACCAACTAGAGCTGCCAATTGAGAAATTCAGTACAGCCGAAATCAGGTCTGTAATCAGGCAACTGGACGTAGAGAAAGCACCAGGCTATGATCTAATCACCGCAACTATTCTAAGACAACTACCGGATGTGGGCATAAAATACCTAACACAACTCTATAATGCCATTATACGAAGAGAATATGTACCACCACAATGGAAAGTTGCAAAAATCATAATGATTCTCAAACTCAAACCGGGCAAAAGCCCAGAAGAAGCTAAGTCCTATCGTCCAATTAGCCTTCTTCCAATCGCCTCTAAGGTAATGGAGATTTTGATTCTCAGAAGATTAAATCCTATAATAAATGAGTCTAAACTAATACCCGACCATCAATTTGGATTCAGACGAAAGCACAGTACAGTTGAACAGATTCACAGACTTGTTGAAGGTATCATTAAATCATTTGAACTGAAAGGATACTGCACAGCATCCTTTCTTGATATATCTCAAGCATTCGACAGAGTCTGGCATGATGGACTTCTATATAAAATAAAAAAGACTCTACCCGTTACCTACTTTAATCTCATCAGATCATACCTAGTTGGAAGACACTTTTTTGTCAGTGAAGGAGACGCAACAACAGAGCTTAAAAAAATACACGCGGGGGTGCCACAGGGTAGTGTTGTGGGACCACCACTATATCTGTTGTACACCGCGGACTTACCAATATCTGATGATGTTGTAATGGGAACATTTGCCGATGATACAGCTATTATGGCCTCTGACGATAATCCAAATCAAGCCTCTTTTAAGCTGCAAGCCAGCTTAGACAAAATAACAACATGGCTGAAGGATTGGCGTATTAAAGCCAATGAAACGAAATCTGTACAGGTCACATTTACTACCCGGCGTCAGACTTGCCCACCAGTTACACTAAATGGTGTCCAGATCCCACAATCTGATGTAGCCAAGTATCTTGGAATGTACTTAGACCGACGATTAACTTGGAGAAAGCATATATTTACGAAACGTCTAGCAATGGGACTACAAGTACGTAAAATGTATTGGCTAATTAATAAAAAAAGCCAACTCTCAATGGAAAATAAACTCCTGCTATACAAATGTATAATAAAACCAATATGGTCATACGGGATACAACTATGGGGCACGGCTGCCAATTCAAATATAGAAATCCTACAAAGATTTCAGTAAAAAATGTTAAGAATGATAGTAGACGCACCATGGTATGTCACAAATGAGAGACTTCACTATGACCTAGGTATTAAAACTGTGAAAGAAGAAATAAAGGAAAAGGTCATAACATACAAAGAGAGACTGCAGTTACATCCAAACAAACTAGCACACCACCTCATGGATGAAATATTTCCAAGCTTACGGAGACTCAAAAAAAGAGTACCACAAGATTTGCTCTGATGCATAAATTATGAGGACATGCCATTGGGCATGTACCTCGCACGACTTATATCTATTGAACACAAATATTGCTGAATGTCTTTTAGATAGATTGCAATAGAAAAGAAGGAAAAAAAAAAAAAAGAAGCAGTGCTCAATATTCATAGTTTTTTTAATTAATATCTACCTACTGTTTGTTCAGTTTAATTCGTAGAACACATTTAAAATTTCGTTAAAAGTAGATTTTATCTCGCTTGGCAGTTTGTTTTAAATTTTTGTTGTGTTTTTGTTTGTCTATTCTTTTTTAACCGACTTGTATGAATGATAGTAAGCTGTTGCGATTTTCCAGTATGCATATTTATTAGATAAAGCTGGTATTTGGTATAAAATATATATATATATATATATATATGCTGGTATAAGTATGTCTGTTGAGCGTATCATAGATTGCTTTTATGTTCGATCCTAGTTCGAAAATTATTGAAATTGACTGCCTTGTTGGTTTAGTTTTGGCAACCGCTACTGGTGTGCATGGGTTCGATTCTCGGGTCGGGCAAAGTGTTGTTGGGTTTTCCTCCAAAACTATTCACTGCTGCGCTGGACATCCTCCAGCGCAGCAGTGAATAGTTTTGGTCTTCAAGGTTCAGTACTGGAGGGGGCAAGTACATTACTCACCTTCGGTTTGCCGACGGCATAGTGGTCATGATTGAGACCATGGCGTTCCTCAGTACAATACTCGTTGACCTCATTAGATCTTCCGAAAGAGTGGGTCTTAAAATGAACATGGATTAAACCAAGATCATGGTGAATATTCATATAACACCCACTCCTATCAAGATCGGAGACTACTCGAAGTTGTAGATGATTATGTCTACCTGGGACAAACGGTCCAGTTGGGTAGGTCAAACTTCGAGAAAGAAGTCAACCGTCGAATCCGACTCGGCAGGGGGGCTTTTGGGCAGCTGCGCGGTATCTTCTAATCCAATTTACCGCAGTGTCATAAGAAAAAAGTCTATGACCAGTGTGTGTTGCCAGTGATCACTTATGGGACCGAGACGTGGTCGCTCACAATGGGCTTTATAAGTAAGCTTAAAGTCACCCAAAGGGCAATGGAGAGGGCAATGCTCGGAGTTTCCTTGCGTGATCGCTTCAGAAATGAGGATATCCGCAGGAGTAACAAAAGTTACCGACATAGCCCGAAGAATTGCGAAACTTAAGTGGCAACTTAAGGGCACATTGTTCGCTGAACGGATGGCCGATGTAGCTGAAAAGTTCTGGAATGGCGACCGTGAACTGGAAGACGATGCGTTGCAAGGCCTCCCACTAGATGGACCGACGACCCGGTTAAGGTTGCGGGAATGCGCTAGATGGTAGACGCACGGGATCGGTTAATGTGGCGACGCCTGGTGGAGGCCTAAGTGCAGCACTGAACGTCATTCGGCTGAAATAATGATGATGATGATGAGGGCTCGCCCCCTATTACATGGGGCTTGAATATAACTGGCGAAATGTTTTGCATCTCTGCCTAACCTATCGGGGAATATGGGCATGATGTTTTGTATGTTTATGTTATTTTGAATTGAGTTTTCCTATACAGGAATTCTCAGTAGCAGCCCAGAATATGTGCGTGACAATCGACAAAAAAAGTTAATTCAAAACTAAGAAACCCGACTGCAAACTAAAAAGTTGTAAAGAAGTAAAAAATATGGTGTGCAGTTGGAGGATCAGGGGGTCAGCCAGCTCGCGAATATGTATCCTCCGAGTGCACACCATATTTTTTTTTCTTCTTTACAACGTTTTAGTTTGCAGTCGTGTTTTTTATTTCTAAATTAACTTTTTTTATTGACAACTTTTTAGTTATCATTTTTTTTTACTTTTAAACATATAAGTGGTATATATTTTTGTTATCATCTCTTAAAACCCTTCATACTTCGTACCCCACTCGATGGGCTGGGAAGAAAAAAAATTGGGACTCGCACAATATGGCGCCCAAAAACAACAAATGTTTGCTTTTTTACTTCACTTATCTAAGAACACTAAGGTGGTCAAGGCGAATCTAATGGTGTCTTAATTATATAAATCCGTCTAGTGGTTTGCAAGATACGAGTATGAGGTAATAAAGAATATTACATACATAAAAACAAACAAACATACAAGATACGTGCGAAAAACATAACCCTTTCCTCGCGGTTGTGTAAAAAGCATGACAAAAAACATCTGCCTAGCCCTTCGGGAATACAAGGAGTGCATGAATAATTTGTTATTGTCAGACGGCGACTGTAAAAGTGACAGCTTCTGGAGAAACAGCTCCTAAGCGCCATGTTGGCAAATTGTTTACTAATATAGGTTGGACTGCCAGTTCGAGGATGCCGGGTGTGACGGGAAAATATAACATGAGAAATGTATCTTCGTAAGATTTAAAATTCTTTCATTGATTAAGTCAGGACACAAGATACCTTTAAAGCTACGTTACTGAGAAAACTATTGTCTAGTTGATATTAAACTAAATCTTTTTAATGGGTTGGCCATTTTATGAAACACTAGTTTCCCGCGTGAATTTTAGAGAATATTACAAGGGAACACATTCCCGGGATAACTAGTATCATATTATGTCCTTCTCCAAGGTCCAGTTTAACTCTTTACCAAAATTGGTTGAGCGATTTTGGCGTCAAAATATAACAAACAGACAGAGTTATTTTAGAATTTATCATCATCGTGAACAAAAACAGACCTAAAAGATGACGGACTAATTTCTACTGTGCCTGTTCACGGTTCAATATAAATGACTTTTTAATATTACAGAGCGTTTCAGTGGCGTTGAACATCGACGTGCAATATCCGACTTTCGTACGCGGAAATGGATATACATTATACATACAGGCATTTAAACATGTTTACTTACACTGGTTCCACGGGTTCGCAAGTGCGAGTTGTGTTGAACCATTGTATAATATTTGTTGAACTTTCCATGTTACTTCACTGTATAAGTTTTCTTTCTTTTTCTGATGGTACTTACAAAAACGGTATTTTTTTTATATGGTAGGTATTTGCTTCTAGATAAATATTAGTAGGTTACATGACTATAATTAAAAGATTAAATAATGTCATTCTGCGGTCTCAAATAATTGACCTTCAGAGCGAATTTCGGCCTTGGTGGACAATCTCAGAAAAGACTATAGCCATCGGCAGGAGAGATATCATAGTGCACAAGTGTGTGCGCAAACGCAGGTGCACTCTCTGTTCCAACACTCTCATAGTCTGAGGGGACGGTAATCCTACATGACCGGAGAGAGATGATAAGATATACTACGCCTAGTACTCTGGTCATGTCGGATTAAGCAGTTAAGCAGTTGGTAATCTATCATCTGCTTAACGTGGTTGCCGAGTCACGGGGGTCTCAAATACACATATTGCAACCTAACAGAGCTTTAAATGCCTGCTAGAATTTAATATAATAGATTTTCTGGAGAGCGGTGTTCATGATAAAGTCATGGTAAAGTGCTATAATATACTTTATCTACTTCGGTTTCGTTATATTTGAATTACAAAATTGACAGCGGCGACGCCAACAAAGGACTATGCCATTATCAGTCCTTGGTCCTCAATCCGCGGGGCGGAGCCCTTCAACACGGGACCCGTAAGTCCAAAATCAAAAACCGTCGGTACAACTACTAACCCATTCGTCTGCAGAACCCACTTGGTCCCGGACAAAATCAAAGCCAAAACATCCGCACCCATATACGGGTCCGGGAACCAACCACTTCGGGTCGGCAGGAGTTATGTCCGACATCAATTTCACCACTGCAGGGCTAATGATTACCTGCGGGTGTCTGCTCAAAATAACATTCAAAACAACGGCCTTGGCCAAGATTCTTGGTCCACAATGACCAGGCGAAACACAAATTTCAATTTATATCCGTTGACCAACCGCTCCAATACCATCCATATGGTAGAAGGGTGGAATCACGTGGTAGACCCAATCTCTCCACTAAACAAAAGGATACAAGACAGCTTTGACAAACCGAATCCAAAAGAGCACGAACTAACAAAGATTTGCTCTTCGGGCCACAGATCATTACAGGGACAGCTGGCAGAAGGACTGCCTCTGGCTGGGCGGCTGTAGTGGAGGAGAGGGAGGCGACAACCTAATGTTGATAACCCCTGTGGGGTTGGTAGTCGTCCTGAAAAGCGGACGCTTCCTCCAATTGAGGACGGGGTGGAGGGGTGCCCCCGCCGTTGCGAGGTATACCCCGTCGAGGATCCACCTGTGGTTGGTGGGAATGCGCTCCCCCACCTATGGGGAAGCGTCCGGCATCATCAGGGCCACCAACACCATTTTGGTCCGGGCACAACACGCGGTGGTGCCTACCTTGACATTGCGGGCAAGGATCCGACCTCTGGCAATCCAGCTGCAAGTGCTGTCCCAGACAAGTGTAGCACCACTTGCGGCTGTTGGCGATTCCACGTCGGTCCCTTGTGTTCCGTTCTAGGAACTTCGGACAGGACGTGACCATATGGCCATCCGTGTTGCAATATAAGCAACGCATACTGCGATCCTGAGTCGCTACAAATTTATGAGGCTGGCGTCGTGGCTCACCCAACCCACAAGTGGAGGGGCGCGCACCAACACGACGCTGGTGCGGAGAGGGCCGCTCTGGGGCCCGCAAGGGACCTTCAACACCAAAATTATCCAAAACGCGATACTCCTCATCCAAAGACTTCAACAAATCATCAAAAGGGGGGAGGTGTGTGGCATCATCCCCACCATATATCCCATGTGCAAAACCCCTCAACTTAGCGGTTGCCTCAACAATGTCATCAGAGAAACCGTAAAACTGCGTGAAGTCTGCCTCAACCGCAGCGGCCAACTCAGTGTCCTCGGTGGACAACAGCGCCAAACACTCCGCAAAGCATTCAACCACCCTGGCTTGACGGGCTGGGAGTTCACTAAAACGGGCCAACAAAGCCTCTGATCTATCAGATCTACTTATTAAAGAGGCCACCAAGGTCACCCATCTCAATTCCGCTCTAATCTTACAAGCAAATGTATAGGCAGTCATACTTTCAAAACGTAAGCAACGGTGATTATATTAATTAATACACAAAATGTTCAACAACTTAAATTAATAATATATGTGTGTACCCAAAACAACAGTTTGACAGTAATTCTCTTACCAAATTAAATATCAAATCAAAAAGTCTGTAAGAGAAACAACAAGTTAATTCAACGAATAGTACTGAACCCTGTTACATTTACTTAATTATTTTCCAGTACAAAATTATTATGGAACCCCAAATATCAATTTATAAATTATCAAAAACAAAGTGGGTACCTCAAGAAAATAAATTATCAACACACAAGAGGGTATTCTAAAAAGTGAAAATAATCAACACAAAGTGGGTAGGTTGATTTTACAATAGAATTCAATATTCAATTTACTTTAATAGTTAAAAACAATGGATTTAACTTGAATCAATTAGAATATTACTGTCAATATCAAACAAACTAAAACTTCTATAGCGGACACTGAGTATGTTTATAATGTAAACAAACTTACAAACCCAAGATAGAAGGTTCAAGGTCCAAAAATAACTATGATTCAATTAAATACAATTAGGGAAGACTATTTAGTCTGCACCAAACCTATATTGTATACAACAAATAAACAAATTTCAATACAAAACTGTAACCTTCTATCCCGGAGTGACAATATTAAGTTGTGAGTTGTACACTTTATTTTAACAAATTGGAATGTAACTATGGGGGCTGTTCGCCTCTAACAGGACACAGCTAACTCTGAGTGACTCAAAATGTACTACTTTCCAACCCAGTATTCTTAACAATAAAAAGCAAACCGACAAACAATACAGCGTTCACTGTGAACGAGTGTCCTAGCGTTTACTATGCTCGTGGAATGCAAACCACGCTCTTGCTACCAAATGTTAAATACAGGTCTGCGGATCCCAAGCCAGGAGCTAACGCTGGGGCCCATAGCAGCGTTGGGAACTCCTGGACCCTGTCTGAACCTGTACCCACGAAACTGCCGTAACGCAGCAGTGGAAAGCTAGGGATTTGCTCCCTATTGCGAGAGATACTGGTACCTATCTCACAGGTGAAAGTGGGACAACCATAAGATGGGTCAATTTGACTTACCTTAGATTCCTGCGGTAGACTCCTGGGCGTCCATCGATCTCGTGCCGTGAGGTTAGGGATAGGGGTATATATATATAATAAAGGACAAAAGGGATAGACTGACGGCTGTCTGGACCGAAGAATCCGGCCGGCGTCCACCAGGCAGCACGTTTCCCGCGAAAGCACTTCGATGCGCGTGAAATATACACGAAATCCACTTTAGGGGCGCCCCACAACGCCGATTGCGAACGGCGGGCGCGATTAACAAATACAATGGGTGAAACACATCTCGATTTGATATGTTTCGACAAAACCCCGACTTGCGCGTGTTCACATTACAAACTTTTTCTCTCGACTGTTAAGTGTCAGCTGTCAAAATCGTTGACAGCCCTCTGACACGGTGTTGCAAGTAAATACCAATGATCGGGACGGAACAGTACCACATCTAAAAAGGGGAAAAAGAAAAACTTTTTACAAAAAATACAAACGTTTTAAAAAAAAACATTACATAAAACTTTTTTACAAAAAAATACAAACTACTTAAAAAAATACATTACATAAAAACTTTAAAAAAAAAATATACTACAGACTTCCAAATAAGAAAACTACAAAGTGAAAAATAACTTTATTTTTGGTAGTCGTTGTTTTTGGTAGGTACCATTTTTTGCATTATGGAAACCGACTTCCAAAAATAAAGTTATTTTCACTTTTTAACCGACTTCCCATAAAGGAGGAGGTTCTATGTTCGACTTCATGTTTGTTTTTTTTTTTTTTTTTTTTTTGTGTATGTTCACTGATTACTCCGTCAATTGTGGACCGATTTTGAAAATTCTTTTTTTGTTTCGGAGATATACAACAGAACTCTTCAATAAATAACGGCAAATCTCTCGGGATTGCTGCAATCGCATGTCTGTTTGTTGTTTATAACATTTCATAACATAACATCACGCCAGTTCGCTCTTAAGAGGTAAGCAGATCTCTCATTTCACCAGTTATGTTCAAGTTTCATGAAATCTATTCTGGCGTTATAGTTACCTTACTCACTTGCCTATTACGTAGGTACAACTAAAAAGTGAAAAATAAAAAAAAAAATTTGCAAACAAATACTACCGACTTCCAAATACAAAACTTCAAAGTAAAAAATAACTTAATTTTTTGAAGTCGGTGTCCATAACGCAAAAAAATGGTACCTACGAAAGACACCGACTTCAAAAAATTTAGTTATTTTTCACTTTGTAGTTTTGTATTTGGAAGTCGGTAGTATTTTTTTGCATTTTTTTTTTTTTTTTCACTTTTTTTTGTATGTATTAATTAGTTATACCTACCTAATAGGCAAGTAGTTAAGTAAGGTACCTATAATGCCAATAAAAAAATATAATAAAAAATAGACTACCCGAATATCATGAAACTGAACATAACCGGTGAACTGTACATATCTGCGTATCCCTTCAGAGAGAGCGTAATGTTATGTTTTGAAATGGTATAAACAACAAACAGACATGCGAATGCAGCAATCCTGAGAGATTTGCAATTATTTATTGAAAAGTTCGTTGTATATCTCCGAAGTTCTTCATCAGATCTTCACCAAATTAAAATGGGACCAATTTCAAAACATACTCTTTCAAACAAAAAAGAATTTTCAAAATCGGTTCACAATTGACGGAGTTATCGGTGAACATACACAAAAAAAAAAACAAACATGAAGTCAAACATAGAAGAACCTCCTCCTTTTTGGTAAGTCGATGAATCCCGTGTTATGGTTCGTGCATTTACACCTTGATGTTTATTATATATCAGGTTCTATAGAAGTAACATTATATCACTCATATCAGAGGCCCTAGACAAGAGACATCCTACCATCGAAAGCGTGGTGCCAAAAAGGTAAAATGGTATGGGATTGACAAGCGATTATGGAGAGTAGAGTAAAGGAGAACGATCTCTGTGTATGAAAAAAAGTCCGTGAAAATGTACTAAATAAGAGTGGCGCTACTGTAGCCACCGGGTAAATTTAAAAAAATACTCGAATATAGCGCACTTTTCAAAATAGAAATAAATTAAAAAAGCTTAATAAATTGTTTGCTTATTATTTTCAAGCCTGATTAATTCGTATAATATAAAAAAAATACATAAATAAAATAAGGGAATTGCATGTACAAAATAAGAGACCAAAAATTATTCAAATGCGGAATAATAAAGTCAATTCCACAAATGTCAGTTTTTTCATTTACGCCCACTTGGACAACTTTTCACCACGCAAATTATCTCCATTATTGTTCATATGTTTAAAAAAGTTTTATAATAATACGCACCAAAAATCACTAAACGCTTGATTCAAAGTTTAAAAAATGCTATGATTCTCCACGATTTCTCATAGCAATAATTTTACGTTATGTTATGCTCCATACTACAACCCATTGACAAACTGCTACATTCATACCACACCCTTTGCCGACGTATTTTCTGAGAAATGATTAAATGAGAGTCACGTAATTGTTCATGCATTTAGACCCTAATTCTTTATTCCTAAATCTATATTAGAAAATGAAAGTCTTAATTCAGAACTCTTATACTTAATTTCCAGTCTGAGTAAATAATTAAAATACATATACTCTTAAACGACCCTTTTCTTGAAAATGTTCTTCGTTAATTCATTAGTACATATTAATGTATGATGGGGTCCTGAGACGGATGAACTGTATGTACTCTGCTTGATACGAAGATAAGCTTGTCAAATGTGAGGGAAGATACTATATTTTAGAGGTTTAATTATTTTAATATTAATGTACAAAGTATAATACATAGAGACAACACATTATGACAATCATACTGATATTAAAAAGGCGAAAGTTTGTGAGTCACTGTGTGTGTGTTTGTATTTTTGTTACTTCTTCACGCTTAAACGGCTGCACAGATCTGGATGGAATTGCACGTAGATAGATTATAGTCTGGAATAGCACATAGAATACTTTTATCTCGCGATATATCTTTACTTGGGATACATTTCGACATTTACGCGGGCGAAGCCACGCGCTAGCAGAAGTTAGTAGAGTATAAAGGTACTGGTTATTTCTTAAGAAATTTATATCAGTAGACCCGTGAAAAAGAAAAACAAAAATAAATCTGATGGAAATAGTGTGTGACAACAGGAAAAGAAGAAAAGCGAACGACTTCTAAGATCCATACTAATATTATAAATCCGAAAGTAACTCTGTTCGTCTGTTACCTTTTCACGCTTAACCAATTTAGATGAAATTTGGCGTGGAAATAGTTTGAGACCCAGGGAAAGACATAGAATAGTTTTCATCCTGAAAATCATCTTTTAAAGAGTGGACAGAGTGGTAGAAGTTTGTATGGGGAACTAATAATTTCTCAAGTAAGGCGGCCTACACACCTAACCTATTATGGTGTGATATAAAAATAGGCTATTTTAAGTACTAATACTCCGCAGACGAAGTCGCAGGCAACAGCTAGTATAAATATATAAGTACAGTGTTAGGAGTATTGAACTTTTCTTTAACACCTCAGCTGTTCTTGCAGGACCAAATGCTTTAGAAGGCATAAAGGAGTCTCAGTATTCAATGGATGGTAACCCATCCACTGACCGACCTCGGCAAGCGTTGCTTAACTTCGCAGATCAAACCGTGCAGCTATTTTTATTTTTCCACTAGCGATTTAATTAACAATATAATGAACAATTTCAATAACTTTAAGTATTTAATTTGTTGTCCTAGCGTGTATTAAGTAGTCGTAAAAATATTTGGCGTCTGTGGAATCTCTGCAAGTAAATGGTTCGGACAAAACAGGTGCATGAGAATTAATGGAAATATTGTAAAACCAAACCATTTTTAAAAGAGTAACCATGGAGTTTCTTGCCGGTTCTTCTCCATAGGAAACGACCAACCCGAACCGTGCACATTTTGTCGACGTTTTATAAGTGCCCATGTAGGCCTACGTGAAATAAAAAAATTGATTTTGATAATGGCGAAAGCTGGAAGATGGTGTTCTGTAGGGCCACTACATTAGCGGCTCTTGGTACCGACTTGACGTAGGCACGTTCCATAGATTTATGTCTCAACCAAATGGTGGTGAAGCGAAGAGTCTGTTCAATTTCATGACCCAAATCTGATGAATAGTAGGTACATGCATATTTCGGGTATGATGGGACTGTCATACGCATGGCGATTATAAAAGTCCCTAATTAAATAAAGAAAAACATACCAAAATAGCTTCGAAGAATTGCTCATAATTGACAGTATCTTCAGCGGGAAAATCCTACAAACATGATTTACCGAATGATGATGAATAGAGATAATGCTCTATATATATAATTTATATAGAGCATTATCTCGTATTATAATTTGAACAAAAAGTTTTGGTCATTCTACTGGTCAAGCAATTTTTACTTTTTTGCTATGTATGCATTTTTTTAAAAGCGCCTGTGCAACACTAAGGTAAACTAGATAAAAATAAAACTTCTCAAATATAAAGATTGAGAGAGATATAATGTGAGATCAGGAAGAAGTTATAACTTTCCTCTCCCAAATGTGGCCAAACGTGACGCGTCTTTGTTCCACCCTGAATTCTCGACTAATAAGTACAATTTAAAAATTAAAACCTTGACTCATTTTTATTTCATGCTACATTATGTATCTAGTAGTAGACATGCTTCTATTGATAATCTATTGAACACGTATTTATGACGCGATATCTTGTGAAAATACCCCATTTCAAACAGTGAAACGCACATAAGTTTTGTACAGCTGAATTGATTTTCATCAAACATAGCTAAGAACACTCTCGATAAATCACCTTTCAAACTGAAAAAATAAATCAAGGTTGGTACATCCATTTAGGGGTTATGATGCCACACAAATACGCAAAAACGCAATTACACAAACATACAGTTACATACGTCAAATTTATAACACTCCTCTTTTTCCGTCTGGGGTTAAAATACTCTTTCGCGCACTTAGAACAGTATTTTAAAGTACCTTGTTGTAAGTTACCAGCATGCCAGTATACATATAAATTATCTCTTTATTTGACTGCATCCATCCATCCATTCATTACCATATTATGTCTTACGGTCTCTTGCCCTATTCTCAAATAAAATTCTACATAGATGTTCCCGCTACTTTGAACGCCCTACACGATACATCAGGCTTAACACCTGGTTTAGTAATATTGTGCTTGTAAAATGTAAACGCTACTGCGATATGTGGTGACGACCATATTCCGTGAATACTGAGAGTGGTTGAATCTACAGACATAATTGTTATGTCTAATGGAGACTCTGATGCGAGGCATATTTTGGCAATTGTCTTGCTGTAATTGTGTGAAGCTCTTGCTACTAATATTAATTAAAACATTCAGCGTTGGCTAGAGGTAGTCTAGTACAAACGAACGCAACTTACGAGTTATGGTCACTGCTCACAAAACGGTGCGGCAAAAAGTCGTGAGGGTATGTTCTGAAACTATTTTTTTATGATATCTGACACATATCAACTGGGGCCGTGTGCTGGTGCTACAGCTTCCTCTCACAAAGAGGTGGTCTGTGTCCCAGCAGTGGGAATATTATAGGCAAATTATTATACTATGATTGTCTTGATAAAACACTCAGTCCTTTAAAGTAATGGGGGCTCACATTTTATTGCTCATCTCATCTTTTTGTCTAAGGTCCATAAATATATCTGTAAAACATTGTTATAACGCGCACGGAAGCAAAGTTTGAAATAAAATCAATTTCTAATGCCGTAAAAGTGCGATTAAATATAAAATCAAGTATACCGCAGTTTTGCGCAGCCCCTTTTTTTCGAACAAAAGGGGGAAAGCATTTTTCGAAACATTAAAGTCTATTAAAGCAATGGTTGGTAAATACCGTAGGTAGATAGGTATCTATTATAATCTGCCATAGTTGGAAAATATTCACAACAATAAACGAATGCAAATAAACTCGCACTAAAAGCCAAAAAACTATAAAATTTTACATTTTGGAGACTTCAGTCTACACCAGCCTAGCGGAAAATTCAAATGCGGTAGCCCCCACACACAGGTAACCCCACATTTACCAATACTATATTTATGCTTTTCATTCATTAGAAGAACTAAGTGTCTCTATGTTCATAAAATTAATCGTCTATTTAAATTATATTTTACTATAAAAACTAATCAATAGTTTAAAAAGTTTGTTCCGAACGCTATAACCGTTTTTCAAATGTGCAGCTCTTGTCCGTTTCCAAAGTTTCTGTGTAATTGTACTGGAGAGTCTAAGAGTATGAATAAGATGTAGAATGCTGATGCAGAGCCAAACAGAATAAAATACTCGGGAATTAATTTTTATTAAAGTTAAAACCTTTACCCAAATTATTAAAAATAAACTACTACAACAATATTTTACTGGCATCATAAACAAAGTTCATGGGATCAAATAAGCTCATAATATATTGATTTTTATTATAAGTAATATAATTCCATCTCATATGCGGCAATCTGGAGAGTTACCATAATCTCTTAGAGCAAGGTTGCTTATGGGACCGATTTATATGATTTTTATACATCTGTCCCTATTTCACAGTCACACCATGATAGTTTTGAAACGTCATGGTACGGCCCCTGTAACCCAAAAACATGTACTAAAGTGACCTCTGCCTCTGACGAAACCTAGGCAGTGGCAAAGTAAAGAACCAACAAAATTTGAAACACTCTCATGCCTACTACAAGAAGATGAGAGTCAATAAAAATATTGTACACACTCCCATCGTCATTAACAACTTATAACCTGACAAAGAAAAAACTTTTTAACAAAGAATCAAACCGACTTCCAGAACAAAAAACTACAAAGCAAAAAATAAATTTCTTTTCCGAAGTCGGTGTCTTTTGTGCCTACCCATTCTTTCCCGTTTTTCGACACCGACTTCGGAAAAGAAATTTATTTTTTGCTTTGTAGTTTTTTGTTCTGGAAGTCGGTTTGATTTTTTGTTAAAAAGTTTTTATTTTTCTGTTTTTAGTTTTGGTAGGTACCTCCAATTAACATGATTATCATTTATAGCCAAAGTACATCTCATGGCGATTCCAATAAGCCCAAACACGACTAGGATACATTGTTTTATATTAGAGTTCCAGTGCCTACCTTCCGGCTTCATCATCAGATCAGTTTGATGGTGTCATTTTCACCAGTACCATTTATTTATAAGTATTTGCTTCATTATAGTCGGTTAACTATTCGAGATATCTTATGCCCGTGACATATTTAGCATTTAGGAGATCCAGTGGCCATCTGTGGTCTTCTTCATCAGTTCCACTTCACCAAATTATACTTTCTGAGTGCAAATGATTGCATTGTTGATGAAAATACCAAAATAACTATATGTTTGCCTATAATATTTGAGGAGTTCCCTCGATTTCTCTAGGATACCATCATCAGATCCTGACTTGATGATTATGGGACCAACTAGGAAGTATACCCTTTCAAACAAAAGAAGAATTTTTGAAATCGGTCCAGGCGTCTTTGAGTAATCGGGGAACATACTATATCCTCCTTTTTTTGAAGTCGGTTAAAAATGAAAGGAAAAGTATTTAACATCACATAACACTTTTACCTGCACTTGCATAGTTTGCTCTATTCATACCTCTGGGACTATCAAAGGCAACGGCCAGGGATATTTCTTTATCACGAGTAACTTTATCTTCCAATACAGACAGACCAGAAGTTAACGTCGACTCCCAGGAGTTATTAGTTTCCATTGCGCAGCTGTTTGAGTTTAGTGTTATCTCCTACCTCATCTGTTAGACTTGGGGGGTGTGGGGGAGGTTTAATTTATGGCTTTCAGAGGGATATTTAGGGGTTTTCCTTAACCTTCCTATATTCGCGTATATGAGACATAATACTAATTTCTGTAATTTTGTACTAAAATTGTTATTTTTTGTGCTTCAATTTCTTTGTGTGTTTACTGTTCTTTATGTATAACTCCATTGCACAGCTGATCGAGTTAAGAGTTATCTCCGACCTGATTTGTTATATTTGGAGGGTCTGAGGGATATTTAATTTAGGGGTGTTGGAGAGATTGAGATGTTGTGTTTTATCTAGGGTTTAAGTAGTTGGTTTGTATTTTTTAATATAGCATTACATCAAGCCTGTCGTTCCGCCACGTGGATGGGTCATGGCTGCTTTTCATATCAAATTTCCTCCGTCCCTTGGAAAGGTCGCTAAGCCATTGGCCACGGCTGTCATTTTTAGATCTTTGTGAGTAGTTACGGATAGTCAGAAGCCTGAAATCTGACATCAGTCTGGCCAAGGTATATTATGTCAGATAGGTAGTCCTTCCATGTAAAACACTAATACTCAGCTGAATCCGATAAGACTGGAAGCCGACTACAACATATTATTAGAAAAATACTAGGCAGGCAGATATCATCGCGCCTGTCTCCATGACGGGAGGGGCAAGTTCCCTCCCTAGACATTCAAAACATGTAGCCAAATGCAAAGAAATTCAAGTTCTAAGTCCACTCAATTCATCATCATCATCATGGGCATGAAATAAACACTATATGGTTGCAAGCAGATTTTCTCGTGACCAAAACTAACTTCCTCTAGTTATGTTAAAGATTTTGCTTATCACAAGGCCTCGGCCGATCACTCGTTGCATCGCCTGACCCAATATTAGTACTATATGAAGAAAAAGCAATAACTTAAAATCATACAAAAATGTGAAGAAAACCAATAACGCTAAAGTAAGAAGACAAGAAATAAACAGATAGTGTAGAATTCCACAGCATTAACATTTTCTGAAACTCGACAACATTAGTACAAATAACATACTGATAAACTCGGTTATTCACCTATATATATTATATATTAATTCACCTATTTCAGTACTACCTACGTTTAGCAAAATATTTGAGAAATTAATTTTAGAGCAATTGCAAAGATTTTTTAATAAACATAAATTATTACATACCAAACAGTTCGGTTTTACAAGGGGTCGTTCAACTACTGATGCCGGTGTTGAACTTTTAGGACATATTTATAATGCATGGGAAGATAAGTGCGATGCCTTGGGAATCTTTTGTGATTTGTCCAAGGCATTTGATTGTGTTTTTCATGAAACGCTAATCAGGAAACTCCGCCACTACGGGATCCGGAACAGCGCTCTGGATCTTCTTACTTCATATTTGAGTAATAGGATTCAGACCGTTGACGTTAATGGAAAAAGATCTCCTGGATCTATGGTAACAATGGGAGTCTCACAGGGCTCGATTCTTGGTACTTTCTTGTTTCTTATTTATATTAATGACTTGCCTTACCTCATAAAGGATAACCATGATATAGTGTTGTTTGCGGATGATACTTCAATTTTGTTTAAACTTAAACGTCAGCAGCTGGTTACTGACGATGTAAATAGCGCGATCTCAAAAGTAGTTCACTGGTTCAATGTTAATAATTTACTTCTTAATGAAAAAAAAACCAAATGCATTAAGTTTACCCTACCTTACGTTAGGCAGGTGAAAACCGATGTGTTGATAAAGGGCGAAGAATTGAATCCTGAAAATAGCACAGTATTCTTAGGCTTAACTTTGGATGCTAAGCTTCAGTGGGGCCCACTGTGCGGGACCAACCAGGACTTGGGAGAAAATAAAACAGGTGAAATATGGATTACTGTGAATAGCGGTGTATTGAGAACAATGACACAAAAGCTACTGGCTATTACATTCAAAAAAACTTAAAAACTATGAACGGACGCAGCGTCGCAACTAGCTGCTAAGACGTGTAGATTAGGCGTTCCAACATGCCCCCGGACGTTGAAAGATTCTCTTTCAACAAGATTCAGCAGAAACGGGTAATGGGCAAATTCTGTTGAAGGCTCTCCTTATGATTCCAGCAGTAGTCCTGACGTCAGCCACACGAACGATGCCGTCTGATCCTGGATGGACGGCGACAATTCTACCTAACTTCCACTTAAGGGGTGGTAGGTTATCCTCCTTTATCACTACCAAGGAGTCCAGCTTCAATGCATCTTTGCAGGAACGCCACTTGGTTCTCTGCTGCAACTCGGATACAAACTCCTTACTCCACCGAACCCAAAAATGTTGACGGAGTTGCTCGATTCTTTGGAATCGAGTCAAATGATGGATCGAGTGTTCCTGAAGATCTCGCTGTGGCAGTGAAGTAAGCGGTCGACCGACAAGGAAGTGTCCTGGAGTCAGAGGTGTAAGGTCAGCGGGATCAGCGGACAGCGGCGTCAATGGATGAGAGTTTAAAATTGCCTCAATTTGGATCAGCGTGGTGTTAAGTTCTTCAAACGTGAGGTTACAATTGCCCAACACTCGTTTCAAATGGTATTTTGTCGATTTAACACCCGCCTCCCAGAGTCCGCCAAAGTGAGGAGTATAAGCGGGAATAAAGTGCATCTTAACTCCATCATTAGCCAAACTTGCACCTAAGGAATCGCAATTTGATTTTAAAAATTTCGATAAATCGTTGTACGCGCCAACAAACGAGGTACCGTTGTCGGAATAAATGTTAACGGGTTTACCCCTTCGCGAAATAAACCTATACAAAGCCAGTAAATATTTATTACTAGTTAGGTCACCGACTAGCTCCAAGTGAATAGCCTTGGTGGTGAAGCAAATAAATATCGCTATGTACACCTTTACTAGCCTACAACCGCGGCCTTGCCGACTGGCACACATGATAGGGCCGGCATAGTCTACGCCAACACTTTCGAAAGGGTAACCTCCCGGATGGAGTCGCTGCTGCGGCAAATTCCCCATTAAAGGCGTAACTACGTTACCCTTCATACGACAACAGCGCACACAGTTACCATAGCAAGCCTTAGCTAAATTTCGGCCACCTATAGGCCAATACGATTCCCTAATTGACGCTAATAATAACTGTGGACCTGCATGCATCAATCTCTTGTGCTCGAAATTAAACAATAGCCTAGTAAATAAATGAGTGGACTGTAAAATAATAGGATGTTTTTTATTATATGTGAAATCAGAATTCTCTAAGCGTCCTCCGACACGCATTATTTTATTGCTGTCTAAATAAACATTAAATTTGAGAAGGGCACTTTTTGAAGGTAAACTTTGTTTGTTTGCAAGTAATTTGTACTCTGGAAACGAATCGATTTGACATTTCAAGATAATAACATTTAATGCTTCCTGTAATTCTTCTTCTGTTAGAAACTTACTAATTACAGGAAGTTTCCTGCAAATACGAACAAATCTCAACACATATGCTATGGAACGAACAAGTCTCAAATAATTAGAGAAACGTTTAAAATCTATAAATAACGTGCAAGAACTATTTTCAACAATAGCGCTCAATGAAATTTGAGGTCGCGTTTCGGGTAATGTCTCGATTCCTAAACTTTTAGGTTGAGATGGCCAATTAGTCTTATCATCCTTTAAAAAGTCGGGACCACACCACCATATATGTAACCCTTGCAGAGCATCAATATCCACGCCACGAGATATTAAGTCTGCTGGATTCTTGGTCGTTGGGACATGACGCCAAGTACAATTTCCTACCTTATCTAGAATTTCAGCAACGCGATTGCGTACAAATGGCTGAAGTTTAGAAGGCAACATCTGTAACCATCCCAATACAATGGTCGAGTCAGTCCAAAAATACACCCGATCAAACTTTGATCGAAGTGATTTGACCACCTTCTCATACACGCGACTTCCTACTACGGCACCACACAGTTCCAACCTCGGAATCGTGGTAGGTTTAATCGGTGCCACACGACTTTTGCTTATCAATAAGCGGACTACGCATTCACCATCACTGCTAACACTACGTACATAGGCACACGCACCGTACGCACGCTCAGATGCATCCGTGAATACATGCAATTCTAACGTCTGATACGAATCGGACATAACAAAACGTGGGATACGCAAATCGTTCAGAAGATGGAGATCTTTAACAATAGCATTCCAAGCTGTGTTGAGTTCCAGAGACAACGGTTCATCCCATGAAAGATTGTCTAACCACAATTTTTGCAACAACATTTTCATGGTCACCACAAAAGGAGATATAAGACCCAAGGGGTCAAAAATGCGTGCAATTGCTGAAAGCAAATCACGCTTAGTACTGCCATTAGAAGGCAGTTTAGCTTTAATTAAAAAACCTAGTTCGTCAGAGTCCGCAAACCAGTCAAGACCTAATAGTTTATTGGGCTCACTAGATCCCATACTTAAATCTAATGATGACTGAGAAGTCCCTGAGACTAAAATAGGTTCGTTCGACTTCCACTTGCGAAGTGGCATGCAAGCTGATGCTAGTGCATTGGTGACCTCATTACGAATGAACATCACTTCATTTAAATCATTACCACCCGTGAGCAGATCGTCAACGTAAAAATCGTGTGTGATTATGGTGGCAATCTTATCATTAGTGCACTCAATGCCTAGCTGCTTAAGGCAGCGCGTCGCAAGAAATGGCGCACTCGCCGTACCGTATGTAACGGTGTTCAGTTTAAATACCTTGGCAGGACTGCAAGTGTCGTCACGCCAAACTACCTGTTGCAAGTGCCTATCAGATGGATGTACTACTACCTGTCTATACATCTTTTCAACATCGGCTGACAAGACATACTTATGCTGTCGAAACCGAAGAAGTATAGACAGGAGGTCGTCCTGAACCGTAGGACCCACCATCTGTAAATCATTCAAGGATACTCCTGATGAAGTAGGGCAACTAGCATTGAACACTACACGTAGTTTGGTAGTGGTACTACATTCACGTAGTACCCCGTGATGAGGTATGAAATATGCATTTAAATCTTGTTCCTTGTTTACGGTCATATGACCTAATGACTCATATTCTGCCATAAATTCGTGATATAATTTACTAAAATCGGGTTTAGCCTTAAGTCTGCGTTCTAAGGAATATAAACATTTTGAAGCCCTATGAAATGATTCACCTAGAACAGAAGGGTTCTGTTTCATTGGAATACGGACACAGAAACGGCCGTTCTCTAAACGAGTTGTATTTTTAATAAAATGCTCCTCGCACAATTTTTCCTCTGGCAAATAGTTAGAATGCTGCGAGGTAACCTCTTCGAGGTTCCAAAACCGCGTCAAATTATCACGAATTAATTCTAAGTCATCACTATTACAGGAACTACTAGTTTGAGTAAAATTACAACTCATACTATTACATAGCATACTATTCTTATATAAAATGGATCCAGAGACGATCCAGCCTAACCTGGTTTCAAATAGTACTGGCTTCCCGACCCCTAGCTTTACTCTTCGCGTACCTAATAAGTCCCAGAATAGATCAGCACCTATTAAAAGATCTACCTCGGAAGGCTTGTAAAAAGTAGGGTCTGCCAAACAAATATCAGTAGGAATATTCAGGTTAGACAAATCTAATTCACGACATGGCATTTCGTTAGTTATTAATGGCAAAACAAAACAAAACAACTTCGCATTATAACTGTTGTTGAGTGACGTCATTTTTACCAGACAAGTATTGCCTACGCGAGAGGTCGCGTTATTTATGCCATAGATCGAGCCATCTATCGGATTTGTTTTTAATTTAAGTAACTTACATAGTCGTTCCGTCATGAAACATGATGTACTACCGCTGTCCAGTGTTGCTCGCACTATATGTTCATAATCATTATGATCATATAATTTTACTAAAGCTGTTGACAATAACACGCCGCGCTCCTTCGTACTGTCGCCATAAGAAGGTGAAATGTTCAAAGATAAGGACACATTATTGGCGTCAGTGTGAGCGGAGTGCGCGGGCGAGATAGACGGTGGTGACGGAAACGAAGTTTTGTTATCAGACATCTTATCACTACGATTACAGTTAGTGTCCGAAGTATGAATTAAAGTGTTATGCCTGCGTTTACATAACTTACAACCCGGTTTTTTACAATTGTTAGAAAAGTGACCCGAACGAAAACAGTTGTAACACAATTTAAAACTAGGCACTAATTTACGACGAGCCTCATTACTTAAAGCAAGGAACTGTGAACAATTAGTTAAACAATGGTCACCTTTGCAATTGGGACATAGCTTCGTGACGGATTCAGTGCTTACATTATTAGAATTTTGTGTTACCATTGATTTAATTTTACTCGACGGACCTGATTTAGCGATACCTGGCACGTTGTGTCTTGATATTTCTAAGGTTTCAACTAAATCAGCGCGTGTGCGAATGAAGTGGAGGAATGCATCAAAAGTAATCTTACTGTCCTTGTCAGTATGACCTTTAAATTCCTCCCATTCACGATAAGACTTCTGATCCAACTTACAAGTAACTAAATATATCAACAATGTATCCCATTGTTTGACTGGTTCACCTAACGCTTCTAACGAACGCAAGTTTTTATTTAATTGGTCTATTAAACCTTTCAAAGCGGCTGAGGACTCCTTTGTGATAGGATCTATATTAAATAAGGCTGACACGTGATTCTGTACCAATAATCTTTTATTGTCAAATCGATCGCATATTAAATTCCAAGCTACATCGTAATTACTAGCAGAAAACTCAATCGACTGAATAACCACAGCAGCAGATCCATCCAGAGAAGCACGCAAATAATGAAATTTGTTGATTTTATCAATTTCGTCATTATGATGGATGAGACTAGTAAAGGTGTCACGAAACTCTAACCAATTGCTATATAATCCATTAAATTTTGGAAGTTGTATGGTAGGCAACTTAACAGGTTTATAAACACTACCACGACTACTATTCCTAGAAACCAAATCATCATCTTTATTACATTCCTTCATTAACTGTTGAGCCCTCGACAATGCTTTATAGTACAACGTCTCGAACTCGGAACGTTCAGACAACTGGGCCTTCACATCATCAACCATACATTCTAACCTCAACTGTACCTCATCGTATTGCTCGTACAACGACTCAATTTTGCCCATACGCAGCTGTAATTCCGTGATATCACAACTGCTTAGTTTCTTGTCATTAAGTGCGTCCAGGTAAGTAATGAATGTAGTTAAGCGACCCTTAAAACTGCCTCGCTTCTTTACTAATTCCTTCTCCTCGGACATACTGGGAAGTGAGTGTTTTCGACCTGAAATGTATACAATAGCAAATAAGTTTATATACTTAAACAGACGTTATGTAGGTACTAAGTTATACGATTGATTTTACTGTGATATAACAATGTAATTAGGTAATTTTTAAAGTAAATAAGATGTGTTATATAAACAATAAATCTGATATCTAATGGAAAGTTGTAAACTTTTATTTATCAATACCTCATCTGTAAGTTATATGAATTAGAATACAGGTAAACAACAAAATATAAAGTACATTACGGGTTAATTAACTAACATTAGTCAATAATTGGAAATAATATCTAACACTAACGAGAATAAACTATGACTGCTGAATACCTACGCATCAACTTACACTTAATTAACTGAATGGTTATCGCTCTAATGCAACAATACAAATTATATAAATGTAGTGTGAATTACTACTATACTTAAAGTATTATATAATAACAATTGTCGCTAATTGTACGCGTAACATACGAAAATAACGAAACCATTCAAAATGCAAAACGGTACTCAATGAACATAATTTATATTAATACAAGTTTAAAACTGCACTAACCTTTGGTAACTTATAATTAAAGTTAGATACAACCTGTACGAATGTTGGGTGACGATATTATCCATAAAACTTAACACCGTGAAGAAAATATGTACTCAATCCATATACCACGCTGCCGGCGTACATAACCTCTCAAGTCCTTGTAAATTATGTATTTCCGTGCGTCGTTAATATCGCTGATTTCATCAATCTACGATGTTATATATCACAATACGACAATCCTGCTCGATATGGACCATGTGCGGGACCAACCAGGACTTGGGAGAAAATAAAACAGGTGAAATATGGATTACTGTGAATAGCGGTGTATTGAGAACAATGACACAAAAGCTACTGGCTATTACATTCAAAAAAACTTAAAAACTATGAACGGACGCAGCGTCGCAACTAGCTGCTAAGACGTGTAGATTAGGCGTTCCAACACCCACATATAGATAAATTGTCCAAGAAGCTAAGCTCCGCAGCATATGCTGTTAGAAAAATTCGTAATTTAACTGACATAGAGACAGCCCGTTTAGTATACTTTAGCTATTTTCATAGTGTAATGTCGTACGGTATTCTGTTGTGGGGAAATGCCGCCGACATCCAGACTATCTTTGTTTTGCAGAAAAGAGCTGTTCGGTCAATTTATAAATTAAGCCCAAGACACTCTTTCAGAGAGAAATTTAAGGAGATTAATGTAATGACTGTGCCTTCTCAGTATATTTATGAAAATCTTTTAAATGCCCATAAAAATATAAAATTTTTTTTTTTAAATTTTTGGTTTTCTTGCAATGACAAGAATATTTACTTTTTAAAGTATTATATTATTTTATATTAATTGTTGTGAGTGTGAAGACTATGTGGATCATTCTTTTTTATTTTAATTTATATTTATCTTAGTTTTAATCATGGTCTGGCAGTTTGAGTAGTTTATGCGGCCTACCCGAATGTCCTTTCTTTGGTATTGTTCGTCGAATCGTTGAGCTCCTTAAATTCTGAGTTGAGCTGCTCGGTTATTGACAAATGCGTGCACTGACTGGACAGGTCCACTCAATCTGGCTGGTTCTTTCCTCAAAAGACCATTTCAGACATCAGTCTACATGGTCTTCACATGATTTAATCACATGATTTAACCAATATTTTGTCTGGACTTTAAAAGAGACTGTGACCTCTGAGTTTGTTTCGGCCTTTCTTCTCAGAGTAGTCAGATAGGAAACGCCGACCTCATCTAGTTTTAAAAAATATGTTTGACATGTAAAAGTGTTTGTATAAACCAACTTACAGAAATAAAATCATTTATCATTTATCATTAGTATTTAGTTAATGCTTTTACCTAGATTAATCTCCACTTTCTTTCTCTGTAAAGAAATCTTTATATCTCTTGCACAGTTCCGAGTAGTCATTTGCTCTTTCAGTGGGCGCCTGTCTTTGTAAACGCAACCGGACACCCAGAGAGCGTTTACGAAGTGCGTTTCACTTCACTTCAAGTGCTGAACTAATAAACCAACGGCGGTAATGGAAAGAGTGAGCTCATTAAATGTAATTATAATTTTATGAAGCATTTATTTGAAATTGGTATTTGAACAAGTAAAATGTAAAATTTAAAAATATTCCGACACATTTTTATTTCATGCTTTTTAAGCTACAAAATCTATCTAATAGTAGACAAGTTTCAATTGACAATCTATTGAACACGCAATTATGACACGATATCTTGCGAAAACACCCCGATTCAAACTGTAAAATGCCCATAAGTTAGAACGGCTGAACCTATTTTCATCAAATATTGCTAAGAATAAATGCAAATGTCTAATTTCTTTATTTCATAGGCCATTAAGCGGCACTTTTAAACGTCAAAAAATTAATATTATAAGTAATAATAACTGATTCTACCGTACATTCGGAAAAGTAGCTTGTCATGGAGAAGAACGGCAAGAAACTCCTCATTTACAATAAAAAAAAGTGTTTTACAATATTTACATACATACATTAATTCATATACGTGAGGACGATGCATCCAGACTAACACTACTATATTACGTATAGATATAAAGTATTATAAACACGAACAGGTAAATTCATTCATTTGATAAATAGGAACATGGTTCTCACATAATTACAAATATTGCAAACATAGATAAATTATGTTATTTAACAACCGTTGCTGTCAAACAGTGTGTGAGTCCATTTCTTAAACAAAAAGAGACGTAAAAAAAATAAGAAGGTTTTTTTTTCACTTAGTACCAACTTGTTTGCTGGAAACCAATTTTTACATGCAAATATAATATAGCTAAGAATACTCTCGATATAAACAAAAAAGGTCACCTAGCAAACAAAAAAAAAACGAAAACATACTAAATTATTATACCCTTTTTTCCGTTGGGGGTAAAAAATTGACAACTGAAGACAAATTCCTAAAGATAGATTTTTATAAACAACTATAGAAATAAATAGATAACTACTTTCAGTACTCTCAAACGGGGTCTAGGTCAAAACTAGCAGACTTTAATAAGGAAGCCGTCGACCAGAGTTGCCGGAAATCTCCGGCCTTTACGGAATATACCCAGAACTTAGCATGAATGAGATATGAGACTGGGAAGTCATACATCTAAATAATTGAATGAAGAGGTTTAGTTAGATAATTATAACGTTGCTAGTTTTATTTAGTATGTGTACATTTTCAAAGAACTTGTGATGGATTAATCTATGACCGATCTTTCCTAAATACATGCGGATATTTTTTTAGCTAACCTTATCAGAGTTGGATAGTTCAAGTAAAACTGTTTAACTTGAAACAAGTTATTTTTGTCTTCAACAAGTTGTCAATTGAGTTTCAAGAATTACATACATTTAAATATAGGTCATTTTATAATCAATTAAATTATGATACTGCTGGTACATACTGTGGCTGACACCAACGTAGTTGGGAAAATGATAGGCGGAGTCATTTTAAATGTAATAATATTTAAACATTTTTTTTTTTAATACAAATAAAATAAAAATTAAAAGCCCTCGACACATTTTCATTTCATGCTACATTATTTATCTAGTAGGTAGTAGACACGCTTCGATCGACAATCAATTGAACAAGAAATAATTACACGATATCTTGCAAAAACCGCCCAATTCAAACAGTAAAACGCCCATAACTTTTGAACGGCTGAACCGATAAAAATACGGAATCACAATCGGTTCATCCGTTTAGGAGCTATGATGCCACAGACAGATACACAAACACACAAGTACTCGTACACACGTCAAACTTATAACACTGCTCTTTTTCCGTCGGGTGTTAAAAATAGAGAACATTAGACCCGTCTCCAAACGAAAAATAAATTATAATAAAAAATCTGAATGTTCAAAAGCTACCTTACCAGCAACTGTTTATGTTTGTCGGTTGTGTTTATTCCAATAATCACTCGTAACCTTATTATAATCAAATTCCTAGACTAGAAATCTTTCCCGAACGCCAATAAAAACAAAAGACGACGAGAAAATCAATTCAAATATTATGATAGCAAGAAAAAACTTATGGCGAAATGATACGCCCTTAGAAATCTATTTGAGCACATGTGTGGAATAACACAAAGTCTGTGTTGAAAAACTTTTTCTATCTTTCGTAACACATACTTTTTCTTTTTGCTCAATCATCGTCCATGCTGCCTATAGCTAGTGTCACAATCTGACATAATCATATTTTAAGCAAAGACCTTATACTTCTAGTAGGAAATACGTATAAGGTCTTTGATTTTAAGTTATACTTAGATGAAAAATAAAAAAAAATGCCGCGATATAATAAAAATCGATGATATTTATCAACTACAAACACTGACCTCTATCATACTAGTACGCTGGACTACATATTATCGATGACAAAATGAAGACATTTGATTTTCGCCATTTTGGCGCTCATAGCAACGTGACTTAAAGTGAGAGTACATGGAACTAATATTAGAGATGGGACACAGCTTTCGTTAAAAAAATACTTTTATGGGCTTTATCGATCGTGAGAATAATTAAATACGTAAGAGAAAAAAACATCCCAGTTATTTTTATTATGATTCATTTTTAAGTAGTATAATATTTGCTGTAAAGGTTAACTGAAAAATATTTTAATTCAGATTGCAAGCTATAAACTAGTGGTGCTAGTAAAGTTATAGCGCATTACTGTCAGATCAGTGAGATTTAAATATGGGGATAGGCTAACAACTTATCCTTAAAACTAGTATATTTGAGCAAGTATCTCCTCGCTCAAGTACACTAGTTAGATTAATACTTACAATCGTTCAGATTCACTCGGTTGGCGATCATCGGATTCGTGAAGGGAACATCATTTACACAATAATAATAATAAATGAGATGGATAATAATTTACAACGGTCGTATTTCTCGCTCTCATCGCTGAGATCCTGTCTCTGTAGTGTTAAACTGCAAATAATAGTGACATCGCATTCCAGCCAGGTGAAGACTTATATCAGTTTTCAACTCTGTTTCAGATGCAGATAATAAATTGTTTGTCTTCAAAACATTTGTTAATAAAATTATAATTATCATGATATTATTCCAGAATTAATTCTAGGCTCAGGAACATTGAGTTAAATGTATATTTAACTCAATGCTCAGAAACGTGGTGATTGGTACAAGAGTGAGGCCTGTGCTCAGCGGTTGGCGAAGTCGGGCTGTGGTCATACATGATGATGATGATGATGCCAGAATTTAGTATTACACATTGCTTTTGAACATATTATTACTGATTATTAGACATTTATATAACATTCATCACCTATACCAATATGAGATATTTAGTTCCAACATACTACGAGAAGTCAATACAGTAGATGACTGATACGCCTTGCCAAGTCTACTATTTTTATATTAGTGTAATTTAAAAATATCCCTAATACTGATATATTAGTTACAATATTATCATATTTCCAGGCGAATATATTAGTATTACTTAATTTTGAGAAATATCGGTACTAACCTATCTCTAAATGTGTCAATTTTAGTTCCTAATACGCTCGAGCGGGGCGCTTTAAATCAGCACAAAAATCAACTGTCATTTCATATAGTATGTTTAGTCCAGCGTACTTGTATGATAGAGGTCAGTGAATACAAATCATAAGCGAAAGTTTCCGGTGTCAAAAATATACATAATTGCGCACTTTCGAATAGGCGCTGTTTTATTTTGAAATAGCAATTTGGCCGTTTTTATTTTTATGCGAAATCTATTGATAGTTGAAAATACTGCTTGGAGACATCGATAGAATTTTCTTCTGATTACGGTGGTATAAAAACTCAAAATCAGCCAAATGTCATACAGTGACACTCTGGTATGTGTGTTTTGCGAACGTTTTCTCTAAATTTAGTGACCGATTGTCGATTTTATCGAGTTTTAAAAGTTTGGTAGCTGAATAGAAAATTTGAGGAGGACGAAATGGAATCAAAGTTGTCAAGACGAACCTTAGATGATATTGTTATCTTCGAAGATTTTGTATGAAGATAATTTGTGAATGTGAAGTAACTTTTAAAAGTTTGTTTGATTTAGTTACGTTTATATGTGAGTGTGTGAAATTTTTCACCATTTAAAAGTTTAAATGACACAAATTACAAGTATTTTTTTCAGGCAAACGTACATTTACTACATACATACATACACTCACGCTTTTTCCCATTGTGGTAGGCAGAAACTACAGATTGCCACCTGCTCAGACACTTACATAGTCTGTTTGCCTCATTTACGTTTTTTTTTTCCCGCACTGGAACGCCTTGCAGCAATTACACCCATAGAGCACAAACTTACAAATACTATATATAAGTCCAGGTTTCCTCACAATGTTTTCCATCACCGTTGTCAGCAATAAACCAACGAACAAAGCTCATTTATACCTTAACCTTTTTTATGACCACGTTCATACGTGTGAAGTATGCCGTAACAATAAGTCTGGGACACAGAGCACAGAAAATCACGCGAATTGCAACTAACATTCCCGATACCTGAATTATGCATTTTAAAGTCAAATTCTTCTTTAACCTGAAAATCTGTCAAACTTTGACAACACAAGTAAAAATTAAAAAAAATTCAAAACCCCCGACAAATTGTTTTTTCCCCGTACTTTTTAAACTACGTATCATCTAGTAGTAGTCACGCTACGATCAACACGATATCATGTGAAAATATTTCATAACTTTTGAGCGGCCGAACCGATTTTCATTAAAACTAGCTAAGAACACTCTCGATAAAGTCACCTTCAAAATCCAAAAAACTAAGTAAAATCGGTTTATCCGTTTGGGAGCTATGATGCCACAGACAGATACATAGATACACATAAACACAAGTACACAGGTACACACATCAAATTTGTAACACCCCTCTGTTTCCGTCGGGGGTTAAAAATTGGATTTGACACGTTCCTAATCCATTCTTAATATTATAAAAGCGAAAGTAACTCTGTTTGTTAACTTTTCACGACTAAACGGCTGCACCGATTTAGATGAAATTTGGTATGGAGATAGTTTGAGACTCTATGAAGGACACAGGCGTTTTTATTCAGGTAGTGTGTTACCTTGGGATGGGGATAGCAGTGGTGGCCCTGTGGTAACTGTCGCGACTTACAAGTTGTAGTTCGTGGGTTCGAACCCAGGCAGGCACTTTACTTTGTGTAAATTATTTCATCAGCACTGCTTCCAAAACGGTGAAGAAAAACATTGTGAGGAAACTGGCATGTCCTAGAACCAAATATTCGAAGACATGTGACATCCTCCAACACGCACTGGGTCCGCTTGTTGGATTAGAACCTACGCCTTCTCTATGAGAATAGGCCTGAGTCCCAAAAGTAGGAACATTGTTAAATACAGGTCTTGGGGTCCCAAGCCAGGAGCTTACGCCGGGGCCCATAGCGGCGTTGGGACTCCTGGACCCTTTCTGAACCTGTATCCCACGAAACTGCCGTAACGCAGCAGTGGAAAGCTAGGGGATTTGCTCCTTATTGGGAGATATACTAAATCCTACTACGGCTGTAAGTAAGGTGTTATTGGCACTTACCTGGGATTCCTGGGGTAGGCTCCTGGGGGTCGATCTATATCGTGCCGTGCCGGGAGATTGGGGATAGGAGAATATGTATAATATTAGGACAATAAGGGATAGACTAACGGCTGTCTGGACCTGAGCCTCCGGCGTCCACCAGACAGAACACGTTTCCCGCAAAAGCACTTCGTTGTGCGTGAAATATATTCAAAACCGACTTCGCGGGCGCCCAACAACGCCGATTGCGACCGGCGGGCGCAATTAATAATAACAATGGGCGAAACATATCTCGATCAGATATGTTTCCACAAAAACCTGAATTAACCGTGTGCTCACTACAAATTTTCTCTTTCGACTCTTGTCAAGTGTCAGCTGTCAATCAAACAACTGTCAAACTCAGAATGACAGCGAGCTGGCACAGTGTTGCAACAAGATATTAAAAATCGGGACGAAACATCCCCCGTCTCGGACATAAGGAGTTATGTCCGCTAATAAATGGGCAAGCGTGCTAAACTCGCCACTGCTCGCTTCAAAACCGAATCTCTGATCATGACCTCCGCAACTCTGTGAACTCCGTCAGACCCATAAATCAAATATACAATGCGTCCACGACGCCAATACAAAGGTAACAAGTTAGGTTCTTTAAGTACAAGGTATCCGACTTTGGGAGGGTCAGTTTTGTCAGTCCAATTAACGCGCTGCTGCAAAATATGCAAATATTCCTTAGACCAACGATGCCAGAAACTTTGGGACATCTGTTTGAACAAATCAAAACACGTCAATTGCGAAGATTTAATTTCCCTGGGGTAAGGGGTATTCCGGCAGGGCGTTGAGGGGCCGACCAATCAAAAAATTACCAGAGGTCATGACTTCCAGGTAATTTGGGTCTGAGGAGATCGGACAGAGAGATCGCTAATTGAAGACGGCCTCAACTTTACAAAATACAGTAACAAGTTCCTCAAATGTGAAAATAGTTTCAACTATATCACGGTGGTGAAGCGGTTTTGCTACTTCCACAATGTTTTCATAAATGCCACCCATATGTGGGCAGTTTGGGGGGGTCAAAATGGCAATCACAAATTTGCCAATTACAATAATTACAAATTTCACTTAAATATCTATCAGCGCCCTTATAGTTAGTACCGTTGTCAGAACGGATCAAAGATGGTTGTCCTCAGTGGGAAACGAATCTACCTAGCACTGCATATATTTAAAGATTATGCCCCTTACAGTGCGTTTGACAGTCAAAATTCAAAACTCACGCTGCAATTTGGCTACGAGGGCGTTGCAACCGGCGTGTGCATTTTTAATGTGTCGATCGGACACCAACAACTTCACCAACACTCCTCCCATAAGGCGACAAAGGATAGCATCATAGGGCAAATTCGAATTCCGCAGTCGTCCTACGACTCGGAGCAAACCAGATTGGTCTAGGAATGGATTAAGACGAGCGATTGACCCTTTCAAAGCTGAGCATTTCTTCAGGGCTTCAATAGTCTGGTCAAAGTGCTCGGCTTGTACAGCACGAACCAACAACATCAGGGCCTCTTGGCGTTCATGAGGCGACAAAATTGGGGATAACAGTTTATTATTAGGGTTCCGTCCGTTACGTATAAAACGCCGGATCCAAGCGGCGACTCCTAACAATTTCGACAAAGAACTGTACGTGTCCGAAAAACAATCCAAATTGTATGCAGGTTGCGTTTCAAAAATTCTAATACGCAAAACTGGCAAAACCTCTGGAGAGGAGAACCTATTCTGGGGCCAGGACGACTCGCGATGCGTCAACCAGTCTGCCCACCAAAGAGAATGGTCAACAAAGGCAGGAGCCTCGCAACCACGGGACGCACTGTCTGCGGGGTTCAATTCTCCTGGGACATGTCTCCAGATCAGTTTAGTCTCAGAGTTCTGACTCTGTGAGACTCTGTTCGCACCAAAAACATCCAAAGCATGAGCTGAGGTGCGAAACCAACAAAGGACTATCTCACTGTCAGTCCTTGGTCCTCAATCCGCGGGGCGGAGTCCTTCAACACGGGACCCGTTAAGCCAAAACTAAAAACCGTCGGTACAACTACTAACCTATTCGTCTGCAGAACCCACTTGGTCCCGAACAAAATCAAACCCAAAACATCCGCACCCATATACGAGTCCGGGTACCAACCACTACGGGTCGGCAGGTCCGACTTCAATTTCACCACTGCAGGGCTAATGGTTACATGCGGGTGTCTGCCCAAAATATCATTCAAAATGCCTTGGCTAAGATTCTTGGCCCACAATGAACAGGCGAAAGACAAATTTCTATTTCTCCTCGTTGACCAACCGCTTCAATACCACCCATATGGTAGAAGGATGGGATCACGTGAGAGACCCAATCTCTCCACTAAACAAAAGGATATAAGACAGCCTTGACAAACGGAATCCAAAAGAGCACGAACTAACAAAGTTTTACTCTTCGAGCCACAGATCATTACAGGGATAGTTGACAGAAGGGCTGTCTCTGACTGGGCGGCTGTCGTAGAGGAGAGGGAGGTGACTACCTATTGTTGATAACCCCTCTGGGGTTGGTAGTCGTCCTGGAAAGAGGACGCTCCCGCTCGACGGGGTATGCCCCCGCGTTTGCGAGGCATACCCCGTCGAGGATCCACCTGGGGTTGGTGAGGATGCGCTCCCCCGCCTATGGGGAAGCGTCCGCCATCATCAGGGCCACTAACACCATTTTGGTCCGGACACAACACGCGGTGGTTCCTACCTTGACAGTATGGGCAAGGATCCGACCTCTGGCAATCCCGCTGCAAATGCTGTCCCAGGCAAGTGTAGCACCACTTGCGGCTATTGGCGATTCTACGTCGGTCCTTTGTGTTCCGTTCTAGGAACTTCGGACAGGACGTGACCATATGGCCATCCATGTTGCAATATAAGCATCGCATACTGCGAACCTGAGTCGCTACAAATTGATGAGGCTGGCATCGTGCATCACCCATCCTACGAGTGGAGGAGCGCGCACCAACACGACGCTGGTCCGGAGAGGGCCGCTTTGGCTCTCGCAATTTAAGGGACCTTCAACACCAGAATTTTCAAAAGGCGACATTCCTAATCCAAAGACTTCAACAAATCATCAAAAGGGGGGAAGTGTGTAGCATCATCCCCACCATATTTTCCATGTGCAAAACTCCTCAAGTTAGCGGTTGCCTCAACAATGTCATCCGAGAAACCGTAAAACTGCGCGAAGTCTGCCTCAATCGCAGCAGCCAACTCAGTGTCCTCGGTGGACAATAGCGCCAAACACTGCGCATAGCATTCATCCACCCTGGCTTGACGGGCTGGAAGTTCACTAAAACGGGCCAACAAAGCCTCTGATCTATCGGATCTACTTATCAAAGAGGCCGCCGAGGTTACCCATCTCAATGCCGCTCTAACTTTACAAGCAAATGTATTGACAGTCATACTGTCAAAATGCAAGCAACGGCGATTAAATATTAATAATTACACATAATGTTCAACAACTTCAGTTAATAATATATGTGTGTAACCAAAACAACAGTTTGACAGTAATTCTCTTACCAAATTAAATATCAAATCACAAAATCTGTAAGAGAAAAAACAAGTTAATTCAACAAATAGTACTGAACCCTGTTACTTTTACTTAAATATTTTTCAGTACAAATTTATTATGGAACCCCAAATATCAATTTATAAATTATCAAAAACAAAATGGGTACCTCAAGAAAATAAATTATCAACACACAAGAGGGTATTCAAAAAAACAAAAATGATCAAAACAAAAGTGGGTAGTTTGATTTTACAATAAGAATTCAATATTCAATTTACTTTAATAGTTAAAAACAAAAGCCTTTAACTTCAATCAATTAGAATATTACTGTCAATATCAAACAAACTAACCAATTTTCTTATACAATTGGCAACTACACACTTTACAACAATAACTTCTGTAGCGGGCACTGAGTATGTTTATAATGTAAACAAACTTACCAAACCAAGAAAGTAGGTTTAAGGTCCAACAATAACTATGATTCAATTTAATACAATTAGGGAAGACAATTTAGTCTGCACCAAATCTATATTGTATACAACAAATAAACAAATTATATTTTTAATACAAAACTGTAACCTTCTATCCCGGAGTGACAATATTAAGTTGTGAGTTGTACACTTTATTTTAACAAATTGGAATGTAACTGTGGGTGTTGTTTGCCCCTAACAAGACACAGCTAACTCTGAGTGACTCAAAATGTACCACTTTCCAACCCAGTATTCTCAACAATAAAATGCAATCCGACAAACAATACAGCGTTCAGTGTGAAAGAGTGTCCTAGCGAATACTATGATCGTGGAATGCAATTCACGCTCTTGCTACCAAATGTTAAATACAGGTCTTCGGGTCCTAAGCCAGGAGATAAACACCGGGGCCCATAGCGGCGTTGGGACTCCTGGACCTGTATCCCACGAAACTGCCGTAACGCAGCAGTGGAAAGCTAGGGGATTTGCTCTATATACTGGTTCCTACTGCGGGTGTAAGTAAGGTGTTATTAGCACTTACCTGGGATTCCTGCGGTAGGCTCCTGGGGATCGATCAATATCGTGCCATGCCGGGAGATTAGAGAATATATATAATATTAGGACAATAAGGGATAGACTAACGGCTGTCTGGACCGAAGGCTTCGGCGTCCACCAGACAGAACACGTTTCCCGCAAAAGCACTTCGTTGTGCGTGAAATATATTCGAAACCGACTTCGCGGGCGCCCCCAACGCCGATTGCGACCGGCGGGCGCAATTAACAATTACAATGGGTGAAACATATCTCGATTAGATATGTTTCCACAAAAACCCGAATTCACCGTGTGCTCACTACAAAATTTCGCTTTCGACTCTTGCCAAGTGTCAGCTGTCAATCAAACAACTGTCAAACTCAGAATGACAGCGAGCTGGCACAGTGTTGCAACAAGATATTAAAAATCGGGATAAAACAAACATTAAAAGGCAGATTATGCTAATGTTTATTAAGTCCTGCTGAAAGAAAAGGAAGCTTTTCTTACATATTATTTCTTACATATTATTTCTTACAAGCCCCATCCATCTTTTCTTTGAACTGTAAAGAAGCCATTGCCAACATTGATGTTGCCTGGGTCAAAAAGTATTAATTATATTTAGTCCGTCATTGAGATTATCAAATAATATTGGACCCGTATTTTTTGCTTTATCAAATAATTAAAATTGACAAAGACAAAGCAAATCAAATTTCAGGATTGCGGGCTTGTGACGTCATTTTGTCAGTATAATATGTAGCACACCGTGACGGCACACAATATTTCAACGCACTGTATCGTCGTAATTTTTAGTTTTCGTGGCAAAAGAAAAAATACGTATAATATATTTTTTGGTAATCTAACTGGCAGCCTCATCATCATCATTTCAGCCGAAAGACGTCCACTGCTGGACATAGGCCTATCCCAGGCGTCGCCACATTGACCAATCCCATGCGTCTTGCATCCAGCGCCTTCCCGCAACCTTAACCTGGTCATCAGTCCACCTAGTAGGCCTTCCAACGTATCGTCTTCCAGTTCGCGGTCGCCATTCCAGAGCTTTTCGGCCCCATCGGCCATCCGATCTGCGAGCAATGTGTCCTGCCCACTGCCACTTAAGTTTGGCAATTCTTCGGGCTATGTCAGTAACTTTGGTTCTCCTGCGGATATCATCATTCTGACGAGATCACGCAATGAAATTCCGAGCATAGCCCTCTCCATGTCTCCTGCCCTTTGGGTGACTTTGAGCTTTCTGATAAGGCCCATTGTGAGTGACCACGTCTTGGTCCCATAGGTGATCACTGGCAACACACACTGGTCATAGACTTTTGTCTTGAGACTCTGCGGTAAATTGGACGAGAAGATACCACGCAACTTCCCGAACGCCGCCCAGCCGAGTCGGATTCGACGGTTGACCTCTTTCTCGAAATTGGACCTACCCAACTGGACCGTTTGTCCCTGGTAGACATAATCGTCTATAACTTCGAGAGTAGAGTCTCCGACCTTGATAGGAGTGGGTGTTACATGGGCATTCACCATGATCTTGGTTTTGTCCATGTTCAGTTTAAGACCCACTCTTTCGGAAGCTCTACTGAGGTCATCGAGCATTTTACTGAGGCTCTCCATGGTCTCAGCCATGACCACTATGTCGTCGGCAAACCGAAGGTGAGTAATGTACTCGCCATTAACGTTGATGCCCAGCCCCCTCCAGTCGAGAACGTTGAAGACATCCTCCAGCGCAGCAGTGAAAAGTTTCGGAGAAATGACGTCTCCCTGTCTCACGCCGCGCTGGAGAAGGATTGGTTTCGAGGTCTGATCCTGAAGACGGACTGACATGGTGGCGTTTTTGTACAAACACTTCAACACCTTTATGTACCGGTAGTCAATATGGCACCGTTGGAGAGACTGCAGTACAGCCCAAGTCTCGATCAAATCGAAGGCTTTCTCGTAGTCCACAAACGCTTAACAGAGAGGCAGGTTATACTCTTCGGTCTTCTGTATAACCTGCCGCAGCGTATGTATGTGGTCTACGGTGCTAAAGCCTTTTCGGAATCCGGCTTGTTCGGGGGGCTGGAAATCGTCAAACCTGCGCGCGAGACGATTCGTGATGACTCTTGACAACTTGTAGACATGGCTAAGGAGTGAGATGGGCCTATAGTTCTTCAACCGGGCAGTGTCGCCCTTCTTGAAGAAGAGTACCACCACACCCCTGCACCATGCCTGTGGCGTTTTGCCCTCGAGTATGACGGAATCAAACAGTTTCTGAAGGGCCCTAAGGACCGGTTTTCTACCCGCCGTCAAGAGTTCGGCCGTAATTCCGTCATAACCCGGCGCCTTGTTGTTTTTGAGCTGTTTCAGAGCCATCCTAATCTCGTACAGGCTGACGTCCGGTATATCTTCGGTATAGTGTCAGATCTGGCAACTGGCAGCCTAAATAAATATTTTTTGTCTTCATCCCTATTATGTAGCCGCGTATTTATACTGTGCACGAGTCGGTTGTCATTGCCTTAGTCAGAATTGTCACGGGCCATTAATTTCACAAGTAAACGGTGCCACATTTTGACTATGCCGTCTCTAGCATTGACCGCCAAATTGTTAACGTGCTATGAGTGTGTAATACCTAATATTAAAAAAAATAGAAATTTCGTGAGGAAACCATCATGTCCTAGAACCAAAAATTCGAAGACCATGTGACATCAACCCATCAAATGGTATCAAAACTAGAAGCGACTTCCATAATTTAAATACACGCAGTAAGCACGAAATTGTAATACCCAAATTCAGATTAACGAAAACTAGGAAGTATTTTCTTATAAACAGTATACGCTTTTATAACAAGTTGCCAAAGTCAGTTATAGAACTGACCGATGGAAGGTTCAAAAACTACATTAAACGTAACCTTATTAAAAAAGCATATTATAAAATCAAGGACTACGTTGAAGATAAAAACATTTGGCCTTAGCTCCTTCTGCGCATGCAGCTTCCCTGGTAACTTGTAAACGGCACAAATATGTGGATGTCTCTAACTATTCTCAATCTCATTTTTCTTTCCTTCTTTTAATAAGACTTTTTACAATGGTTTTCAATCATCCTTGTAGCCCTTTGCTAAGAATAGTTACAGCACTGATAACAAAATTTGTGCCACATGTCAAATCAATCAATCAAATCAAAATTTCTTTATTCAATTAGGCCATTAAGCGGCACTTTCGAACGTCAAAAATAAAAATTAAATGTAATAATAATTGATTCTACCGTCCATTCGGAAATGTAGCTTGTTATGGAGAAGAACGGACAAGAAACTCATGTTAAATTTAGTCCTGTTATACTTATTTTTATTTACCTTTGTATAGATTCTTTTACCGATTGTTTTGTGAATGTGTGAACATTGTAGGCCTTCTAGATGCTAGTTAACATTTGTTAACTTTTTTATAAAATATATAATCTTTTTATTTTATTTTTTTAGTTTCTTATGACTTATTGTCATAAGTCGGGCCTACGTTGTCCCTCCATATCTGTACTAATGCTGTAACATGGAAATATTATAAAACCAAACCATTTTTAAAAGAGTAACCATGGAGTTTCTTGCCGGTTCTTCTCCATAGGAAACGACCAACCCGAACCGTGCACCTTTTGGCGACGTTTTATAAGTGCCCATGTAGGCCAATGTGAAATAAAAAAAATGATTTTGATTTTGATCAACCAATATTCTCTTAGCCCGCGTGGTGGACTTAGGCCTATTCTTTCAGAGAGAGGATGATTAAAATTAAAAAAAGATTATTTCAGATAGAGAGGATTATACCAGCGGTGGCAATATTAAGGCGCAGATAGCACTCAGTATCTGATTTTAATATGAGAATTACGTCTAAACGGCAAGTCGTTTTTTTGGAAAATATATATGTTACATAAGACCATTTTTATAATAACTTGATCTAGGAAATTTTACAATTTTATTCGTATATTTTTAAATTCTAAGTTATGTCTGACAAGGACAAAAAAACGACAATCGCACCAAAACCGAAGGGCATATTTCAATGGAATTTTCACTATTTCAAAGACAATTTAATTATTTACATTTTGATCTACTAAGGCTTTCTTTTAAAGTCATAGAATAATAAGGAAAGTACAAAAAAACTACAGAATTTTGGGTCGCGCGGGTATGAAACGAGTGCGAATTTTGTTCCTTCAAGATCGACGGCGACTGTCGGCGTCTTAAAAGGCAGCTGATTATGCTATGCTAAAAAAACTTTTCATTTAACAGTGCTTTTAAATTTCATTTGTTGCACTGAATAAAATTATTATTTATTTCTATCTATCTATCCGTAGTCTCTGTAGAAAATCTTATTAATATATTTCTGGTGGAATCGCAGTGAAGATACAAACTTCTGAACGGGCGCGGAATAATAATGCTTATAATAAGGCATTAGGGAGGGTTTAAAAACTCACGGCGGCAAACAATGGTTTTCTATAAACTTGAAGGGATCTTTTTCAGTATGATTTGATTTTCTTCAGAAATAAAACGGTAATTTTGGTATAAAAGTGGCAATTGTTTTGATTGACAGACAAACTGATTTGGCAGATTATTTCGTTAACTTTTTGTTCTTTGATTGAATAAATATTTTTTTATTATTTAAAATCTATTGCTGTTCGTTAGTCTTGCTAAAATTCAAAATCGGTTTGACCGACTTTTTTCTTGTTTTGATCGCTCAAATACTGGGTTGGTTTAAAAAAAAAGAACAATTAAAATATAATATAACAGTTTTGTTAGGTACAAAGTTTAACCGGTCATCTAGTTAGTAGAATATTATATATAATAGGATAAGTATAATAGTAAATAAATTTACTCATAAACTAGCTTTTGTCAGCGGCTTCGAACGTGTGATAGTCGAAAATGATTTCAAGAGAACGTGCTACGGGGATAAATTATTCCTTTGTCCTTACCGAAGCCATGATCTACTGCGTTTTAATATTATTTGAATCCGTACCCCCGTTGAAGCGTGATTAATTAACAAATGTCCAGATATCGAAATAAACAGACTTTCAGATTTTAATATTAGTACGAAGAGAGACTATGAGACAGGCCCTTGCATATGTTTATTATTATTGTTACGCTTGCGTTTGATAACCATCTCACCTGACGGTAAGCGAAGATATGGGTGACGGTGAAGCACGCTTGCCTAGAAGTAACCTATTCACTCTTGACTCAGAGACCCCAGGTTGTAGCTATCAGAAAATACGGGTTCCGGCAGGGAGTTCCACTTCGTAGATGTATGCACAATGAAAGTATTCCAAAACGTTTGGTGAGATGGCTGGGATTACCACCACGTTACGAAATATAAACCTCGTAGTTTCTCAAATCACCAACACAATATGATGAATTTGTTCTTCTTAGTAGAAAAAGTCGGCCCTACTATAAAACATGTGCTAGCTAATTTGATTAAAATTCAAACAAAGAAATTAAAGTACTCATTACTTTTAGTTAACATACTTTAAGTAGTCATAAGTTCACTTAAAAAAAGTAAAAAAACTAATATTTTTTATGAATTTAATGAACACTTTGTCATCAAAGGTCTCCGTTAAATTTTAAATGAAAATTTTTTCTTTAAGTATTTTCATGAAATTTTTGTATATTTTACTTTTTTGAATTTTTATGAATGCTTTGTTTCATTTACTGCAGAGTCGATGAACTTTTTACATCAAGTGAAACTCATAAAAGAACTTTTATTATAATTTGAGTAAAAAAATCAACAGACGATCAACAACGCATTTCATGTATATAATATATAATCACGTTTTATAAGTGCTCATGTAGGCCTATGTGAAATAAAATAAAAATGATTTTGGAAAAAAAATAAAAAATATTGTTAGTTAATATAGTACAGAAAACACCAGAAAAATTTCACCCCTAGAAGTGTATAAAAGATTGTGCGATCGTGTTGGGAGTAGGGAAAGCTGTATACCTAGACATTAATAAATCGAGTCTCCGGGATATCTATCGACTACCTGATAAACCGGGTACATTGCGTTCTAATGTGGCAGAGTTTACGATGGTTTCCCGTAGAAATGAATTTATGGCCAATATAAGACAATTCAATAAACAGCGATCGCTAAATGATAAGCTCAACACTCAAACGATTGGACTGCCAGGAGATAAGTCACCCATTTATGCTGCTGAACATCTCACTCCATCCATGAGGAAACATTTTTATGAATGTCGTCAATATGCTAAGACACTTTAATTGTCCTGCTGGAGTGTAAATTGTAAAAATCTCATGAAAATTCAGCCAAACGACAAACCCATCCAAATCACTTCTGAAAAATGTTTATCTGCGTTAAAAAAATCCAAGGAATGACTATTTTCTATATTAGTTTTATCCTGTGCTGTGCTTATTATGCATGTGCTACCCTTTTCCTGGCGCGTAGCCCTTTTATTTTTATTCAAGTTTATTTTATTCTTAATTTTTACTTCATTGTTTTATGAATACCGCTGTAACACATATCCTCGCTGATACAAACTACTTAGTTTTTACAATTTTACGTATGAAAATGTTTCACGACACCCTTACCACTTCTCAACCGTTGCATTGCTTGTTGCTTGTCCCAGTTTTTCACTTTCAAGCTTACTTCTACCAATGACTAACATAAATAATATAAATACATTGATAACATCACTATAGCTAATTCTCACATTATGCTCTCCAGAACGTTCTTCGGGTTTTGTTAGATACCCTCACCTATATCTCAAAGTAATCCACATAAATATCAGAAGCATTAATAAAAACTTTAATCAATTTATTACGATGCTAACTACGACTATAATAGACTATGATGTCATTGTTTTCACGGAGTGTTGGTTAAAGGTTACTGGGTTGCTTCCTACTCTTCAAGGTCATTTGTGTCACGCCATTCAAAACAATTTTACCCAAAATGTCGGTATTGTGATTTACACAAAGAGTACCTTAAAATGTTCTATCGTAGAACCACCCTTTCAAGATGCCAATTGTTTGGTATGTTATATAGGCAATACGGCTATAATTTGTGTTTATCGCTCTCCATCTTTCTTAGATCTCGAAAATTTCTACGATAGTCTAGAAACCTTAGTTCGATCTTTAAAACGGTTCAAAAATATAAGATTAGTCGGGGACATGAACATCGATATCAAACCAAATAACCATGACCGTCACTCGAATAACTACCTAACCCTCAGTGCCTCACTTGGACTACTCCGGGCTCATGTGCTCCCCACTATATCAGGTAATTACCTAGACCATATCCTAGTAAAAAATACATATACATTACATATGATTTAGTCAGATGCCAAATATCTTGACTAGGATCTAGGAGGAACTTTTGCCACTTTAGCATTCCATACGTTAGCGACATAATTTTGAATATTTGCATTTTGTATGTTTGAAGGATGTTTATACTACTGCGATTGCTTCTACTTTAGTTACCACATGGCAGTTGCTGCTCATTACGAAGGAAATAGGTTTTATAGCGGATTAAGCGTTTAATATACCGAGGAAGTTTTGTGGAAGAATCGCTATATACAGCAGTGGTAGACGGTATGGAAGAGTTTCAAGCATCAATAATAGTTTATTGCAAATGGAAAATGGTAGTATCAATTTCCTTTTCTATCGTATCAATTTCTGATTTATATCACACCGATAAGCGATTTTTACTAAGTGAAATTGTAAGCAGGTTTGAATAGACGTAACACGATGAAATTTGACCGATTTACACTTGAAATTTTCTTAGAAAATACGTGTGCGATTACGCCTATCTACGCAATTTACTAAATTTACTTAATACTTTAAGCACACAAATGTACAGAGGCGGAATAAATCCTTTAAGTATTTTCTACAATTCAACTTTTGGGTGATGGATTTAATTATAAGACATAAATATAAAACAAATACAATCTATCTATATATATCTATACTGACTGACTGACTGACTGACTGATCAATCAACGCACAGCCAAAACTGCTACGCCTAGAAGCATGAAATTTGGCAGAAAGGTTCTTCAAGTGACGTAAGTGGGCACTAAGAAAGGATTTTTGGAAATTCTACCCGCAAGGGGGTAAAAAGGGGGTTGAAAGTTTGTATGAAAAATCTAATTCCTTCGGCCAAAATTCTTGAAACTTAGTTAAAATAATATTATTTGTAAATGATAAAGATTGACATTATTAGTATTTCGAAACTGACCCCAAATAATGATTTAGGGGGTGTTGAAGTTTGTATGGAAGAATCTGATTTCTTGGGTAAATAAACATGAAACTTGACATAAATACCAACCTAAATAAACAATAAAGGTTGTCATTATTAGTTTTACCTATCTACTCCTACAATACGGTTAAGGGGGTGTTAAAGTTTTTTTGAAGAATCTTATTTCTTCAAAAAAATAAATTTAAAACTTGGCGCAAATACCAACATAAGGATACAATATAGGTTGTCATTATAAGTTTTTCGAAACTAACTCAAGCTAAGAATCTTACTGGACAGGGTTTCGTTTTTGACGTAGGGTTCTAGGGGAGCACTAAGGCGCAATTTTGCGGCCATTCAACCTTTAAGGAGCTGAAAAGGGTAAAAATTAGTTTGTATGTCAAATCAAATTCCTCGGGGATAAGGTTGATACTCAAAATTTACATAAAACATTTTTAAAACTTCCTCCCAGATAGGGTTAGGGGTTTTAAAGTTTTTTTTGAGTAATCTCACTGCGCTATCTGACTAACATAAACGATAAATAAAAAAGAGAAGAAAAGAGTGAATAGCATATTTAGGTTTTTCAAAACTCGACCCCCAACGGGGCAAAAAGGGGTTGATAAGTTTTTAGGGGAGGATTTTACTTTGTGGCGGTAACCTAAAATTTATTATTCTTTAAGTCAAATAATGAATCGTCCCAATCCAATAAACCCTGTATATCTACGATACCCATTTTTTATTGTTTTAATAACAGCTAATTTTTGGTCTCCTTCACTAACTGCATAAAAGAATATCATTTATAGCATAAACGATCAGGCGAACGAAGTCGCGGGCAGAGTGCTAGTATAATTATATAATGAATACCCAAACGAATACACTAAATACAAGCATAAACTCATCGTTGAAATAGACAATTAGAAAAAAAATAGCACTGTGTTGATACTACTGCCAACTTCTTGCGAATGTTTTCTTGAACTTTGATATTAAAGGTTAATCGTTTGGTTGCTATCCTTATATCCTGAAGATGAGCATTCCACAGATAAATATACTGAACGAAGAAAGAACAGTGAATGAAGTCAGTGCAGTGAGTAGGAAATTAAAGAAGGTGGTTATTTCTTGAACGTAGATTTTGCGTTGAATTGCGTCGCACCATCAGGAATGTCCATTTTGAGTTTTAAAATGTAAATGTGCCTTGCTTAAAAATTTAAATGGAAGCCTTTGCAAAAAATCTGCTGTAGCTATATCAATAGCATGCAGTTATCTACAAAAAAGATAATTCTGGAAAAATAATACAATAGAGGTTAAGTTACAGAAACAAATATTCTAAAATAAGGTTAGGTTAATAATTGTATCTATTTTAGGTAATGTTTAATCTAACTAAGAATTTAAGGTCATAACTGTATTAACATTATATCACATCACTGAATTCCACATTCAAATATACCCACTAATATCAAAACAGACTTCTACCCGTAATATTATATTATCTGTGATTCTACCAAAACAAGCCAAGCCAAGCACATAACATTATCTCAAACCAATCATAACTAAATTGTATTGGACAGTAATCCGTACAATCTACATATTAAAACCGGACACAATACACGTCCGTCCCTGGTGACCTATAATGGTGCAGTGTACGACACGACGATATTAATAGGATTATTGAGGGTAAGTGCGACGTACACTGGACGACTTGAGGGTATTTGTAAAATATTAATGTCAGTGAATTTGATGAAGTTGGGGACTGGGTTATGTTTCGAGCCCTATTCCCTAGGGTATTAAAAGGGTTTTGTTCAACAGTTTAAAGGCTAGACAACAATTAAATGATCTATTTATAATTGTTACTGGACTACTAAATATGTACTCTCAGCGAATAAAGGTAAAAGATATGGTAAGAGACACCAACTGGAATCTCATCACCATCGTCATCATCATCATTTTAAAGTTCCCACTGCTGGGACACGGGTCTCCTCTCTGTGAGAGAGGAAAGTGGGCCTTAATCGAACACGCGGGCCCAGTGCGGGTTGGTGGATGTCACAGGTCTTCAAATTTTTGGCTCTAGTACATGCCGGTTTTCTCACGATGTTTTCCTTCACCGTTTCAGAGCAGTGGTGATCAAAATAATTTACATAAAGTAAAGCGCCTGCTTGAGTTTAAGCCCACGACCTAAGACACGTAAGTCAGGGCCGTTACCACTCTGCCACCACTGCTCTTTATACCAACCAAAAAAAAATAACCCATAGAAAAATATTATTTGTCTCATTCTTTCATTTGTTCAGATTTCTACAGATGTTTAATACATGTGTCTCAAAGCAAATTAATAATGATAACAGCTACAACTACTATACCAGACGGTAACTGTCCCATTGCAGGGCAAAGTCTTCTTCATGTACAGAGTAGGCACGAGCATCGATCACCACGTCTGGTTAAGATGAGTTGGCGATGAAACCAAATAAAGGCAGATAGTATACTAAGAGTTATAGAACAGTTGGTCGTAAAGTCGTCACAATTTAAGAAGTCCGTTGACGTTTCTCATTTTACATGCCGTGATAACTTTCTACGTAAGAAATTGTAAAATCAAATTCAAAATCCTAGTTAATAACTTTGTTATATATTCACTATAACAACGAGTATCATTCGCAATCATCAAGTTTAATTATTATTAAGGTTTTTTTTTTATACGGGCCTTTTATTTTTTGACAACTTTAGTAACAGATTCACAAAATTGTCCATATCAGTCCTAAATTATATTCTAGTGTATGTATTAAAGATCAAAATTAAATGGTTACATTATATAAAAACCAAACAATTGCACCATAACTAACTACCAAAACTAACTATATAGAACCGGCATTCAATCGACGCAACCAATCGCCTACATCTATTGGCAATTTCCTACACGCAATGCAATTCGCGCCGTATCCTGTCAACTTAGTTGCCGGTAACTCAGTGACTAACTCGGTTGGAGTAGAGTCGGTTGCTCAATATGACAGCGACACAGTTGATCAGTGAATAGACTGTCTTTGTATTTTGCACAATGACGTCTTTGTTAACCATCTGATTAGGTTATTGGTTGAATAAGCACGTTACAGGGAGAAATTGAGTTAGTATTATTAATTTGATTAGACAAAAATTACCGACTTCTAAAGCAAAACACTACAAAGCGAAAAATATTGTTTTTAGAAATCAAAAGTTAATTACCAACTTCTAAAACAAAATACTATAAAGCGATAAATATTGTTTTCCGAAGTCATTGTCGAAAACCGGCTAAGTGTGAGTTGGACTCGCGCACGAAGGGTTCCGTACCATTATCGAAAAAAACGGGCAATAAATCACATTTGTTGTATGGGAGCCCCACTTAAATATTAATTTTATTCTGTTTTTAGTTATAGTATATAGTTTAGATATTTCTTGTTATAGTGGCAACAGAAATACATAATCTGTGAAAAATTCAACAATCTAGCTATCATGGTTCAAAAGATACAGCCTGGTGACAGACAGACAGACGGACCGCGGAGTCTTAATAATAGGGTCCCGTTTTTACCCTTTGGGTACGGAACCTAAAACCGAAAAAAAAATAGGTAACAAAGACACCGACTTCAGAATACGAAGTTATTTTTCGCTTTGCAGTGTTTTGCTTTAGAAGTCCGTTTAATGTTTTTGTTAAAAAGTTATTTATTTTATTCTTTTTAATGTTGGTAGCATGAAAATCATTCTAGCCAGAGTCCATCTCATTTCAATTCCAATAAGCCCAAGCACGACGAGGATACATTGTTTTATTACGGTGTTCCAGTGACTACCTTCCGGCTTCATCGTCAAATCAGATCGATGGTACCATTTTCATCAGTACCATTTATTTATATTGATTGATTAGTTTAGTCTCGCACTGGAACGCCTTGCAGCTATTACACCAATGGAGTACAATCTTAAAATAAACTTACTATAAATCCAGGTTATATAATATGTATTTGTGTCATGATAGTCGCTTAACTATTCGAGATATCTTATACCCATGACATACTTATCAAGGACTTCTAGTGGCCATCTGTGGTCTTCTTTAGCAGTTCCAATTCACTAAATGATACCTTCTGAGTGCAAAAGCTTGCTATGTTATTGAAAATACCAAAAGCGTTCCCTCGGTTCCCATCTCATCATTATATTCTAAATTGATACAGTGGGAGAGAGCCTAACAAAAAAAACAGAATGTATAAATCCGTCTTTATATGACGGAGTTAGGCCTGAACATACATACAGTAAAATTTCCGAATTGAGAACCTCCTCCTTTTTGGGTAGTCGTATAAAAATATACAACATGCATTGTGAAATTTGTTGTGGATCATCATCATTCTCTTTGGCATCCTTGCTTTATCCACTGCTAAGTATTAGCCCTTAAGTGCATTAAAAATCGGCGTCTTAATGTTTGTTTGGCGACAATCTCTGAAGTTATTAAACTCAACAGTATGAACAATTTTTCTTCAGGATCAACCCTGCAATCGCGAAAAAAATTAGTCGTACCATTAATTTTTTTACATAAATCGTCAAAATATAATATAAACTAGCTGATTTTTTCGATGGAAAAATTCTTAATTTACGCTAGACAGCAGAAGTGATTTTCAATATTTCATATTTATACGGTACGTATAGCAAAATTAAATTAATGTTGTGTAGCGCCCCCTACAAATGCTTTCAAAATTGCCAAATTAATTGACAGTTTTGACTGCAAGACACCAATACGTTCAATTTTCATTCAACAGTATCAGCGCCATTTTAAACCTTAACAGTGGAAGTTATACAACGGATGAAACCAGGCGTGAAACTATCGACAATCCACGATACAAGTCGGTACAAGTTAAGTGAATGGCCGGTTTCTGAGGTAAGTATATGCTTATCTCGATTTAAGCATCTGTCACTCTTGATCATCTGCCACTTTAAGTTTTCTGCGATGCTGGGCAAGGTTTGAGCATGGTACAATAAGACATGGTAGTCTCTTCCCGTGACAGCTGGGTCACGTGATTGGCCTATGATTACGTCATCAATAGCGTTGCGGTTCTCAAACTTTTTTTGTGGGGAAAAAGATAAAATAATATTATAGGTACAATTTTTTTATCATTTTTAATAAATCGACATACTTGATACTTTTTTATTTTTTTACTTTGCTTCTATTTTAATTGATTGCATATTATGGTTTTATTTCTTTTCCTTACGCGTAGATATAATGAGATGAGAATGTTGAGAAGGATGTGCGAAGTGACGTGAATGGATGAAGTGAGAAATGAGTATATTAGAGGAAGTTTGAAAGTGGCGCCAGTGACAGAAAAGTTGAAAGCAAACCGTTGCCCTGGTATGGTCATGTGATGAGGAGGGATAAAACGCATGTTAATAAAAAAATTATGCATATTAATGTGGATGGAAGGAGAGGGAGAGGACGGCTAAAGAAAAGATGGATGGACTGTGTGAGGAGTGATATGAAAGAAAAGGGAGTCAGTGATGGCGTGACGGAGGACAGGACGGTATGGAAGAAGAAAATGTGTTGCGCCGAGCCCAAGTGACATGGGGCATAAGCAGGAAGATGATGATGACTCGTAGATAGGTTCTTGTTTGAACTAAACAGAGTAATACCTCATAATGAATTACAAGTCCATGAACAATCCGATTCAAATTGAAAATGAATTTTTCATTGTGCAACGTTTGACCGTGATATTGATTAAATTATTTCTCCATTATATCAGCAACGCTGATCAATTCTTTGCAAGGGTAAATCAGTATTCCTCTTGACACAAAAAAAACCAATCACGGGCATCGCTACAATTTTTTTTTAGCCTGGGGCAATGCTCATGCATGCTATGCTACCACGGGTAGATAGCGCAGTTATGTGGGACTCCAACCCACTAAAACTCCACGGTGTCCTCCTGTGCCGCTTATGGCGCGAACATGGGCACGCGTTAGCACTCTCCGCGAACCCGCCGCGGCTATCCGTCACGGGACCCTCCTTTGGGGTGTACCACCCATCACCAGAACACATTGCACGCCGTGACCACCCCAGGGACTAAACCAGCACATGGGCGCCAGACGGCCCAGTGTATGGCACCCTTGGCCCTCCTGTGACGGGACTGGTCAGTGGCCATGCCACCTATCATTTTTCGGTCGCAGGCGAAAGGGACCTCCCCTGCGGCCCTACCACATCCGGAAGGTAGGTAAAGCGGCGCAACGCAATACCGGCACTCCTCTTTCACCGCGATCTCCAACCCACAGCTGCGATATCGTATGGGACGCTCCATATAATATCGAGCGAGCCTCAGATGCGATGTCGCCTGTTGCCAAGCGGTACCGCAACCTACTTGTTGGCCGCTACGTCGTCGGCTTAATCAGAAAAAGCCCTGACGAGCGGCCCCTCCTCGGGTTCCTATTCGCTTCACCGTGGTTGACCAAGCCACGGCTACTGAGACACGGAACGAAACTACGCCTTAGCTTGTCTGTCGAGTTTTTTATTTGATCTGAGAGCTCCACTGACAAGCTAAGGCATAGTTTCGTTGTACGTGTAATTGAGTATGTATACAGCAAGGTGTAGTTTTAACCGGCGTCACCTTGTTGTTTGCAAAGTTCCATCTTGACTTTTTATTTGATCTGAGATCTAGTTAAACAATGTCTCTGACAAAACAAATGTTGTAAAAGTCACACGCTGCGCCTGTCTGTCTGTATGAACGTGATAAAATGGACCAACTTAATTTAGTTCGGGACGAAAACCCACAAAACTTGACTTGACTAAAATAAGTCAAAACTTAGGTTAGGTTAAGTTCAGTCATACAGCCGTATTGCACAGCTATGCCTTAATTTATGGAATTTGCAACACGTAGATAAATGAAATAATATCTAGAAAGGCACATACCAGTTCTTTTTGTTGAACTTAATTACAATATTGAAGTCACGCATATGGTAGCGTCTCTTCGTTGGGAAAAGAATAAAACCTTATTACACCGCCTTTTATACGTCTGTTTTTACAGTTTAGTACGGAACAATTAACAATTTTTCTTGTGTATCTTTCACAGTTCACGGGTGCACCACAAATGTTTGGGAGCCACAGTATTTTGCTCACCGAGCGAAACAACGCTATAGGTGTGAGCGACAGGACAATAGCGATGAAACGGCGAGTTGTCAGTATGACACTTGTCAATTCGATGTGTTGTCACTGTGTGTGTGATTGAATTACCCGAGCAAAATGCATTTTTAAACTTAATAAAGCAATTAAAACCAATAATTCAATATATAAATTAAATTAACACCAAATATATGAATCACATGAGTTACAAATTGATAAGTTAGTTAAAAATTTATTTTATTTTCATTAACTACATGAGAAGGTACCAAAATTTTCTGAAAAGGGCAATCAATGGTAACACTTATCGTGACGTGGCTTAGGCCATCCTGTAAAGAGAATACCAGGCGAAGTATATTATTATACCATGGGTTTGAGTATACGTAGTCAAGTCATGCCAAAGTATACCTTATGTCAGACAAACAACCTTCATTGACTTTCATTTGGGTTTCACAACTGAGAAAAACAAATTTGATCATTCTCAAATCGTCAAACCGTTGTCAACGTTACGTAATCAGTGTAGACAGATCGGCGACTGATCACCATTTAGGCTACCTTAAAAAAAAACCAGGGGCTATTTTAGGCGATTTCGGAATGAGAATGTCTAATCCTCAGGAATGATGAAAATAACTGCAAATCAAAATGCTTTTAACAGTTTGTCACTTTTTTCATTATACTTCATTCGCGACAACACAGGAAAATAAAAGAAATGCTGAAAAATGTTTTATGAGGAACCGATAATGAATATTGTGTCAAACGCATTAAAGTTGATATAAGCTTCTAGGGTGTTCAAGTTAACAATGGAAATTTACCTTTCGTAGACTGTTTCTTGGTTTTAGTGAATAGTGGTCGTCTTGAGTTTTTTATAAATGTAAAAACGAAATTTTCGGCGACTTGGGGCTTGTCAAATCTGGCTACACTGGTTACATTTGGCAGTTGATAGTTGACAAGCCCTTGCTTAAACGTTAATCAAGCGAAATAAATACAAAATAATATATAAGAACATATAAAACGAGTGATGAAGATACATCCTTGTCTTCCTTAGAGATGCCTCAACGATGACCGATGCGTGGCAGAAGAGTGTTCGACCTTAATTATCGAAATCATTAGATTGTATGCAATTATTTCACGCCTGATAGATCTCAGATGCTCGAAGAACGGATGGTCGATGGGGCTGAAAAGTTCTAGAGTGGCGAACGCGTGGCGGAATACGTAGCAGGAGGGAAGCCTCTGTAGACCACGGATGTAGGTTCCGATGACCTGGTTGAGCTCGCGGAAATCCGATGTATGTAAGACGCACTGAACCGGTTGATGTAGTGACGCTTGGAGAAGGTCTGTATCCTGCAGTCTTTCGGCAGAAATGATGATAATGATGAGTGAGATCTTCAACAAAAATATTTCAGTTTCGCCAGTGGCTTTTCCTGCGTGAAAACCGAGAGTTATCCAACAGGAACTATGTGAAAAATGAAGATGGACCGGTCATATGATTCGCGATAACCAAAGGAAATGGAGAAAATCAGTGACAAACCGATACCCAAGAGATGGCCAAAGTAGCCGTAGAAGATAGTGTCAGAAATGGCAATGGGGAATGGGAAAGACTGATGGTCCAAGATGTAGGCACAAAATGTAAGCGATGGCGCGCTGTGGTGTTGACGAGTAGCTCAGGAGAGACCCCAGTGGAAACTGTATGTGGAAGCCAATGCCGAGAGGCACACTGAGATTAGGGACTTTTTATAAACTACATATAAAGATGTATTGTATAGACTACAGTTTTATATCTCTGATTTCAGAATAAAAGTCTTTGTTATTCCGTTTATTTATCTATTTTTTTATTATTAAATCATTTTATTATTAGTCATTGTGTAATTGTATTCCAAATTATATACTACCAAATACCTTCAACCATTGAGGTGTGATTAACAAATATCCAAACATACAGACTTTCGTACCTATATAAAATATTAGTAGGATCCACAAGACAAGAAAAGGTTACAATGATAAAAATGTGTACAGAATTTGGCTTTTGTATGATACGTTTTTGGTATCACTACAATAAAGATGATAAAAACATCATGATTAGTCTTATTTATTTATTATTTTACAAAATAAGTAGGCAGATATTATATTGTTCGGTAACACATAATTAAACACAGTCCTCCTTCATAATATCCGACATATATCCAACAGCACCGACCCTGGCTAATATTGTTTTCCTTCGAAGGCTCTTCGATGCCTAGCAAAGCCTTGTCTTGAAAACCCAGGTCACTCATTAAAAATGTCATCACAAAAGTCCACATTTGTTGGTAAATCACAATTGCAATCAGATCCCAATGCAGATGCACGAATTCTGTGTGTGTCGGTTCTGTTCCCTCTTGAGAGATCTTGCGAAATTCTGAGTAAAGTATTCTGTAGTTCTATGAGGTATCACAAGAACCAGCAACTGCTCACTCTGACTCTCTTGGATCCCGCTACGAAATTAATCAGAAAATAATAGTGGAGGAGTAGAAAAAAAGAACACATATTTCCAATTCCCTCCATATCAAGCAGGAGACAGCAAACAAGGCCAATAGGCACAAAGGGTCATTTACAACTGGGATAAGCCCAGTTATAGCATTAATATTAATGGGTCCTAACATTGTGAGCTGTTATATTTGATGCCAATAATAAATAGGTTTGGCAAAAACGCACGGAATTTCGTTCTAGTTTCCGCGAGATCAGTATAGTAAACATCTCCTGATGCAGCCTGTACATTATTTAACATAGTATTGCATTCATTCTGCCAAAGAATACACTCCCACAAGATATGATGTGCAACACAGTGATCCACCTCCAGCCACGTCCTGGCCAGCCGCACGCGAACGGATGGAAAGAATTGGTGAAGGTGTCGGCCCTTGATGGAATTATCCCACTTTTTTTTTTTTTGGTCAATCATCCAATGACTTCTCCCGCTCTGGGTGAAGCAGGTGGGTGTGTCAGACTTTTAGTGACTATAACCCACCCGTGTTCCTTCATTTGCTTGAGCTAGGGCCGCGGTAACTCTTTTTTCAAATTTATCCGCGACCCAGACAGGCATCGGCCCTAGCGGACCCCGTCAGTTATTGCTGACATCTCTTTGAGGCGAGTATTCTAATACTAACGTACTTTTTATAGTTGAATAAAATTTATATTATTAAATTTTATGCAATCTTGTGATGTCTTAGATTTCTTATGAAAAATGGAACGTAAGGGTGAAAGAAAAAGTGAATGGAACTTTGACAGGTCTATACTTATGTAGGTACTTAACTGATCTAGGTAGATTCTCAATTGTGAAACGTAAAATACTCAAACGCTTCCTAAATTATTTGACAATACTCAACGGATTATTGCTGCTATACTAAACTCAGAAACCGGCCCTGAAATATACTAATGTCGGACTAACATTGAGCAATAAAGTTTCGGTAACCGCATTATTTGGGACCTTATGATAAATATAACGTTTACACATGTTATGTCAAGACGAGATAGTTTAGTCAGAATATTTTAGTTCGACACTTGCAACCGCTTATCGGTAAATGCAGCATTGGAAGGCCTACAAGGTGAACCGATGACCTGTGGCTTTTGACCAGGGCTCACAAATAACTTTCATTTGGGGTCCGTTTCTTAAAATAATATGAACATCGCGGTCCATAAGGTTTAAAGCCACCTACCCTCCCTTTACATCGTCACGTGTATTTACTTTGTTAAAACTGAAATATTAAACTTCACATCACATCATCAGCCTTTTTAATGTTCCCACTGCTGGGACACAGGCCTCCTCTCATAGAGGGAGTGGGCTATAATCCACCACGCGGGCCCAGTGCTGATTAGTAGATGTCACATGTGTTTGAATTTTTGGTTCTAGGACATGCCGGTTTCCTCATGATGTTTTTCTTATTACACAAAGTAAAGCGCCTGCTCGGGTTCGAACCCATGACCTACAACTTGTAAGTCGGGACCGTAACCACTGTGCCACCACTGCTCTCCTATATATATATTATATAAACTTAAAATATGTATATGTATTGTATGTATAGATACAATATCAATGCAAATTTTGATGAGATGATTCATCCGTTGTCGAATTAACGGCAATAAAGACAAAGCGCGGGATTAATTATTAAATTATTAACTCAAGTATTGCGATTCCGATATTTTTTCACTTGCAGAAAGCTGTACAGCTGAGTATCATAGGCTACTTTTTGTAAGAGCATCGCCACATGTTATGTATTGTTTTAGTTTTTACCTGAACAAGCATTTGGTAATTCGCCGATTACTTGTGTACATTCGCTGACTAGGCTATCGCGCCCATCACTAGTAACCTACTTTTTGTATTATATAATTTAATGTTTTTAACTAATAAACGTCAATCATTTACGGACACATAACAGTGATTTTATTTCCTGTACACATCCCGTGTGATTCGTCCACCTACATACCACATCTCAGTGTACGGAGTTACTGCCCGTACATTTTTGGTCCTTCGAGCCGGATCATCAGTACTGGAGCAAACAGTCCTGCAAGTCGCGCAGGTACGAAGTGTTTCAATTTACGATAGCGAATCGGTTTGGCTGGTCTTCCACAAGCGGATCGCCCCAGTCAGATTGAGAAGGCGCACAATATCATACGGCGAAATCCCTTGGGACTCTGCGATCGCTACAGGAAACATCAACATTTGGTGATTCGGGAACAATTACTACATCCTAACAATTCAACAGTGAAGTCAACCGAGCTAACGTCCATCAACAATACAGATGCATACTACAACTATGGACGCTAGACAACAAGAACTTCTCAAGCGGCAGGGAATCATTGCCGAGGGCATTAGGAAAATTGGTGTCAACTTCGGATGACCGCAAGCAACATACATCAGGGGTAGACTAGATAGTCTACCCCTGATGTATGTTGCGTTCTTGCGGTCAGGGCCATCCTATCCAAACTCGTTCCAGTGCGCCTGGAGGGTATCTACCCTCCAGGCGCACTGGAACGAGTTCAAGATGAACCATGGCGTGCTACAGGGCGCCACAGACCGGACCGACAAATACTACACTACAAAAGTATATGATTGGGTCAAGACGGAATACTCAGGCATACAACATAAGCTGCAAACATGGCCTACCTACACTGCGGAACCCGTGAGTCACAAAAGTGACATACCAGAATTCTCTGGCAGTTACACACAATGGCCGACATTCCACGATCTATACACTGCGGCTATTCACAACAGCCCTTTCCTCTCGAAGGGGCACAAGATGCAACACCTGAAAGGGAAGTTAAAAGGGGAGGCTGAGCGCCTACTGCAACATTTGGCTGTTTCCGAAAGCTACTACGACTCTTGCTGGGAAATCCTCCACCATAGGTATAACAACTTGGAGCTGCTCTTTACCAAACAAATGCACGTTTGATGAGTCAACAACCACAACTCAACTGTGTCGGGAATCGGAACATCTGCCAGCCAGAGCAACGGAACCGTTCAGTTGGACTGTGAGTCCCTTTACGGAGATTACCAGTTTTCGACGCCGGCACTAATGATGGAAAAACTACTCAACAATCTACCTAATTACTCCTTCGAAAAACAAGATTGGCCCCACATAGAAAATATTAACCTGGCCGACCCACAATACAACTTATCAAGGCCGATTGAGATTCTACTTGATGCCGGAGTATATGCCGACATAGTCATGAGCAGCATCATTCGAGGAAGCATATACGCACCAATAGCACAACAAACCAAGCTTGGGTGGGTACTAGTTGGAAACACAAATACGTTCAACTGCCATGCCGTGGTAGACACTAACGACATCTCTCGCTTTTGGGAAACAGAAGAGATAATATCCACTTAAGGATCTGTATCCATTTACAAGTCACCGACTTGTCTAAGTAGGATACAGATCCTAAATAGTGTAATGGAAATCGTTCACATTATCAAAAACATCGCTCTGTGTATTTAAATTAAAAAATAAATTTTATTCTTTCTATAAATATTGCCTTAATTTTAATAGTTACACTCTAAATGAGTAGTTATAGCAGTGACAGTGTTATCTAAGTAAATCAGTATATATTGGCTATTTTGGATATACTGGTTATGGCGGTGTCAGTGTGATGTGACATCAACTTCATCAGTAAGACTAAGGACCTCCATCAGTCTAAACACCATCTAATCAGGTTGGCTATAAATAAACACTGTACAACAAGTCGATAGTAAACCACAAAATATGACACACCGCCCCACAACAACAAAATCATATCTTAATTGAACGGTTGAAAATTCAAAGACAGATTTTTTTCAACGTAAACAAAGAACGGGTGACTCATAACCAATCGCCAATTGGCACACTGACTTGACAGGACATACTACGTTTGGAAACTTGACTTTCTATATTTGAATACCTGCATTTTGAGATTACGTTCCATTACACACAGTTTTCATAAGACTAAACTATCAGACTAGTAATTAATTAAAAATGGAGGATTGTACCAACATCATCTATCGAAAAATTCATCGAACTAGTTCACTAAACGATCTCACCAAAGATAGTTCGGTGCTTTTTGATACGACTATGATTAGTCTACCAAACACATCTTTAAATTCAAGTCAAACTGTAATTGACTTGAACGATAAAATCAAACAATTATCGGATGACTTGACAATAGCGCACCACGAAATCGAAAATCTCAACACGGAAAACTTTCGGTTGAAGATTTGCAAAAATATGTGAAAGTCATAGATACCTACTAAAGTTTAAATATTATGGACAACAAAAATGGTACACCTGGATCTGGACAAAAACGCAAACAAAATCAAAAAATCATTACAACGCCAGCTTCAAAGAACAAGCAAACGATGACGTCCCCACCGGTACATTTAATTAATGATACTACCCACATATCGAAAATAACGAAAGTAATTTCAACTACCCCTCGAAATAAAAATATAGGTATCCAAGGAGAGAAAATTAGATCGTGTGCTGGAAAAAACATGCCATATATAATCACTCCACCACAACAAACAGAGTCGGCAAACACTGCACACTTTAAATCTCAAATGGACAAACCGGTGCATAAGAAATCAAAATTATGCATTATAAGTAGCAACAACACTAATAATGTACTATCACTTGCTGAAACCACATTTGCTGACACTCAAATATGTCACTTCCGTTTGCCTAATGCTGGAATCAAAAATCTGTTATGCAACATCACTATGAAAATAGCCGACTACTCTAGAGATGACTACTGCATAATTTTCATTGGAGACGAAGATTTTGGACGAACAAAGAATTATCTTGACATAACTATTTACATTAGAGAGACGTTACTGAATGTTCAACATACTAATATTATAATTTGCCTGCGGACTTACAAAAATGCCCCTGCGACTATAATGTCACACGAATTGAAACTTTTAATAACTTGTTATATCTTGACATTTATACTCATAAATATGCTACACTGTTTGACACTAACCTAGATTTGACATTTGATCGCACTATGTTTAAAAATAATGGAACAATTAATTACTATGGCATGATGAACATTTTCGACAATCTAAAATATTATGTTAAAAATACCGTCAATCAGGAACACAACGACAATTTTTCCCCAATGTTTTTTCGTGGAAGAACAGCCCACGCTGCTGTATACAGACATCAATATTTTCCATAAGAATCTCTGTGGGATTAATAATAAAAAAGATGACCTTGAAATTTATGTAGGCGATTCACCAAAAAATCTCGATTTCTTATGCATATCCGAACATTTTCTAAATGATACTGTAGCAAAACAATTCAATTTTATGAATTACAGGATGGGGTCTAACAACACTAGACTTAAAAAAATAGAGGAGGTTCGATGATCTTAACACTTGACCATAGAATCGTGGATGAAATTCAAGTTAGTAAGCAATTATATAAAACCGATTGTTTCGAAGTATGTGGAGTCAAAGATATTGAGACTAATTTATGTGTTGTTTGTTGTTATAGGACTCCTACAAACGTTAATTTTGGTAACTTTATGGATAGGCTGGAAAGCCTGTTACAGCACTTTCTCGAGAAAATGTGTATAATTTGTGGTGACTTCAATATTAATGTGTTAAAAGATGACTTAAGGCATAATTATTTTTATCGTTATTAACGTACTATAACTTCAGATATCTAATTAAATCCCCCACCTTCAAAAGAAACAAATCAGAATCTTGTATAGATAATATTTTAACTAACCTTCCTGACAGTCTCATAGACAGCACAAATGTTGATCACAATGGGCTATCAGACGGACATGCGGGTCTATTCTGTACACTACGTCTAGAAAGAGTTGAATATAAGAAGCAGGCAAACTACGTAAATCTTTATAGAAGGAAATATAATGACGAGCACATAAGTAATTTTAGGAAAAAGATATTAGAGACTAACTGGAGCACAGGTATCAACACATTTATTAGTAAATTCAAAGAAATGCACTCTTCTAGCTATAAAAAGAAAAAAGTGAGGGTTAAAGTTAAAAGAACTAAAGGTTCCATATGGATTACAAACGGCATAAGGATAGCTAGCAAAGTTAAACGGTTCCTTAACACAGTTGATAAGACACAATGCGACAATTCGGTTATTGAATATCGAAATAGGTACATTAGAACGTATAAAAAAGTATTAAGTTGTGCAAAAAGAAATTGTGTAAGAAAACAAATAGAGATGGCATCAGATTCTAATAGGATGATCTGGAAAATAATCAAATTATGCTTAAAATTGAAAATACAATTATTAATAATACTTTAGATGTGGCTAACATTTTTTCAAAAAGGTTCGATAATAATGTCCGTCTAAAAGCGTGTGACCAAAAACTGGCCATAACATATCAAATAGAAAGTGTCAGTAGATTAGACTCTAACACGAGGTTTGATGCAGCCACACCCTTAGAAATTTACAACATGGTCAATAAGATGGTCAATAAATCGTCTACTGGCTATGACGATATTCCTCTGACTATTATTAAGGATAACATTGACGTACTGGCGACCCCACTAGCACCGTTCTATAATGAGTGTATTGAGGAAGGCCTGTTTCCTGATCAGCTTAAGATAGCTCGAGTACTTCCAATTTTTAAGAAGGGTTCGAAAACGGATCCTGGCAACTACAGGCCGATTTCCTTATTGCCTATATTGTCAAAGATCTTTGAAAAAATAATGAAGGATCTTAAATCCTATGCCGTGCATATTAACGTGTTTCATGGCTCATGAAACACGTTAATATGCACGGCATTTTAAATGCTTGCCAATTTGGGTACCAAAAATGTTTAGGTACCAGTGATGCTATTGAATTTGAAATTGAAATTGCCATTAATTAATGAGGTTGTCTCCAACTTGAATGACAAGCGTAAGGTGGCAGGTGTATTTCTTGATCTTAGCTCTGCCTTCGATACAGTAGATCATAACATCTTGCTGGATAAGCTAGAACACTATGGCATACGGGACAACGTATTAAAGCTCTTCACATCTTACTTGCATAATAGGCGACAGTATGTAGAGATTAAGTCGGTAGTGCATGGAGAAGAAAAAGTATCCAATTCTAATCTAATGTCTGTTTCTCGTGGTGACCCTCAGGGATCTGTTCTGGGCCCAGTTTTCTTCATCTTATTCTTGAATGACTTAATTGAGTACATGAAAAAACGTATTTCTGAAACAACTTTAATTATCTTTGCAGATGACACCAATGCAATAGTCTCTGCAGATAATTTAAAAGATCAAGAAGCTAAACTTAATACTATATTAAACGTTTTTGAACACTGGTTTGGCACAAATAATTTAAAACTTAATGCTGATAAAATAAAATGTGTGTTATTCAAGTCGAACGTCCGAAAAAATGCTAGTATTGAGGTTATATCCTGTGGTAACAAAGTCGAAGTGGTTGACCATGTTAAATTCTTAGGTGTTCACATTGACGCATTGTTAAACTGCAAGGTTGAAACATCGTCTGTAACAAAGTCTGTTAGATCGGCTTGCTATACCGGAAAGAGTTACCTAACATGATCCAACCGAAATTATACGTGGTTCAACACAGTCCCAGATACCAATCAGTTTTCCTATATAATAAGTTACCCTTAGAATTTAAAAGTATAAATAGCGCTAACTTGTTTAAAAACAAGCTCAAAACATATCTATTGAGAAAGGGCTATTACAGTGTCGATGACACAGTGTTCCTGGATGACAAATGACAACTATAGCGACAATCAAAATTAATTGAAATTGAATATGGATTATTGATATTGTCTTAATTGAATTTACTTATTCTGGTTCCACTGTAGTGACTCATCAGGCTCGGTGCGAACAGGATGCTACTGGTGACATCAACGCAACTTCCCGAACTAACCGCCCACAACTGCGGCAGAATATCAGGATTGGGACATGGAATGTCCGGGGCATGCTTCAACCCGGAAAAGTGGAGATCATAGGCAATGAGCAAAAGTGTTACCACCTGGATATCCTAGGGATTACAGAAACCCACATGAGAGGCTCAGGTTTCTATGCCACCGCTTCTGGACATACCATTTACTTTTCCGGACCAGAGAGCGCAAGTAAAAATGGAGTGGGCGTCAGTGTGTCTCCACTTATCAACAAGTCTGTCCTCGGATACAATCAAGTAAGTGACCGGATAATGACTATGCGAATTAACACAAAACCATGTCGCATGATCCTGGTCGTAGTGTATGCACCGACTTCTCAGTCATCTGAAGCAGAGGTTGAGGGTTTTTATAGACAGCTAGAGGACACTATTAAAAGCTGCCCTAGAAGAGACATCACTCTTTTGATGGGAGACCTGAACGCAAAGATCGGTTCAACAAATCGGGAGGACCATCTAAGAGAAGTAGTAGGCAAGTATGGTTTTGGGGATAGGAATGATAGAGGTGAGGTGTGGCTGCAATTTTGCGCGGAGAACTCTCTCACTATCATGAACACCTGTTTCCAGAACCACCCAAGACGTCTCTATACTTGGGTGATGCTAGGAGATCGCTTCAGAAATCAGATCGACTATATTGCAGTCGCAAAGCGATGGAGATCCTGCATAACCAACACCAAGACATACCCTAGTGCCGACTGCAGAAGTGATCACAAGCTTTTGGTGGCAGAAGCGACCATCAAACTAAAGAAGTGTCCGAGAACCTCAGTCAAGCAGCAAAATCGACCCTCCCAGCCGACACTCTCCGCTTTTAAAGCAAATTTCAGCGGTAAAGCCGCAAAGTTTGATGTGGACCCCAGTGCTGACATAGACAAACTGGACTAGAGTAAAACAGATGATACGCCAATTTCGGTCAGAAGTCAAAAGTCAGGACACTGAACGTCCAAAGAAGACGTGGATTACTGACGACACATAGACGGCGATCAAGGAGAGGAAACACCTGCTGACAGCCAGAGACGACCCCGACCGAGCTCAATATCAGCTCCTATCAGCAAGGGTTCAGCGTTTATGCCGCAGAGATTACAACCAATATCTTAACTCAATATGCCAGGACATTGAGGAACACGCGCAGTCTCTGCATACAAGAGATCTATTTCAGAAATTGAAGAGTATTACCCGGGAGTTCAGGCCTACGACCTGGGCTATTGAAAATGAACAGGGGACCTTACTGACGGAAATAGACCAGGTCACGGAGAGATGGCGTTTGTACTGCGAGAGCCTATATAAGGACACGAGGAGATCTGATGAGCCGGTAACCCAGATGGAAAACCTCCTAGCGCCAGAGATCCTGGAATCCGAAGTGGAAAGTGCGCTGAAAAAGCTGAAGCCTAATAAATCAGCTGGAGGAGACAGCATCTTCGCCGAAGAGCTGAAAAGTCTTGGAGACAAAGGTGTTAGGCTTTTACGGGATTTATGTAACCAGCTATGGAGAACGGGTAAATGGCCTAAGAACTGGAAGGAGTCTCTCTTGATACCATTGCACAAGAAATGGTCAACAAGGAATTGCGGGTACTACCGGACGGTCGCACTCATATCCCACGCTAGCAAGATAATGCTCTACATAATTAACGGACGGCTCCAATCTTACCTACAGCGACAAATACCAAGTGAGCAGGCTGGTTTTGTAAAGGGTCGAGGCACAAGAGAGCAAATTGTGAATATGAGGCAAATGATAGAGAAGAGCCGCGAGTTTAATGTGCCAATGCTCTTGTGCTTTATAGACTACTCCAAGGCGTTTGATTGTGTGAGGTGGGACTGCCTGTGGAGTATACTCAAGGAAATGGGAGTACCCTCGCACTTGACAGCACTGATTGCAAACCTGTACGAAGATGGAGAGTCGATGGTTAGAGTCAATAATGTGGTGTAGGGACTTTTCAAGCCAGAAAAAGGAGTACGGCAAGGATGTATTCTGTCCCCTCTTCTTTTCAACATATATGGCGAATACATAATGAGGAAAGCCTTAGAAGAGTGGGAGGGAGGCATCGCGGTAGGTGGCAACAAAATCAGCAATCTCGGTACGCAGATGATACCACTTTGTTTCCATCCTCAGAGCGCGAACTCGCGGAACTATTTGCTAGAGTGGAGCGTGAAAGCGAAATGGTAGGATTGTCGATTAACAAATCTAAAACCAAAGTGATGATCATCGACCGAGCTGGACTAATCGCACGCACGGGAGAACTTGCGGATCTGGAGTTTGTGAGTGAATTTGTGTACCAGGGCTCCATGATCAGTGATCGGGGAGGCTGCGACGGGGAGATTCGGAGGCGTACGCAGATGGCCAAGGCTGCTACGAGCAAGATGTCGAGGATATGGCAGAATAGAAATGTCTCCAACAACACAAAGAAGAGACTCGTGAGAACTCTAGTATTCTCGATATTTCTTTACGGCTCGGAATCTTGGGCAATTCGCACGGTGGATCGAAAAAAGATAGAGGCTTTTGAGATATGGTGCTGGAGAAGAATGTTGCGCATATCATGGATAGCCAAGCGCACGAATAAGTCCATTCTCGACCAGTTGAACATCAAAACCAGACTCTCCACGATCTGCTACCAACGAGTCCTAAGTTACTTTGGTCACATCGCCCGGAGACAGCCAGACAACCTGGAAAAACTGGTTGTAGTGGGAAAGGTGGATGGAAAAAGACCACGCGGACATTCACCTAATCGCTGGTCTGACCAGATCAGGGCCATTACGGGACTCACTGTGACCAGTGCTATGAGAAGAGCCGAAGACAGGATGGCTTGAAAGCGGCTCGTCGTTGACTCCGTCAAGGCTTTTCAAGACGGGCACGACCTTCAGAAGACAATGACTAAGCAGAAAAATTGAATTTAAATTTTGCTATTCTGTGACATTAATATACTTTTATAATTTTACCTTTGACATTGTATTTTTTTTATCTTTAATTGACGAGAACTGATTTAACATGGATTATCAATTTGGATTTGTGAAGGTATTTGCTACACAAATATTTAATTTATTATATTTACAGTATTTTTTTTATCACTGGCATATTTTTTTTTGTCGTTGACTGAATTGCAAACGTAATTTGGAGTATTATTGATTTTTAAATTGTTTTTTGTATGTGACATATTGATTGATATTTCATAATAATCATTGTATTTTTTTCCTTATCTCTGACATTTTATTTTATTTTTAGTTGACTGTATTTAATTTAATATGAAATGTGGATTATCATTATTTTCGAATTTGTTTTTGTATGTTTGACATATTAGTGGTCTATTTATAATTATTATTGAATTTCTATCCTTGACATTCTATTAAATTATTCATAAATTATTATTGTTATTTAAAGTTATTGTTATTTAAAGGTATTTTTTTTTAAATTTAATTGTAATCTATTGTAATGTTTTATTGGTGTTTAAACTTACCAAAAATTTCGACACAATGTATTTTGTTAAGAAATAAATGACTTATGACTTATTAGACGACAAGTCCATGAGTGTCGAAGAGGAGTACTGCGAGAGGCTTTATACCGACACAACAAAAATACTAGAAGATGGGCGCTACGAAGTTAGAATCCCCATGAAGACCAACTTCGAACAAGGTTTGGGACAATCAAAGCCTCAAGCAGTCGTGCAATTCAAACAGCTGGAAAAACGTTTGGACAGAGACGAAAACCTCGCTTCAAGTTACAAGGCTTTTATCGATGAATATAAAGCTCTACAACATATGAAAAAGTGCACAGAGCCAGACCAGTAATGAGACCTGATTCAACTACAACCAAACTCCGAGTGGTGTTTAATGCATTAGCAACCACTAGCACAGGACACAGTCTAAACCAATTGATGGAATGCGAGCCTAACATACAACAAAACTTACAAGCTATAATTCTACAATGGAGAGCGTTTGAATACGTGTACACAGCGGATATTGAGAAATTCTACCGACAAATACGTATTCAGGAAAAAGACTAACAGTTGCAAAAAATTGTGGGGCGAGATTCAGTCACAGAGCCGTTACAAGAGCTACAATTGACTACAGTAACATATGGCACCAAGTCCGCACCCTTCCTGGCAATACGAATAATAAAGCAATTAGTCAAGGATGACGGCGAACAGTACCCTTTGGCAGCGGCTATACTCTCCAATCAACTGTACGTGGACGACTTACTAGGCGGATGTCACGACTTCATAACAGCACACAAAGCTCAAGGTGAACTAATATCAATGCCGAAAGGCGGTGGGTTCAACTAACGAAAGTGGGCTAGCAACACAATGCGTATACTCGCAGGCTTGCCAGATGAATTGATAAGCCAAAAAATGTTCGATTTCAAGGACGCAGACTCAAACAAAACGCTAAGCATTACTTGGAACCCGCGCACGGATCAGTTTACCTACAAACACCTATTTACCTAAAAACGCACACTGCTGTCGGTTATATCAAAACTGTACGACCCACTTGGCTGGCTAGCACTGGTTACAGTGAAATCCAAGCTAATTTTTCAACAAGCTTGGTCAGCAACAATGAACTGGGATAATCTACTCCCACCAAATATACAACAAGAATGGGAGAATCTCCGCAATCAGTTCGCACACACACACGACATAACCATACCACGCTGGATGGGCAACACCCAATAACTTCATGGCTTCTGTGATGCGTCTGAAAAGGCGGATGCGTCATATATTGCAAGTCCACAGATAGAGAAGGCCGACAGTTGATCAGGCTATTAGCAGCTAAAACAAAATTAACCCCACAGAAAAATTCAACTTCTCTGCCTCGACTGGAGTTATGTGGAGCAGTACTACAAGCTCGACTGATCATAAAAGTTGAAGACTCGATCAACACGCAGACAGTCACCATACATAGCTGGACTCCATGGTGGTACTTGGCTGGCTACAGGGTGACGTGGGTCGGTGGAAAAGTTTCGTAACCGACAGAGTTACACAAATAACACAAATAACTCCATCCAACGCCTGGAAACAAGTCAAGTCCGAAGACAATCCTGCAGACTGCGCAAGCAGAGGAATTTCACCATCCGACTTAATAAGTCACGAACTGTGGTGGAACACCCCTTCCTGGCTTCAAAACAACAGCATACCCAAGCAAGGAATTTTTACTACGAACGAAGAGCAAAGGAAACGAGGTCAAACTTGCGCAATACAAACAACATACGCACAACTCATCGAGCAACTACTGCAAAAATACAGTTCAATAACTTATGCAACCCGAGTCATAAGCTGGATCTTACGATTCATACACAACTCACGTTACGCAACAAGAGCCAAACGCTTATCACACTTAACTACAGAAGACATAGTGCTGACTCAAAACCTACTCGTAACAACTGCACAGAACAACACCTTTGGCGATGATATAGTGTACCTATACAAATATAACAAGGTACGGGCCGCAAGCAAACTTTTGAGTTTGAACCCAATACTAGACGCACAAGGCATTCTTCGAGTGGGAGGAAGACTTGAGCATGCCAAGTTAAACAACTCCCAAAAACATCCGATAATTTTATCAAACAACCATAAGCTACCAGAACTCTTGATTGACCAAGCCCTCAAGAACACACTCCACGGCGGTGGCAGGCTTACTTTAGGACACCTTCGTAACAAATATTGGATACTTGGCGGCATGAAACCAATCAAGAAGCAACTTAACAAATGTGTCACCTGTCATCGCTACAAAACGCAACGCAGCAAATGGCAGACTTACCAACGCCTCGAGTTTCACCTTCACGGCTATGCACACATACAGGCGTGGATTTCACAGGACACGTTGAAATAAAGGCTAATAAAGGCCGCGGCATTAAAACAGTTAAGGCCTACATTGCGACCTTCATTTGCCTATGCACAAAGGCCATCCACCTTGAACTGGTGTCAGATCTCAGCACTGTAACATTTCTCGCAGCATTGAAGCAGCTATGCGCACGACGAGGAACGCCAAAACAGGTCTACAGCGACAATGGAACAAACTTCGTCGGAGCAGCCAGAGCACTAGCCAAAGAACGCCAGGAGGCAATGCAGCTTCTAGTCAACGAAGACCTTATCACCAAAACTTCTGAGTGTGGCATTGAATGGCACTTTAACGCCCCATCTTGGCCAACAGTGGGAGGTTAGTGTGAAGCTGCAGTCAAGAGTATGAAACACCACCTTAAACGCGTTCTTGATGAACAAAAACTTACGTACGAAGAATTCACTACTTTGCTAGTCCAAATTGAAGCCTGCCTCAACTCGAGGCCATTTGTGGCTCTAACAAACGACCTGAACGACATCGATTACTTGACACCAGGCCACTTCTTAATCGGTGGACCGGTACTGGCACCTCCGTTGACGTCAGAGGGTGATAACTGCCAGTTAACTTTAAGATGGCGCTTAAAAGAAAATATGTACAAGGAACTTTGGAAAAGATGGTCCAAAGATTACCTACAAACTTTAGAACTACGAGGAAAATGGCAAACCCCAACACACAACATTGCAGTGGATGACGTCGTCCTTATAAAGGAAGAACAAGTGGATCCAGCCAGATGGTTACTAGGACGAGTTGTAAAGACGCATCCTGGACCTGATAACTTAGTACGAGTCGTCACGCTCAAGACTAAATCCAGCATAATGAAGAGGCCCGTAACAAAATTGTCCCGGTTACCCATTGAAACAGGGAATAAAACTGAAAAATAAAACAACACAATCCACGGACAATAAATAAACAGAGGCGACTTCCTCAACATTACAAGGACCCCGTCGGGTGAGCCCTAGACAGGAACGGAAGGGTGTTTCGAATTGTAACGTCCTCAAGTACCTAAGCACGTTACTAGTACTCATGGTTACGTGTGTGACACCGTCCATGCAACAACTCGTCAATGTCACAACCCTCGACCCTACCCGTCTTGTATACTTTGACAAAGCAGCAGACCTACAGATAATACAAGCCGAATGGAGACTGGTGGTTTATTTCAACATGACGAGTTTCTGGAAGTTCATTTCGGTCGTCGAACAATACGTTCAGCAACTACACGGACTTTGTCAACGAAACATAGCGTACTTAACTATAACCACACAATTCGGGCACGAGTCAAACGAGCTCAAACACTACAACGAAGTACTACAATCTGAACACGGAAGACGCAGTAAGCGAGGTCTCATTAACGGAATTGGGAACATTGGCAACTCTCTCTTCGGTGTACTTGATGACAAATTTTCCGATAAATACAACAACGACATCAAACTATTGTACAGTAACGAAGACCACTTGTTTAATCTGTACAAACAACATACTTCAATAATCGAAGAGGAGTATAGAGGAACGAGCAAGTAATGAATCGTCAGTTCATCGTCATCAGCAAAAGTCTCAGAGAATCGCTGCAACAACTGAAAACAGAACAAGATCAAGCAACCTTCCTCACTGCTACTGCACTTGCCGCAAACATGATGGTAGCAAACTTGCGGAGAATACAAGATATTATGCTAATCGACCTAGTTACAGATCTTCGCCACGGCAAAGTCGACACTCACTTGCTGAAACCTGATGCATTCGAAAAACAGTTGAACATTATATCAGGACAAGTCCCAAAAGGATTGTCTCTACCCTGCTTAAACAAGTTTAAGTGTATACGGGAAATGTATAAGCTAGCAAGTGTGCAAGGGAAACTAATCGAAGAATTTATTATTTTCGAAGTAAAATCCCTTTAGTAGTAGACATACAATATGAACTAACCGAAGTCATCCCAATCCACCACATAAAGGGAGCCTCTATGATTAACATAATACCAACAACGAAATACATAGCCGTGATCTTGAAAATGGACATGATGATACCGCTGGACCAACAACATCTTTCGTCATGCACACAAGTAAATACAAATCAACTGCTACTATGCAACCTTGACTTACCTATATATGGTATCAAAACAGCCACAAAAATGTGCGAAGCTGACATCATAAACAATCGAGGAGTATCAAATTGCCACACTGAGGTATCAAGTTGCAACAATGAATGGAAAAATCTACACGGCAAGGGGGCTTGGTTGTTTACGTGTTGCGAGGAATGCACTGTACGCATTTTATGTCCAGCTGGAATTACGTAACAAACACTACGTAATACAGGCACAATCACCTTAGCGACAGGTTGCATGATGCGCAGCGATAAACACCTGATTGATTCGCACTACAATATGCAAAGCACTATGGAATTAGGAAATGAGCAAGAGATCTACATACCAGAGATAAACCTAAACGACCTATTAATAAGCAATAGTCAACTTACGAACATAACAAACGTGGAGATAGAAAGAGAAAGATTGAACTTGTCAAAGAACAACAGGACATCCAAATGGTTAAATCTGTGGATGCGGAGCAACATTACTACATCCTGTACGGCTTTATGACAACCTGTGCAATAATATTCAGCACATGGGTATATTTTAAAATAAAAGCACACTGCCTCCGTCTACCTAAAGTAAGCAGAATACAAACGCAAGCGCACAAGGAGCAGACAGAGATGGTACCAGGATCTACTCAACGGCGTCTTCCTAGAGAAGATCAAATAAAGGCAGAGACACAAACAATAGAAGAGGTCATCGGACATCCTCCTAACAGCAACAAGGTGGATCGCGAATCATCCCCAATAACAGTCAGCGGCGAACGTAGAATCTTGTAAGAGCTTTCTTTACTTACTTTACATACTTTTTGCTAATGCATGTTTACTTGTTTTAAATCTATACCAATATTATAAAGAGGAAAGATTTTTTTGTTTGTTTGTTTGTACCGAATAGGCTCCAAAACTACTGGACCGATTTCATAGCCTTCCAGTAATCCCGCCTTAAATAATACAACTCTACCGACTCCGCAAAATTCCTTGGCTATCCATGCCGGTCGACGAATCGCAGGTATATGGGATAACTTTTTAGTTTACGAGCAGACTGTGCCACTGGCCATGATGACATTCCAGTACAAATACTTAAGTATTCCAGCCCTATACTCACTCCTCCTATAACACATAAATGTAATCGTGCAATTGATACCGGTGTTTTTCCTAGAGTATTTAACAAAGCCGTAGTCTATCCAACCTACAAGAGTGGGGACAGAAGCAATGTGTCTAACTATAGATCGATTTCTGTTTTGAGAATTATGTTAATTACTGAGTCACTATCATTTAATATATAATCAATGGTTACAAGGAACTTTGACTCCTGAGATACCAGTATCTTTTTACTTGGTTCAGGAGCCAGCTTTTCAATCTGATTCTGACCACCTTTTGTTTAACCTTGTGTTACTGTTTTGTACAATAAATTTATTTTTGTTTGTTTGTTTTATTTAACAATATTTGTTTACGTTATTGATACAAAATTGTCATGCGCTAACCAACATCAGCATATTTAGGCAGCACTGTATGGCTATAGAGTGGTGTTGAGGGTTGAGAGGAAGTAGGTCTGATAAAAATATAAATGAATAGGTACATACTATTTATTATGCCCTTTATTTAATTTCTTTCTTATTTGTTACATTTTTATACATTTTTATAAAACACTAGAGGACGCCTCGCGGTTTCACCCGCGTAGTTCCCGTTCCTGTGGGAATACAGGGATAAAAAGTAGCCTATGTCACCCGGGGATAGAATAGATTCCCAACGGTGAAAGAATTGAAGAAAATCGGTCCAGTAGTTTTGGAGCCTATTCGGTACAAACAAACAAACAATCAAACAAAAAAATCTTTTCTCTTTATAATATTGGTATAGATTTATTGCCATTAGAAGTCTAAATTTTTAGTAGCTTGACCCGTGTGTTATAGGGTTCAGGTTCGAATCTTGCTTCGGCCTAACGTGTTTATAAAATTTTAAATCCCTTGATAAAATTAAAAAAAAAATTGTAGCTTTTTAGTTCCTTAAGTTACTTATTTGTCTCTAGATACATATATCTTATACCTAGAGCCTCTGAGGCTTTAGAAAAAGTGTAATTCTCTATTAGCGATGGTGGTGGTCGAAATGACAAATATATTGTAAGGCATTTCGATAGTGTTTGACATGTCCATAATATTTTTACTTTTAAATTATTTTTTTATATCGATTATACAAAAAAAACGCAATTGCGACGCTTTAGTTGATAGAACGACACTTTGTCTGGAGCAGGGGTCACCAAATGGTGGACCGCGGACCGCCGACCTAATTTGTGTGAACCTTACAATAGCCTATAAACAGTACTGTGGGATGAGTTTTGAGTGTAACGAACATATCCGTAGGTGTGAGTGAAAGGTATCAGAGTGAAAGGGATGGAGAGAGAATGAAAAGATAGCGAGCTGTGCAAGGAACGACGAACGAGACAGACGTGTTATTTAAGTTTTTTATTTAGTTGTATCTGATTTCACTAAAATAAACCAGTTTTCAAGCGACTAACCATTTAATTTCACCCCTCGATCCCACAAACTTGGGGGCTCGTCCGGGATCAAGGTGAAATAAGTGGATTTTAGTGAAAAAACGCAAAAAAAAAGACGACGCACGACTACGACGCACGCCGATTGTTTTTTCTTACAAGAAAGATCCTACGGAAAACGAAGACTTTTACGACGATATTACTAGTTAACGACGATAACAAGGAATCACGATGCCTAAGGAGAAATCTTACCAGGACTTTCAAGATGCGGCAGCTTCGATACCGGCACCGACGGCACACAGCCACATGTTGCACCTTACGGAACAGCTAATCTGAAAATTCAGACGATACTCATACAGCATCCATGTGGATACGGGATATCGAAGAAAATATACTCAACTGTTGTTGGTAGCGCGATGTTCGCTTACCGGTACAGCAGCGCTATGGTTACGCAGTGAAAAAGTGTATAAATCATGGGATGAGTTGAAAGTGGCTATCGGTAAAAAATTCGCGGATACCATAGATGTGAAGAGGATCCATGAATTAATGAGCGCAAGACGTAAGAAGAAAGACGAGTCGTGTATTGACTACATGCTAATCATGAAAGAATTAGGCAAACGCGGAAAAATACCGGACTACGTAGCTATCAAATACATCGTGGACGGCATCATAGATGACGCAATAAATAAGATTATGTTGTATGGTGTCACAACTTACGCTGACCTGAAAGAAAAACTTAAGTTGTACGCTATGTTCAAGATAAATTTCTCTAAGGACATACAACGAAATAAGCCCCTCAATGAAACACAGAACATCAGTAATAAATGTAATAATAGAAGAAACGCGGCTGCAATGATGCGATGTTTCAACTGTGGAGAAAATAGTCATACGTCGGCAAACTGTCCGCATCGGTCAAAATGTTTTCATTGCAATAAATTTGGACATATTTCTCCAGATTTCCTAGTGAAAAAGATGGCTGGTTCAGATTTGAAGCAGAAAACATTAACGGCAGGTATTCGGCAGACTTTGGCCAGGATCGGAGAACCCGAACGATTACCGAAGATTACGCTTCTGCTCAAGAACAACGAAAGCCAACCAATCAGATGCCGAAAAAACTCCATTGGTGTAATAGCTGCAAGGCGTTCCAGTGCGAGACTAAACTAATCAATCAATATAAATAAATGGTACTGATGAAAATGGTACCATCGATCTGATTTGACGATGAAGCCGGAAGGTAGTCACTGGAACACCGTAATAAAACAATGTATCCTCGTCGTGTTTGGGCTTATTGGAATTGAAATGAGATGGACTCTGGCTAGAATGATTTTCATGCTACCAACATTAAAAAGAATAAAATATATAACTTTTTAACAAAAACATTAAACGGACTTCTAAAGCAAAACACTGCAAAGCGAAAAATAACTTCGTATTCTGAAGTCGGTGTCTTTGTTACCTGTTTTGTTTTCGGTTTTAGGGTTCCGTACCCAAAGCGTAAAAACGGGACCCTATTACTAAGACTCCGCGGTCCGTCTGTCTGTCTGTCTGTCACCAGGCTGTATCTTTTGAACCATGATAGCTAGACTGTTGAATTTTTTACAGATTATGTATTTCTGTTGCCACTATAACAAGAAATACTAAAAACAGAATAAAATTAATATTTAAGTGGGGCTCCCATACAACAAACGTGATTTATTGCCCGTTTTTTTCGATAATGGTACGGAACTCTTAGTGTGCGAGTCCAACTCACACCTAGCCGGTTTTCGACAGTGACTTCGGAAAACAATATTTATCGATTTATAGTATTTTGTTTTAGAAGTTGGTAATTAACTTTTGATTTCTAAAAACAATAATTTTCGCTTTGTAGTGTTTTGCTTTAGAAGTCGGTAATTTTTGTCTAATCAAATTAATAATACTAACTCAATTTCTCCCTGAAACGTGCTTATTCAACCAATAACCTAATCAGATGTTTAACAAAGACGTCATTGTGCACAATACAAAGACAGTCTATTCACTGATCAACTGTGTCGCTGTCATATTGAGCAACCGACTCTACTCCAACCGAGTTAGCCACTGAGTTACCGGCAACTAAGTTGACAGGATACGGCGCGAATTGCATTGCGTGTAGGAAATTGCCTATAGATGTAGGTGATTGGTTGCGTCGATTGAATGCCGGTTCTATATAGTTAGTTTTGGTAGTTAGTTAGTGAATTATGGTGCAATTGTTTGGTTTTTATATAATGTAACCATTTAATTTTGATCTTTAATACATACACTAGAATATAATTTAGGACTGATATGGACAATTTTGTGAATCTGTTACTAAAGTTGTCAAAAAATAAAAGGCCCGTTTAAAAAAAAAACCTTAATAATAATTAAACTTGATGATTGCGAATAATACTCGTTGTTATAGTGAATATATAACAAAGTTATTAATTAGGATTTTGAATTTGATTTTACAATTTCTTACGTAGAAAGTTATCACGGAATGTAAAATGAGAAACGTCAACGGACTTCTTAGATTGTGACGAGTTTACGACCAACTCTTCTATAACTCTTAGTATACTATCTGCCTTTATTTGGTTTCATCGCCAACCCATCTTAACCAGACGTGGTGATCGATGTTCGTGCCTACTCTGTACATGAAGAAGACTTTGCCCTGCAGTGGGACAGTTACCGTCTGGTATAGTAGTTGTAGCTGTTATCATTATTAATTTGCTTTGAGAAACATGTATTAAACATCTGTAGAAATCTGAACAAATGAAAGAATGAGACAAATAATATTTTTCTATGGGTTATTTTTTTTGGTTGGTATAAAGAGCAGTGGTGGCAGAGTGGTAACGGCCCTGACTTACGTGTCTTAGGTCGTGGGCTTAAACTCAAGCAGGCGCTTTACTTTATGTAAATTATTTTGATCAGCACTGCTCTGAAACGGTGAAGGAAAACATCGTGAGAAAACCGGCATGTACTAGAGCCAAAAATTTGAAGACATGTGACATCCACCAACCCGCACTGGGCCCGCGTGTTCGATTAAGGCCCACTTTCCTCTCTCACAGAGAGGAGACCCGTGTCCCAGCAGTGGGAACTTTAAAATGATGATGATGACGATGGTGATGAGATTCCAGTTGGTGTCTCTTACCATATCTTTTACCTTTATTCGCTGAGAGTATATATTTAGTAGTCGAGTAACAATTGTAAATAGATCATTTAATTGTTGTCTAGCCTTTAAACATTTGAACAAAACCTTTTTAATACTCTAGGGAATAGGGCTCGAATCATAAACTTGTCCCCAACTTCATCAAATTCACTGACATTAACATTTTACAACTACCCTCAGTCGTCCAGTGTACGTCGCGCTTACCCTCAATAATCCTATTAATATCGTCGTGTCGTACACTGCACAGGGTGGCAAATGGTATACATTTTAATTTCATAGCATTCAGCGCCGTCTACATACCGGAACATGAACTAAAAATGAGTAGTGTTGCCAGCGTATATCCATACAGCAATTGGTAGTATATTTTTGGTAGGAGGGTAAACTTATAATCTTTGATTTTAATCTATTGTGAGATAATAATATTATTTGTATTTTTCTTTGAAAGAAAAGAAGAAAGAAAGAAAAAATGTTTATTTGTCACAAAACGACATACATTATAATAACATGCTTATGCTTAACCCTAGTACTTAAATTAAGTTAGTAAAGACGAGAAATAAATCAAACAACAATAACATATACTACCTACATTTTGTATAACAGAAAATAAATAGGGTGAAAAAGATACCAGGCAGATGCATGTCGTAATTGTGGCAAGAAGGCTTCCACTCAGCATAATGCTGTGCCATGGAAGACCCACAGCACGGCGCTGATTTTCAGTGGTTGCCTAGGACGTGACGTACGGAAACCAAATCTGTTGTGTAAGTTAAAATAGATACAAAGAACATAAAATAAATACGTATACAGAATACAAAAATAAACCACCCAAAATTATAATGGACGGCGCCCGAGTCCTGTGCGGTGTGCGGTCATATGTGTACGATGCCAATGGATTATGAATCTTAAGTAAGTAATTTTAAAACCTAAAAAGATCTATTTATAAAATATAAGTTGTTCAACCTTCTGTTCATCTAATAGCTTTTTTTTTAAATGAAATTTAAAACTTTGTTTGAAACTTTGCATTTTTTTAAGTTTCCTTATCATAAAATTTAGTAAACTTTTGATAATATTGATAAAAAAAATAACTATTAGAAGAATTTACAAATATGGAATGGCTGTACAGATTGATCAGTGAAATTCAAAAACAAATTGCAAAAATGATGTCAAAAATATTTGTGTTTGCACGCATGTTTTTGTAATTAATTGGTTTGCTTTGCGATTTTCAGTGTAATTTACGTCGAGTTCAGTTCGCTGCTCCGTGTTTGCTAAAAATCTTGGAAGATAAACGTTTGCATCGTGTAATTCCTAAATCACGTCGAGTAGAGACCGCTGTGTTCCTCCGTGATTTCGGAATTACTTGCTTAGGCCCTCCGTAAGTTGGAGTTTGGACCATACTTTATTGTGTTTTATTGTGTAAATAACAATGTCTCGAAACAAGTGCTGTGTACCCGGCTGCCAAGTCAACAATGATGACGGTTAATATAATGTAATTTTTATATCTTTTCGTATGTATAGTTCTCGCCAAACTTCTAGGCCGCTCTGAAGTTGGTTTTCCGGATGCGTGAGGGACGAAACGGTGCTGTTTTGTTTGAGATTTACTACTGCTCAGCCATTGTAGCCAAATTCAGGGTGGCCAAGAAATCTGGCGAGAACACAAACTATCCCCGGTTGACATAGGATACTTTTACCCCTGTACTCCCACGGGAACGGTAACTACGCGGGTGAAGCGTCCGCTAGTATTGTATATAGCATGCATTATAATTATTCTGATGGTCATTTATCATTACTTTCAGCTCAAGAACAAGAAAGAGCACTTGGAAACCTTCCATCAACATATTCTGTATCACCTGAGAATCATCCTTCAACATCTCTTCAATCCAATCCTAAAAGCGTTGATCCAGTCCCAGTAACCAGATCTCACTTACATCAAAGTACCACTGGTAAGAAACTGCATTAATAATAGTTATATGGTATATAGTATAGAGAACTCATAATTAGTGTCTGCCCTTTATACACATGTACAAACAACATTAGTTGATTGTGATTAATCAGGTCACTATGTATAATGCCTACACACCGCACTGACTTTATTCACCGTTCTTTCTTCGTTCAATCTATTTTTCTGTGGAATGCGCTCCCCCAGGAAATTAGGATGGCAACCAACCGACTAACCTTCAAAGGCAAAGTTCGCGAGCACATTCGCAAGAACTTGGCAGCAGTGTCATTACAACGCAATTTTTTTTCCAATTGTCTATTTCTACTAATTGTATAGTTGTATTCCTATATTTCATTTATTATTTATTGTGCAAATTTATGTATTGTATATATATTTAAATCCATTCATTATCGTGATTGCACCTACCACTATTTATCTCTGCATCACCCAAAGGTTGACTGGTAGAAAATGCCTAAGGCATTAAGTCCGCCTCTGTACATTTTTTGTGCTTAAAGTATTAAATAAATAAATAAATGCCCTTATATTTTGTTTAGCAGTTAGTTTAGTTTTGATTATTTTATAAGTACATAAATTAAATAGTTTTTTTTAATAATTTCAGAGATTACCAGAGTGAGACAGTCTAGAACTTCACAACGCAAGAAGCAACAAAACAAAAATACAGAACAAATTCAGACATGCAACATGACAAGGATGACTCCAAAAAGAATTTAAAAAACAAAAGTTTTCCTGATTGTTGCTAGAACCTTAAAAGATGCGAACTCAAAAAATTTTTCTTATGCAAGTTAAGCAAGCTGGGAAACAACATGTAAGGGGTAGAAAATTTACCATGGACGAGAAAATTTTGTCTTTATCTCTATATAAGCCTTCACCTAAAGCCTATAGGATTTTGAGTAAGTTTTGCCTTTTACCCAGCAGAAGAACTTTGCAGAATATTTTGTACAAAGTAAAACTGGGTCCTGGGTACAATGAAAGGATTTTTAAACATTTGAACTCTATTTTAAAATCGTCACCATTAAAAAAAAATATAGCTGAATACATCAAATTGGTGGTAGTAGATAAAATAGATGTTAATTTTATAAAGTGCGAGGCACATAAAAATATTTTAACAGATTATTTAATTAATAAAAGCATCCAATTTTTCATTTATATTTGGTGCAAAGAAGTCAGCCACCTCCTCACGGGCAAGGTTATACATTATGATAAGGATGACAAATTAAAACATAAAGCCCATGAGCACTATAAAACAAATAGAGGTCGGAAACGATTAAGACAGACTGGCACTGCAGTTAATGTTTAGTTTTCATAGTTTGTGTAATGCTGTATTTTTGAATTGTTGGTTTTACTTTAGACGCTTTTACATGCATTTTGATTTTAACCTAATAAATTTGAACATCCTAAATTGGTATTTGTTTTATTATCTTCGAATCAACTAGCTTAGTGTCATAATGAATTAGCATTAGGTATAGACTACAACAATGTAGAATGGATGAAAATTCAGTTGTAGTACAACTAGAATCTAGTTTTGGATTAGTAAAACTTAGCCTAAAAATCCAAAACTAGATTCTTGTTGTACTACAACTGAATTTTCATCCATTCTACTTTATCTAGTCGGTATATGTATATATACTTACCTAGCTATCTTGACACGTGACCTACACGTGACCGATGAATAGTGTATGTCCGGGTAACTAGATGGCGCTGCTTAAGAAATGCATAAGTTGTAAGTTAAGTAATTATCTCTAGTATATAATAGTAGTCTATGGTACACTGGTCCATTATAGGTCACCAGGGACGGACGTGTATTGTGTCCGTTTTTAATATGTAGGTTGTACGGATTACTGTCCAATACAATTTAGTTATGATTGGTTTGAGATAATGTTATGTGCTTGGCTTGGCTTGTTTTGGTAGAATCACAGATAATATAATATTACGGGTAGAAGTCTGTTTTGATATTAGTGGGTGTATTTGAATGTGGAATTGAGTGATGTGATATAATGTTAAGACAGTTATGACCTTCAATTCTTAGTTAGATTAAACATTACCCAAAATAAAATAAAAAAAGGTTAGGTTAATGATTGTTATTAACCTAACCTTATTTTAGAATATTTGTTTCTGTAACTTAACCTCTATTGTATTATTTTTCCAGATTTATCTTTATTGTAGATTACTGCATGCTATTGATATGGCTACAGCAGATTTTTGCAAAGGCTTGCATTTAAATTTTTAAGCAAGGCACATTTACATTTTAAAACTCACAATGGACATTCCTGATGGTGCGACGCAATTCAACGCAAAATCTACGTTCATGAAATAACCGCCTTATTTAATTTCCTACTCACTGCACTGACTTCATTCACTGTTCTTTCTTCGTTCAGTATATTTATCTGTGGAATGCTCTTCTTCAGGATATCAGGATAGCAACCAAACGATTAACCTTTAATATCAAAGTTTGAGAACACATTCGCAAGAAGTTGGCAGTAGTATCAACACAGTGCTATTTTTTTTCTAATTGTCTATTTCAATTGTTTACGCTTGTATTTAGTGTATTCGTTTGGGTATTCATTATATAATTATATTGTATTTGTTTTATATTTATGTTTTATAATTAAATCCATCACCCAAAAGTTGAATTGTAGAAAATGCTTAAAGGATTTATTCCGCCTCTGTACATTTGTGTGCTTAAAGTATTAAGTAAATTTAGTAAAATTTAGTAAATTGCGTAGATAGCCGATATCGCACACGTATTTTCTAAGAAAATTTCAAGTGTAAATCGGTAAAATTTTATCGTGTTACGTCTATTCGAATTTGCTTACAATTTCACTTAGTAAAAATCGCGTGATATAAATCGAATTGCGTCGATCTGCAAGTCGCTTATGCAACAAAGTCAGAAAATTTCACTCTGCAATAAGACTAAAATTAATTATTAAACACTTCCAAGCTGAAAGGAGTAAATAATTGTATTCTTACAAAGGAGAAGTTTTATGCAGTAGCGCAATAAACACTGCTTCTCTGTGACTCGTTGATTAATACAATGCAGTGCCTTTAATTATTTGCAGCTATGCAGATGGAAAGGATCGTGCAATCTCACGTCTATTTATTTTAAGACTAGGTGCCGCTCAATTCTCAATTCTTTATTGCATTCCATAATGTATATTATAGGCAGGGAAATAATTATATTAGCCACAATTATGGACCCTGTCGGGCACAGCATAGATTGATCAATTAGGAGAGAGGAGAAAGATCACTGAGTGTTTAATGATATAAAAGTAGATTGTTAATCTAAGGAGCAAACAACAATTCTAAAGGCGAGAGTGGTTTTTTTTTAATCCAGGGCGCAGCGAGCGGTTCAGAGTACGTCACTCAAGCTTAAAATAGTGTTGCTCCCGAAGTGGACACTCTTCTTTTTATCACCCTCTATGAAAAATAAGTAAGTGCAACTTATGAACAAGAACGTCACGTTTATTTATTTACATACAATTAGGTACCATAAGACATAACATAGAAATAATTAGAGGCTAATGTTTATATTTGAACAATTATGGAAGTGTAACGTAGCAATTTTATTAGTACCATCCGTTACAGTTGTAGATATTAATGTTTAACGGCTGGCTTGGTTTTCCAGCCAGTAACTTGTTACAATCGCTTATTAGCCATTCACCCCATACATTCGTCGTAATCGATTTTAGCGATGTAATCCTAGTTTGGACCTCATGGTTTGTGATTCATCTCTTTGCTGATTGGAACATTTTACTAACATCCACAACTCAAATTCAAATAATTTTTAGTCGCTAGGGATTATTGAGCTATTTTAGTCCCTGTTCACGAAGAATAAACTAGCTCTTTTTGAATAAATGTGATATATTTTTTAAAGTAACATTGTAAAAACCATTTATTTTTTAAATTATTAATATTTATTTTATCAATATTTTTATTTTCATGTAAATAATTATTTATTACCCCTAAGGTAAGTTATTTATTAGACGCTTCATATTTATTTAAAATTGAAAATGTAGATGGCTGGCGAACGCCAAAGAGACCGGCTGTAGCCAAACAGTCCAAGTTCGATGTTACCCGAGACATTCCAACGCAGAACAAATTCCAGGATCTTCCAGTAGATGGAGTCGCTAAATCTTCTGGGTATGAATATTACTTGAAAGCAACCACCAAAGTAATGAAGACCGGGCATATTCCACCTATCATCCTGGACATGAAGACCGACTGAACACATGAGGTTCTAAAACGCCAAATTTCACAACTGACGAATCGCTTTCACCTACATTATAGAAATGGAGACAAGGTGGCCGTTATTTGTCACACAGCTGATGGGCACCAGGCGGTTAAAGATGGGTTACGACTTCAAAATGCCTCTTTTGTAAATTTCACCAGGAAATATAAAAAGGTAACGAAATCTGTGATTCGTGGTCTTCTGGCGTATGTTGAAGAGGATTTACCAGAGAAGCTGGAAAACTTGGTTTCGGTGGAGCTTCAGTAAAACCACTTATGTTTTGCAGTGGCGACAATCCTTGTCCACCCTTTCTGGTGCAGCTGGAAGCAGGAGCTGATATCACAAAGTTTCGGCTAATAAAATATCTGTGTAGTTGTGTGGTGACCATCAGCAAATTCAAGCCTAATCGTTCTTATGGCACCCAATGCTTTCGCAGCCAGGAGTTCAGATATAGATCCAATACCTGCAACAAGCCTTTTCGCTGCGTGAAGTGTGTTGTTACACATGCAACTGCTGTTTGTTCCAAGACTGACCGTGCAGAGCCTGCTCATTGCTGCAATTGTAATGAAACTCACCCAGCTCACAGGAAGTGCAGAATACGACTGGCGTACCTGGAAAGCATCGAAAAGAACCTTAGAGCGTAAGCCCGTACCAATGATACTACAACCGAAAACGATGCCATCGGCAATTCCTTCAAGTCTGATGTTCTGTCCAACACCAACACGGCCCAAAATCCTAGATTCAGGTCGATCACCTTACGACTGATCTTAATGATGAGATCACCAAGGATATGCTTGACATATTGCTAGCTTTAAGAAATATAAACATCCTAATTTGCTGCTTGCACGTCATGTTTATATTCACTCATCTCGGTAAACATGTCTAATTCATTGCTGAACTTCGCCTATTATCTTGGAACTCCGATGGAGTACGTTTAAACAGAATGAGCTCCTCGATTTGGCGGTAAGCGTTTTATTTCTCGATACGATTGGTATTTGCGAAACTAGAATAACCCATACGTAACTTTAAACACGCCTGGTTTTACCTGTCACCGCCAAGATAAGCATCACTCTGGTTGTGGGCAGGGAGTTGCTATACTTGTAAAAAAGGATCTGGAACATACGGTTTTAACTGTCCCTAAAACTATAAATATTGAAGCTATCGGTATAGTTGTCAAAGTGTCAGGAATTGACCATACTGTCCTATCCGTTTATCAGTCGTCAGTCAGTAGCTATACAAACACGCGAGGCAGAAGTCTTTTTAACCAAATGCTTAAATCCGATTACGTCCTACATACTCCAAACTTACCTACTCAAGTTAACTACTGCCCCAATCGCAGACCAACGAGCCCGGACTTGGTGCTGTCCTTAAATGTTAATTATATTAGCAAGGTTGAAACCATAATAGCCCTGTCATCTAACCACTACCCCTTATTCTATACTATTGGAGGTACGTTGTGTTGTAAACCAGAAACTCGATACTTTAGATTTAAATGCGCAAATTGGTATGAGTATCGCTCCCACCTCAATAAAAATATTATGCTTAGTTCTAAGACATTCAACTCAGAAAAGGAAATTGATACTACCATTTTCCATTTGCAATAAACTATTATTGATGCTTGAGACTCTTCCATACCGTCTACCACTGCTGTATATAGCGATTCTTCCACAAAACTTCCTCGGTATATTAAACGCTTAATCCGCTATAAAACCTATTTGCTTCGTAATGAGCAGCAACTGACATGTGGTAACTAAAGTAGAAGCAATCGCAGTGGTATAAACATCCTTCAAACATACAAAATGCAAATATTCAAAATTATGTCGATAACGTATGGAATGCTAAACTGGCAAAAGTTCCTCCTAGATCCTAGTCAAGATATTTGGGATCTGACTAAATCCCTCAAACCTAGATCTACCGATATATCCCCCTTGAACTCTCAGATGGTTCCCTCACGGCTAGCACGGTTGATCAATGTAACTCTTTAGGAAATGCCTTTTTCGATAATATGAGCCTTATCACAAGCTAGGCTTGTGACTTTGAACTCCAGGATGAGGTATCTAATTCTATGTCAATCATAAATACCTATTAACTCACTTCCGATTCTATAAAGCCCTTCAGGCTATTTGAGAACTGAAAAGCGCTGATAAAACTGAAATCCCGTAAATCTGCTAGTCATGACGAAATCCACAACTTGCTGCTGAATAACTTGCCACAGAAAGCGATAGTTTATATTACAAAGGTTGATTTGGCTAACATCGGAAAAAAGGTAAGATCATACCACTTAAAAAACCCGGAAAAGACAGTACCTTACCTGTAAATTACCGTCCGATAAAGGTCTATCCACACATATCAGGGCAGTGCCCGGGACGTGACAGGGCCGGGCCCAATCATTGAAGCTTTGTCATTGGCCCGTGCATGGCCCGTGCACGGACGTGTGTGAACGAGTTCATACAAAATGTATACAACGATATTTTATTGAGCCCCTAACGGGGCACGGTCCGTCGGTCATTTGATACCGTGTGGCACGAGGGCCTGCTGCACAAGTTACTTACTTTGGAGGTGCCTATGCCTCTCATTAAACTCATCCAGTCGTACCTCGCGAATCGTACATTTCTTGTTTACATCAGGGAAACCTCATCATCACCACAAAAAGTCCCAGCAGGTGTTCCGCAAGGCTCGATTATCGGGCCCCCTTTTTATTTCTCCTGTTCATAAATTAAATTCTTATTAAATCTCGAACGAAATTAGCTTGCTTTGCTGACGATACTGCCTCGTATATCTCTTTGGATGATACAGATCTCATCATAGGTCGTCTACAATATTCAATCGACTTACTTCTTGATTATTTCAGGAAATGGATACTCAAAATATACGAAGATAAGGCGGAAGCTATATTCTTCTCTCGTGCTAGGCAACCTCCCTTAATAACTCTAAAAGTAGCAGGCCATAAAGTACCTTGGAAGTCTTATGTGCGTTATCTTGGAATCAAAATGGATAGTCGACTAAATTGGACCAAACATATATCTGACTTACGTGTTAAGGGCGCCCAAGCACTACGTGCTTTAAACCCTTTATTGAATCGAAAAACTAAATTAACTAGCAGTACCAAGCTTAGAATTTATACTACACTTCTCCGCCCGTGTATAACATACGCTTGTCCTGTTTGGAGTAGCACATGTCTATCTAACCACCAACTATTGCAAGTCATACAGAATAAAGCAGTAAAGATGTCCTACAATACTAAATTTAAAACTAATATCAAGAAACTTCATAAACAAATTAAACATCCTTTACTATTCAATCATGTAATTAAAATATCATCTAGATTATATAATAAGAACAAAATTAATACTTCCAACCCCTTGATCTCAAATCTATGTTCATCAACATTAGTTAAACTAACATAATATGTCGATAGATACGGCACTTAGCGCCTAACGCATCACTATGTTTTGTTCCCACCAACTGAGGTGCGAGCGACCAGTGGCTTGACCCCTGAGAGGCTCGCTGCCGCCCCGGCCCTGGCCACTGTAGCACCGGAGCACGAGCGGCAGGGAGGTTCCGACCGCTGTTCGTTAACTGGTCGCGCGGCTGCTAGTTTCCTACAGTAAACCGTGCGATCAGCTGATATTTATCAAAAATTATACTTTTAGTTATTAAGATATACCTACATGCAAGCAGCAAAATTATGTGTTCTAAATAATTTGTAAAACTATTAATAAGTTACCATAATATGTAGTTAAAAGTTTGTATTATAATCATTGTGATAAACTTTGAAAGGTGAATTTTGTAGCCTCATAAAGCGTTCTGTGTTATACTGTTTTAAGTGTATTTTTGTTAAATTTTATTTAAAGTAGAGATATTTTAAAATGAAAAATGAATCTATTTTTATGTCTTTAAATAATTTACTTTTGTATGTTGTCTGTTTTTGTAAATAGTTCTCGGTACTTACGCACAAACCAGCAAACTTCAAATATATTGAAACAGGGTAGGGATAAAATCTTTAGTGAAAGTGAAAGTGGGATTTACAGCTATCGGTGACTTAAATATTACTAAGATTCGAATTGGTTATTTTGTAGGGTAAATAGCGTGAGCGCATCAGTGCTGTTGCCCTATAAGATGATACCGTATTTGAGCCATGCGTAGGCGTACGTGTAGTACGTTACTAGTGCAGTTTTAAGGTCTGTAGTTTTTTAGATCACGCAGAGGGCGGTCGCGGATCCACTCACGTGTAATGTATTTCCTCCAATATCTTTACAAATGATGTATAGCCTATGTATTATTCTTAGATATCTATCTATAGATAGACTATCGATTCAAAATTGCAGTGGGGCGCGCACATTAGAACTCTTTCGGGTAGGTTAAGTTAGGCTGCATATGCAGTAAGGAAAATATGGCAGCTAACCGATGTAGCTACAGCTAGGTTAGTATACTATGCTTATTTCCACAGTATTATGTCTTATGGCATTCTGCTGTGGGGATTAGCAGCAGACGTTGACTCAATTTTAATCCTACAAAAGAGGGCAATCCGCGCAATCTATAAAATGGGTCCTCGCGAGTCCCTCAGAGAAAAATTTAAAGAGATCGATATACTGACTACCTTCACTTTATATTTTGGAATGTATTTTGTATGTCCGTAAAAATCGAGGGCTTTTCAAAACTAGAAGCGACTTCCATAATTTAAATACACGCAGTAAGCACGAAATTGTAATACCCAAATTCAGATTAACGAAAACTAGCAAGTCTTACGCTTAAGCTTTTATAACAAGTCATACGCTTTTATAACAAGTTACCAAAGTCAGTTATAGAATTGACCGATGGAAAGTTCAAAAACTACATCAAATGTATCTTTATTAAAAAGCATATTATAAAATCAAGGACTACGTTGAAGATAAAAACATTTGGCCTTAACTCCTTCTGCGCATGCAGCTTCCCTGGTAACTTGTAAACGGCACAAATATGTGGATGTCTTTAACTATTCTCAATCTCATTTTTTCTTTTCTTCTTTTAATTAGACTTTTTAAAATTGTTTTTCAATCTTTATAGCCCTTTGCTAAGAATAGTTACAGCACTGATAACAAAATTTGTGCCACATGTTAAATTTACCTTAGTTTTTTTTACCTTAGTATAGATTCTTTTACCGATTGTTTTGTGAATTTGTGAACATTGTAGGCCTTCTAGATGCTAGTTAACATTTGCTAACTTTTTTTATATAATATATAATCTTTTTATTTTATTTTTTTAGTTTCTTACGACTTATTGTCATAAGTCGGGCCTACGTTGTCCCCCCATATCTAAGTACTAATGCTGTAACATGGAAATATTGTAAAACCAAACCATTTTTAAAAGAGTAACCATGGAGTTTCTTGCCGGTTCTTCTCCATAGGAAACGACCAACCCGAACCGTGCACCTTTTGTCGACGTTTTATAAGTGCCCATGCAGGCCTACGTGAAAAAAAAAAAAGATTTTGATTTTAGAGTTGTGAAAACGGTTTTTTTTTCTGAGATTTAATATGGTAAGGTGGTTATCGTATATGAAGTAGAAAATAATAGTTTTTTTTACTTTAATAAGAAAATACCATTTGTTCTATGTTAAATAGTATATAAATGTCTTAAAATAATTAGCCACACCCACTGAAGTTTACCATTTACGGACGGGGACTTTCCTTATTAGAAAGAAAAGATGATTCTGACTGTAACAAATTAAGTATTTTCTAAGTTCATAATCATAGGTAGGTACCTATTGATTTAAACATAATTTAAAATAACTTTAATTAAAAATAAAACAACCAAATTTAGTGTTTCACTTTTTGTGAAAAAAAAAAAAAAAAGTTGACTAAAAAACGACGGTGCCAAGTTTTTTTGCATGTTTTTTCAAGATTGTGGAAAAGAAACAATTTACATCTCTAATTATTCTGATGTCTAAGCTTTATAATATATCCACTCAGGATTTTTTGCGTGAAAGAGTAACAAACTTCCATTTATCCTTCGTCAAAACCTATCGCTTTTATAATACTTAGTAGTAGGATAACTGCGTACAAGTTAGTTGAATTTTAACCGAGCCATGAAACTTCATAATGAAACAACTGCGAAAACGTTATGGTCGATATCCTTAAGTAATAATATTCTTATTCACGTACATTACAGGAATTTATTCTGTACGTATGTTAATAGCTTCATATAATGTAACATACAATCTCAAAAAGCTTGCATGCTCTTCCTTGTATATTCTTCTTAAGTAGTAATTTTAGCCGATGAAGAAACGGAAAACAAAATCAGTATTTGTGTTTTTCATATAGCTGCAGAAGTTAAATTCTTTTTTGATGTAAAGAACTTATGTACAATGCCGTGCCAATGAAAAACAAAAACAATAGCAAAATAAATTACCCATAAAACTGTTTTATTAAAATCCCACCAGTATTATCTGAACAAAAACCAGAGAGATTTTCGCACGCCTCTTAAGTAAATATTTACGGAATATTACTTCGTTCTCAATAAGAATCGAGTAATGCTCAACAAAACGGTATCGATATTGGGAAAGCTTCATCGGACCGACACGAAAATATCGAAGGACATTAATATTTCTAAATAAAGATACTCAATTGTTATTTTAAGATTTGGTATATGTGTGAGTGTATTTTTTGAATTTATAATGAAGTCTACTGTATGGACATAAATACATGTTTAATTTTTTCCAAAAAAATAAAATAAAAGGAGGCTTATTTCTGAAGTGCAATTACTTAGGTATTTGTTAACAAGACCCTGGTTTTATTTTATGGACAGATCTATAGTGGTCGTCCATTTTGTGAAACTCGGGGGCGGCCAATGTTTGGTAGTGAAAGCCTTTCTGTTGAAATAAATGATGATCACGACGATCTATTATTGTTATAACTACACTACACTACACTCACAATCTTACAAATCATGCAACCATAATAAGGATCCCACAACCCTAACCAGGTCATCGGTCAACCTAGTGGGAGGCCTTCCAACCCCGTGTTTTCCCGTTCGCGCTCCAGAACTTTTCGGTCCCATTGACCATCCCTTCTGCGAGCAATGTGCCCTGCCTAGTGCCACTTAATTTCGCAATTCTTCAGGCTATGTCGGTAACTTTAGTCTTGCTACGGATATCCTCATATCTGGTGCGATCACGCAAGTAAATACCGAACGTAGCCCTCTCCATTGCCCTTTGGGTGACTTTAAATGCCTACAAATTCTACTATTGAATTGTGAAATGCATTAGTTCAATTATTGACCACCATCTTGGCCAAACCACAAACTTCATCTACGATACTTCATCTTTTTATTAAGTGTTACAAAGCAAACGAAATTGAATAGTTGTTCAAACTTCACTGATGATAAACTTCCAATAAGTTAACAAACAATAATACAAAGAAAACTTTAAGATACTTATTACTTGTTGAAGAAAACCAACACTTCGGTTCATTATAATTCTAAAAGTTATTTAAGTGCCTAGGTACGGTTATAATCTAAAATATTTGGAATCTAGAATTCTAAGTTATCAACATATTTGAACGTTATTATTGTGGTACTTTTAAATAACAGTAGTAAATTTAATGAATCTCAAGATTTATCTCCAAATAAAATTAAAATGATCAATTCAATTGTCAAATAGTAAGAAAAATTGTATCATTCAATACTACCTACTTTCTCGTTGGTGTAGTGCTCGCAAGCGCAACTGCTGAACATGAGGTACCTACTGGGTTTGATTCCCAGGTCGGGCAACGCCGGGAATCACAAACCGTTTCGAGGCCACCTTAGGCGCGGGCTTGCGGACGGCGAGTAATGGTTAGCTCACCGTCCGATAAGGACCAGGACCGAAAAACTTACGGGGTCCGCTAGCACCTAGGGATGACTGTCTAAATTAGAAAAAGAGTTACCGCGGCCCTGGCACAAGCAACTGAAGGAACACGGGTGGGATTTAGTCAGTAAAAGTCTGAACCGCCCTCCCGCTTCACCCAGAGCGAGAGAAGTCATTGGATGATTTCCAAACCCAAAAACAAAAGTTCGGGCACCGTTATTGGATTTATCTATCTGGAATTCCTCAGTAGCAACCCAGGGACTTTAATTAATGCACAGTTGTTTGCCGTATGCTCGCTCATCATCATCATCAGCCTATTAATGTTCTTTTACTGGGACGCAGGCCTCTTACATGTGAGAGAGGGGATGGGCCCTAATTCACTACGCGAGCCCACTGCAGATTGGTGGATGTCACTTGTCTTCGAATTTTTGGTTCTAGGACATGCCGGTTTCTTCACGATATTCTCCTTCACAGTTTTTAGAGCAGTGGTGATGAAGTAACTTACACAAAGTTGAGCGCCTGCCTGGGTGCAAACCCACGACGTACGACACGTATGTCAGGGCCGTTACAACTGGGTCAAGTCATTCGCTCATATTACAAGGGATTTAAACACAAAAATGTGTGAAATTTGGGTGTACTATAATGGCTGCACCTCTGCCTAATCTTTCGGGGAATACAGGCGTGAATTTATGGTAATGGAGTTTGGCTGAAACGATATAACACCACCTGCTACAATCCTTGTTAGATCACATTTGAAAGCCAGACAACTTAAAGTTCAGGTAAACGGCGTAAACTCTCTAGGATCTGAAATGACAATGGGCGTTCCTCAAGGCTCTATATTGGGTCCATTTCTCTTTTTAGTTTACATAAACGATTTGCTCCAATTATTACAAAATCAACCGAAGATGATGTTATTTGCTGATAACACATCTTTGATATTTAAAATAGATCGGCAGTCACAAAATCTGGATGATGTGAATAAGTCTATTCATCAGGTCCAAACTTGGTTCACGGCAAACAATTTGGTACTAAATGAAAAAAAAAACAAATGTATTAGATTCACATTGCTGAATGTCAGAAGTAGCGAATGCGACATCATATTGAATGGAGAAAAGCTGGAATGTGTAAATCAAACAGTTTTCCTAGGAATCACTCTGGATGACATATTACAATGGGGGCCTCACATAACATCTCTTGCGGATCGGCTGAGCTCAGCCGCTTATGCTGTGAGAAAGATAAGACAGTTAACGGATGTAGAAACCGCGCGTTTGGTCTATTTAAGTTACTTTCACAGCATTATGTCATATGATATTTTACTGTGAGGTTGGGCGGCTGACATTGAATCAATATTTATATTGCAAAAGCGAGCTGTCAGAGCCATATATAAGTTATGTCACCGAGAGTCTCTTAGGGAGCTATTTAAAAAGTTTAATATTATGACAGTTTCTTGCCAATTCATTTATGAAAATATTATGTATGTAAGGAAAAATATAAATCACTTTAGTAAAGTTAGTGATATACACAATTGTAACACTTGAAATAAAGATAAGTTAGATGAACCATCTTATAGATTAGCTAAAGTAGACACATCTTTAATAAGGTACTGTGTTAAATTCTATAACAAAATACCTTGTGAGATATTAAAACTTAATGAAAGAAAATTTAAAACAATAGTTAAAAGCACACTTTGTAAGCAAGCATATTACAAATTAGATGATTATATTCAAGATAAAAATGCTTGAAAACATGCTGGTCTTCCTCCATAGGGCAATCTTTAGTGTCGACAATAATATCAAACTTGTTAATTTGTATTATATTCATAATTATAGTAAAGCTTTATTCAAAAAAAAAAAAACTCTATTTGTTTAAAAATTTCTCTCGCACACTGTTCCATTGTTGTTGAATTAGGTACTTTACCTATGTTTGCAATATTTGTAAATATGTGAGAACCATGTTCCTATTTATCAAGTGAAGGAATTTACCATTTAGTGCATATAATACTTTATACCTATATATAGTAAGTATATTAATTCTGGGTGCATCGTTCTCACGTACATGAATTTATTAATGTTTGTACTTATATAAATATAGTAAAAACTTTTTTTTATAAGTGTAGGTATGGAGTTTCTTGTGCGTTCTTCTCCATAACAAGCTACTTTTCCGAATGCACGGTAGAATCAATTTTTAATACTTGTAAATGATTTTTTAACGTTCAAAAGTGCCGCTTAGTGGCCCAGTTGAAATAAATACATTTGACTTTGACTTTTGACCACTATCTCATCTGATGGTAGCGATGATGTGGGCGATGGTGAAGCACGCTTACCTAGAAGTAACCCATACACTCTTGACTTAAAGACTTCCAGACTTAGCTATCAGTAAATACAGCATCTGGCAGGGAATTCAACTCCATAGCTGTACGTACAGTAAAGGTATTCCCAAAACGTTAAGTGCGTATGGGTGGGATGTCCACCATGTACCGATCACGCATCGCCGTACGTCTTGTTTGTGTAACTGTATTGTTTTGTATTTCCCACAACTTTCCTGCCATAGCCTATGTTTCGAGATCCATGCTATCTTTCGGATTTAAAGTAGCATATGGAAACCAGCACAAGAGCAGTTTTCTTTTCTATCCATCGATAGTCTTCTATTATAGTAATCGGATCAGTCCGTCTATTCAGTAAAATGTCACCGTGATAGATTGACAATTCATCATCATCATTTCAGCTAAAAGACGTCCACTGCTGGACATAGTCCTCCCCCAAGCGTCGCCACACTGGTCAGTCCAGTGCGTTTCAAATCCACCGGACGCCCACAGCCTTGATCAGATTGTCGCTCCACCTAGAGGAAGGCCTTCCAACGCTGCGTCTTCCGGTACGCGGTCGCCACTCTAGAACTTTTCGGCCCCAACGGCCATCCGTTCTGCGAGCAATGTGCCCTGCCCACTTCCACTTAAGTTTGGCAATTCTTCCGGCTATATCGGTAAACTGGTTCTCTTGCGAATGTCTTCATTTCTGATTCGACCATGCAAGGAAACTCCGAGCATCCCTCTCCTTTGCCCTTGAAAAAAACATTGACAATTCACTTCGCCTTAATTTTCACGGTGAGCTGTTAACAGTATAGCAAGTGTAGGACATAATTCCAGAGACTACACACAAACCAACGACAATATTTTCCTCTGTTTAATTTTAGTTTAGACAATTGCAGGATAACTAAGATCAATTCTTTAATTTATTTTAACCTCTATCTAGACCATAGCAAACTTTCTCACCATTTACAAAGTGCAACGCGCAAAAAAATCTTTATTCCTTTTATAGTTCGTCCTACATAGTACTTTTAACATAGAACTGTAATCAGATTTGATTTCTCCGGCTTGTAGGTCAAGAGGGCATACAAAGGGATTGTCAACGATATACTTAAAAGTTTAGTGGTGAAACTTTCTTTTTGACCCCTGACCCTTTCTACAAGATCAATAAAACATCACAAAGTAGAATTTTAAGAGTTCCGCTCTTTGGTTGTCTTTTTTTAATTTATTTTTTACTACGCCTCTTTACTCTCTAAACTTTTTTATAGGAGACTAACTTTTGCTAACGGGTTCACTCGCATGAAAGTTGGAAATTAACACAGGGGAAAAATCTCCTGCGATAAAAAGTATCCTGCGACCTTTTCCAAGGTTCAATCAAAAACAAACAAATAGACGAACGATGCCCCATCTCTTATTCTGGTGTTTACGAAAAAACACCTGTACCATGAGAGACCTTTGCTAGTCTAGCGGTGGGCTAAGGGTAACTACGAAGCTAGAAAAATAAATAAATTAAGTACAAATAATCATCAACATGAAGAAGAAGTAGGTACTTTCGCATTTATACTTTTTTTAATATTTGTATAGTACAACTATTTTCTTAATATCTCTCGGCAATCAGCGCATTTCCGAATACACACCAATGCTAATTTCCATGTCCATCAATAATTAGATTTATCGTGTATATATATTTGAATTCAGAACTAAGTACTTTATTGTTGTTTTGTTTTTATTACCGTGTGAAATATATAAGGCAGTAAAAATAGCAGCTTTAGCTCCATTTTAAAATAAATAACATTATGTTCAAAGAGTATTAACAACTCTATTACTCCAAGTTGATTGAGAGAGTCCGGTCTGCACTAAGTGCAAAGGTCAACTGATAGAAATCCGACGACTGACGAAACACGAAGTTTGCAAGGTTTTTAAGAAAATATTTGTAATGTAACTAGCTTCTGTCTGCAGCTTCGTCTGCGTGATATTGTCATAATTATTATTCCAAAGGAACATATTCTGATCTCATTCTCCGAGATCCAATCTTCCTTTATGTCATAGATAATCGAAATTTGATCAGCGATAAAGGCGTGAAAAATTAACAAACAAACAGACAGATAAATAGACAAAAATACTTTCGCATTTAAGGTATTAGTATGGATATTAGAATATGATATAAAGGGGGATTCAACGAATTTTAGAAGAAGAAGAATTATTTTAAGAATTCAAAGTCTGTCTAGTGTATTCTATGCTTATAGTCAGCCGAAAAAAAGATCATCATCATCGGCCTTTTAATGTTCCTACTGCTGGGACACAGGCCTCCTCTCCGTGAGAAAGGATGGGGCGTAATCCACCATGCAGGCCCAGTATGTTTTGGTGGATGTCTTCGAATTTTTGGTTCTAGAACTTGCCGGTTTCCTCACGATGTTTTCCTTCACCGTTATGAGAGCAGTGGTGATGTAATAATTTAAGAAGGTTAAGGGCCTATCTGGGTTCGAACCTATGACCTACACCTTGTTAGTTGCGACTGATACCACTTGGCCCCCAGTGCTCTTAAAACAGGATTATAGGATAAAATAATAGATATGCGTTATTCCATTTTTTCTACCAATTTTAAACTACAAACATATATCTATATATATAAAACAAAGTCGTGTTAGTTACACCACTTATAACTCAAGAACTGCTAGACCAATTTTTATGGTTTTTGTGTTTATGGATTTATCTTCGTCCGGAATAGGATATACATATATAGTAATTAAACATCGACAAAACTAACGATAAATAAAACATTTTCGCATACCTTTTGCGAAAACAGCGCCATCTCAGATACATGGTAGAAAGAAAGCACGCACAAAAATGATCTGGCATTACCAGTAGATGGCGTTGTTGATTTTTCTGAAATTTATTGTATAATTCTAATATATAAAACACAAAAAAAAATTGTACAAATTTCGTGTTTCGTCAGTCGTCGGATTTCTATCAGTTGCCCTTTGCACTTGGTGCAAACCGGACGTCCTCAATCAACTTGGAAGTATATTGTTAAAACTCTTTTAACATAATGTAATTTAACAAATAAATGGGCGCGAAGCTGCTATTTTTGGAAATCATAACAAAACAACCATAAATAACTTAGTTCTGAATTCAAATTATTATCCACGATAAATTTAATAATTGATGGACATGGAAATTAGCATTCGTGTGTATTCGGAAATGCGATAATTGTCGAAGGTCACTAAGAAAATAGTCGTACTGTATATAATATATTATCAACAGTATAAATACGACAGTAGCTACTTCATCTTCTTGTTGATGATTTTTTCTATTTAATTTCATTTTTCTCCTAGCTTCATCGTTAATCTTAGCCTAGCGCTAGCCTCGCAAAGATCTCTCATAGTACAGGTGTTTTTTTGTAAACAGCAGAACAAGAGATGGGGCATCGCTCGTCTGTTTTTTTGTGTGGTTTCGATGATGATTGAATCTTGGAAAAGGTCGTAGGACTCTTTTATCCCAGAAGTTTTTCCCCTGGAATAATTTCCAACTTCCATGCGAGTGAACCCGGTAGCACAAGTTAGTATCCTATAAACAAATTTAGAGAGTACAGAGGCGCAGTAAAAATAAAGTCAAAAGAGACACAACCAAAAAGTTTCGATAAAATTCTACTTTGAGATGTTTTTATTGATCTTGTAGAAAGGATCAGGGGTCCTAAAGAAAGTTTCCCCACTAAACTTCTAAGTATATCGTTGACAATCCCTTTGTAAGCCCTCTTGACCTACAAACCGGAGAAATCAAATCTGATTACAAGAATTCCGAGTTATATGTTAAAAGTCCTATGTAGGACGAACTATAAATTGAATAAAGAAGTTTTTGGGCGTTACACCTTGTAAACGGTGAAAAAGTCTACTATGATCTATATAGAGGTTGTAATAAATTGAAAAGTTGATCTTGGTTATCCTGCATTTGTCTTAATTAATATTAAACATAGGTAAAATTTTCGTTTGTTTGTGTGTAGACTCTGGAATAAGGTCCTACACTTAGTATACTGTAAAAAGCTTTATCTATTCTCATATCGTAATAATCGAATTATAAAATTCAAAACGAGTTTATATTGGCATACTTTATAAACACAATACCGAAATTTAAAAATATAATCTTATTATAACAATATTTCTCCAACAAAATAATGCTATAAAACAATTTTTTTTCTATTACGATACAGGACAAATACAAGAAGTTAATTATTAAGGAGTTTCCATCAATATTTTTTTTGTAATGCCATTTTATAGTACCTATTATAAAAAGATTTGATTCCAATTTTAAATTGTCTATGACAATGCCCACTTTAGATTTAGCACGTACTGCGCTTTTTATTCGCGCGAATTTGTTTCCTTCTACCTGTTCATAGAGCTCAAAATATTCTGGCGAGTAAAATTCGCGCCGTGGTGCGGTGGATTCTGTGGCAAAACACGGCTTTCTTATTATTTCTGCACGATTTCTTTACTGCAATGCGAACAACTTCATACAATTGCATAGGTCGCAGAATGAGCGGAAAAAATCGCGCGAATAATGATCGCAGTGCGTGCCTTAGCCTTAGCGCATGCGCGGTTAATGCGGTGATGTGCTGGGTTTTGGCGCCATTCATACGTTTTGCAAGTTTTGCTGTACTGAATTTCATGAGTTATTTCAATTATTGTTTAAAAAATACTGATATCAGTGAATGTGAAGAAAATTTTGACTCCGCCCGATATTTTAGATGCGGCGAAGGAAATTACTCTTAATTTATTACCAGCAAAGTCGAGAAAAGTATATGACAAATGCTATCAAGATTTTATGGCATGGAAAATGCAAAAAGAGGTATTTAGTAGGTTCAAACCTAATTTATGAGTGTAGTTATAAGTAGTGTATGAAACTGCATATAACTAGGTATTAAAACATTCGTGTGAAAACTATTAAAAACCTCGCCTACGGCTCGGTTTTTAAACATACACTCTTGTTTTAATACCCCTCATTATGCAACAGTTACATAAACTACTATACCGTGAAAATTATGGTGAAGTAAGTTGTCAATCCATCATGGTGACATTTTACTGAATAGACCGACTGATCCCATTATAAAAATCACTTCACAGATAGAAAAGAAAAGCTACACTACTGCTGGTTACCTTATGCTACTTTTTATTCCGAATGATAGCAAAGTTCTCGAAGGATATGCTATGTGAGGGAAGCCGCGGCGAAAAGCTAGTCGGTAATAAAAAAATACTAATTATTATTATTAATGCATTTATTAAAGGCGACAAGGCCCATAGAAAAACCTAACCTCATCATCATTTTCATCAGCCTTTTTAATGTTCCCACTGCTGGGACACATACCTCCTCTCATAGAGTGTGAATGGGCTATAATTCACCACGTGGGGTATTTGCAGATTGGTAAACATGACATTTCTTAAAATTTTTGGATCTAAACTTGCCAGTTTCCTCACGATGTTTTCCTTCAAAATTTTGAGAGCAGTGGGGATAAAATAATTTACACAAAGTAAAGGGCCTGCCTAGGTTTGAACCCATGACCTTCAACTTGTAAGTCACGGTTGTTACGACTGTGCCACGACTGCTCCCAACCTAACCTAAATATACATATTCATAGTGTTAGTCAAAATATAAACGATTACCCATGTTAGTAACAAAATAACAACAGAAAACATTTAAACACACCAACATTTAAAACGTACACACAGACAACTATGATTGCTTCAGTATTATAGATAAAATACCTACTGGAGCAACTATTCAATAAAACACAGTCCAGCTTGTCAGCAATCATGCCCAGAATGTTGTAGGAGCTGCAATAAAAGTATCTTACAAAACAATACAGTTGACTGTAAACTAGGCTCTAATCTTTTGAGTCATCAAGTACTAGCAGACATCTCAAATCTGACTTCTTACGAATATTGTTAATGCTAAAGTTTGGATGGATGCTTCTTTGTTACAAAAGTGGAAAGTGAAAAAAAATGCGGTATGGCGGGCAATTTAGATTCTCATTGCGCACAACTACGCAGCGCGCGCATCCATAGGCAATGACACTACTTTTCTTCATTAAGTCAATGAGCCCATAAGCGCCAATAAATTAAAAAGTAAAAGTGTGCTATAAAAGTTATTTTTCAACACACTTGCTCATAAAGTGGCTCTAATTTCACCGCAATTAGGCACATAATGACACCTGTAATCAAACTGTGACTTTTTCATTGCTATTATTTACAAGTGAGTTATAAAGTTTTTTTTTTAATTCATTGGTTGAGTTGCTTGGTTCTTAAAAAAGTTTCGATAAAAAAAGATCGTGTTCAATAGTACAAATGCAACACATTGCTTGCAACTTCGTATTTAAATAGATAATTTCAACTTGTACGTGTATAATAAATAAAACTTTCACTCAAATATAACTTTTGTTTTTCTCTGAAAACTTGAAATTCCACATTTTGTACGTGGCTAAAACGCTATCCGCGAAAAGCCAAAAAAAAGAAAACTCATTATTTTTAGTCTATGACCGATCGCCATTGTCAGATGCGCGCGCATAAGAAAACTGATTATTTTTTCCCGCCATTGCGAAAATTATTTCTATACTCGTTATCACTGTTGAAAATTATTTTTTGTATTTTTTTTTTCAAAAGTGTGTTGAAAAACGTCGTATGATACACATGTGTATTGATGATTACCATCCTCGGCCCTCACCTAACGGGTCGGGTCTCAATGGCGCCTCAGAGGTAATCACCAACATTACACACTTGTACCATAATGTACTATTATACCATTCCCCCACTAAAAAGCTTATTTTATTCACTGAAAACAGTGGATAAAAAGGTGGCAGTGTGATAATGGTTGTTTTTGGCGGAAGCGTGTTGAATACTATTGATTTATATGAGATCACTTATTTAACTGTACGTGAGAACAGGGGGGAAGGGGCTGGCAACACTGGGAGCCGGCTGTCAAAAAACGACTCAATATTGACTTCAATTTCTAATAATTGTAAAGTGTTTTTGTCGGGAAACTGTTGAAAAACAAGGAAACATAAGCTCAGCTGTCAACTGGTCGCATCAACGGTGACGGATTTGAAACGGAAGGAAAATATCATCATTCCCTGGGAGTATTCTAGGGTAGTATAATTCTAGGATATAGTAGGGTATTCTAGGATATACTAGAATATTCTAGGGTATAGAAGGGTAGATATTGGAGGGTAGTCAAAACGCAATCAACTAAATTGTTTGCTCTTCATTTAAAAAATTAATTGAAATAGTAAAAGTCAACAATTTTATATATTGATGTTACATAATAATAGTTAATCATCACTACCTGCCAGTGAAGTGTTATCAGCTACAATACACAATATTTACATTTTATTTATTCACAATATTTGAATTTTTGACCACAATGGAAGCTATCAACCGCACAATCACGGATATGAGCAATCTGTTCAGTGTAAGAATGGCTGAATTTGAAAAAGAGTTGCAAAAGTCTCCGTGTGCCACACCAGTCACCACCTCAAGTTTGGCAACAGAGTTTACATCATTCCGGACGTTTATTGTTCAGGCGCTCGGTTCTCTCCAGCAGCAAGCTGCCATGCTAGCATAGAGCCTGGATAACATGGAGATGCGTGGTAGGCGTAAAATTTTGATGTTGCACGGAGTGACAGAGCAGCAAGACGAGGACTCTGCACAGGTGGTGGCTCAAGTTGTTACACAACAATTGAAACTTGATTTGGCTGTGTCAGGCATCAAGAGGTGTCACAGGATGGGGCGCCGCGCATCTAACAAACCCCGGCCTATCCTCTTCAAACTACATGATGTGGCTCTCCGAGATAAAGTCTGGTTTAGTAAAACTAAGCTGAAGGGATCTGGTATCACAGTGTCGGAGTTCCTCACGAAAACCAGACACAAAATCTTCATGGCGGCACAGGAATGATTTGGCGTGACCCAATGCTGGACCTCACAAGGCACTGTGGTCGTCCTTGATGCCAAGGGATCTCGACATCGAGTGACCTGCACTGCCGAACTCAAAAGCATCGTCCAGCAGTCGGAACAGGTCTCTGGACATGCAGAGCCGGGCGTCGCTCAACCAGTCGCAGTCGGAAAGGTACCCACAACAAAACTCAACCGTTCCGTGGCCAGAAAGTGAAGCTCTAAGTCGATGCCTGATGGTCCAGGTATTTGTTGTGTATTGTGTTTGTAGGTAGTAATTATTTTTCAACACTTTACACCCGCTCTTATTCAATTTAATTTATTTTTGTTTGTACCGTTTGTTTTGTTAATGTATTTTAATGTAACTGTCACAATCTGATAGATTAAGTTTGACAAATGTCTGAATGTTATGTCAATTTTTAATTTCGCTCCGTTATACGGTCGTATTTTCTATTTATGTTATGAAACTTGTACGCTATTATATTTATGCCTGGACTACAAAATCTTCTTTAATTTTAATGTTTTGTTTTTTTTTATACTCTCGAGATTAGCACAACTGGCAGGTGGACAGAAAATTGTTTACCGCGTTTTTTGTTATTGTTTTTGTACAAGTAGATATTTACTTATATTTATGCTCAGCCCTGGTTGTAGCAGTAATTCCGATACTTTTTATTCGTTGGATAGTGATGATGAAAGTTTTGCAAGTGTTCCATCTCTAGCCGACACTCTTGTTTCACTTTTTTCCGATGTCTCCAGGAACTTTAATGTAGTCCACATAAATGCCCAGAGTATTCCGGCCCACTTTCCCGATATGCTGGCAAGCTTTGACTGTAAGAATATTCATGCTATTCTTGTTTCTGAATCATGGTTAAAACCTTGTCTTCCCTCTTCCTGCTACTCTCTGCCAGGTTTTAAGCTTATTAGGAATGATCGCGCGGTCGGTGGTGGTGGTGGGGTGGCCATATATCTGCGTAATTACATTCCCTTTTCTATTGTTAACATGTCCACTCAGCCACCCCCGCCGAGCGCCGGCGAACATTTTTTCCTGGAAGTTGAACTGCATCATTCTAAGATTCTCCTTGGGGTCTACTATTGCCCTTCTCTTCGTATTAATTTCTTCTCTTCTTTCGAACGTATTTAAGAAACTTTAATTCCTTCTTACAGTCATAGCATCATAATGGGCGACTTTAATACATGTCTTCTTAAAAAAGACACCCGCTCTTCTTCTCTTCGTCATGTTATTGAATCTGTCAATCTTACTATTCTCGTTCTTGGTGCTACTCACCGTTTTCCTAACTCTGTTCCCACGCTTCTTGATCTTATTGTTGTCTCATCCTACGATCACGTCGCTAAACATGGTCAATGTTTAGCTGACGCCTTTTCCAATCATGATCTAATTTACACTTCCTATAAGATTCGACCTCCTAAGCATAAGTTTAAAACTCTTCTGCTTCGCAATTTTGATGATATGGACATTGATCGTCTTCAGGAGGATGCCAGTAAAATTGACTGGACGCCGTTGGTTACTTCCTCGTCCGTCGACGAACAAGTTGAAATCTTGTCTTCTACCCTCATCCAGCTTTACGACACACATGCACCTATTCGAGCCGTGAGAGTTAAGCATCTGCCAGCGCCATGGCTGACTGGCGACATTAAAATTTTACTAAGCAAAAAAGCAGCTGCAAAGTTTAGGTTAAAAATTCGGCCTAACGATGTCAACAGGGAAAAATACGTGTCAATTAGAAATCAATGCAACAAGGTGTGTAGGAACGCACAACGCCAACATATTCATAATTCAGTTCAAAACGGTGATCCAGCTAAGGTCTGGCAATTTCTTAAAACATTAGGTATCGGAAAAAAGTCTCATGACTCGATTCCTAAAGACATGGACTTCAACTTACTTAACAGTCATTTTTCTACTTCGCCCGTATTGGAGGTTTATTGGATAGGGCCACAAAGCTACTACGCTAAGTTATCTTTCAAATCTTCCGATACCTAATTATTCCCCTTTTGTTTTAAGTCAATTCACTGATTGTGATGTTAAAAAGAGTATTCTATCGATTACATCCAATGCTGTTGGTAGTGACTGTGTCAGCCGTAAGATGATCATCCCCATCCTTAATAACATTCTTCCTGTCATCCTTTATGTTCGCGCCACTTGTAGGTGCGCTCATTGTTTAGTTACCCACATTTCTCTTAATACTTTATCTACCCTTCTTGTCAATTTTCGCTGCATTAAACTACACGTTCGACTCTCGAACAGTCTACGTTCGGCCCTCGTCGAGGGTAGCCTCACCGCTCGTGATAAGTCAACCGCCTGGCTATTCACCCTGGATTCCTCACCCGCTGTGAGATCCTACCGCTGTATTACCGCTTTATAAAACCGCACCGTCTGCGATCGACTATCGTCGCCGCCGGATTCGTGGTGGTCACCTCTGATCATCACCTTGAGCCAGCGTCACGTGGCTCGCCGTTATACCGCACCGCATACAGTCCACTCTCGCGTCAGCAAATAGTGCCAGTACCCAGGGAACTTCGAATCAAGACGTCCAGTGGAACAGAGAAGGAGCGCAGCCAGGATTAAGCACGAGCACACCCGCCTCTGAGGTTAGTCGTAGTTTGTTTAATGCAGCATCTCTCTCAGCATACCGACCCGTCAGATTCCCAAGGTCTAGCCTATCTTTGAACCCCAGCGCAAACCGCTACGTGCTTTGGCGTGCCTCAGTGCTATTATTGCGCTGCCGCGCCGACACAGAATATTTACTCGACATCTTGATATTTAGAATTTTTCTTTGAATTCAGAATAAACTCATAAATGTAGTACTCTAAATAGTTCGTATTTTGTATTTATTTAATCAAATTTTTTTTTGCGCTTCTTTATATAAGTAAACAATGCGCGACGACAGTTAATTCCAATTTCTGCTTTATCACAATTTTTTTTATTCATTTAATACTTACTGCAATGAACAAAATGGTCATAGTAGTTGCGCGACCAGATGCCTGTATTGACCCAGTTTTAACATTTTTGAAACTTCTTAAATCCACTATGAGATGTATTTAGTAAGAAAACCCTAATGTTTTCGTAGTTTTCAAACGGATGGGTCAAGAATCAAACAGCTTAACTGTATATTTTGGGTATTGTTATGTACGCAGTACATTTTTATTTATTTTATTCCTTCTTTTTTAGTTTAACTTTTTACACCTAACTACATCTACCCTCATTTACAAACTCTCTCCATCACTCAAAAGTTCGATAGTAGAAAACCGAATCCAGAGCTAAACTCGCTTTTGTACAAATATTTATTTTATTTTTTATGTCCTGTGTACAAAAATAATTAAGAATGTTCCAAATGCAATGGGGTACATCTGTTTTCACGACCATTACACTCTCAAGAATGTACATACCTGATAGGGTCAGCAGCTCAAACCCTTTTGAGGAATGATAGGGAACTGTCGGTTGATTTTAGCTCGAAGACAGATCGTAATCCTGAGTTACTAATATTATAAATGCGAAAGAACGGACGGACGGATGCATGTTCCCCAACCAACCACGCCAGAACCGCTGAACGGATCTGGATGAAACACGGCACAGAGACAGATCAAAGTCCGGAACAGCACATAGGCCACTTATCTTGGTGTAATGTTCACTAGGGATAAATTTCAAACTGCGCGCGGGCGAACTTGCTGCAAGAAGCTAGTTCATAAATATTTTTTCGTGCCCAGAATGTAATAAGTTTAGTATATTGTTCCAAAGCGTACTGAATATGATACGTAGGCAATGAACAACCAATAAGGTCTTGAAAATATTGTTTCAAAGTAAACACGAATTTGTTTAGTAACTAAAATTGTAAGTTAACTAACTTTATCTTTTTATAAATCAATCATTCCTTGTCATTTTAGGTTTAATTAAAACAACGTTACTAAAACCCATATTTTATATAACACTGTCGTGGCGGTGACTCCGCTGTTTACAGCAGAAATTTGGACTCATATGCATGGCTTATGTAACCAAAACATGAGCCTTGGCCTTACGATGTTTGCAAATATTTACGTGCCCATTACGAGCGTTTTAGAATCTGCGTGGCTTGACGTAATTCAATTTAATCTTGAGACCTTCGTTTGAAAAATTACGGCTACAAATATGGATATTTAATTTCATATTGTATTGGCCGTTAAGGTGTACACTAAATTATTTGCCCAAACCACCTTTGGTGAAATTAAAAGTTACTGTTTATTATTATTAACATACATAACATTTTAGTCGGTAGACGATTCAATTTAAACCTGTTAATTTTAAGGGATAGGCTCGATAAACAATGAATAAATATGTAGTCATTTAGGTATATATGTACCTACAATGTTCACATTGACAGTCAGTGCGTATATACCTACGTTTTAAGTTCTTTCATTAAGATTTCTACATAGCCGTGGTTGTAACTGCAACTTCACTAGAGTGACTATAATCTTTGGCTTTACTGCTTGATTTCGAATGTCATATGCTCGATGGCTAATTCCCCGATGTTATCAAATTAAACTTCCAAATTGCCGAAATTCCATAGCATCGATGTACCACAATTTCGAATAGTGTCCAAATGGAAACGAAATCACAATATATTCAAACAAAACGTATTTCCCGATCATTGGAAACCACTATTTGAATTATGAACGGTACCAGAAAATGATTCCATTAAATAGAGTAGACTCTCGATTGTCTGTGAGAAGATTTCAAAGATGTCCGCGTTGCAGACGCAGTAGTTCGGTTTCAAAATAACAATGTATCGACTTTATCATTTTGATCAGATGTTATGAATTGAAATAGTAAAGTAAATTTTGTTATTTACCTATCCACCAATATAATTTACAATCGTTTTATAACAGCTATTTGGTGTTTGTTTAACGGCACAGTTTTTGTAATCAGACACAACTTAGTCATGGCCCTTGGCTCTTTGATTAAAATAACACGAATTTATATTCCTTCGTAATACTAAGTATCCTTTAGTTTTTAAATCTGGAATGTATATTTACTCAATATTTAGGCAGAATTTATTTTCCGCTACATAGTTATGTTTAAGCAGTCATATGATGTTAACACAATAAATAGGTGTAAGTGATTTTTCATTTTTATCACATAGGACCTGCTTCAATATCTTATTTTCATAACGGAATGTGGGCGCATAAACAGTAGCAAATAACCGTGTGTCATGTCATGCATTATCTACTTATCTCAATCCTTCTTTCTTTTTTATTTATACCAATGATTTTCTTAATTTATCCTCGTACCCTTTTGTAGTGACCGGTTTTATGGGGAAATTCACAGGCTCGTACACGCACTAAATGACCACACTTCAACACGTCTACTCTGGCCAGCGGCTCTCGTAATAATAACGCGGTGCGCACGAGATTGTGTATGTCTGTGTAGGGGAAAGTGGGGATGACAAAGCGAACGTGCGAGTGAGATAGATACACTACACTGAGAACGGCCTATTGGATTGCAGGAGCCAAAAATTTGGTCAAAAAACTTTTCAAAAAGTGTGTAAGATGCGCTAGGTATAGCATAGCGCTCAGCATCAATTGATGGGTTCGCTTCCAACAGTTTGCTGCACACCTGCCAGGCCATTTTTGCACAGCGGAGTTGACTACGGTGGTCCAGTCTAAATACGCACCACCAAGGGTCGGGGACATCATGCATACAAGGGATACATCTGCCTATTTGTCTGCATGTGTACTCGCGCCCTGCACTTAGAAGTTGTTAGTGACATGACCACTGAAGCGTTCCTTGCTGCATTCAGGCGATTTGTATCTCGTCGAGGTCACTGCACTAAATTGTGGAGCGACAATGGCACCACCTTTGTAGGAGAATCTAAAGAGCTGCAGCAACTAACCGCCATTCAACCCAAAATAGCAGAGCACCTTGAATCCAATGGTACTGAGTGGCATGTCATACCACCGCATGGTCCCAACTTTGGTGGATTGTGGGAGGCTGGAGTGAAATCCACCAAATACCATCTAAAACGGGTAATAGGCGAATCAACACTTACCTACGAAGAGATGAGTACACTTCTAGCTCAGGTAGAAGCTTGATTAAATTCGCGGCCGATAAGCACCATTAGTGGAACTGATGCCATTAACTCCAGGATATTTCTTGATTAGAGAGCCTATTTTAAATGTACCTGACTACACGTATGAGAACTCAAACGTAAATTGTTTGACGCGTTGGCAACTCCAGGATATTTCTTGATTAGATAGCCTATTTTAAATGTACCTGACTACACGTATGAGAACTCAAACGTAAATTGTTTGACGCGTTGGCAATTCGTGCAACGAATGTTGCAATCTTTCTGGAGACGTTGGTCTTCAGAATACATTACCAATCTCATGCATCGATATAAGTGGTCTAAGCAGGTTCCGGAACCTAAGGTCGGTGACATAGTTTTAATCAAAGAAGATGATTTACCACCGAGTCGCTGGCTGATAGGCCGTATCGAACAAAAACATCCAGGTGATAAAAAAATCACCCGTGTAGTCACATTGCGTACGGGTTCTTCAGTTTTGAAAAGACCAACCTCGCAATTATGTAATTTACCGGTTTTAGAGTAATGAACTTTGCATTATTTATTGTTTTATTGTATGTTAAACTTTTAAAATTTTAACCTTTTACAATTTTAGTTCAAATGTATACCCTTGTTAATTGTTATACTATTTCTACTTTTATTTGTTTAATTCAAGCTATACTTTTATGTACAACCCATTAAGGTTTTAAAGAGCTATCGAATACAATGTAATTCAACCATCTAGATCAATTACCTATTGAATACAATGTAATTCAACCATCTAGATCAATTACCTATTGAATACAATATTATTTCTTAACGTACTGCATAAATTTGTCGTATTAAGAAGGACATTTCCTCACTAAATGTCCTTGGTGGGCGGCATGTTAAATGTCAAACCAAACACCAATAATGTTTACACGAGGTTTATTCTAAATTTCGATAGATGGCGCTGTACTACTTTCTGAATCGCGCTATTAAGATTCTCCGGCCGTAGCGTATAAGCTCCGACGATGTTTGCTTTTTTGGAACAATTACAGTTATACTAATATTAACATTATAAGCGGGATATTTACCATGTTAATGACAGTTATTTCAGTGCAAGTGACTCATTATGGTTTTATTTCTACATCACATAGTTATTCTTATCAGTAGTTATCAGTGCAAGTCGTGTTGTTCCATCTCGGTTAATATCAGGCAACTCTTGGTATTAAACAAAGATTATGAATACCAGACTACTAAGCTATCTAGAAAAAAATGACATTCAGTATGGCTTTCGCATAAACAGGTCAACGGAATATGCAGTTACAGATATAGTAGACTTTGTTGTCACCAAACTAGATGACGGTAACAAATGCACTGGAATCTTCCTTGATCTTGCGAAAGCCTTTGATACCGTCTCTAGAAGCATTCTATTGAGGAAACTTGAAGGCATAGGTGTCCGTGGCACTGCTCTTGAGTGGTTCCAGTCTTACCTCAGTAATCGTACGCAGAGGTTAATCTTAGGCAACAACTACAGTTCTTATGCCACTCTTGACTATGGTGTGCCGCAAGCTAGCGTACTGGGGCCTACTCTTTTCATTATTTATGTCAACAGCCTTTGCTCACTGTCACTCTCTACAGCAAAAAATTTCGCCTATGCTGATGACAAAGCTATAGTATTTTATGATAGGACTTGGGAGTCTCTATACGAGGCAGCTGAGTCTGGCGTGAAGCAGGTTGCTCAATGGCTAAATTGCAATCTGTTGACACTAAATATAGGTAAAACGAAGGTCATAAACTTTAGTGTCAGCGCAAGAAACACTTGTCCAAGTAACTTAGCCATCAAACTGCATACCTGCCATAGTGACACAGACTCGCAATGTTCATGCCCAAGCTTTGAACTACTAGAGCACATAAAATACCTTGGTGTCTACATTGACAAAAGCCTCACCTGGACTAAGCAAATATAGCATGTAAGTGGTCGTGTTAGGAAACTGATACATGTCTTTAAGAAAATGGGTCAGATTGCAAACATGAAGATCTTGAAGATAATTTATCACACTCTTTGCGAATCTCTTCTAAGTTACTGTATAGCTGGGCATGGCATGGGGGGCTGCACTAAAGACCCATTTGATTGGGGCAGAACGCGCACAACGGGCTGTTCTCAAGGTAGCTTATAAAAAACCAAGGCGATTTCCAACAAACACCTTATATCAAGAAACGGGTACAATGCGCGTGCGACAGATATACATTATGGCCGTAGCCCTAAGGTTCCATAAAGAGGCTCTAGTCAAGGTGGACTCCAATGTACATTCCCGAAGGAAGCCTAGATGGCGTAAGCCAAAGCGTAGACTTGATTTTGGGAAAAGGTGTTATCAATATATGGGGCCACACCTTTATAATAAGATTAATGATAAAATTAACTTAATACCCTTTACAAAATCAAAATGCAAATCAGGCATCAAAACTTACCTAAAAGGTCTGGATTACGACAACACAGAGAAACTATTAAACACTTCGTAAAAATAGAACTTATTATTTTCTATAATGTTAGTTTTGGAGACATACCCCACACACACACACACATGCACGCACCACATCATACAAACACACACATACACACTTAATACACGCACCAACGCCACTTGACTCACACTTTTGCAAACACTGCAAGATACCATGCATCCCCTTATTATTTTTGTTTAACTTATCCTTTTTGTTACTGCTACAATAAAACTGTATTTCTGAATAATGATGAAAGAGACTGGCCTCCATGACACAGGGAATCCTAGTGTGGAGATCAGTGATTTATCTGATACAAAATGTATTTTTCTTGAACAATAAAGATTATTATTATTATTTCCTTTATTCAATTTATTTTATTATTATTTCCTTTATTCAATTTATTTTATTATTATTTACATTTTTAAATATTTTATAAATTAAATTGCAAATAAAAAAAATATTTAAAAATATAAAAAATAGAGGCCCGCCGGTATCGGGAACAGGATCCAACCGGCGGTCAGGGCTCCAGAGAGAGGAACCTCCTAATAATGCGAGCCGTGTCCAGCAATACTGCTTTCTGGATTAGGCCCTTGATCCAGCCGCTTAACGAGAGCCTCCTAAGGTGTTGGTCGACGCTCGTGTCTATTAAGCCATTGGCTGACACGACTATCGGTACAATGATCGCTGTGTCTACATCCCACATGTCAACAACCTCGCGAGCCAAGTCAAGATACTTGATTTGCTTATCTTTCTCGGCTTTCACGAGGTTCCCGTCATGCGGGACAGTTATGTCAACAATCATTGCACGCCTCTCGATTCGGTCCACTACCACTATATCAGGCTTATTAGCGATAATAGTCCTGTCAGTGATGATGGACCGATCCCAGTACAATGTGATATTGCCATTCTCGAGAATTGGGTCGGGCACATACCTGTAGTACGGCACCTCCGATGCCACAAGAGTATATTTCAGAGCAAGTTGCTGATGGATAATCCTGGCTACAAGGTTGTGCCTATGCAAGTACTCTTCGTTAGCTAGACGAGAACAACCAGAGATAATGTGGTGAATCGATTCACCCGGATGGTGACATGCCCGACAGATGTCAACCGTGCCATCCTTCAACGTGTCCCAAAATTCAACGATAAGCGGGCACCAGCGGGTGGACTTGATCGTGACTACCCGAGAAAAAAAAAGAAAAAAAATATATGTCAATCATTTTTGAAATTACAAAAAAAACTTCGAAAATCACACAACCCATCAGCACTGTTCCAACTCACCGGGACGTCATCACCGCTCCAAACAACTGCAGCCAGCAACACTATCCCGAATCACTGGAATATCATCACCCCGACTCACTGGGGCACAACCGCATACAGTTCCGACTCACGGGAACCAACCTTCAACTGGCCAGGCAAGCATCACAAGATGTACGGACGACTCAACCTGCTATTAACCTCCGGTCTCCGGAGGGGAGTGATGTAGCGGCACCAACGCCGCCACTTACGAACTAATGACATGACGTCACACAAATCCTGCATCATGCAAGCAAATTTTCGGCGCGATTAGAACATATACAACAGTCCGACAACAACCGTTGGGCAGACACAACACCTGTCTGGTCGGAGGAACCTCCCTTTTCTATTGAGGTTTGTGGGACTTTTCACCCTGTTCCACTACCTCCAAACTTTTCTTCTTTCTTTTCTTTTCAACTCTTTTTTTTCAGATAGCCTCGCGCTTGACTCTAATGGTATTTTTAACTACCATGACCACAATTTTTCAAATATTTCTGTTTTTTTGTATCGGTAATCTAAGTAGCACTGCTATCCACCACAACCCTTAAAAATACCAGAATACATGTAGCATTTACACAAAAAATAATCAAGATCATTTTTACCCCTAAAACTTTTGAAAGATTTTTAATTTAAGTCTACTTGTACTCATCGTGGTGTATAAAAATAGTACTGACACTACTATGGCAAGTTTTTTAAAAGTTGACGCAACTAACCAAGATTCTAAAATGGTATAATACTCTAGGAAAACTAGCCACAAATGCCAACTATTTCTAAACAAAAACCGTTTTCTTTTATGTTGATTGTAATCACTTACTATGTGTCCAAAACAGGATTTTTGTTATTGAATAATGTTGCATGAATCAAAAGAAATGGTACAAATAATTTTACATTTATTTTAATAATTTATTAAATTATATTATTATATTACTAGGCACGTCTTCTAATAATTCTGGCAAGTCGTTTTGTAAAAAGTTCAAATATCAATTGCCATCTAAGTTTCCATGTAATTCAAAGGGCCCAATTACTTTGCCATTTAACATGCCATAAGTTAACCTTGAATTGATACTGGGATTTTTCGATACAATCTGTTGGCAGCATTTACATTGCTTCGGCATTCTCCATAAATGAAATGCATATTAGCGTATTCCAACGGTGTGTACAGTAGCGGCATAATAAACCCTAAACAGTCAAAAATACGCCAAAAGTCCAATTCACAAAACACAATCACAGTCAAAATAATGCCAGGTCAGTTCAGTTTGCAGAAAGTCTTTAGTACGATAGCCACATCAATTGAATACGGAACGGTGCACAGTAAACAAGGAGCAGAGCGTACTGATTTGTCGAGAACAGAACAGCAACTTGTCTACCTGCTTATAGTTATTTTCAACAACGAAAATCTTCTGTCTCTCTCTAATGTGTAATCTCCATCTATCTATCTCTCTCTAGCTTTTAAATTTTATTGACTACGCACATCTCGAATTAAAATTCTAATAACTTGCAACAAAAACTCTTTTTTGGCACATGGTAAGTGATTAAAAACAATTCGGTTCTTGTTTATATTTCTAAACAAGAAATATAAACAAGAACCATATTCTTTATTGTACACTAAACAAACATATACAAATACAGAAGGACAACTTATGTACAAAGGCGAGCTTAACCCACAATTGGGTTTTCTTACAGCAAACCTCCGTGTTATAGCGAGATTTACACAATTAGGACAGTGAACAAAAGCGCACAACACACACTCTCACACACACACTCGTACACTTAATCTATATCCCAAAACCATCTCTAATTGTCACAAATCAATTGAAACCTTTCTTAAAACCCTTGACTACCAAAAAACTGAGAATCGTTTGACGGGTCTCAAATAGATTTCCTTCCTTCTTTTCTCCCGTGGCTGATTTACACATCATACTAACTCCTGAACACTAACATACATTCATACACTCCAACAAACCTTCAAACACCCTAACATACATGCATACAGGACACTAAAAATAACCAGTTTCGTATGAACAGTTGTCAATTTATTTTTTTATAAGTTAATTTAAGGTTTGTAATTTTTTTTCCTTTTGATATTTATTATTTTAACTTTGAACAGACTATTGTTTAGATTTCTTGGTAGCTTCTATTAATGATGTTCACTTTATTGTTTTGCTGTGGGTTCTGGTGACCTGTAACACGGTTTAGGCTTCACACAATAGGCTTTCAAAAACCTACTTCAGGCAACAGTCTCTTACAATGGTGGAATATAGCATTATCCAAAATCATTGTTAATTTTAAGGAAACCTATTATTGTAAAGAGAGAACAAATAAATGAATTGAACTCTGTCTGTTTTTAACCGACTTCCCAAATAGCGTTGCAGACAGAGTTGTTGTAGGTTCTCAATTCGGATGTTTATATTTGCGCTTTCACGCCAAAACCGCTGATTCAATTTTGTTGCATTTTGGTGTAGAGATAGATTGGATTTTGGGGAAGGGTGGAGGCTTTATCCTGTGTACGTTCCCTTGGGATAATTTCCGACTTGCAGTCAGATGAAGTCGCTGGCAGAAGCTAGTCATAAAATAAAATTTTAAACACATAAAAATGCACACTCAGGCTTAATTTTATCCAAATCCGACAATATATTAGAGCAACACATATCCTATTTAATAAAAAATCCTTTCATGGAGTCTAAAGTAAAAAAAATCGCTTACTATTAATCACAGGGCCTTAAAAGCCGAAAAGGTTTTAAGAAACATTCAAAATCTTCTTGAAATCTATAAGGTCTTTGGAAAGACAAATCTGGGTGAAAATCTGTCGTGTGGAAGCTTAAGGAGGCCGGGATGAAGCACTCCGATCCAACGAGGGCTATTTGTAAAGATTACTGAACCAGCGTAAATTGACTTAAGACTAAATAAACTGGAAATTCGTTTAAAAATGGACCTTGTACCTTGACATTGTAGATATTTTTAATAATGCGAGTGTGTTTTCGGTATTAGCGAAGATTACTTTTTACAACCATATAAACTCACAAAGAGCTTTATTTTTTGTTGTAATCCATACAAATAAGTATCAGTGTGACTTTAAATTTTCGCAGGAAAACCTGTTCACATTCTTTCTGCTTAGCTCTGAAATAAGCTAATTAATTAAAAATCACCCTGAAGATTAAGCAAATCATAATTATTATGAATATAACAATGATTTATTGTGGCAAAATTCGATGATGACAGATGTAGACTGATCCAATCATGTTCTAAATATTGTAGAATTTAATTAGATACGTTCTCTTGTTTACTGAGATATGAAATTGCTTACTAGTTAGCCCACAGACCACCAAAACTTCGATACCGTTCAGGGTGAAGAGCTTGTACAAGTGCAAAGGCAAGGGCGAAGTATCAAACATATAACACGGTCAACTTATCTGTGCACCTGGTGCTTAGACGTCACTCTGACTTTCGACTCTTTTTGTTGGCGCATGAGACGAACGCGGCGTGCCGCGTGGGTAGGTCGGAGTGAGTTCGCATTCCAGCGAGGTGCTCAGTTAACTTGACCGTATTGTATGAAACCGCCGTTTGCGTCCATACTGAAATGACTATGGCGATATGGACTTGCAAACACGTGATCGTCGATTGTTTTACACGTTTTACATACATTACTTAATTTACATACATTTACTTAATTACTAATTACATTACTAGGTTAATTTCTAGTCTATAACAGGCACTATAGTATAGTAATAAAATAATAGTAGTATAGTTATGCCCACAGTGGGTTACATATCATAATATCTAAACGAATTCTAACTATTTTCTAGATAACTACGGTCAAAAGACCTACTGTATAAAATCTCTCAAGATCGTTTGACAGATTTTTGTAATAACTAATGAACGAAATCCATACATGAGAATTCACCTACGGTTTATTCAACTACCTAAGGTTGATTGAAGTGACGGACGATACACCTACTGTTGATTTGGGACAATCCCACCGCACTATTCCAGAACCACTGCAACTCCTGAAAGCCAGAATCAATAGTGGAGACCGCCAGAAAAGCGCCGAGGCAATGAAGCTCGACGAAGTCTCGGAGAATGAATTTAACTGTCTTGGATCCCCCAACGAAATAAATCAGAAAAAAATAACGGAGGAGTAGGGAAAAATAAAAATTTCCACTTCCCTCCACATCAAGCAAAAGTCAGAACAAACAAGGCCAATATCAAACAAAGAGTCTTGTACAACTAGAATAGGCCTAGTTGCCTACCACCCCGGATAAAAATTATCATGAATAATTAATGGGTCCTAACATTGTGAGCTGTTGTTATAATATTTGATTCCAATAATAGGTTTGGCAAATACGCTTGAACGCACGGAAATTTGTTTTAGTTTCTACAAGGACTCTAGATACATCCTGTTCATTATTCAACATAATATTGCGTTCATTCTGCCAAAGAATACACTCCCATAAAATATATGATGTGCAGATTGTACATATTCACAGTCAGATGTAGAACATTGACATAAAGGCGAGACAACGAGCTTGAAAGAAAATAATTTGTTTTTTAAGTTACCGTGTCCTGTAAGAAATTGGGCAATACAGTGATCTACCTCTAGCCAACTCCTGGCCAGCCGCTCGCGAATGAATGGAATGAATTGGTGGAGGCGTTGGCCCTTGATGGAATTATCCCACCTGCATTGCCATTCGTATGAAAGTTCCTCCCAGACGTCAGTATGTGGTTTAAATAATCCAGAGATTTTTTCACGGTCACTCCGCGTTAAAAAGACAGCGTCCATGGTCTCTCGTGCGGAACAGTACATTGCAGCACGTCGCTGCACTTCAAGATCGACCGGAAGTACGCCAGAAAATACCGGTAAGGCTTCAGTACTAACCGTTCTGAATGTTGATATTCTTATGCAAAATTCCTCTCCAAGACCAGACCAAGGTAGCACACTGACTGATTCCTTTTTAAGGGAATGTGCCTTCCAAGTCACGTCCAAGATCTAAGTCTTAATAAATTCAAGTCTTTCATTAAACGTAAGTCAGTGTAAGTGCCAGAAAGCGTTTTATACAATTAAAGATTACCTTGAAGACAAAAAGGCTTGGGATTGACCTGCTCCAATTAATTTTGTTTTTTCTTTATTATATTTTGCACCGTGAATTTTGTTATTATATTTTTTTTTTTTTTTTTTTTTTTGGTTTTCTTGCAATGACAAGAATATTTAATTTTAAAGTATTATATTATTTTATTTTAATTATTGTGAATGTAAAGACTATGTGGATCATTCTTTATTTTTCAAATCAAATCAAATTAAATTTATTTATTTGCCAACATAGGTAGGGGTAAAGATGTTATACAAGTTTTATTTTTATGTTCTCTATGCTCTGCCGTCATAAGGGCATGCAAAATCTTACACATAAATTACAACCTAGTATCAAAATACAATAAATATTTAATATCAAGCCAAATAACAGTAAATATTACAAAATCATTAAACCATTTAATTTTTAATGTCAAGGAGTATCCAATAGTCAAAACTTTAATAAATGTCAGAGTAGATAATGAAATTGATGTCGATAAAATAAATAAAAGTCCTATATACCTAAATAATAATTGAGAGCAGAGTACGTATGTCATCAATATTATCATAAATATTATCTGCCATAAGGATTCCCGTTTAAATACTCCTTCACACTGTAATATGCCTTATCAGTTAGAAATTCCTTTAGCTTCCGCTTAAATATGTGCAAGTTGTCAATATCTGTTATACAACATGGCAATTTATTAAAAATCTTGGATGTCATACAATAAACACTGGAGCCCATTAAATAAGTTCTGCATGGTGCAATCTGAATTTTATTTTTATATCTACAACTTCGGAATTTTTCATACATATGCATATTACTTTTGACAAAGACTGATATCTCATAAATGAAGAGACTAGGTAAAGTTAGAATCCTAAGTTTTCTAAAATATGGTTCACAGCTATCTGTGTTCTTAAGTTTACAAATTGAACGTATGCATTTTTTTTGGGCTTTAAAAACAGACTCCCACTCTGTCGAGTTCCCCCAGAAAATTAAACCATATCTCAGCGTGGATACCACATATGCATGGTAGGCTTTCATTACCGTGGTTATAGTTACAATTTTTGTGAGCATGTATAACATTTAGGAATATCTATTCAATTTTAAGCAAACAGATTCTACATGTGATTTCCAATTTAAATTACAATCCAGATTCAAACCTAAGAATTTTGTTACATCAACTTCATTAATTTTTGTACCATCATAATGTATGTTTAAGTCTGTGGGTGGTTTAGTCCTGTTTCTGAACATCATTAAATTAGTTTTCTGTAAATTAATTATAAGGTTGTTTGTCTTTAACCAATCGACAATGCGAACCAATGTGGTGTTAATGTCATTTTCCAATGAAGCATAATCTTTGTTACAAAATATGGCTGTACTATCATCTGCAAAAAGAATCATCGGAAAGTCCACAGTTTTCGGCAAATCATTAATGTAAATTAAGAACAATAGGGGCCCGAGGACACTGCCCTGTGGCACGCCATATATCACTTCTACGTAGTCTGAAGCATGGTCAATTTCTTGCTTTTTTATAGAGCAGAATTTCGTTACTAACGTGGCTTGTTTCCTATTACTTAAATATGACATAATTAGATCTAAGGCACTGCCACGTATGCCATACGCATAAAGCTTGTTTTTTAGTATTTTATGGTCCACATAGTCGAACGCTTTGGTTAAATCCATGTATAATGCACAAACTGTCCCCTTATCAACACTTCTGGTCACTTTTTCAAGTAAGTTATAAATTGCTTTATTAATATTTTTGTTTTTCCTAAAACCCATCTGTTCATCGACTAAAATATTAAACTTTTCTAGGAACTGGTATAAGCTATTAAAAAAATATTTTTCAAGATCTTTGGAGTATACCGGTATAAGGGAAATTGATCTGTAACATGACATAACGCCTTTATCACCTTTTTTAAAGAATGGCTTGACAATAGTTGTTTTTAAAATCCTAGGGAAGTGACCATGCTCAATGCAGAGATTAAAAATATGACTAAGAACTGGACTTATTACAGTGCTTACGTATTTCACTATTTTAGTAGCTATGCCATCAAAGCCGGTGCTGTTTGTATTTTTGAGCGATTGTATGATTCTGTGGATGTCAAACGGTGCAATTGGATTTATAAATATTGAATTATTTTGTGTAAATGTCGGTTTATGTGGGTTGCTATTACTACTGTTATTAATTGGTTTCAAAGGCCTGACTTGGTCAATAAAATACTTGTTAAAATTGTGAGCGATATCAATGGGGTTTTTAATAATTTTCCCCTCAACATTTATTTCCGAGATGTAATTCTTTGGAATGTTCATCTTGCTCTTGTTAATGACACTCCAGCTAGCTTTAGATTTGTTATAGGCAGTGTTTATGTGATAATTATTAGGAGACTTTTGTGTTTGTTTAATGATTCTGTTAAGTCTAGACGAGTACATTTTAAATTTATTTTTGTCTTCGACAGACTTTGTTTGCCTATATTTCCACAGTAGAACTCGTTTTCGCTTAGAGCAAGTTTTTAAACCTTTACTCATCCATTTTGGCCGCCTTTGAAATGACTGTTTGATTTTTATTTTGGGAAAACATAAATTATAGAGGAGACAGAAAAGTTCATGAAAATCATGAAATGCACTTTCGGCATCATTGTTTTGGTAAACTTCTACAAATTTAAGAGAACTAAGATAATTTTTAAACTTTACCATATTTTCCAAACAATAGTCTCGCTTTTCTATAAACCAATAGTCAATTCTGGCATTACATTTAACTGGGCAAATAACCAATTGGGCTGTGTGATCTGAGAGGCCTAAGTCTAATATTTCACACTTACATCCCTTCGAGTTGTGCATCACGTGATCAATACAAGGTTTATAGGGAAATATATTCCGCGAGGGAGAGTTGGCCTATAATTTACATCCAAAAACGATACGTTTGTAGAAGACTTACATATAAATCTGAGTTCGTAATTTAATTTTTCTTCATTTAAGTATCTGTTGTAGGGTATAACAGTTATAATTATATTTGTATTACTCATAGTTTTACACCAATTCGCTACACTAAATTTAAATTCATGGGGATTACAGTCATTAGTGCCACCGATAATTATTACATAGTCACTCATCGTTAGTTTTGATACAGCTTCGTTTTGAGATTTTAGTATCTCTTCCATTCTTGCTCCTGATTTCCAGAAACTGGTCACACTGTAGCCTGAGCCAATTCATTCCTGCAATAGTTCTCGTATTTTTCAACCCTGATGATCTGCTAATATAACAACTTTGTTTTTATTACTTTCTATTTGATAAGTTACAGGTATACTTGAGTTGTTGCCAATTATAAGCTGCTGCTGTTTGTTAGCTTCGGGCTCAATGTCCTGTTTTGTATTTGTTGTTGGTGTTATATAAATAGATTCTGCAGCCGAAGTAGTATGTATTATGTAAGTAACTATTTTCCAATTTTTCGGTTGTCTTCGGTGTGGTCAGTCTTAATGGTGTATGAATTTTTATAGGTGTAGAAACACGACCTATTTTCCTTTTTTTTGTTACTACGAACTGATAGTGGTGTGTGAGTCTTTATTTCAGAAAGCTGTACTTTTTTGTAGGTTTCTATAACTTTTTTGTATTTTTCCACGTCAGTTTTCAATTGCAGATTTACGCTGCTAAGATTTTCTATCTCTTGATGGGCACTCTGTAGTTCTGATGTGAGTTTTATAATTTTCTTGTTAAGATCAATGACAGTCTGGCTTTTATTTAAAGATGTGTCTGGTAAACTCATCATGATAGTATCAAATAGAATTGAGTTCGAGGTAGAAATGTTTTGCAGTGAGTTTGATAATTGTCGCCTGCGGACCGTTACATTCTGGTCTTCCATATTGTACATTAATTAATTAATAAAAGAAACCTGTAAAGCAGAACTAAGCAAAACAATAAGCAATCTTTGAGCGTTTCAAGCACTGAATTCACAGCCGTATAAATACACACAAGCATAAGTTCAATACTCCCAAGCAATATTTTATTATGCACCATCACGTACAGTATGACCAGACTATCGGTATCGGTACTTGAGTCGTATGTAATGCGTGTAACAGAACGCGGTCTCAAAAGACCAGTGTCTAAGTCAATATATTTAAATTTCAGAACGACAACTTCTCTGTCAAATCAATTCGTAGTCAATTGTGATTGGTCGCACGTTGTTTTTAGTTTCTTGTGGTTATAATGCAGTTTTTAGTACTTTTGTGACTTGTGTGTAATTTTAACTGTGTTGTCCCTGTTTGTAAACAGGTTTGTATTGTGTTTGTCTTCCTTTTGTCTCAGTTCCACCCATAATGGACAGAAACAAACCACCCGATCCTGACCCGCCTGATATTCCAACCTCCTTAACTCCCCTCCCTTCCTCACCGAATCCCCTATCGCAGTTTGCAGAAGTAGTCTGCAGCGTGTCTGCCATGGAAATCCCACAAACTTCGCGAAAACGCCCTAGTAATGCAGAGCTACCTACTCCGACATCTCCCAACAAACAGCCCAAGAGTCAAATCGGCCGGGTGAGATACTCAGCTGTGGATAAAGCTCCTTATATAGTTCACGTTTCTCGCGTCGAAGCTTATGTTAATTCTGGCACCACTCTTCACCCCGTAAACTTCGGTAAGTTCCTAATTTTAAATAAAATCGCAAATATTATACGTGACGGAGTGAACAAAGTGGGTAGAAATAGGGTTTCTGTTGAGTTTGCATCTCCTCAAGATGCAAACGCTTTTTTGGTTAACGCCTTGTTGGCAAAACACGGATACACCGCTTCAATCCCGACGTTTAATATAACTAGAATGGGAGTTGTTACAGGGGTTCCCTCAGACATTAATGAAGAGGAGGCATTAACTTACTTGTCTGTGCCCTCAGGTTGTGGGCAAATACTTAAAGTGCGTAGAATTAACCGAAAGGTCCAGATTGAAGGGAGAGTGGAGTGGAAGCCCACAGAAACCTGTGTACTTACTTTCGATGGCCAGTCCTTACCAAAGCGGGTATATTGTTGTTACACTTCCCTTCCTGTGGAGCAATACATTTATCCTACCATCCAATGTCGTAAGTGCTGTCGTTTTGGACATGTTGCAAACGTTTGCAGATCAAATCCACGCTGCAGTAAATGTGGCCACGATCACCCTGGTGATGGTTGCAACATTTCTGAGGGCGAGGCCTTCTGTGTGCTTTGCTCGGGAAACCACTTTGCCAATAGCAAGTCTTGCCCCGAGCTTGGTAGGCAGAAGGCTATTAAGACGATCATGGCCGAGAAATCGGTTCCATATGTTGAGGCTAGCAAAGCTATTCCAGCAGTTTCTCGCAACTATGCCAATGCCACCAAAACGCAGTCTTACCGTAAAACCGTCACACTCAAGCCCAGGACCCATGCCCCACTTTCCCAATCATATGATAAAGCTGCTCATCAACAAATTGTAAACTCCCCCCAATCTTCACAGTCTAATGGCTGTGTACTTAATAGTAATGTCTCCAGCAATAATACCATTTCAGTCATTGAACTTCTTTTAAAACTTTTACCTTCACTTATTTCATCATCTTCTATTAACAAAAATTACCGTCCAACGTTGCCGACCAACTTATCTCTCTCTTATTAAACATCAAAAATGGAGTCCCACCAAACTTTTCTTCAGTGGAATGTGAGGAGCGTGTGGCATAAAAAGCACGACCTCATATTCCTCTTGAATAAATACAAGCCTCTGGCTTGTTCCATAGCTGAGACGTGGCTCACCCCAAGTCTTAGCTTCCGTATGCCGCATTTCAATATTCTTAGGTGTGATAGATCCGATGGGTACGGAGGGTCAGCTCTCTTCGTAAACAGTCGGGTCCCAATTTCCCCCTTATCATTGCCTCCCCTTGAGGGCAATTTGAGTATTGTAGCAGGAAGGGTTGAGGGCATCACAGTATTCTCCATATATATTGCACACACTCACCCTGATTTTCTGCCTATTTTAAGAAACATTTTTTCCAATGTGCAAGGTCCATTGATGGTCATGGGTGACTTTAATTGCCATCATTATAGATGGGGTTCTGAACGGTGTGATGCCTTTGGTGTAGCACTGGTTGAGATTTTGGATGATTTAGATCTATGCATTTTAAATAATGGCTGTCCGACTCGTCGTTCCCTTCCTGGTCAACAAAAGAGTTGTGTAGACCTAACATTTTGTTCAGTGGAATTGGCTGCATCAACTCACTGGGAATGTACTGTACGTCCTTGTCGCATGGCAGTGACCATTACCCTATTTTCATTTCTTTAATTAATAAAACTTATTTAGAAAAAACTTCTCTTCCACTTTTGAAATATAATTTGTCCAAACCAGATTGGAATAGGTTTGTCTCATTATTGGAGGATAAAATTGATTCTCTTCCTAACTTAGATTCATGTTTACCTGACCCTTATGGTCACTGCCATGCTGAAAGCTGTTATGAGGGTTTTGTCTCAGCTATTGCCGCGTCTGCGGATTCCTCTTTTCCGCTGAGAAATAGTGCAAGAAATAAAATCCCTTCACCTCCGTGGTGGGATCCAGAATGCACTTCTGCAGTTAAAGCAAGGAATGAGGCCGAGAGGCGCTACAATGCAAATATGTGCACCAGTAATCTCTTGGAATACCTTCAGAATAATGCTAGAGCCAAACGCCTGCTTCGCAAGAAGAAACGTGCTGGCTGGGTGAAATTCTGCACCTCCCTTTCTCCATCTACTCCAGTCTCAGCAGTCTGGAAAAACATCAAAAGATTTAGGCGTGGATGTTCCCCCTCTACCTCTTTGCCTATAACTAGGGGAACAGCTGAACTTTTCTTTGACAAAATAGCACCACCATATGTCCCCCTCTTATCTGAATGTACGAATTTACCTAATTTCCCCAACCTAGAAGTGGATCCCTTCGACCCACCATTTACTTTGGAAGAACTGAATGTGGTACTTCAACATGTCCGGGACTCAGCTCCTGGTATTGACGGTGTGCCATATTCCTTTATTTCCCACGCTGGTGACAAGGCTAAAACCTACTTTCTCAATATAATTAACTTTTGCTATAGTCATGGTTGGGTACCAGACCAATGGAAGCTCCAGATTATAATTCCCTTACTGAAACCTGGCAAACATCCAGATGATCCGAATGGTCTTCGGCCAATCGCTTTGTCCTCGGTCCTAGCCAAACTATTGGAACACCTAATTAAAAAGCGTTTAGAGTGGATAGTTGAGTCGAGAGACCTATCCAATTTGGTTTCAGAAAAGGGCTTAGTACAATGGACAGTATCGGTGTTCTAGTTACGGACGTACGCCTGGCCTTTTCGAAAAACCAATCCGTTGTTGCCGCTTTCCTCGATATCTCTTCCGCATATGATAACGTTCTTCTTCCCGTACTCAGGCAAAAATTGCAACAGCTGAGTCTCCCGGCTAAGATGATACAATGCATATGTTGACTCCTTATGTCCCGGTCACTGGTTCTGAGAGTTCAGGGAGAGGAATTTGATGAGAGACAGACGTGGAAGGGTCTCCCGCACGGCTTTGTCCTCAGTCCCCTTATATATAATTTATATACGGCTGACATTAAGTCTTGTTTAAACAATGATTGCCAAATTCTCCAATACGCCGATGACATTGCTTTGTACGTGACAGATCATTCGATCGCCGACGCGGCTTCATCCTTGTCCTTGTCTTTGGACTCTTTGAACCAGTGGCTTTTAAGCCATGGCCTTTCCCTCTCCGCTCCTAAAAGCTCGGCAGTAATATTCTCTCGAAAAAGACAGATCCCTCGGGTCGCAGTGAATATTTCTGGGCATAATATTCCCGTAGTTCAAAAGGCTAAATTCTTGGGCGTCTTTTTGGATCCAAAGTTAACGGGTAAGTACCACGTGAATTTCCTTATCCAAAAATGTGAAAGGACTATTTCTATTTTAAAAGTTTTAGCTGGTGTTTGGTGGGGTGCTCACCCCTACACCATGAAGCTAGTTTACAACGCCTTAGTTCGAAGTGTTTTGGATTACGGAACTTTCCACCTGATCCCTTGCAACAAAGGCGCTTTGGCAGGGCTAGATAGGATTCAGTCCAAATGCCTTCGGATCATCTCAGGCTGTATGAAGTCCTCTCCCATTAACGCTTTGCAGGTCGAGTGCGCTGAACCTCCCCTTGACCTGAGACGGCAATATCTTGCCTCCCGTTTTCTTACTAGGGTAATCTCTAGATCGTCCCATCCCCTTTTGGCGAAACTGAATGAGTTAGATGCCTTATGTAGAAGCTCAAGTTTCTGGAGAAACAAGGAAATCCCTTTAACCCTTAAAGCCTTCCGAATTCTGCAAAATTTAACGTGTCCGATTATTCAGTATCCTAGACTTCCCCTTTTTAATTTCGCATATGAAGTTATATGTTTCATTCCCAAAATTTTATTTGACATTGGTATACGTAAAAATTCCCCATCAGCAAATTTGGCCTTCAATGCGGTGGTGGGCGAACGTTGGGATGGGTTCCAATTATTTTTTACGGACGCTTCAAAATTAAACGGCATGGAAAACATTGTTTACTACCAAAGCTCCAGAATAATTTTGCAATACAAATGCCCTAAAGAATCGTCTGTATTCACTGGTGAGTGTGTGGCTATATTGGAAGCTTGTCTTTTTGTAGAGTCACACACGAACATTGAGAAAGCCGTGATTTTTACAGACTCACTTAGCTGTTTGCAGGCTCTAGCTCAAAATCCGTTTAAAAGTAAATTACATAGCCCTCTTATTTTAAAAATCAAAAAGTCTTTACTGGCGTGTGCTAGCAGTCAAAGGGAAGTTCAGTTAGTTTGGATACCTAGTCATTGTGGTATTAAAGGTAATGAATGTGCTGATGTATTGGCCAAAGAGGTCTGTTCTGCTGTAACGGCTGATCTATCACACAATACTCACCTGAGCTATGACTTGTTGTCCCTTCCCAAATTGAAGCTCCAGAATTCATGGCAGGAGCATTGGAACATGTCCAGCAGGAAAAAAGGGACATTTTTCCATGCTGTCCAACCTGTCATAACCCCAAAACCATGGTTCTTCGGTTTCAGAAAGGTTTCCAAAACTGCTATATCTGTCATTTGTAGAATACGCTTAGGTTTCTGCTGCACTCCCGTCTTTCTTCACAAAATCCGCATACGTGACTCCTCTCTTTGCGAGTGCGGATTAGGCGAGGGTACCTTGGATCACATTTTTTTCGAATGTTCAAATAATGTCACCTCATTAGATTCATACCGCCGTCTCCCTAAACTTAAGATTCCCCTCCCAATAAACTTTCCCTCTCTTCTGACTTTTCTCTCTCCTGAACTCCTTGTGGCGCTGATGATTTTCATCCGTCACAATAATATAAAATTATGAACCCTGCTAAATCCCCAAACCTCCGTCTATTTGTATGTGGTATACAACGTATCTTTAGTGTGTTAACATTTATACTATATATGTATTTTAGTTTGTTTCAGTCCCGTACTAACCCAACAAGTGTCAACAGTATTAAGCGAAGAACTTAGTTTTTGTCTACAGTTCCTGGGTTTTTTTTTTTTTAATTTTTTTTTATTATTAAAACATACTTGCCCTTCCATTTTTTTTTTTTTTTTTTTTTTTTTTTTTTTTTTTTTTTTTTTTTAAAACGTTGCCCCACACTAGGAATTTCTTCCTGTACCGTGGGTGCGTTTACAAACATATAAACTCACATACACAACACCCAGAGCCGGAACAACTATCTAACTTTAGACATTGGCAGAATAGTCGACATCGGCTTTGCTTGCCATATAAAAATATAGAATAGAATTGTGATTGGTCAATACTTATGTCAGTTAATCAATGAGTCAGCTGTGCAACATTCAATTCACTAAGTAAAAACTGTATAATTCAATTTTGTAACTGATTGTTCATGTGTAATTTTTGTCATAGCAGAACTTTATCAATGATTTGTTGATAAATCACACTCACTCTTGGTCCTTTTCATTGTATTTCCTTTTCTATGCACTTTTATGTTGTTTTTAGTCTTCAGTCATCAGCAGCAACTACTTTTAAACTTATTGTTTTATTTATTTATCACGATATCGTTCACCGAGATAACACTTTCACATGACTGTTATTGTATAATTAGCATATTTATTAGATTTCTGAGCTTATTAGGTGAAGAAAATTAATATATAGTAATTTTAAACCGCGGAACAATCAGACAAGTGTTCCGTTGACAGCTGTCAGTTCTTGACTTAAATTTTGTTTTAATTTAAATTTATCTTAGATTTTAATCATGGTCTGGCAGTTTGAGTAGTTTATGTGGCCTACCCGAATGTCCTTTCTTTGGTATTGTTTGTCGAATCGTTGTGCTCCTTAAATTCTGAGTTGAGCTGCTCGGTATTGACAAATGCGTGCACTGACTGGACAGGTCCACTCAATCTGGCTGTCAAAAGACCATTTCAGACATCAGACTGTCATCAGTCTTCACATGATCTAACCAAGATTTTGTCTGGACTTTAAAAGAGACTAACCTCTGAGTTTGTTTCGGCCTTTCTTCTCAGAGTAGTCAGATAGGAAACGCCGGCCTCATCTAGTTTAAAAAAATATATTCGACATGTAAAAGTGTTTGTACAAACCAACTTACAGAAATAAAATCATTTATCATTTATGTCCCTCTCACAGAGAGGAGGCCTGTGTCCCAGCAGTGGGAACATTAATAGGCTGATGATGATGATCATTTATGTGGATAGACCTTAAAGATCACGACGCCACATAAGACGAAGATTGAAGGGTAACAAGACGTAACAATGGTGTAATAATGATACAACCAAAGATTTAAAAAAATGTGAAAAGGCACCCAAGCTCGACAAAAACATAAATGTGAAAAAAAGACAATTTAAAAATAAAAGTCCGACTGCCTGTGGAGCCAACTAAAAAGCAGTAAACAAGAAAAAAACATGCTGTGTAGTCGGGGGTCTTATTCGCAAGCTGGCTGACCACCTAATCCTCGAACTCACCCCGACTCCACCCTATTTAGGATCATTTTCGGGATAAAAACTATATCCTTCTTAGGGTCTCAAATTATCTCCATACCAAATTTCATCTAAATCGGTGCACTGGTTTAAGCGTTAAAATGCAAATGACAGACAGAAAAAGATACTTTCGGATTTATAATAATTATTACATTGATTAATTATTATATTACATCAAACTTAATATTATAAAGGCGAAAGTTTGTGTGTGTGTGTTTGTATTTTTGTTATTTCTTCACGCCAGAACGGCTGAACGGATCTGGATTTAATTTGGCACAGATATAGGTTATGGTCAGAGATAGCACATATTTCCCTCGGGATGATTTTCGACTTTCACACGGGCGAAGCCGCTGGTAGAAACTTTATTTTAAATAGTTTTATTAATAAAGTATTGATTCCCAATTTCCATACCGACGTGTATATAACGTGGTATAGTGTATGTACATATAAACTTGCAGCAACTCCTTTAGCCTGAGAAGTAACGAAGTCCCACAATAGAAGCTAACTCGATGTCACAGATTACCGCTTGGCCTACATTCTGTTTACCTGTTGTGCACAGCACCTAAGACGTTGCTGCCAACGGTAAGTTCGTGTTTCCGATTTTTATGTTGTTTTCATGCTAACTTTATGTTTTCTTTCAGTAAGACAGATATAATTTCTTGCCATTATGAACGTAAAATTATTTTTGAATTTCAGGATTTCGCTGTACTAAATGAGACCCCAAGAAGTAGCCTTGTCATAAAAATCGAAGGTCCATGAATAAAAAGATTATTTGATCGTTTGCTTAATTAGTGTCAACCAAATTAATCCTTGTTATTTACTTTTATTTTCATAGATCACATGAATCCACAAAATAGGAAATACTGGTATTTAGGTATAAATGTAAAGAAAACGTTAATAAATAATCATATTATTAATCCACTTAGACAAGGTGACAGGGCCCATATATAGGGTTGCCATCCGTCAGGGTTTCCCCGGCTTTGTCCTAGTATAGAAGGCGTCCGGGGAGGGTCAGGGTATTTGTAGTCCGGGTTTTAAATTCTTCAAATCACCATTCAATCGGCAAAATTTTCACTGATTTCTCCGTCAATTGTTGACTGATATTGAAAATTATTTTTAGTTTGGAAGGGTATGATCTCGAATTGGTCCCATTTAAATTTGGTGAAGATCTTATAAACAAATTGGAGATATTTAACGGAACTCTCAAAAATTACGGCAAATCACCCGGGATTGCACGTCTGTTTATTGTACACTAGCTTCTGCCAGCGGATTCGCTCACATAAAAAGTGTTTTATCATCCCAAGGAAACATTATACCGGGATAAAAAGTCTAAGTGCCACACTATAGTCCACCTGTGTGCCAAATGTTATCCAGATCCGTTTAGCCGTTCTGGCGTTATTAAATAACAAACATACATCCAAATTTACGCGTTTATAATATTCGTATTAGTAAGAAATAAGATTACTATAGAAATTGATCACAGACGTGGCACCTACCACAAAAAAACAGTGAAAAATAAAAACCACTTATTATATGTATAGTTTTAAAAAGTTATGAAAATAAAACTGAGTAGATAATTTAGTAAAAAAAATCTGTTTAAATGGCCGGGTTGTAAACTCCAAAACACGGGGTTTTCACGCTTCTTGTCCTGATTGGCAGATTTTAGAGATGTGAACCCTACCCACATAGAATAAATTTAACCATAATCATAGCGTTAGTAACAATATAAACTTATATGATGTTAGTAACACATTAATAACAGACAAAAATCTGAATCTAAGAATCCGATTTGTGGTTAGTTGTATGAATAAAAGTTCCGGCAACTGTGAACAAAGCGATGAATGCTACACGGTTCATTTGCGTGTTGCAGTCCTGTGAATGTAGGTAAAATGTTTTTTTATGTTTTTGTATCTGATAGCCGCCCCATGTAACATACTCGTACACTAGTGCAGCTACATCTGGTAAGACTGAAAGCCGACCCCAACATGTCTGAGAAAAACCAAGACAAAGTGATGGACTGCTTCTCACAATTTGGTCCGCAAATTTAAATCAGCGCGCTAAAGAGTGAGCTCTGTTCTGAGTTTCTATGAAGTAAGAAAAGAAGAAAAACAAAGAAACACACTAAAATAAATGAAAACAAAAAGGAAAGAAGATAAAAACATCGTGCACATATTTTAAAAATATACTATCTGTAGCCATACCTATGTTTTACAAAATTCATTGATATATGAAAAGAAAACAAAGAAAGTAAGAAAAAGAAAGAAAATAAATGAAGAAATAAAGAAAAGAAGAGAGAGAGATTGTAAAGAAAATATATTTATTGTATTTTTTTTAGGACGTAATCTAAAATGAGACTATTCTAAAACTACCAGAAGTCATCGCCATAAATACTTGTTAGCAAGATAAGGAAGCAGTGAAAGTCACATACGCATCCGTAGTCCCCGACGCAAGTGTGCGAGGAAACATGGGGTCTGCTTTCAGTCCGTCAAATTTGCTCTGCAAATTTGTGCTGCACCCATGTAATGAATTTAATAAAAATTGGGGAATCCACAATAATACAGGGTGCCCCAGAGAGAAATGCACTTTTGAAAATTCAAGAAAAAAAACTGTATAAAAATAAAATCGTCTAAATGGTGTCCTTGACGGTTACAACATTCTTCCAATCTGAAATCAACATTTTGGAAAACTTTTGTTAGAATTTCCCTTGAAATGGATTCCATTTCTTGCCGAATATTCAGCTTGATTTGCTGCATAGTTGTTAGATTATTAGAGTACACTTTGCTCTTTAGGTAACCCCACAAAAAGAAAACTGCTGGAGTGAGATCGGGGCTTCTTGGTGGCCAGGAGATGTCACCCCTGCGTGAAATTAACTTTCGTGGGAACATGTATTTTACCACGGCGATGCTCTCGTTTGAGTATGACATGTTGATGACTAGTGCTGCATCTTATAAAGATGTAATTTCAAATCGAGCCGCAAAATTCGCTGCAAGGTCGATCTAGAGAATCCCAAAATCTATGAATGTTTGCGCTCCGACATTCGTGGATTCGCGCGTACGCTCAATTACGCTGAATGTTTTCATCGGTCCGTGATACTCTTTGACGACTCCGAGGCCGTATTTTTTGCGTCGATCCTGTCCTTTCGAATCTTTCAATCCATTGCTTTATTAAATTAATGCATGGACATTCACATATGCGCCGCAACTCATTTTCAACACGGTAAAGCCGTCGAACAGTCACATAAGATCGCGCATTCTCGTAAAATGCGCGGACACAAAATGCGCGCAGCTCTCCCGTTTAATGACTCTGGTGACTAAAATTACAAAAACTGCGCTACGCACTGCTGCTATCTCCGCGCCCCTCCATTTTGTAACTTAAAAATGCGCGCGAAATCTAAAGTGCATTTCTCTCTGAGACACCTTGTATATGGCACCAAAAATTTGATAGGTTTGTTTTTTTTTAACGTCACTTATATAAAAACACTTGGGCGGTTAAGATGTAGTATCCAACGATTTCTTAATTTTATAAATCCGTCTCGCAGTTTAAAATGATTAAAGAATATTACATACATACAAGATATGCGCGAAAAACACAACCCTTTCCTTGCAGTCGGGTAAAAATGCAAGGTTAGGAATCTGAAGTAGTAGTGAAGATGTTTGAATGTCGATGGAGTATGGACCCATAGCCGGTGAAGTCGCCGAGTTCTAGAGCTCAAACTACACAAATGCAAGCGTAACTAGGTACGCCTACAGCTAAGTGGACCAACGACTTTCAAAAAGTAGCTGGTACATACTAAATATTGAAGGCCGGGACCGGGAGTTCAGCATGACTTGGGAGAGGCCGTTGTTCAGTCGAAATCAAAATCAAAAAATATTTTTTTTTATTTCACATAGGCCTACATGCGCACTTATAAAACGTCGACAAAATGTGCACGGTTCGGGTTGGTCGTGTCCTAAGGAGAAGAACCGGCAAGAAACTCCATGGTAACTCTTTTAAAAATGGTTTGGTTTTACAATATTTTCATGTTACAGCATTAGTACTTAGATATGGGGGACAACGTAGGCTCGAATTATGACAATAAGTCGTAAGAAACTAAAAAAAAAGAAAAAGATTATATAAAAAAGTTAACAAATGTTAACTAGCATCTAGAAGGCCTACAATGTTCACACATTCACAAAACAATCGGTAAAAGAATCTATACAAAGGTAAAAAATAATAAAAATAAGTATAACAAGACTAAATTTAACATGTTGCACAAATTTTGTTATCAGTGCTGTAACTATTCTTAGCAAAGGGCTATAAAGATGATTGAAAACCATTGTAAAAAGTCTAATTAAAAGAAGGAAAGAAAAAATGAGATTGAGAATAGTTAAAGACATCCACATATTTGTGCCGTTTACAAGTTACCAGGGAAGCTGCATGCGCAGAAGGAGCTAAGGCCAAATGTTTTTATCTTCAACGTAGTCCTTGATTTTATAATATGCTTTTTTAACAAGGATACGTTTGATGTAGTTTTTGAACCTTCCATCGGTCAGTTCTATAACTGACTTTGGCAACTTGTTATAAAAGCGAAAAAGCGAAGCTTTTTAAAAAGTAGTGAACTACGACAGTCTGAATTGATTAATCGTAGTCATTTTGCAAAACAGTTGAAGCCCTTTTTACCCGACTGCGGGAGGGTAAAAATTCTTAATTGTGAGAGTGACATAGGCTTTATAAATTTCAAAAAATAGCACCCTCCCTTAAGAAAGGGGGTAACACAATATTTTTTTGTTATTATAACAATATGGGTATCAAATAAAAGCTACTAAATAGGCCATTCCAAAAATATATATATTGTAACACTTTTATTTTCCTATTATGACACAAATTTAAGATAAGCAACAATGCGATAACTTTGTTAGCAATATAATTAACTTTTTATCACATAACTTATTTGGAGAACTCTTTCATTACTAAAACTAACAAGTCTGAAATAAAACAAACTATTATAAAAATAAAAAACCCGACTGCAGCCGGGGACAAACAAAATTATAGAAAAACGTAGGTTTTTCTATAATTTTCGTAGGCAAACTTCGTTTGTCACCGCTAGCAGCACCTCATATATGTACAGTCGAGGGTCAAAATTGCAGTCAGACCTCAATGTTTATAGTCCCCTGTACGGTTCTGTGCATATAATTGTGTGCGTGATGTTTCAACGCAAACAATAGACATCATACAGTGTAACTACGAGGTGAAGGGGCGTGGACAACGCCACACAAAGATAAAAATATATACTTACTCTTTTCACTTATATATAACTAAAAAAGTCCATGTCGAGCCGGTTCAAAACTAACTCTAAAATTCGTCTTAGTAGTTATCGTAACTCGTGGCAGACTTGTGAGAGAGTGCAACTCTCAAACGGGGTCATATTTGACGCGAGTTCGAATCTCGGCTGCACAAAGTTTCTTTTTTGTATTTTTGGTAACCTATACTCATTCATGGTAACAAATAATGACTAGTAAGTTACACGAAAGGAATGCATCTTAGAATAGTTAAAAATAATAACAAAAGTTTTTTAAGCATCCTTTGTTAATATTATTTATTCCCAACCATTAAAAAAGAAAACATGTTGAAAATAGGGTAATTTATTATTGATTTTCTTCCAACTATGCTTTAATTTCATTACAATCACACTAAAAACTCAGTACAAAGCGAGTCTTTAATGCTCTAGAGCAATAAAAATGTATGAAATTTCATTATTGCACAGTTTATTTTTTAATCGCACCAAAAGGTGCCAATCTCAATGGATTAGCTCTATACAGCCAGCCGATATCAATACTTTTTTTTTTACGTACATATTATTCGTTTCTATCCTACTTGTTCCAAATTTAAAAAAATATTGCTACTAACTCTGATTTAAAAATGAAAGAAATTTAAAAATGTGATTTGGTGGGAACTTTGTTAATTTTGCTTGACAATATTTTTGGAAACGATAAAGTGTGATACTATCTGATTTTGAGTGCTTCGGCTTCGAATTAAAATGGAATCATCTAGCAACGCATTAACTCCGGAAAACATTCTAAATGAAGCCGACAGTGTTAAAGAAAATCTTTTAATTTCAATAATTAAACTTCTATTTTAACTGTTTGATATGAGTTTATTTTATCTACTATTCCTATAGGTAAAAGTTGAAAGAAAAGCAGATCATGCATCTCGCCTTAAGTAATTTATATTGCCCTCGTCTCTAAATCAGGCACTCGGTGCAGTAATAAATTACTTTGTGCTCGATGCAATAATCTACTATTAATCAATGTTATTACAACTAATTTTATATTTTTGCTTTTATAACACTGAAAGCCTATAGAATCGTTGAGGTAGTTACCTAAATAGAACTTCAAAGAAACTCCTGTCAATTTAATATTTATTTTAAGTAGGTATCGTTCGTCTATCATTACGGCTCAAACAAATATAGTACTTTAAGTAGGTATCCTAATAGTCTATGATTACGGCTCAAAATGGTAGTTTCTACGAAAATAGAGAAAATGGTTCATGAAATAAAAACATAATGGTTTTCTGTTTCTTACCTCTTGAATGTTTTAACTAAAACCTAAGAGTTAGTTTTTTTTGTAGTTTATCATTCTGTAAATGGCCGGTTGGTTGAAGGACGGACTACGTTTAAGCTGAACCTATTTGTTTTTATAGATTTTGAAATCATCATTATTTCAGTCGAAAGACGTCCACTAGACCTCCATAGACCTCCCTCAAGTGTCGCCACATCGATCAATCCTGTATGGAATCCGATGGATGCAGGATTTCGAAGACGAAGAAAAAAAAATAGTGTAGAATTTTTCGATCTTATTGAATTAGAGATGAACTAGTGTTCAAGCAAGCTCAGACTTTCGACATTAGTTTAAACTAAGGTAAAAGATCGTAATACAAAGTTGAATTGGTTATTTTTGTATTAAGAACCAAGTCTTAGATGTCAATGTTTTATAACACTTTACATGCACAAACATACAGACGAGGACTTCATGCAAAAGGAATTTTCTCCCAGTCCACCTTTATATCAGTCATTCTAAGTTAGATATAGAAAAAATGGCTGAAAGCCTGAATAATTTAAGTTGGAAATTGTGTTATAATGCAATGATACAGTAACCCTGTCGGCATTAACATTAGACAGAAGATCAACAAGCAACCTTAAATCCTTCCGAGCCTCGCTTACATCGTAAAGATTACCTTCATGAGGCATGCATTCCTCCGAGAGCTCACGATAATGATCTTGAGGGCTTTGCTCACGTTACGTAAGTATATACGTAATATCATGACAAGACATATATTTACGGTATAATCTGATCTCGCGTTGTGTAGTATTTGTGTACTGTGAGAGGTCTGTATAAACTGGAAATTTAGGTATAAATTGCGTTACGTACCACTTTGTGACATCCACCAACCCGTACTGGCCCCTTGTGGTGGATTACGAACCACTTATGTCCCAGTAGTGGAAACATTAACTTTCCTCCGTAAGTGATTATTATAATTATACATATGCCAACTTTTTAAGTAATTACTCGTCACTTGAACAGCTGTTTACACACGACAACTAAGTTTACATCAGTCATAATTGTAAACACTGCCGACATAATAATTTGAATTTTAGTTTCAAAACTTGCTCATACATTGTAGTTAGCGGAGGTTCTATTGTTCCAGTAGTAAGTAATGTTAACTCGATTAGACTGTATTAGTACGAGATCCCACTGCAAAAATCTGCAGACAAGTGTGCAACAAAGTTTAACACTTAATTTTTATGAAAGATACTTGATAAAAGAATATATTACGGCAGAGTTGCCTGGCAATATCTAGACGCAAGTTTTTTTTAAAGCTTTGCCCTACACTAGGATTTTTTCCTGTATGCAGCATCAGCCAGCTCTTAATTAGCAGCAATTTATGGATTTCACAAATATACCTGCAGATTTAAGCAGTGGGATCTTAAGGCTATATAACCGAGGATAAACATCGAAAGTGGCAGTTGCAATCACGTAGAGTACTAAACTTGATTATTCATACAATGTGACGTCATAGTTGTAGTGAAGTTGACGGTAATTCTGAGTAGTAAGTAAAGTACTAAGAGTTAATATTTTATATGGCAATGATTCCTAGGTTGTTAACGTCATTATTGATTTATCACTTATGATAAAAGCTCTACTTTTATATTTTTCTTTATAAACCAAAAATGACATTTACGAATGAGACGGCAGGACAAACTAGAGAAATTTCGCCAGAACTGAAAGAAGAAAGCGCGGGCTCGTGAAAAGCTGAGCGAGTTAAGGGAGGCCTTGAATTGGGATAGTACAGGATAGCAAAAAACAAACCAAATGTAAACCTTTACTTTTTATAACGTGCAAGGGACAAGTTTGGTGTTAAAAGAAAGGTCCAAAATAAACTCTGTTTTCTTGCTACTAAGACCGAAGTTCGCAAGTCCTAGTACATTTTTCAGTGTATGGAAGAACACAATTTACAATATTATATTCAAAATGTTTAGCTGCCACAAATAGTTAAACCAGAGGCAACGAACTAAACGAAACCAACGAACTAAACGAATAGCACAGACTCATCCAATTTAACTGTAACGTTACATCAAATTAAGCGGTTAACTACATCACTATATGGAGTTTCTTGCCGGTTCTTCTCCATAGGAAACGACCAACCCGAACCGTACACCTTTTATCGACGTTTTATAAGTGCCCATTTGGCCTATGTGCCTCCGGCCCAGGTCTATATAAAAGGATTTTAATTAAATGAGCTTGACCTTGATCATTACGATTATAGTCAGTTTCCCTGCGATTACCAATATAACAATGAATATTATCACGATTATTACCCTTTTACCGAAAATCAAGATGAAAATTATTTGGAAGAAGTTAACAAAAAAGTTTCAACGGAAAATAATGAGGATTTTCAATCAGTAGCCTCGGAAAACATAGAGAAATGATACAATTAAATTGCGATACATGTCTTAAATTTCCATACATATATATACCCGAAATAGATGCCAGATTTATGATAGATACGGGCAGTACTAAATCATTTATAAACCCGGAAAAGGCCTATAACTTTTTTTACGATTATATTTATTATGACCCATTTGAAGTTAGAAGTACTTACGGTACAACCCAACACGAAGAAGTACTTTCCATGCCAGCATTTCCGATCTTTAATGTTAATTAAACTCACAAATTTCACATTTATAAAGTCGACCCTAGGTTTGATCGTTTACTAGGTAATGATATTTTACATAGTGAAGAGGCTTTAATAGATTTGAAAAACGAGGTCTTGAAAACTAAAAGTACGGTGATACCAATTATGCGTGATAAGAATAAACATATAGAGAGAGGCACCTCGATCAGAGCCAAAAGTTAAAATTCTTGCAAATTATCATTCTGGTAATGCTTTAGTAGATTTCAGAGAATTTACGGCAGGTGTGCGTATGCCCAGCGCTTTAGTTAAATGCAAGGACGGTTACTTTACTACCATAATTCACGTAAATTACTTCAGAGTCAGCGGTTGGCTTTGATATTCTTATGCAAAGCATACAGGACGGTTAGTACTGAGGCCTTACCGGTACTCGCTGGCGTACTTCCGGTCGACCTTGAAGTTCAGCGACGTGCTGCAATGTACTATTCCGCAAAAGAGACCATGGACGCGGACTTTTTAACGCGGAGTGACCGTGCCAAAATCTCTAGATTATTTAAACCACATATTGACGTCTGGGAGGAACTTTTATCCGAATGGCAATGTAGGTGGGATAATTCCATCAAGGGCCGACACCTCCACCAATTCTTTCCATCCGTTCGCGTGCGGCTGGCCAGGACGTGGCTGGAGGTGGATCACTGTGTTGCCCAATTTCTCACAGGGCATGGTAACTTTAAAAGTAAATTATCTTCCTTCAAGCTTGTTGCCTTGCCATAATGTCAGTGTTCTACATCTGACTGCGAATATGTACAATCTGCACATCATGTCTTATGGAAGTGTATTCTTTGGCAAAATGAACGCAATACTATGTTCAATAATGTACAGGCTGTATCAGGAGCTATTTACTATACGGACCTTGTGGAAACTAGAACAAATTTCCGTGCGTTCAAGCGCTTTTGCCATACCTATTATTGGAAACAAATATAACAGCTCACAATGTTAGGACCCATTAATATTAATGCTATTTTTTATCCGTGGTGCTAGGCAACAAGGGCTTATCCCAGTTGTAAACGACCCTTTGTGCCTATTGGTTTTGTTTGTTCTGTCTCCTGCTTTATATGGAGGGAAGTGGAAATTTGTATTTTTCTTACTCCTCCATTTTCTTTTCTGATTAATTTCGTTGCGGGATCCAAGACAGTTAAATTCATTCTCCGGGACTTCGTCGAGCTTTATTGCCTCGGCGCTTTTCTGGTGGTCGCCACTGTTAATTCTGGCTTTCAGGAGTTGCAGTGGTTTGGGAATAGTGCGGTGGGATTGTCCCAATAAAAAAAAAATACCATAATTCAAAATACCCTTGACAAACTGCTAATTACGGCTAATTTAATATTAGCCGTGATTAAACCATTTGAAGTAGAACCGTACGAAAATAATATAAATGATTGTGATGTTAATAATTTTAACGAAACTAAAAATATTTTAATAAATAAATTATTAACAGATAACTTACAAAAGCTTCGACTGAATCACATGTCATCTGAAGAATGTAAGGCCATTAGTACATTATGTTTAGAATATAAAGATATATTCTATTGAGATGGCATTCCATTAAGTTTCACGAACCAAGTCAAACATTTCATGTCATTGTATTAGGACAAAAAAAATTTTTGTCCTAATACAATGACATGAAATGAAGAAAGAAAAATGAAGAAGAAATGAAGATCCTATTTACGTCGAACCATACAGACAACTATTAGAACCTATAAACTAACTAAAAAACTAACTTCTGTTGTGATAACATACTATTATAGATTTACGTTGTTCGTCGAATTAATGTGTTTTAATTTACTCTAACAACAACCCCCTAGTCAGTCGCAAGAAATAAGAAATCAAATCGAGAAGTTACTTAAAGAAAATGTAATTCAGGAATCTCATTCACCTTGGTCAGCCCCAGTTCATTTAGTCTCAAAAAAGAAAGATGCATCAGGAGAAATAAAATATAGAATGGTAATTGACTACAGACGTTTAAACGAAATAACTGTTGACGATAGATACCCACTTCCCAATATCACTGATCTGTTTGATAAATTAGGTAAAAGCACATACTTTACGATTAGATTTAGCAAGCGGTTACCATCAGATTGAGATTAACGAAAATGACAGAGAGAAAACCGCATTCAGTACTGAAAAAGGACACTTTGGTTTCTTAAGAATGCCGTTTGGTCTTAAAACCGCTCCAGTGACCTTCCAGCGAGCAATGGACAATGTTCTAAGAGGGTTGCATGGAATCCATTGCCTGGTTCATTTGGATGACATTATAATGTTTTCAAATTCATTTGCAGAACATATCCAGAAGTTGAGAACAGTTTTTGATCGTTTGAAGTCAAATAACCTTAAAATTCAACTTGATAAGTCCGAATTTCTCCGGAAAGAAGTCCTATACTTAGGTCATGTTATAACTGAGGATGGCTTTAAGCCTAAAGATGATAAGATTAAAGCAGTTCTTAACTACCCACTGCCAAAACCGTGACAGAATTTAAAAGTTTTTTGGGTTTGATAGGCTATTACAGGCGATTTATTAAGGATTTTGCCAATGTAACACAACCATTAACTAATTGATTAAAGAAAAAGAACAAAATTATTATAAATCAAGCGTACTTAGATTCTTTCCAAAAATGTAAAGAGCTTCTTACTAACGCACCTTTACTTCAATATCCCAATCCAGATAAGCCTTATATCCTAACTACAGATGCATCGTCAAATGCCTTAGGGACAGTACTATCGCAAGGCGTCGTGGGGTCTGACAAACCAATAGCTTACGCCAGTAGAACCTTAAGTGATACAGAGACCAGATACAGTACTATAGAACGTGAACTTTTAGCGATCATTTGGGCGGTAAAACACTTTCGGCCCTACCTTTACGGTAATAAATTCATTATTTATACATACGATAGGCCCTTAGCCTGGCTCTATTCGCTTAAAGAGCCGAATAGCAAGCTCACTCGTTGGCGACTTCGTCTTCAAGAATATGATTTTGAAATTAAATATAAAGATGGCAAACAATGATGCCCTGTCTCGTATTAAATTAAATGCATTAGGTTCCGATAAGGACGGATTATCTATGAAAGTTAATATAGATGAAAAAGAACAAAAACCAAAAGAAAAACAATATACACAAAAAATAAAAAAATAGTTGATTACGATAGTGATGACTCTAGAACAATTTCCATCTCTGATTTGTCTGCTACTCTAACAGCCAGTTCTGAATGTGATACAAGTGAACCAATTCCACTTGACCCTGTGATAGATAAAACATTTACAGTACATTCAGATGAAGACATGAAATCAATTGGTATTCCAATATTACAAGAAGCAATAGACACTAAACCCAACCAGATATTAGTTTTTACATGGCACAAAAACGATATCCAAGTTAAAGATCTTTCCCGTGTAAGACAGCAAATTCTTGAAGTATTTTTACCAATAAATAAGGAGGAATTAATTAAACAGTTTTTAAAAGAATATGTTAAATATAAAATTAAATACCTTATATATTTTGAAAGCGTAGAGCATAGGAAACTGTTTAACAAAGTTATTATACAGTTATTTAAAATGGGAATGGTGGAATTCGTGGAATGTTCAGAGCGTGTAGTTTTTGTTGAAGATGAAAACGAACAAAAAGAAATCATCTTACAACACCATGAAGGAAAAACATGTCATAGAAGTATAAAAGAAGCCATGTCCAGGATAAGAAGAAATTATTTTTGGAATACCGTGCAAGAGACGATATCAGCCGTAATAAATAATTGTGAAGTATGCCGTAAAACTAAGTATGACAGAAAACCCATAAAGCCTTTTCTACAATTAACACAAACACAAAATGCACCATTTCAAGAAATTTTCATAGATATTTTTATAGAATCTGTATATTATCTTACATTAGTCGACGCGTTCTGTAAATTGGGACAAGCAATAGAAATATCAAATAGATCTACACCCGAAGTAATACGTGCACTTATTAAATATTTCTCCATTTACGGAACACCCAAAAAAATTAGTTGCGATCCGGGCAGTGAATTTAATAATGAATTATTGAAGGAATTAATGATAATGTACAATATACAATACCACATCAGTACACCTAATTACCCTAATTCAACAGGCATAGTAGAGCGTTTCCATTCGACTATCATAGAAATATACCGTTTAGCTAAATATGATCGAAAATGCACTGATGCAGCCTCCATTATGACCTACAAAATAATGGCTTATAATCATACCATACATACAACGACAGGTTTGACACCATTTGAAGTTGTTTTCGGTCATACTGATTCAAATTCTATATTAAATGCAAATTTCGAGAGAAACTATACACAGTAATTATTAAAAGATCATGCTAAGCATACTAAACGTCTCTATAGTTACATATCTGATCAGATGATAGAAACAAAGCAAAACATTAGAAATAGCAAGGGTGGTGAGATAAGCAAAAAGTTTGAAATAGGCGACACAATTTATGCAAAAGAGGTTAATACCAGGTTAAGTAAAGACAAGCCACGTTATAGGAAGGCAAATGTCAGCGGTGATGTAGCACATAATGTAATCCCTGTTACAATTGGAACTAGAAACACAAAAGTCCCAATTAAAAATATTAAAAGTTCTCCGCAGGTGCTGCTTCACGCTATTGGCAGTAGCGCAAATAACATGGGCCCTTCAACTAAAAAGGTTGAGAAAAACCCCGGTATCCTTCCCGTGAAACAAGGGTGAAACAAGGTTTAAACAAGTAGATAAGTGGTTTATTATAAAACTTTTAAATTTACATAGCTTAGGTAATGATCTAGAATTAAGTTTAATGAAATATAATGAATTCAGTAAATTAGTAGATGTTAACAAATCTTACAGCCATGAGTTTTTAGGTATTCGTACTCAAACGGATTATCTAAAGGATAGGACTATCGAAAAAATTCAGCAACTTGTACCAGCTAAAAGATTTAAGCGAGGATTAATTGATCCACTTGGATCCATGATCAAAATTGTAACAGGTAATTTAGATCACAGTGACGCAATTCGATATGATTCTCTCATCTCTCAGTGGAAAAGCAATCAATTAATATTAGATAATAAAGTAACTTTGGTCTCCAAAATGTTAAATTGTTTTGTTAACAGTACAGAAATCTTACATAAATAACATTAATTTTAGATGAACGTTTAAAAAGGATCGAGAGATAAGTTAAACATATGATTACAAAAGAAGAAAATTCTATTTACTTTACTTACATTTTAGGAATGTTAAATATGTTCTTAACTAATTTTAGAACCATTAATATAATTTTAAGTGAGATTGAAGCGGCCTTAGCCTTTAGTAAGATGTCTGTACTGCATCGAGCGATTGTTAATTCCACTGAATTACTGCACATATTACAATCTATAGCCAAGACTGAAAATCTGCTATATCCTGTGAATGAAAATAATTTAGTTATGTTTGAAGATTGTTTTACTGTTAAAGCTTTTATTAAACAGAATCAGATCGCGTTCATAATAGAGATCCCACTTATTGAAAACAGTACTTATAGTTATTTTAAACTTTACTCTTTACCTATTTTTAACACAGATTTAAACGAAACTGTAATAGTAGTTCCTAAATATCCTACCTACCTTTTGGTGAAAGACTCAGATTACTTACCAGTCGTGAGAGCCTGTGTACAGATTGCGATAAATGACAAATTCTTATGTACCGATGATGATGTGTTGACCCATCTAGAGCCATTATGAGAAGTTCCACTCTAATACTAGTGCATGCGAGCAGCATATAGTCGACATTGAAGATTTGAAAGTTCAACGAATTGGCCGCGAAAGTTGGATTCTATATATAAAGAATAACCTTATAGCAAGTAGAAAATGCTATGATGACGTCACGAGTCACGTGTCTCTAGAAGGAACATACATAGTTACCCTCGACGATGCTTGTAAGGTTAACGTTGGGCACATACATCTACAAAATTACAAATTTTCTCTTACACACCTGAATTATCCAATAGCTCCAATCATTACCCTACTAGAGATGAAGCCTGAAAAACGTACTAATAGTGTAATTGCAGTGAATATGAAAGGTATAAATCTAGATGAGCTGAAATAATTAGCTCAAGTAGTGAAAATGAGCAAAGTGAAATACGGTGAAAATGATAGTGCGGTTGACACGAAAAATATTAGTTTAGGTACGGTAATTCTATATATAATTCTGCCTTTAGGATTTATGATCTTTCTTGTTTTTAGATATAAAATCATATTGTTAAACTGTCTGCGAAATCATCAGAATCCTAACAACTCTGATAATTTCGTTCTTGAGGAGGGAGGAGTTATGCAACCTGAACCGCATCGAGTAATCACTGTGAGAGCATGAAATGCACGATTGCAGTTTAAGGTGGCCCTTCCAGAAAGTTCCATGCATTCCTGTTAATTTAGCATATTAAGTAGCAGTAAGTCGAAACATGTAATCGATAGGATTATTAGACATTACATGAGAGCATCCGCTTCTGCTCACACGTATTCATATTCTTTTATTTAAACGTCATAACGCACCCAAAAATCTTGACTAGAGTGTGAGTTTGTGTTTGTGTGTGTGTGTGTATTTGTTTGTGAGGTGTTGAGAGGGTGAGAAAATTTATGAGTGGGTTGGTGGGAAACATTATTTCATTCCCATTACGTTTTTATGATGAGCAGGTCTTCTGTTTTTGTGTAGTCTTCTGTTACATACTTTGAAACCATCCAACCGTTATCCCCCAAACCTGTTTCATTAGAAAGGCAATGCGAAGATGGTTTTGAGACCAAAAAATAATTATTAGTATTTAGGTAGGTATGCACGGTAGGGTAGGTGTCATTTTGCTCAAGATAGTTCAAAGTCAAAGTTAAAAAATCATTAACAAGTATTAAAAATTGTTTCTACCGTGCATTTGGAAAAGTAGCTTGTTATGGAGAAGAACGCACAAGATACTCCATACTAAATCTTTTAAAAAATAAGATTTTATAATATTTATATAAGTACAAACATTAATAAATACATGTACGTGAGAACGATGCACCCAGAACTACTATACTTAATATATAGGTTGGTTACGCTTCCTAATTTATAGTTCATATTTTATTACATCACCATTGAGAGAGAGAGGCATTGGTATACTAGTTCCAATTTATTAAATAAGTGTCACCTATCGTTGTTTTGGTGATATTCCGCGCCGTGCCGCTACGGTCATTTTACGCCGCCACCACGCCACGGCCGCAGGCGATCGTTGCCAGTCTCTTGCAACCATGGGTTGGATGCGCGCACGCGTCATCTCGCCCAAACCACTCAATTGAACCTACATGGAAAGTGTTATCTGTATTACCTAGACCTACTGTGTTGTGTACCGCTGGCCAGCATAGTGTACCTAGTCTGTGAGCTGAACTTCTCGAGAACGTGGCATCTGCATCCACATGGAAATCGCTGTTTCAAAGGTATGTGGCATAATTAGTAAATTGAACTTTATCCATTGCCTTTCGTCTCATCTGCGTACTTTTCTGCTTCAAATTAGTACTGCTGAATCAGCAATTATAGCCTAGATTACTATAATAATTTAGGTTCAATCGCGTGTGATTTTACTAGTAATCTTCTAGAGGTTATACGCACCATTTTGGTCCTTCGAACTGGTTAAATAAAATTTGGGCCTATTTACAGCCTAATTTTAAGTCCTAAAAGTCTAAATTTAAGTAAAAAGTTTGGGAAATTTCCATATTAATTGCAGATCATCACACAATTCTCGCCTCTATCGCGTTGGGAATAAGGCTGGCTGCCTTGCGTGTAGTACTTTCCACCGGCAAATTAATTGTTAACGTAAATCTTTAATTTCTCTAATTGAAACTACTAAAAATACATTTAATTGAATATCAACGTTGATTCATATCGCTAAATAAGTTTATTTAATAAATCAGTTAATTTTCGGCGTAATTACATATTTTTTTGTTCGTGTTTGAAAATTGTGGGTAGTCTGTTAAAACATTCGTCAAGTTGGCCTACGTGACTGTGGAATATTCCAGTTCTTGTTATCGTACGGTTAATTTTTATTTACGCATTGGAAACTTTTATATATTTTTCTAATCGAGATTTGCAGAATGAATGACATTGATTATTTTACGATACACTACTACTGTTGGTTCGTTAAGTAAATGCCTAGTATACTCGTATTGCACGAGGGGTTCCCTACTTGATTTCGAAATTTGTTGGTGGGATTTTTATTATATCGAACACGGTGTGTCGATAATTCAGTTGTACGATGTTTTATTACATCGATGCTTTATTGGTGCGATGTAACGTTTGTGCGAAAAATCCTGTTGCGGAAAACCCTACAGCGATTGCTCATTAGTTCGGTAATTTATTAGTTAGATAGTATGTCGGTTCGAAACGCCTACTGTTCCGTGACATCTAATTAATTACTTGTATTTAAAATAAGATTTCTTGTATTTAAAATAAGATTTAGAAAAAAACTTTTTTTAAACAAGCTTTTTAGCTAGCCAAACATTATCATCCAAACCAAACGTGTATGCAAAATTTCATCTTAATCGGTTGAGGGTAACTGCTTTAAAATTAAGTTGCAAAATTTGACCCGAGCACACTTACATACGTACATACATAGCAAGTAAATAAAAAAGCTTGTAAAAAAGGTATATATAATTCCTAGTTTATTATTTACATCAACATACATTAATAAATTATATTTAAATTTATATAAATAATCCTAATCTACTTATACCTAAATAACATAAATTAGATATAATAATGTACCTATACAAAAATTGTTTTATCTATGTTGCCTACTGTAAATTTTATTCTGAATACAAAATCAAAAAATAAATTGGTATAGCTACTACCTATCTACCTATTATTGTACTGTAAAACAATATTTTGCATCTATAAAAATTACGATATTAAATTAAATTCTTGTTTCATGTTTTGTAAAAATATATTTATTATGAATGAGCATGTATATGACATCTATTTATATAAAAGTTTATTGGTTACTTTGTGATTACGTTTTGAGAGTTATCATAGTAGTTAGTATAGTGTTTTTTTATTAAATGTGTCGTTACATGAAAATGTGTAATATAATCATTATTTTTTATTTACGAATAAGGTTTTGTTTATTTCTTGTTCTATGCTGTTTATGTCCAAGTTTATATATTTTTTGTTATATATTGTTTTAGTAAAATAAAACATTTAAATGAGTATTTTAGGTGTTGTAAATTTATTTGAGGTATTAGCAAACGGAAGCAATACTAAGCGAGGATTGAAAAAAACTTAGATCCAGCTGCTTTCTTTACCGTGCATATCGAAATAGACGATTTAGGTATGACAGTTTTGGCTATTTGAGGGATTGGCTGGTAACCGGTCGTGATATTGTCTACGTTATCTTTGGCCCATGCCACAGCTAAACGTGATGAATTTACCTGTCTTCCCCATTTTAGAAAAATAGACGTGAAGATATGTATGGTATTTAAAGTATTTCCTTAACGTCTAATGCAAAATAAGATTATTAATTAAATGTCACGGAACAGTAGGCGTTTTGAACGGACATACTATCGAACTAATACATTACCGAACTAATGAGCAATCACTGTAGGGTTTTTCGCAACAGGATTTTTCGCACAAACGTAACATCGCACCAATAAAGCATCGATGGAATAAAACAACGTACAACTGAATTATCGACTCACCGTGTTCGATATAATAAAAATCGAACCATCAAATTTCGAAATCAAGCAGGGAACCCTTGCACGAGCAGATATTTTTTATAATTCTAGACTCAACCGCATTTGATTAATTATTGCAATTAACCAGATTATCATTGCGTCGTTTGTAATTTTATTTTGTAAGGTAACTTGATCTTTTGATAGGAATCTTCAGGTAAAATAACAGATTTGTATAAACTTTACGCGCTTAGTTCTCCTCATAGGAAACCGCCGTATATTTATACATATCACCCCCGCACCTAACTTGTAAACGTAGTACTTACTAGATAATTTACTTCGAACGGTCATCTGCGTATTTACTTGTTAGGAATTTTATTGTGTTTTACGAAGGTATTTCGTTATGAACACAATCGCATCGCTTACGGAAATAAGTACTATACTTGTTTCACACTTAACTTATTGTTGGTTAAGAATCTGTACATATTCTATGTATTGGGTAAGTTAATCTCATATTACTCATATTAATAGAATACTACAAAAAAAAAAAAATATCGCATCGCATCCGACATAAATGTTAATTATCGGGTTGTAGGTATCTCTAAGCTAATCATAGATATAAGTAGATGGGTACGTTCATAACGTATTTCGCGTGCTTACTATTTTATTTGTATTAGACTTTGTTACTTGTACGCGGTTCAAACTTTGTACGTTGTTCAAACTTTGTACGCTTTATATTTTTTTCACCTTACAATTTATTATTCTTAGGGTTCGCGTACGGATCGTTCCGTACTATTGTTTACGTAAGTTGTAAAATCTTTCGTTGAGTTATCAGTTTGATTGGACCACTAATTTCACTTACGCGGGTTCCGTAAAAGATAAAAATTTGTTGTTTTTTTTTGTTTCCATATTTTAACTTCTGTTCACCATGACGGACAAGGTTAAACTTAGATTGTTGGAAAGTAAACGCGACTCGTATTTCGCGCGGGTAAAAAGGATTTTGGATTCAACAGAATCTTTAACGACAGAAAGATTACGTTATTCTTTTATTGCTCAGGCTAAACAAATTGACGGCCAACGTAGCGAATTCAATGAGATAATGGACGAGATAAATATGTTAAAATTGACATTGGATCCAAAGTGCGAAGTAAGCTATAGTGCCTTACATTCATTTTGATGACTTGGTCGGCGAAATAAAAATTACTTTAGCTTCATTAACTTAATCAAATGCTTCCAAGGAACCTAGCCCGACAGTGAGCCCTAGTGCTCATCATATAAAGGTACCTAAAATTGAGCTGCTTGCCTTTGACGGTGATATTCGGAGCTTTCCGTTCTTTTATGAGACTTTTCAAACGTATTATACATACGAACGCAGAGTTATCAGATTCTGATCGCATTCATTATCTGTTGAGTTGTCTAAAGGGAAAGGCTAGGAATGTGGCAATAGGTATTGTACCTTCTGGCGATAATTACCGCGTTGTCTGGGATGCGCTTATCGCAAAGTACCTGGATACTCGCGCGCTCGCCACTAATTATCTAAATCAACTGTTTTCATTGAAGTCGTTCGGACCGACACCCGCTAATATTGAACAAGGTTTCGATAAATTAACTTCTACGGTTCAAAATCAAAATCAATTTTTTTATTTCACATAGGCCTACATGGGCACTTATAAAACGTCTACAAAATGTGCTTGGTTCGGGTTGGTCGTTTCCTATGGAGAAGAACCGGCAAGAAACTCCATGGTTACTCTTTTAAAAATGGTTTGGTTTTACAATATTTCCATGTTACAGCATTAGTACTTAGATATGGGGGGACAACGTAGGCCCGAATTATGACAATAAGTCGTAAGAAACTAAAAAAAAAAAAGAAAAAGATTATATAAAAAAGTTGCTGGACTCAAACAATTAAAATACATAACTTGGATGATTTTATATTTATTCATTGGGGTCTTAAGTTAATAGACTCAGATACAGAAAAACATTTTGAAATGTCGCTTCGTAATCAACAAGAGTTGGATTATGATTATTTCGTAAAGTTTGTTCGTGAACAAGTAAAAATCTTACATCGTATCTCTTCTGCGGCAACTAAGTCCGCCCCCGCAGGTAGACCCAGCACCTCATCTAAGGTATCGCAGGTGTTTGTGGCTACTGAATCTAAATGTTCACTCTGTCAATCCCCGCATAAAAACTTGTATACGTGCAAAGCGTTTCAAAATTTGAGCGCGGATAATAGATTTAAGTTGTAAAAGACAATCACAGATGCGTTAACTGCCTAAGTAGCCAACATACCGTCTCTAAGTGCCTAGTCAACATGTAGGAAATGCAACGGTAAGCATTATTGCATTTTGAGCAATCGACGCAAGCCCCTGCGCTGGCGCCCGCTAGCGACCCAGCCTCCGTTTCTGCGGCCGACCCAGCTACTTCTGATCGTGTGGCGTTGTGTACGCATTCTTCTGCTCAAATCCAGGCCACACGTAGTACCGAAGTGCTGGCTACTGCCAAGGTGTTAGTGGCGGGTAGGAAGGGTAAGGGCGTGGTGGTTAGATGTCTTTTGGACCCTGGGTCGCAAAAGAATTATATGACATCGCGTTGCTGCCGTATACTCGGTCTAACTATACAAACGGACTCAATAACTACCGTTCGTGGTATTGGTGGCACATCGCAGCCCGTTCGCGGCTCGGTGAATCTTACGTTCAGCTCATGGTTTTGCTCGCAGCCTAGGTATAGAATTGACGCTCTAGTCTTGGATCAGATAACCGGGCAGCTTCCTCTGGGTGCTATAGATACTGCCGAATTGAAGCATATTGATCCTAAACTACTCGCTGATGACAGCTGGGGTGTGCCAGGTAATATTGACATGTTACTTAGAGCCACGTTGTTCGCTAAGTTATTGCGACCCGGTCCCGTGACCAGCGCACCCGGTTGCCCCGATGCCTTGGAGACTATGCTAGGCTACATACTTCTAGGAGAAGCACCTATTATTGAACCTTCAACTGACACTCTGTCTTTCTTTGCGAGTTCTTTCGATAACTTCGATCTTCGTAAGTTTTGGGAGATTGAAGATGTTACTGCTTCGTCCGTTGGGAGTGTGGATGATAAACACTGTGAAGATTTTTATTGTAGCACAATTACCCGCGCTCCAAATGGTAAGTATGTTGCAGCCTTACCACTGAAAACAGACGCGTCAGCGTTAGGAAATTCTTTTGATATAGCTTGCAAGAGATTCTATAGCCTCGAACGTAAACTTAAATCGCTTCCTAACGTCAAGCTTCTTTATGATGACGTCATACGGGATTATCTACAGAACAATTATATTTCTTTGGTGCAGAATATCGTACCTGAATGTGGGTTACCCAAACGAAATTGTAAGGAGCGAGAAATGGACTACTATATTCCTCACCATGCTGTTATTCGAGAGGATAAAGTGACCACTAAGCTACGCGTGGTCCTAGATGCTAGTGCAAGTACAGATAACGGTACCTCGCTCAATGATATCCTTTACGCAGGTCCAGTCCTTCAGGCTGACCTTTTTAACATCTTGTTAAATTTTAGGATTTTTAGTGTCGCTATTTCCGCAGATGTTAAATCTATGTACCTACGTATAGGTATACGCCCACAAGATCTTTCGCTTCAACGTATCTTATATCGGTTTAATGAGGAAGAAGAATTTCAAATTTATCGGTTTTCAGTGCTTCCCTTTGGATTAAAGTGTAGTCCTTTTATATCGATTCGCACTATCCAACAGTTATGTCAGGATGAAGGAACGCAGTTACCTCTCGCCAGGGACATTTTGCAGCGAGATATTTACATGGATGACATAGTTAGTTCTATACCTAGCACTGCGCTGGCTATAGACTCGGCTCGTGAACTAATAAAAATATTCTCTCTCGGTGATTTTCAGCTAACGAAGTGGTCTAGCAATAGTGTCGATGTTCTTCGGAATATTCCAGAGTCATTACGACTTTCACAGAGCGTGGACCTAAGTAAAGATCCGACACAGAAAATACTGGGACTTCGTTGGTTCCCTGACGAGGATTGTTTCGTATTCCAGGTTAACCCTAATGTTCGCCCTTGCACGAAACGGAATATTCTTTCTTCCATTGCACGTCTTTTCGACGTTTTAGGCCTCGTGGCACCAATAATTTTATACGCCAAGCTTCTTATCAAAGAGCTTTGGCTTGTCAAACTTGGATGGGATGACGTCCCACCACCTCGCATTGTTCGTCTGTGGGAACAATTTCAAGCTGAATTGCCAATTATCTCTGAACTGAGATTTTTGCGACATGTCGGCGTCGTAGAACGCTGTAGGCTCTCCCTCGTCGGTTTTGCAACTGTGATAAAGCGAGTATATAATCTTTTCACAGCTCGGCACGCCATTGAGGCAGTCGTGGCTTTCTCGGATTCAACTGTAACCTTGAGTTGGATTCATTCCGCACCGCATCGATGGCACACTTTCGTAGCCAATCGTATCGCTAAGATTCATGAGAATCTTTCGGCAGATCACTTCTTCCATGTCAAAGGGTCTGAAAATCCTAGTGATTGCCTCTCTCGCGGTTTAACGCCTGTTCAATTAGTTCATCATCCGTTGTGGCTAAATGGACCGCCGTGGCTTAAACTTCCGGGCGTTGAATGGCCGATAAAACCATTCGTTTCAGGCGGGTCGCAAGAGCTTCCAGAAATGAAGCCCGTGGCTTTACCTGTGCTCTCGCACGAATGCTCGGACAGAAGTCCTCCTTCCGACAACATTTTATACGCTCACTCTACTAGATTCTCGTCATGGTTGAAATATTTAAAAACCATTTGCTTCGTTTATAAGTTTATCAAACGACTCCCTAGAGGGCCCGTTACCGCGTCTGATCTAGAGTTCGCTGAATCTATTGTGTGGCGATCTGTGCAGAGGATCCATTTTGAAGTTGATCTCGATCGCTTAGCCCGCAATGAGTTGTGCTCTAAGTCACTACAACAGCTAAGTCCCTTCCTCCACGAAGGACTTATCCACGTTGGATGTCGCCTAGCAAACTCTGAGCTAGATTTTGACTCACGTCATCAGATCCTTCTTCCGCGTCAAGATCGTCATCATCATATCATATAGTGGAACTATTAAATTCCCACTATCATGTGAAAAATTTCCACACAGGACCAACCTTGCTCGTATCTATCTTACGACAGAAGTATTGGATCCTGTCCGCGCGACGTATTGCACGTCACATTACCTTTAATTGTAACCTTTGCTTTCGAGCAAAGCCGCGACCTACCTTTCCTATAATGGCGGATTTGCCACGTTTTCGCGTTGAGTCGGCTCCTGAGGCTTTTTCTAAAACAGGTTGCGACTACGCGGGACCTTTCTTGATCACGTCGATACGTGGTAGAGGTCAAAAATCGAGGAAAGCGTATATCTGCCTTTTTACATGCCTGACAACTCGTGCTCTGCATCTTGAGATTGCCTCAGATCTTAACACTGCGAGCTTTCTGTCCGCTTTTAAACGCTTCCTGGCGCGTAGAGGACCGGTTCAGTGTCTTTACACAGATAACGCTACCAATTTTATTGGAGCCAAATCCTATCTACGAGATCTCTACCAATTCTTGGCTAAAGAATATCGCCCTTTTTGGGAAAGAGAACTTGCAGAGCATTGAATAACTTTTAAAAACATCCCCTGTAGAGCTCCACATTTTGGTGGTTGTTGGGAAAGTGAAGTAAAGAGTGTCAAAAAGCATCTCTGCAAGGTCATCGGTCAGCAAATTTTTAGTTTTGATGAGCTTAACACTATACTAACTCAAATAGAAGCTTTATTAAACTCGAGGCCTCTGTATGCGATCAGCTCGGATCCGTCAGAGCCCACTTCATTATTGCCGGCGCACTTCTTGCATACGAAACCTCTTTTATTTCTCACCGCCCGCGAACTCAATGAAACGCGGTTACATCTTATTTCGCGTTATGAATTAACTGACCAAATGGTCCACTCAACAAACTGTTTGATTTACACATTCCAGCTTTTCTCCATTCAATATGATGTTGCAGTCGCTACTTCTGACATTTGGCAATGTAATTTATGTAATTTAATCTAATACATTTGCTTTTTTTTATTTAGTACCAAATTGTTTGCCGTGAACCAAGTTTGGACCTGATGAATAGACTTATTCATATCATCCAGATTTTGTGACCGCCGATCTATTTTAAATGTCAAAGAAGTGTCATCAGCAAATAACGCCATCTTCGGTTGATTTTGTAATAATTGGGACAAATCGTTTATGTAAACTAAAAGAGGAATGGACCCAATATAGAGCCTTGAGTTTACGCCGTTTACCTGAACTTTAAGTTGTCTGGCTTTCAAATGTGATCTAAGTAACTCAAGGGCCGTATTTATAATGCCATGAGTTTCAACAACACACCACCGTCGACCACATCATCGCTTACCATCAGGTGAGATAGTGGTCAAGCGCAAGCCTATAGAGGATAAAAAAAAAGAAAACTATAGTGTCTCATGGTTAACGCAATCGAACGCTTTCGAGAGGTCGCAAAAGATTCCAATGGCGTCTTGTGCTTCTTCCCAGACGTTAAAGATGTTCTTTATTAGGGTGACGCCAGCGTCAGTTGTGCAACGCCCTTTGGTGAAACCGTACTGTTGAACATGAAATATGGAATGTTTGTTAAAATGACGCAACAATTGGTTGAGCATTAACTTTTCGAAGACTTTACTGAGAACCTGACCGTTTCATATTATTTTTTTATTTTAATATATTTTTATAATTTATTGTTACTCATGACAATAGGACATTCTCGTAATGGAATAGTGTCTTCACCAGTCAAATCTATTATAAAATCAGACTCACACACTGGTTCTGACTGAAAACTGCCAACTTACTCAATATATAAACTATTAGTTTTTTTACACTGCTCGCTGACCTTAGCAGACTCAGCGATAGATAAGGTCTTATGGGCATTACACAATTCTTGTTCAAGTTCTGAAACACGGTTTAAAGTTAGTTCATACGTGTCACTGCACTCTTGATAATTTGCCGCTTGATACTGAAGTACTTGGTGTTGTTCGGCTAAGTCCTGGTGCTGAGTATGTAGCTCAGCCAGTTCATTTTTGAGGAATGTGTTCTTATGGACCACATTTTCGACCTTCATCTCACTGTCTGCAATTTCTTGAAGCAGTTTCATATTTAATGCTTTGGAGTCTTACAGCTCCTACAGGGAAGCTCTCAATTTTAATTCCAGCTCTTTGATTGCAGCGCTGCGGGTCATCATTTTCCTTAATAACCTAAAATGTGTGCAATTTACACTAAATAATAGTACAGTAGTTTTCTAATATTAAGATTAGTAGGTAGGAGGTAGATGGGGAAAAAATAAAGATTAAGTTTGAAGTACTATTCTATAATAAGACTCGTATAATTACGGTCAAACTTCACTTCAGGTAAGTTTGTTTAACCTTCAATTATACTTCGTCGCTGCATCCTCGAGATTTTCATATTCACCAAGTAGATGTTTAGAGCTTTAGGAAAATCGCCATCTAAGATTCTAATATTCTTGGGGAAACCAAACTAGAGTTTCATATCAAAAATAGTTTTATTTTGAAATTCGCGATAACACTCACGATCTATTGAGCAATAATTATCATCATCGTTTTGGCAATTTAAAGTTTACCATCTAATCAAAAATATTATCTTCATCATCTAGAATTGAATTTGCAAACGTATTACAATCATTTTGAGTATGACATCTATTTTAAAATTTTCCAAAAACATGTGAATTTCCTGACCAGCCTGCAGCTTTTTTAATTATATCAATGGAAACGCCTCTACGATTGGCCGCCGATGTCGCTGCGTGTCGAGCGCTGTGAGCGCAATAAACGCTTGTATCGATACCACTCTTTTGCAATACCGTTTTGATCCAGCGGCTAATCGTAGCAGCGGTTGCATTATGGTACGGTTTTTTAATCGTCAAAATCAATCCTTCTGTCTCACTAGTCTCCCTAAATGGTCTTGTCAATTCCATGTATGCTATCAAAGTTTTAGCTGGACATATTTCTATCTTATTATTAAAAAAAGGAATTACTAGAAGCGGTTGTGCACGCCCCGGGGCTGATGTTTTAATTAAATCTTCTATTGTTATAACAATATTAGTTGTGTTAATCTTAATGTTGGATATTTTAATTAACGATAACGTCTGTACTCGTTGTGCCGTCGACAATGCGAGCAGAGTCACCAATTTCTTTGTTATTATAGACAAAGGTAGGTCTTCATTCGGATACCACTGGCTAGTGAAATCCAGAACGATATTAGTGTCCCAAGTGTTTTGATACCTTGGAAAACATGGTCTAGTTTTGAATATGCCTTTAAGCAACCTAGATACATTAACATCTGTACTAAATCGCTTTCCTAATATGAGAGAAAGTGCTGACCGGAGCGTATTTAAGGTAGAAAATCCAGCTCCAGCATGGAATTGACAAGTGAGAAATTCTAAGGCTACAGGATTTGAAACGGTATAGCAGTCATGAATCATATAACGCTGACAGAAGTCCCAAAACTTTTTAAAGGCTGTGTCATATTGTTTTACTGTACTAGGGGCAAGAGAAGCAATCATAATGTTAATTGTTTCCGGTGTTAGTAGTTGCCGCGAGAAAGCTTCCCTGATAAGCGGCAGGACACCAGGGTAAGGCTTCGCCAAAGCGGGTGCTGGGTTCTGTAAGGAGAGTATAACAGATATTTTCCAGGAAAAAAATAAATTGGTTCCGAAGACTGAATGTCTAAGAACAAGGGGTACCAAGCCTGACTTGGCCAGTAGGGAACGACTATTATACCCGAAGACTTATCGTCAATTATCTTGCGCAAGCATTTTAAAATTAATGAAAATCGAGGAAAGCAATAGAAAAAATAATTTTCCCAATTTAAGGTAAACGCATCAATATTGAAGGCGTTTGGATCCCTTTTCCACGAGATATATTTGGAACATTTTGCATTTAGTCGAGACGCAAACAGGTCTATTTGTGGCGAGACAAAAGTCTTTACAATTTTTTGAAAAGCTGTATGAGACAACTCCCACTCTGTGTCGATGTTGGTAAATCGTGACCCTCGATCTGCATCTACGTTGTCTTTAGACTTAATGTATGATGCGAAGATAAATATGTGGCGTTTTTCGCACCATTGCCAAATCTCACGTGTGATAATATTTAAATGATCATATTGGACGCCCCCCATTCTATTTATGTAGGAAATCGCGGTTATGTTATCTATCCGTAGGAGAATTTCTGTATTAGATAGACTATTTGCAAAACATTTAAGTCCTATGAAGGCTGCTCGTAACTCCAATAAATTAATATGGTCTCGGGATTCCGATAAACTCCAAAAGCCGTTTGAGTTTTCTCCATTGCAAGAGACACCCCAACCTGTTAAAGATGCATCTGAGAAGATTTCTAATACATACTGGTCCCTGCGAAACGGTTTAAAAGCTTTCATAATGTTGTTTTCCCACCAAACAAAACTAGATTTTAAGTCCGGACTTATTTCCATTTTTTCATCGTACTCGTCATTAGAGTGTTGAAGTGCCAAAAACTTTTCTCTTTCAAACTGTTTCGTATAAACCCAACCATAATCTACAGCTGGACATATTGAAGTTAGCAATCCTAAGAACTTGGCAAACTCTCTTATGGTTATAGAATGTTTTTTAGCAAGATCTTTCACAATCGATAGAATTTTTTGACGTTTAACTAGAGGTAGCTTGAGGACCATTTCATTTGAATCAATTTCAAAACCTAGAAATGCTCTTACTTGACTGGGTTGGATGTTACTCTTTTTATAGTTTATCAGAAATCCTAAACTTTCTAACAGATCGATTGCCTCTGCCACCTTGCGAGAACAGTTTTCGAAGGAATTATCAATACATAATAAATCTAAGAAATTTTTTACAGGACTTATGTATTGGAATAAAAAAATAAGCATCCTTTAAATCAACGTTGGCCATATAGTCCAAACTACGAATAAATTTTGATGCTGTTCTGATATCCTCCATCTTAAAATGATGGGTTTCTATAAAAGTATTAAGTTTTTTAAGGTTGAGAATAAACCTGAAACTGCCATCGCTCTTTGGAATGAGAAATATATTAGAAATAAATTGACCAGTAACAAATTTACATTTTTGAACAGCCCCAGACTCTAATAGTTTGGATATCTCTAATTTGACATGATGGACTTCAGCAGATGAGAAAGAACACTCAACAGGTTCATATTTTTGGAAAACAGGTTGAGTAAGAGGGATTTTATATCCAGATATATACTCAAGCACTACAGAATCATCCGTGATTGTTTTCCATATATTAAAATAATATTTTAATCTACCAGCATACCTGGTTACCTTTAACGCTTGAAAGGAGGCTTGTTGTTGTTCGATTTGGGTTGATCGTATCTCGCTGGTACACGCCTGGTTGTCTGTGAAGAGGCTTGATTCCTGGGCCCTCCCCGTTTGCCTCTCTGGTAACCTGTATTGTACCTTGGAAGGGGCCCTCATGTTTTCCTGGCGCATGGTTGCTGGATTAGCACGGTATGAAGTTGATGCTTGAGGTTCAAACGTGCGTTTTATCTGCAATCCTGATGTCTCTGCCGTTTTATTTGCTTTAATTCTTTCACCGAGATTCTCACCAAACAAGGAGCGGTCCCTTTTGACTCCCTGTACTATATTTGAAAACTTTTTATCTAAGCTATACATGATCAATTTCCTTCTGCTAAAGGTATTTTGGCAGTGCAAGTCTAAAAGTAATTGACCTATTTCTGAAAGTTTCTTTATAATATTGGTTTTGTTGACTTCACCTTCAATGAGGGTAGACATGAGGTTTGTGACTGCAGCAATACCCTTTCCCAAGTGGTTCTGGGCCTTTTCAAGTCGTTTATCCCTATTTTTTGTTGAATCAGATACAACTGCCAAGATTTCTGGATTAAGTTCAGGGGCTTTGAGTAATTTCAGGTTTTCCGGGAAACAAATATTTTCCATAAACTTTTGAACTAATTCCTTACTCAGTCCTTCAATTACTATTCTACCCCAACGTTCAGATAACTCATTTCGTATTTTAGGGGCGTAGATCTCAATCTTATCTTTAGGTTCTCCTAGAGCTTCCAATATATCAACTGATAATGCAGGAACCTCTGGTGGTAATTCACCTGCTTCGTTGGTCTGTATGTCCAATCCAGTATGCCTGTTATCTGGTTCTATACTTGATGTAATGCCAACATTTGGTTCAAAATATGCATTGTCATCTATCGCCTGAGGTATTGCTATGATGGATTGCGAGTATGGACCCGAAGAATTTGAATATTCAGATTCATAATCTGTAAATATCAATGATTATGCTATTGTAACCCCAATATTGGTAAGACATTTATTGACTAGTAATCGGTCATAATCACATCACGACTCCATAAATATGTTATTATTTTTGAGTAAAAGACCATGATCGCATCGTGGTACCATATATTGACAATAATGGTTGTAATCGCATCACAACTCTGAGGGTACATCAATAAAGAATTGACCACAATCGCGTCGTGGTTCTATTCTGATATGTATTTCATTACATCGCTGCGTAGTAAAACATTAACCCATCACGTATCTTAGTGAAAAAACTTTTGATTTGATAATTGCCTTAAAAAGATTGTTCATTACCATGTACCTACTAATTTTCATATTAGACTATGAACCTACATAATTGGATTATAAAACACTGCAATATTGTATTGTAGGTACTGACCATCAAAACTGCTAGCGTTTTGCACTAACCGACGCTCCAGGCGTCGTATCTTTTTCCGTATCTTATCCGGATCCTTCGTCTTATGTTTTCTTTTACCCATGTTAAAACGACACTAACTTGTTTATTACAATGATAAAACAATAGTAAGAACACTAAAATATTAAGGTTATTGCTCCAAATTACTCAAGATTTTTTCAGGTGCGCATTGATGCCCGAACACTAGAAACGAATGACAACTTTGACATTAGAGGCGCCGGACGCGCGCGCTCTGTATGGATACATAGCCTTTTGGCTTCCTTTTTTTTTATTCTCTAAAAAGTGTTCGATGCCCGGTACATTTAGGAGTGGACTACTTGGTGAATATGAAAATCTCGAGGATGCAGCGACGAAGTATAATTACAAGTTATTAGAGTTAAGAAAATGGATTACAAATAGATATGGTTAATAGGACTTAAATGTGAAAGCTAAATGAGTAAAAACAAAAGAAAGAACTATTGAAAACACTAAATTAAAATTAAAAAAACACACAATTTTCCTATAATTATGTATTAGATTTTTTACACTTTCTAGGTAATATTTTAATATGAACCTAACAGATCATTTTGTGCAGTCAATTTATGTATGTAGTGTTTATTGTCTGGGCTAATGTTACTGTCGTCGATTTTGCTTCCACAAATAGTCAAGCAAAAGGAGACTTAAACCATGCCTGTGTGTGATGGACGTAGCTCAAATAACTGAGCAGTATTCTGTGATGTCGTGCAGTCTGTCTTAATAAGGACAAGAATATTTATTCATTTATTTTTATTTATTATATACTTTATTGTACGCCACAAAAAAAACATACAGGACAAACATTCACAATAACAAGTGTACAATGGGCGGTCTTAGCGCACTAGGCAATCTCTAACAGTTGTCTGTCATCCTTTGGATGGACTGAGCAATAGGAGAAGAATTAGATTAGAAAACACTACTTAGACATAATAACATAAAATACAATAAACAAAATATACTAATATATGTCAAATATAACAGAGACAGGAGAAGAATAAAAAATATAGTGAAAGGTAATGCTCCTTCACCATTTTCTTAAATATTGGCAGTGTTTGAGCACGTCTTATTTCAATAGGTAATGCATTCCACAACCGAGCTGATTGAATCGTGAAAGATTTGCCAAAGAAGGGAATGCATACGAATACTTAATTTTAGTTTTTCCGATAATCTCAAGGACCTAGAATGGGTATCACAGAGGAACTGAAAGCGTTCTTTGAGATAAAAAGGAGTAAAAGGATTAAATAGCACACTATAAAGTATAGAAAGTATGTGGGCATTTCGGCGAAGGCGAATAGGAAGCCATTTGAGCTTAGTACGAAATTCAGAAACGTGATCATATTTACGCAAGCCAAATATGAATCTGATACAGAGAGTTTGAAGTCGCTCAAGCTTATCCAATTGTTCTTGGGTGAGATCAAGATAGCTGGCATCAGCATAGTCTAAGATAGGGAGAAGAAGAGATTGTGCTATCGCAATTTTAGTGGTTATGGGAAGAAAATTACGAAGCCGTCTTAGGGAGCCGGCAGACGCAAACAGTTTTCGACTGACTTCCTGCAGTTGTTTGGTACAGGATAGAGTGCTGTCGATATAAATCCCCAAGTTCTTTACAATGTGATGTAAAGGGATAATGTATTATTGAAAGAAACCTGGGGAAGGGTCGACCAATCGATCCTAGAGACAGTCCGGGTACTACCAACAACCGTCACTTGAGTCTTCGCTGGATTGATTTTCAGCCCGAACTCAGTGCTCCAGTCACCTATTCGAGCCAGGTCCATATTAATTGTCCCAATGGCATCAGATAACTCTCAGAGAGGGGCTTGGGTATAAATTTGAATATCATCAGCGTACAGGTGGTAGAAAGAAGAAAGTCGTTGAGTGATAGCATTAATAAAGAGTGCGAAGAGAAGAGGAGATAAAACGCCACCCTGCGGCACACCGGCAGAGGTGTGACACCAAGAAGAGAAAAAATCATCAGCGCAAATACGCTGCCGGCGGCCAAACAGGTAACTATGAAACCAGTCAACTACCGGAGGAGATATGTTTAAAGAGTTTAGGACGCCAAGCAAAATATCGAAGTCAACAGCATTGAAGGTATTGCTAAAGTCAAGCAGAGCAAGTACTGTTAACTTTCCCTCCTCCATTCCTGACCTGATATTGTCCGTGATATGCCAAAGTGCTGAGGTAGTGCTATGTCCACGCCGAAAACCAGATTGGTAAGGATTTAACAGATTGTGTTTGGAAAGGAACGTACTGAGCTGATGGTGGACAAGCTTTTCAAGGACTTTGGATAGGAAAGGAAGAATAGATATGGGACGATATTCAGAGAAAGATGCAGGATGTGGTTTTTTGGGTAAAGGAATAATTTGGGCATCTTTCCAGGCTTGTGGGAAGACACCACTAGAAACAGAGAAGTTGAGGATGTAAAGTGTGTCGGCGCGGCAGCGCAATAATAGCACTGAGGCACGCCAAAGCACGTAGCGGTTTGCGCTGGGGTTCAAAGATAGGCTAGACCTTGGGAATCTGACGGGTCGGTATGCTGAGAGAGATGCTGCATTAAACAAACTACGACTAACCTCAGAGGCGGGTGTGCTCGTGCTTAATCAGTGCTTAATCGATGGATCAGTTGGAGAAATTCAAGGTGGATCTTCAGTATGACCTAAAGTTTGGATCGTTGATCGAACATGTACGAGACGAGCAGTGTGTGAATTCAAAACGAGGGGGCGGCAACGGTGACATCTCTCTTGGCAACTCATCATACAGAAGTCTGGAGACTTCTAAGAATGGAGTGCTAAGTCCGAGGATTCAGGGAAGTTTGAGTGTCGCGAAACTCTCAGCTGATATTGTGGATAAGCAAATGCCGCATATTCAAAACAGTGGGTATGTTGAGAAGGAGGGGCCGTTATCGTTATCTAAAACCGGTTCTGTGGTGCGCGCTCGCTCGCCGTCGCCGGCACAAACAGCTGTTAGTGTTGCGTCACAGTCACCGATAACGAACTCGGCTAGTAAACAAATGCGAAACTGCGCTGATGTTCTGCCTAGAAATGATAATAATGGATGGATCGTTGCAACGCATCGAAAACCGAAGCAAAAGTACCGTTATTCTGGGAAAGCGGGGGTTGCTAAAGACACAGTAGGGTGCTTTAAAGCTGCTGAAAAGAAAGTACCTATGTTTATCACGAATGTACACAAAGATTCACATACAGCTGACATAATAAAGCATATTGAATTAAAAACCCGCGAGGTAGTGAAATTGGAAAAACTTTCTCTTAGAAAACGGGTTGACTACGATGCGTACAAGTTCTTTATACCTGAAACTAAAGTACCTGCATTTTTGGATGAAAACATCTGGCCACAGAATATAATTTTCAGACGTTTTGTGCACTATAGCCAAAGAAATAGTGACGATAAATCGCTTAAAGTCGGCTCTGTGAACAACAAAAATGTCTGATACAAATTTGTTGCGATTTGCCAGTTTTAATTGCAGGAGTGTTAAACGTTCAATTGAGGGTGTTCGTGAACTCTGCGGAACTTGCGACTTAATAGCGCTTCAGGAGTGCTGGTTGCTGCCGGAGGAGCTGCCATTCCTGAGCACCATCCATGGTGACTTCAGCAGTACGGGGACCTCAGCCGTTGACACGTCTGCTGGCATGCTGCGTGGGCGACCCTATGGAGGGGTGGCTCTGCTGTGGCGTAAAAGTGTTTTTGGTGATGTGTCGGTCGTTCCGTGTGATAACCCGCGAGTGTGTGCGATACGCATCAATACGAGTGAAAGACCTTTCATTGTGATGAGTGTGTACATGCCCACGGATGCAGTGAGTAACCTGCCGGAATTCTCACATTGTCTGGGACTGGTAAGCGCGATCGTGGACAGTAGTGATGTGGAGGCGGTCTATTGTCTTGGTGACTTTAACGCGCACCCTGATGAAATGTTTTATACGGACCTGATGAATTATTGTAGTGATAATCACTTCTCATGCGTTGATGTAGATAGGCTGGGATTGACGTCGAACACGTACACTTATGTCAGTGACTGTAACGGGGCTAGGCGATGGCTTGATCATTGTATCTGTACAGAATCATCTCTGAAAACTGTTCGTAGTGTGAGCATTAGATATGATATTATGTGGTCGGATCACTACCCATTGTTGATTGAATGCGATATTAATATAATTAGGCCGAAACTAAAGCCGAGCATGTCCGATGACAATCTAGTTTTGTGGGGAGAAAAAAGCTCAAAGGCTATCTACACCTACAGACAGGAGTGTCATCGTCGATTGAGAAATATTGACTTCCCTCGCGTATTGTCTAACTGTTGTGATCGCATGTGTGGTGATTCGGACCACAATCAAATAATTGATTGCCTGTATCGGGATGTGGTATCCGCTTTAAGGGAGGCCGCCATTGCTAGCAGGGAGCCGCGAGTCTTTGGTAGGAGGCCGAAGCGCGTGGTGGGTTGGAATAAGCACGTCAGCGAGGCTCACTCGTACGCTAGGCTAAAGTTAAATGAGTGGCTTTCTTGTGGCAAACCTACGTCTGGCGTGATTTATGAGGAAATGTGTGACACTCGTAGGATCTTTAAATATAAATTAAAGTGGTGCCAGAATCACCAAGACCAAATCCAGATGGACATCCTAGCCGAGTTGCACACTAAAAAAGACTTTCGGAGCTTCTGGAAGTCAACAAAGAAGCACAACCTTAGGCCTGGTTTGCCGGTGAGCGTCGATGGCGTGTCTGCTGAAAGGGATATTGCTAATGTTTTTAAGTCCCACTTTTGTATAGAGCCAGGCAGTATTCCACCCTCTGAGGTGCTCGATGCCGAGTTGCAGTGTACTGTCCTGGAACCAAGAGTTAAGTTCTCAGCTGCAGACTTAGCTAAGACCATAAGGGGCATGACCAGGGGTAAGTCTCCAGGCCATGACGGACTCAGCATCGAGCACCTACAGAACGCAGGTCCCCATCTGCCACGTGTTTTGGCCATGCTGTTTACGTTCTGCCTTCGCCATTCGTACTTGCCGGATGAGCTGATGAGGACGGTCGTAGTACCAATTATAAAAAATAAAACAGGTGACATATCGGATAGGTACAACTACAGGCCGATTTCATTAGCGACAGTTATCGCGAAGGTATTTGACAGCATGCTTAATGCTCAGTTAAATAAAACAATTACGTTGCACGATAACCAGTTTGGGTTCAGGCCCAAATTGTCCACAGACAGTGCTATATTGAGTCTAAAGCATGCTGTCAGATATTACACGGATCGGAACACGCCTGTTTACGCCTGCTTTCTTGATCTGTCCAGGGCATTTGACCTGGTTTCGTACAAGGTGCTGTGGAAAAAATTATTCGATAGGCAAGTTGCGCCTGAAATTGTAAAAATCTTCCAGCACTGGTACGGGAACCAGGTCAATAACGTCAAATGGTCGGGAGCTCTGTCGGACTCGTATAGGTTGGAGTGCGGGGTGAGGCAGGGGGGATTGAGCTCACCAACGCTCTTTAATCTGTACATCGATGGGCTTGTTGCCGAGCTCAGCAGCCGCCATGTTGGATGCCATGTTGATGATGTTTGCTTTAACAACATTAGCTACGCTGATGACATGGTGCTGCTGAGCGCGTCAATTGGGGGACTCAGGGAGCTCATAAGCATTTGCGAAACGTACGCTCATAGACATGGCCTAAAATATAATGTAAAAAAGAGCGAGCTTATGGTCTTCAATTCGGGTTCCAAGTGTCCGTCGGAGGCTCCACCAGTAAGACTGTGCGGGGTGCCCTTGGAGCGGGTACATAGTTTTAAGTATCTGGGCCATATTGTGACGTCTGACCTGAAGGACGACGCTGATATCGAGCGAGAAAGGAGGGCGCTGTCGATTAGGGCGAATATGATTTCCCGCAGGTTTGCTCGTAGCTCCAAGGAAGTAAAGATCACCTTGTTTCGAGCGTACTGCACATCTTTTTATACGAGTAGTCTGTGGGTTTCATATTTGCAGAAGTCTTACAGCGCTCTCCGCGTTCAATATAATAACGCGCTGAGGGCGCTGCTGCGGCTGCCACGCTTCTGCAGCGCTTCGGGTATGTTCGCAAGTGTCCGCGTTGACTGTTTTTATGCCAGCATGCGCAAGAGGGCGACCTCGATAGTGAGTAGAGTGCGGGGCAGCGGCAACAGTCTCCTTGCCGTGGTTGCCAACAGGTTGGACGGGCCTTTTATGCAGCACTGGCAGTCCTTACAGGCACCCGTGTATCGCGCGTGGGGCAGGTAAACTTTTTAATATATATCTTTTTAATGTCTTACAATTTTATTATATCAATTTTTATAACTTTCTGACAATTTTGTATATTTTAATTTTCATAATTTAATGAAATTTTTTCTGACATGTTTATTAATATTATGATAGTATAGCTGACATTTAAATTTTGGATGTTTCTTATTTTAGTGATGTAGTCTAATGCTAATGAATGACATTTTATTTTAATTTCTAATGGATCAATTTTTATGTAATGTTTATGAATGTAATATTATGGACTAAGGTGTCTGAAAATAAATGAATTATTATTATTATTATTTAATCCTGGCAGCGCTCCTTCTCTGTTCCACTGGACGTCTTGATTAATAATAATAATCTTTATTGTTCAAGAAAAATACATTTTGTATCAGATAAATCACTGATCTCCACACTAGGATTCCCTGTGTCATGGAGGCCAGTCTCTTTCATCATTATTCAGAAATACAGTTTTATTGTAGCAGTAACAAAAAGGATAGGTTAAACAAAAATAATAAGGGGATGCATGGTATCTTGCAGTGTTTGCAAAAGTGTGAGTCAAGTGGCGTTGGTGCGTGTATTAAGTGTGTATGTGTGTGTTTGTATGATGTGGTGCGTGCATGTGTGTGTGTGTGTGGGGTATGTCTCCAAAACTAACATTATAGAAAATAATAAGTTCTATTTTTACGAAGTGTTTAATAGTTTCTCTGTGTTGTCGTAATCCAGACCTTTTAGGTAAGTTTTGATGCCTGATTTGCATTTTGATTTTGTAAAGGGTATTAAGTTAATTTTATCATTAATCTTATTATAAAGGTGTGGCCCCATATATTGATAACACCTTTTCCCAAAATCAAGTCTACGCTTTGGCTTACGCCATCTAGGCTTCCTTCGGGAATGTACATTGGAGTCCACCTTGACTAGAGCCTCTTTATGGAACCTTAGGGCTACGGCCATAATGTATATCTGTCGCACGCGCATTGTACCCGTTTCTTGATATAAGGTGTTTGTTGGAAATCGCCTTGGTTTTTTATAAGCTACCTTGAGAACAGCCCGTTGTGCGCGTTCTGCCCCAATCAAATGGGTCTTTAGTGCAGCCCCCCATGCCATGCCCAGCTATACAGTAACTTAGAAGAGATTCGCAAAGAGTGTGATAAATTATCTTCAAGATCTTCATGTTTGCAATCTGACCCATTTTCTTAAAGACATGTATCAGTTTCCTAACACGACCACTTACATGCTATATTTGCTTAGTCCAGGTGAGGCTTTTGTCAATGTAGACACCAAGGTATTTTATGTGCTCTAGTAGTTCAAAGCTTGGGCATGAACATTGCGAGTCTGTGTCACTATGGCAGGTATGCAGTTTGATGGCTAAGTTACTTGGACAAGTGTTTCTTGCGCTGACACTAAAGTTTATGACCTTCGTTTTACCTATATTTAGTGTCAACAGATTGCAATTTAGCCATTGAGCAACCTGCTTCACGCCAGACTCAGCTGCCTCGTATAGAGACTCCCAGGTCCTATCATAAAATACTATAGCTTTGTCATCAGCATAGGCGAAATTTTTTGCTGTAGAGAGTGACAGTGAGCAAAGGCTGTTGACATAAATAATGAAAAGAGTAGGCCCCAGTACGCTAGCTTGCGGCACACCATAGTCAAGAGTGGCATAAGAACTGTAGTTGTTGCCTAAGATTAACCTCTGCGTACGATTACTGAGGTAAGACTGGAACCACTCAAGAGCAGTGCCACGGACACCTATGCCTTTAAGTTTCCTCAATAGAATGCTTCTAGAGACGGTATCAAAGGCTTTCGCAAGATCAAGGAAGATTCCAGTGCATTTGTTACCATTATCTAGTTTGGTGACAACAAAGTCTACTATATCTGTAACTGCATATTCCGTTGACCTGTTTATGCGAAAGCCATACTGAATGTCATTTTTTTCTAGATAGCTTAGTAGTCTGGTATTCATAATCTTTGTTTAATACCAAGAGTTGCCTGATATTAACCGAGATGGAACAACACGACTTGCACTGATAACTACTGATAAGAATAACTATGTGATCTAGAAATAAAACCACAATGAGTCACTTGCACTGAAATAACTGTCATTAACATGGTAAATATCCCGCTTATAATGTTAATATTAGTATAACTGTAATTGTTCCAAAAAAGCAAACATCGTCGGAGCTTATACGCTACGGCCGGAGAATCTTAATAGCGCGATTCAGAAAGTAGTACAGCGCCATCTATCGAAATTTAGAATAAACCTCGTGTAAACATTATTGGTGTTTGGTTTGACATTTAACATGCCGCCCACCAAGGACATTTAGTGAGGAAATGTCCTTCTTAATACGACAAATTTATGCAGTACGTTAAGAAATAATATTGTATTCAATAGGTAATTGATCTAGATGGTTGAATTACATTGTATTCAATAGGTAATTGATCTAGATGGTTGAATTACATTGTATTCAATAGGTAATTGATCTAGATGGTTGAATTACATTGTATTCGATAGCTCTTTAAAACCTTAATGGGTTGTACATAAAAGTATAGCTTGAATTAAACAAATAAAAGTAGAAATAGGATAACAATTAACAAGGGTATACATTTGAACTAAAATTGTAAAAGGTTAAAATTTTAAAAGTTTAACATACAATAAAACAATAAATAATGCAAAGTTCATTATTCTAAAACCGGTAAATTACATAATTGCGAGGTTGGTCTTTTCAAAACTGAAGAACCCGTACGCAATGTGACTACACGGGTGATTTTATCATCACCTGGATGTTTTTGTTCGATACGGCCTATCAGCCAGCGACTCGGTGGTAAATCATCTTCTTTGATTAAAACTATGTCACCGACCTTAGGTTCCGGAACCTGCTTAGACCACTTATATCGATGCATGAGATTGGTAATGTATTCTGAAGACCAACGTCTCCAGAAAGATTGCAACATTCGTTGCACGAATTGCCAACGCGTCAAACAATTTACGTTTGAGTTCTCATACGTGTAGTCAGGTACATTTAAAATAGGCTATCTAATCAAGAAATATCCTGGAGTTGCCAACGCGTCAAACAATTTACGTTTGAGTTCTCATACGTGTAGTCAGGTACATTTAAAATAGGCTCTCTAATCAAGAAATATCCTGGAGTTAATGGCATCAGTTCCACTAATGGTGCTTATCGGCCGCGAATTTAATCAAGCTTCTACCTGAGCTAGAAGTGTACTCATCTCTTCGTAGGTAAGTGTTGATTCGCCTATTACCCGTTTTAGATGGTATTTGGTGGATTTCACTCCAGCCTCCCACAATCCACCAAAGTTGGGACCATGCGGTGGAATGACATGCCACTCAGTACCATTGGATTCAAGGTGCTCTGCTATTTTGGGTTGAATGGCGGTTAGTTGCTGCAGCTCTTTAGATTCTTCTACAAAGGTGATGCCATTGTCGCTCCACAATTTAGTGCAGTGACCTCGACGAGATACAAATCGCCTGAATGCAGCAAGGAACGCTTCAGTGGTCATGTCACTAACAACTTCTAAGTGCAGGGCGCGAGTACACATGCAGACAAATAGGCAGATGTATCCCTTGTATGCATGATGTCCCCGACCCTTGGTGGTGCGTATTTGGACTGGACCACCGTAGTCAACTCCGCTGTGCAAAAATGGCCTGGCAGGTGTGCAGCAAACTGTTGGAAGCGAACCCATCAATTGATGCTGAGCGCTATGCTATACCTAGCGCATCTTACACACTTTTTGAAAAGTTTTTTGACCAAATTTTTGGCTCCTACAATCCAATAGGCCGTTCTCAGTGTAGTGTATCTATCTCACTCGCACGTTCGCTTTGTCATCCCCACTTTCCCCTACACAGACATACACAATCTCGTGCGCACCGCGTTATTATTACGAGAGCCGCTGGCCAGAGTAGACGTGTTGAAGTGTGGTCATTTATTGCGTGTACGAGCCTGTGAATTTCCCCATAAAACCGGTCACTACAAAAGGGTACGAGGATAAATTAAGAAAATCATTGGTATAAATAAAAAAGAAAGAAGGATTGAGATAAGTAGATAATGCATGACATGACACACGGTTATTTGCTACTGTTTATGCGCCCACATTCCGTTATGAAAATAAGATATTGAAGCAGGTCCTATGTGATAAAAATGAAAAATCACTTACACCTATTTATTGTGTTAACATCATATGACTGCTTAAACATAACTATGTAGCGGAAAATAAATTCTGCCTAAATATTGAGTAAATATACATTCCAGATTTGAAAACTAAAGGATACTTAGTATTACGAAGGAATATAAATTCGTGTTATTTTAATCAAAGAGCCAAGGGCCATGACTAAGTTGTGTCTGATTACAAAAACTGTGCCGTTAAACAAACACCAAATAGCTGTTATAAAACGATTGTAAATTATATTGGTGGATAGGTAAATAACAAAATTTACTTTACTATTTCAATTCATAACATCTGATCAAAATGATAAAGTCGATACATTGTTATTTTGAAACCGAACTACTGCGTCTGCAACGCGGACATCTTTGAAATCTTCTCACAGACAATCGAGAGTCTACTCTATTTAATGGAATCATTTTCTGGTACCGTTCATAATTCAAATAGTGGTTTCCAATGATCGGGAAATACGTTTTGTTTGAATATATTGTGATTTCGTTTCCATTTGGACACTATTCGAAATTGTGGTACATCGATGCTATGGAATTTCGGCAATTTGGAAGTTTAATTTGATAACATCGGGGAATTAGCCATCGAGCATATGACATTCGAAATCAAGCAGTAAAGCCAAAGATTATAGTCACTCTAGTGAAGTTGCAGTTACAACCACGGCTATGTAGAAATCTTAATGAAAGAACTTAAAACGTAGGTATATACGCACTGACTGTCAATGTGAACATTGTAGGTACATATATACCTAAATGACTACATATTTATTCATTGTTTATCGAGCCTATCCCTTAAAATTAACAGGTTTAAATTGAATCGTCTACCGACTAAAATGTTAATGATAATAAACAGTAACTTTTAATTTCACCAAAGGTGGTTTGGGCAAATAATTTAGTGTACACCTTAACGGCCAATACAATATGAAATTAAATATCCATATTTGTAGCCGTAATTTTTCAAACGAAGGTTTCAAGATTAAATTGAATTACGTCAAGCCACGCAGATTCTAAAACGCTCGTAATGGGCACGTAAATATTTGCAAACATCGTAAGGCCAAGGCTCATGTTTTTGTTACATAAGCCATGCATATGAGTCCAAATTTCTGAACATTACACCAAGATAAGTGGCCTATGTGCTGTTCCGGACTTTGATCTGTCTCTGTGCCGTGTTTCATCCGGATCCGTTCAGCGGTTCTGGCGTGGTTGGGTGGGGAACATGCATCCGTCCGTCCGTTCTTTCGCATTTATAATATTAGTACCTCAGGTTTACGATCTGTCTTCGAGCTAAAATCAACCGACAGTTCCCTACCATTCCTCAAAAGGGTTTGAGCTGGTGACCCTATCAGGTATGTACATTCTTGAGAGTGTAATGGTCGTGAAAACAGATGTACCCCATTGCATTTGGAACATTCTTAATTATTTTTGTACACAAGACATAAAAAATAAAATAAATATTTGTACAAAAGCGAGTTTAGCTCTGGATTCGGTTGTCTACTATCGAACTTTTGAGTGATGGAGAGAGTTTGTAAATGAGGGTAGATGTAGTTAGGTGTAAAAAGTTAAACTAAAAAAGAAGGAATAAAATAAATAAAAATGTACTACGTACATAACAATACCCAAAATATACAGTTAAGCTGTTTGATTCTTGACCCATCCGTTTGAAAACTACGAAAACATTAGGGTTTTCTTACTATATACCAGTCATCTCATAGTGGATTTAAGACGTTTCAAAAATGTTAAAAATGGGTCAATACAGGCATCTGGTCGCGCAACTACTATGACCATTTTGTTCATTGCAGTAAGTATTAAATGAAAAAAAAATATTGTGATAAAGCAGAAATTGGAATTAACTGTCGTCGCACATTGTTTACTTATATAAAGAAGCGCAAAAAAAAAATTGATTAAATAAATACAAAATACGAACTATTTAGAGTACTACATTTATGAGTTTATTCTGAATTCAAAGAAAAATTCTAAATATCAAGATGTCGAGTAAATATTCAATCTGCTAATATCATTGGAATGACAGCGAGATTGGTAAACTAATAATCACTGACTTTCACTCTATAATATATTAGTCTATGACTGTCTTATTAAATCGATGACAAGTTGTTATTGAGAAAATATATATTTAAGCAAGATTAGACCTAGAATGGGGGTTAGAATGCCCGTAGAATAATTAGTATATGGTGGGTCAGGTTTCAATCTTGTTGATTGTATACATAATTATATTGTGTTATTGCAAAATTAATTATTTTCAACTGAAAATTTAAATAAAAGTGTCGTAACACTGAGATTTACGCCACTATACAATAATACAACACATAATTTACACTTACAGTTTTCTGGGTATTTAAAGCGGGACGCCTGAATCTATTAGAGTAGATACGATGAGCAATGGCGATCACTTTACTTTTCTTTACACATAAGTATGTATGTGTTACAAATATATAGTTTGAGTATGAGTTTTTTAACGTTTCATTAACGTCAAACGGACAAAAAAGTTATTTTATGGTCAAACTAAGGTTTGCCTGACGGCTAAGCGTATTTTAAGTGAAACAAAAGAACGTATTTATTTATTTATTTAGTCTTCATGCACAAAAGTACAAAGGCGGACTTAATGCCTGTATGGCATATGGTTGGCTACATCATGGGCGGGTGATGCCAGTTTAGAAGGCTGGATCCAAGGTGGCTGATGCCATAAGGTATGGCTAGATCCTAGGCGAATTACGTCAATTTAGTTTAGATTCAAGGCGGGTCATGTTGTGAAATGGTGACTATTTCATTTGGAATGAGTATTATGAAGGCTAAACTCAATATACGTAGATAACGATATGATTTAAAGTGGTGTACAGCTTGGAGAGCGCGCTGGATCAGAATAGCCATATGGGCGCAAATCAATTAAAATTACCAAGTGCACTGCTGTTGTAAAAAGATACCTCGGGGACCAGACAACTATCGAAATGTCAGTTTTAACAAAGTGCCACATCGATAGCCTTTAAGTTATTTAGCTGTGAAGATATGCAATGTTAACGTTAACACTGAACTGTTTTTGTAAAACTATAAATGTACCTAGATAAACAGTTTCGTAGGTGACCACACTTGATTGGTGTGGAGGATTGTCAGATTTCTAATGTCACGAAATAGCACTCAGTTATAAATAAACATACTTATGGTGAGGAAACCGTATGTCCTGGAGCTGGTAATTCGGGGACGTATGACTTCTGCCGTGCAACGCTTAGCTCATGTGATGGATTGAGGCCTTGTCCCTGTCGCAGAGGGGAGGTTCGCTTTCCGGCGAATGGAGCATTATATTCTGACTAGCTGTCCCACGCGGCTTCGCTCCCGTCAACTGGCTACCTACCTACCCATCAACCCTACCTACTCTACATACATGATTGTTGTGTAATTAAACCGTTTACGCAGCGCACGCAACGGAAGCTCTCAAAAAGGAATAATTTTGCCCGTTTTTGCAACATTTTTCATTTATGCTCTGCTCCTGTTGGTCGTAGCGTGATGTTATATAGCCTATAACCTTCCTCAATAAATGGACTATCCAACACAAAAAGAATTTTTCAATTCCAACCAGTAGTTTCTGAGATTAGCGCGTTCAAACAAACAAACAAACAAACAAACAAACAAACTCTTCAGCTTTATAATATTAGTATAGATTATGCTTATAGGAATAGGTGGAGTAAAAAGACGTTACCATTTAATTGGTTGGTTGGTCTGCCAATAAATTGGCGGGTTTTGCTGCCATTAAATTGGTGGGTTTTGCTACCATTAAATTGGTGGGTTTTGCTATCATTAAATTGGTGGGCTTTGCTACCATTAAATTGTTGGGTTTTACTGCTTTTAAATTGGTGGGTGGTTGCTGCCATTAAATTGGTGGGTTGCTACCATTAAATTGGTGGGTTTTTCTGCAATTAAATTGGTGGGTGGTTACTGCCATTAAATTGGTGGGTTGCTGCCATTAAATTGGTGGGTTTTGCTTCCATTAAATTGGTGGGCTACTGCCATTAAATTGTTGGGTGGCTGCTGCCATTAAATTGGAGGAATTGTGATTTCCATTAAATTAGAGATTTGTGTACATACATCAACTCACACTTTTTTCAAGTCCCAGTGACAATCTAAAAATGTAACAAAATACGTATAAAACTAAAATCACAAACAAGTACTCATATCACACATACTAATGTCCACGTACTAACAAAATAATTATTTAAGTGGAACACTGGAAAATTACAGTTTTCAGAGATTTTGGTGATAGCTTTATTTTCTCTCATTAAATTGAAGAAAAATAGGAGGTTAAAGGGATATTGAGAGCGTGAAAAAAAGACAAGAATCTGTCACGTGACGAACAAACAATATAATTATGATAACATTAAGCATACCAAAAATACATCATACAAAATGAATTAATTTTAAATATATTCTTAATAAAATCATTAATGAGGAAGGGATGTAGTGTATCTATCTCACTCGCACATTCACTATGCCATCCCCACTTTCCCTCACACAGACATACACAATCTCGTGCGCACCGCGTCAGTATTACGAGAGCCGCTGGCCAGAGTAGACGTGTTGAAGTGTGGTCATTTAGTGCGTGTACGAGCCTGTGAATTGCCCCATAAACTCGGTCACTACAGATGGTATTTTATTTTTATAGTCGGTTCTGCCAGCGGTTTCGCCCGCGTGAACGTCGAAAATTATCCCGAGGGTACATATTCCCGGGATAAAACTATCCTCTGTGCTATTCCTGACTATAATCTATCTCTGTGTCAAATTTCATCCAGATCCGTCCAGCCCTTTGAGCATGAAGAAGTAACAAGCACATACACACACTCACAAACTTTCGCCTTTACAATATTAGTGTGAAGTGTGTTATTAAAATATTAATATTATAGTGTGAAGTAGTCACCTAATAGTCCCTAATTATTTTGATTTGTAATGAAACTAATCTAGATTATGAAACTATTCCTGTAATTAAATATGTATTTTATATGTTATGGATCAAGGGCTTCAATGTGTTAACGAGGGTGGGCGCTGATACCTATAATTACAAGATATTAAATTATCTTAGTTTGGGTATTGGCTGCAACTTTAACTTACAACTGTACTTACCTCTGGCTTATTTTTATTGTAAACCAGACCATTTTGTGTTTTTACTTGAAGGTGCAAATAAACTATTTTATTTATTATTTATATTAATGTTTCTTGGAGCTTGCAAGGTTTTGTGAAGAGTGTGATGAAGAACGCTGCACGGTACTGAATCAAAAGTTTATTGTGAAAACATGATCTGTTGTGATGTGTTTCGGTTATGGGTAAAATTAAATACAAGAATCTTTCAGCCTTGATTCAGTGAGTCGTTGGTGCATGACTAGTCCCCTGTCTGTTGCTAAAGCTTTGATCAGGTCGTCTATTACGTTAACTATCACGAAAAAAACAGCTGTTCCCTACACTTTATTGAATTATGTGAACACATATAGTATAGACATAATATGGATAGCATTGTAAACGTTGTAATTATTGTAAACTAGAGGACGTCTCGTGGTTTCACCCGCGTAGTTCCCGATCCCGTCGGAATACAGGGATAAAAAGTAGCCTATGTCACCCGGGGATAGAGTAGCTTCCCAACGGTGAAAGAATTTTTGAAATCGGCCCAGTAGTTTTGGAGCCTTTTCGGTACAAACAAACAATCAAACAAACAAACAAAAAAATCTTTCCTCTGTATAATATTGGTATAGATTAACAAAAACTCAAATATCTTTAAATTGTAATAAAGTTATCCTTTTTGGCTCTTAATCTATCGATCTATATATATAAAAGGCAATGTCCCGACTGATATATCAACACCCAGCCTAAACCACTAATGATAGAAGTTTGAAATTTTGGTTTATACTGTAGTAAATTCTTCACCTAAAGGGGTAACATAGGGGCTTAAAGTTTGTATGAAACTCTGTCATTTTTAATTAGAAATGAATGAGATGTGGTATTTAGCTTCTAAGTTTATAATAATAAAATACGTCTTGCAAAATATTTTGAATTTCATCCCTTAAAGGGTTAAAAAGGGGTGTTAAAGTTTGTAAGAAAAATAAATGGTTATTTATCAAAATAACTTGATATTTAGTATTTATAGTCTTCAAAACAATTAAAGAAACACGTATTTAAGGATTTTTTGAATAAAATCCCTTAAAGGGTGTTAAAGTTCGTATCAAAAATAAATTGTGTATTATCAAAATTACTTTAGATTTAGTATTTATGCTCTTCAATACAATTAAAGAAACAGGTATTTAAGGATTTTTTTAATGTCATCCCTTAAAGGGTGTAGCGTAACGTTAGCTCGAACCGGATTCACACGTCGTTGGTTGCTTGCGATCGACAGATAGGCAGGCAGCAGGACGGACGGGTACTCTTCTATGCTCGAGGTAGGCAGGTGGTGAACAGGTACCTCGACGGACACAGGTTGGTGTGCATTAGTAGTCATACGGTAGGTAGGCAATAGTCTCGACGGACAAGCAGACACACAGGTTGGTATGCAGTAGTAGGCATACGGTAGGCAGGCAATCGTGCAGATAGGCAGTAATACAGGTAGATACGCAGGCAACAAGAAGACTGGTTGCTATGCAGTTACATAGGCAGACAATTGGGCAGGTAGGCAGTAATAGTACATTTATGAGACCAAATGCGATTTATTTATACTTCTTAGAGATTAATATCACTCTTTCACAAGCTGGGTTTTACAATTTAGAGTTTTCCAAAAGTTTTCAGATCAGAAGATACACTTTGTAATACTCAGTAGTAAAACAACTTTCGGCGTTCAGTGCAGATTCAAAACTAAAAAAGCTGACGCCCGTTTTTTTCTCGTTCTGCCATTCCTTCTAAATTTCAAATTCAAATCTCAATAAGACCAGAACGAATAAAAAACGGATATACAGAGGCGGGACAGTCTGCGCTGCCCTTACAATAATGTACAACTAGCTTAAGGAAAGGTCTAGGTAGTCTATGATACCTAAGTTATGTCTATGGCTTAAGAAAATAAAATAGAAAGACAGATGTCATGTCAGATGAAAATGTCACCGTAGAAAAATATTGCAAGAATTACAAAATAGCAATATAATTTAAGTTTTAAATATTAATGATAACTAAAAATATGCTTTTCAGGTACAAACAGTATGAAAGAATACAAAAAGTGAGTCATATGAATTGATACAATATCAAAAGATAAAAAAGGTATGGTTTGTATAGTGTTATGAAGTGTAAATAGAGTTAAAAATGTGGATCTGTATATCAGAATACCACAAGGGGTAAAATGGGGTTTTAAATTTTGTATGACAAATAAATTGTTTATAATCTAATTACTTTAGAATAAGTATTTATGCTCTTGAATACAATTAAAGAAATACGTATGGATTTTTAGAATTTCATTCCATAAAGGGGTATAAAGGGGTGTTAAAGTTTGTATGACAAATAAGATCTGCTCTTCTATACAATTAAACAAATACGTATTCAAGGATTTCTTGAACTTCATCCCTTAAAGGGGTGTTAAAGTTTGAATGAAAAATAAATTGTTTGTTATCAAAATACTGCACAAAAATATTATAGAGGCCACTGTGATTACTGGATGTGCTCGAGGGAATCAGTTTTATACCCCGAATACCACTGGTACCCTCTGACTATGTCTTTGAATTTTAACGATTACAATCGAGGTCTGCTTTGCAATGATCATAAATGAAACTGAGGGTCAGTCATTAAGGCAAATATTTAAAGGAAATTACTCTCACACGGGCAATTCTATTTCCAGATCTTCATTGCATTTTCCAGAGTCAGTACTAATAGCAGTCTGATAATTTCGGCACCAGACAGAAAAACCACCAATGCGGTATACAAAGAAGTGCTTAATTAAATTCTAACTTCCTGATGACGACTATGTTAGCGTGAGCAAATTAGAATAAAAAAAATCTAGACTACAAACAAACAAACAATCAAACAAACAAAAAAAAAATTCCTCTTTATAATATTGGTATAGATATACGTTAAGCTACGGGATCATATACTAGGGTAACTCCACGAATATGGAGACGGTAATTAGAGCGCAAAAAAGATGTGTTAGGGCGATATGCGGTATACAAAGCACGGAAAGCTGTAAACCGTTCTTTGCGTATTTTCGAATTTTAACAGTACCATGTCTGTACATATACGAAGTAGCTGTCTTTGTTAAATCAAATTTTCACGTCATCAAAATTATCTGTTCAGGTGTGATTGGGGTGGATACTTGGGTCCGACTTGTTTACTTATTATTTTGTTAATTATTAAGACATTGTATAATTTGACATTACTTTTTATTTTTTTTATTTATGACATTGTCTACGTCTTAGAATTTTAATATTAATTTATGACATTGTATCATCATCATCATCATATCAGCCGAAAGACGTCCACTGCTGGACATAAGCCTCCACCAAGCGTCGCCACTTTTACCGGTCCCGTGCGTTTCGCAACCAGCGGATCCCCGCAACCTTCACCAGGTCATCGGTCCACCTGGTGGGAGGCCTTCCAACGCAACGTCTTCCGGTTCGCGGTCGCCACTCCAGAACCTTTCTGCCCCATCGGCCATCCGTTCTGCGAGCAATGTGCCCTGCCCACTGCCACTTAAGTTTGGCAATTCTTCGGGCTATGTCGGTAACCCTGGTTCTCTTGCAGATCTCTACATTTCTGATTCGATCACGCAAGGAAACTCCGAGCATAGCCCTCTCTATTGCCCTTTGAGTGACTGTAAGCTTTCTGATGAGGCCCATTGTAAGTGACCACGTCTCAGAGCCATATGTCATCACTGGCAACACACACTGGTCATAGACTTTCGTCTTGAGACACTGTGGTAAGTTGGACGAGAAGATACCGCGCAACTTTCCAAACGCTGCCCATCCAAGTCGGATTCGACGATTGACCTCTTTCTCGAAGTTGACCCTACCCAACTGAATCGTTTGTCCCAGGTAGACATAGTCGCCCACAACATCGAGTGTGGAGTCTCCGACCTTTATAGGAGTGGGTGTAACATGGGCATTCAGCATCACCTTGGTTTTGTCCATGTTCATCCTTAGACCCCCTCTTTCGGAAGCTCTACTGAGGTCATCGAGCATTGTACTGAGGCCCTCCATGGTCTCAGCCATAATCACTATATCGTCGGCAAACCGAAGGTGAGTGATGAACTTGCCATTGACGTTGATGCCTAGCTCTCTCCAGTCCAGAACCTTGAAGACGTCCTCCAGTGCAGCGGTGAAAAGCTTCGGAGATATGACGTCTCCCTGTCTCACACCTAGCTGCAAATGTACGGGTTTCGAGGTCTGATCCTGAAGTCGAACTGACATGGTGGCGTTTTTGTATAAGCACTTCAACACCTCGATGTACCGGTAGTCAATTTGGCACAGTTGGAGAGACTGCAGTAGCCCAAGTCTCGATCGAATCGAAGGCTTTCTCGTAGTCCACAAACGCTAAACAGAGAGGCAGTCTTCGGTCTTCTGTATAACCTGCCGCAGCGTATGTATGTGGTCTACAGTGCTGAAGCCTTTACGGAATCCGGCTTGTTCGGGAGGCTGGAAATCGTCAAATCTGCGCGCGAGACGATTCGTGATGACTCTTGAAAACAGCTTGTAGACATGGCTAAGAAGTGAGATGGGCCTATAGTTCTTCAGTAAGGCATTGTCACCCTTCTTGAAGAAGAGTACCACCACACCCATGCACCATGCCTGTGGCGTCCTCCCCTCGAGTATGACGGAATCAAACAGCTTCTGAAGGGCATTAAGGACCGGTTTCCCACCCGCCTTCAGGAGTTCGGCCGTGATTCCGTTATCACCCGGCGCCTTGTTGTTCTTAAGCTGTTTCAGAGCCATCCTAATCTCATACAGGCTGACGTCCGGAATGTCTTCGGTATAGTGTCGGGTCAATCTAGCTCTAGGGTCATTGGCTAGATTCGCGACGGGTTTATTGGTTGAGGTGTACAACTGCCCATAGAATCTCTCGATCTCCCTCAGAAGCTTCGGTTTGGCGGATACGATCCAGCCATCATCGGTCTTCAGTTTCGTGAGCTGGCTCTGCCCAATAGACAGATCTCTTGCAAAGACCTTGGAGCCCTTATTCCGCTCAATTGCGTCATAAATACTTTCGGTATTAAAGCGGCGGAGATCGCTTTTCAAGGACTTTGAGATCCGTCTATTTAGCTACCGGTATTTCAATGCATCGTCTGAAGACTGCAGAATCATATCACGCCTCTCTTTCATGAGCTTGAGAGTAGGACCAGATAGCTTTCTGTTCCTATCTGTACGGCGGGTCTTGAAAAACTTAGACCCGACCGTATGGACAGCTTCCACGAACCCATCGCTGTATTCGTCCACGGAGCTCCCTAGGCACTCGAAACAATTCTGGAGTTCGAGTTGAAAGGTCTTGGAGTTTTGGACCTGGATTTGTGCTGGACGGAGCGTGGACTTCATCAGTCGAGAACTTTCAAGCTTAATATTAATGTTCAATGTGCCTCTTACCATGCGGTGATCGCTCCCGGTTTTCACCGAGTTGATCACAGAGACATCATTGAACATTTGCTTCTTGGTTGACATGATGAAGTCTATCTCGTTTTTAGTTGCACCATCGGGGCTTTGCCAGGTCCACTTCCTATGCTCACGCTTGCTGAAGAAGGAGTGCATCATGTAGAGGCCCTCCTTCTCCATAAAACTGGCCAGTAGGTGGTCCCGGTGGTCCCGACGTCCAACTCCAAATTGCCCCACTTGCAGCACATCCTCGTCTCGTTTGCCCAGTTTCGCTTTGAAGTCGCCCATGACAACGGTGAAGTAAGTTTTGGAACCATGCATGGCTCTCAGATAGAGATATCCTCATACTGGTCTCTACCTCGTCGTCGGGGTGTGCCGAGGTCAGGGCGTAGACCTGTATAACCTTCAGCGAATATCTTGCGGATATTCTGAGTATAAGGAAGCCACCCTCGTCGACACACTCTCGATCTTCACCACGTTGTTCACAAGGGACTTGTGGACGATAAAGACGACACCACCCTGGGACTGCCGGTCACCCTCTCGGAAATAGAGCCGGTTACCGGATTTGAGGATTATCGAGTCCTCCCCCTCTCTTCGGACTTCAGATAACCCTATAATGCTACATCGTAACCTGCTCAATTCTTCCTCGAGTTCGGCTATCTTCTCGTCGGTCCGGAGTGTTCGTATGTTATACGTTGCCAGGTCCAGTCGTCGGTTTTTATTAGGGTAGCCGGGTCCACTCCGGAGATTCTTTGCACCCCTTGCAACGCCATTGCCTCAACCGCTACCGTAGCCGAGGTTAGACGGGCTGCCGTGCACTCGGGGCCGTTTTTTTGTTGTGCTATTCATATTGGTTTGGTGGGGTTTGCCATAATCGCCACGCTTGGCAGACGGGTTGGCGATCGCAGTTTGTTGGTAAAGTGCACAGAGAACGCTGCTGCCCATTCTCTGGTGTGTCCCTTTGTCGCCTCTTACGACACCCACGGGAAGATATGGGATGGTGAAATTCTTTACGTCCGTCACCATACGGTACAACCAGCCAAACAATACGATGTGTAAATTTTTATTCAGTCTAAAAATGTACATATCATGTTGAACCCTATCTTACCGACGTAATGCACACTTTCTTATCAAAATAAAGAAAAGAGACGAGGAAATTCGCGGACATCCGTATCTGCGTTCCGTATTTTTAAAGCGTCAGTGTACATTGCGACAAAATACTACGCAAATTTTGAGACCAGCACGGACAACGATAGTCGCCAATGACCTTGAGAGAACAAAATGCGCACTCGTTTCACACCCCCGCTACCCATAATTCTGTCGTTTTTTATACTTTCTTTTTTTCTTTTCTATGACCTTAAAAAAACTTGTATCAAAATATAGATACTTAAATTATCTTTGAGATGATGAAAATATCATTAAAATAGGCCCAGTGATTTTGCGATTGTCAATTTTTTGTCCGTGTTAGCCATAACTTTACAAATTAATTAAACAAATAAAATTTAAAATTTTCTAAAATGAAATTTAATTTGTTTTATGAATTTATTAAAAAAATACTTACCGCCTAGACGCGATTCTCATTTTAAAACCAGCTACTGAGGGTTATCTGCGCCTTAAGGCAAGCTTTTCCCTACGAAGTAGGTATTAGGCTATACATCTACTAACATTCGTCTCGCATACTTAACCTAGATATTAATCAAAATAAATAAAACTTGAAATGTATAATACCTTACTACATTCTGTCAGCGCGCTTAGTTAGTACATAATTTATGAAATGAAAATGTAAAGGGATGGGATCCTGGTGTCCTGAAACACAGGCCACGAGCCTAGCTTAGGCACCAGTCTCCCACAATATATACTTACCTATGTTGTGTATCATTGTCTAATCTGACCAATGTAAGATAAATTATGTATAGGTATTGTGGTGAGAAAATTAAATAAAAGTTATTATTATTTATCGCGCCACTGTTACCGCGAAGCGAGCGGCGCGCTCGCGTGTGCGTAAAATCGAGAAAAAAGCCACAGTAAAGGTGTGTTTAGAAGGTTTATTTTACTATTGCTTTTAAAAGTTACTAAAATACTAGAGTTACAATGCGTAGTAAATAAATAATATCTTATAGTGTGTACTTTAGTTTAAAAAAAGTGGCATAAATTGTATTTTATTTATTCAATTATTTGACTACCGAACTATATTAATGTTTTTGAAAACATAAACGGACGGACTAAAAAGAAACGAAAAGAAAAAAAAAATGAAACTGTTGTTGAATCAAAATCCAAGATGGCACCGATCGAAATTGGCAAAATTTTAAACATTGGTGTCATTTTCAGGGTTTTCGGGGTCGCTAATTGCGAATTTGTGTTCAAAATAAAATTCCAAGATGGCGCCGACCGAAAGTTTTGAAACTTTCGTCATGGGTGTCATTTTCAGGGTTTTTGGGGTCGCTAAATGCGAATTTGTTTTCAAAATAAAATTCCAAATTGGCGCCGAACAAATTTTTTGAAGCTTTGGTCATGGGTGTATTAGCCAGCACGAATAAAACTGGCATAGGTCCTGCCTCGTCAAGGCCTCGCGGGCGACTGCAGAGCCGTACGGCGGCTGCTGTGTTATATATAAATTTATTATTAAAACAATTAACCTATTTTATAAATTCTACTCTGAGAATAAAGTTCTATAAGTTATTAACTATTTTAGATATGTTTTTTGGGAGTAAATATTTCAAAATCTTCAAGAAAAATAATATAAATCATCAAAAAAAAAATGTTTCAGCCTCCTCTTCCAATTTTTTTTTGATCGAGTGATTTTTTTGATATCATGTTTTGACTCTGAGAAATGAAAAGGACATATAGTGAACTAAAATATATATTTTTTTTGCATTTTTAAATCACTATTTGTTTGTTTAATATTGAATCAAAGAGATGTAAAAGTCGGGCTACCTGCCCTTAAGAGGTAATCCGGCAGAGATCCAACGTTGTCGATATAGCTATATACAAATGACCGTTAGGGAAGACGTGTTCTTGAGTGGAGACCGCGAACTGGTAAACCTAAGGTAGGACGCCCTCAGGCTAGGTGGAGCAACGAAGTAAATTTAAAACAATAGTTCAAAATCAATTCAATTCAAAATCTTTTTTTTTTTATTTCACATAGGCCTACATGGGCACTTATAAAACGTCGAAAAAAGGTGCACGGTTCGGGTTGGTCGTTTCCTATGGAGAAGAACCAGCAAGAAACTCCATGGTTACTCTTTTAAAAATGGTTTGGTTTTACAATATTTCCATGTTACAGCATTAGTACTTAGATATAGCATATATTAGATACGCAGGCCCGACTTATGACAATAAGTCGTAATAAAATAAAAAGATTATATATTAAATAAAAAAGTTAACAAATGTTAACTACCATCAAGAAGGCCTACAATGTTCACACATTCACAAAACAATCGGTAAAAGAATCTATACAAAGGTAAAAAAAAAAATAAAAAAAATAAGTATAAAGAGACTAAATGTAACGTGTGGCACAAATGTTGTTATTGTTGCTGTAACTATTCTTAGCAAAGGGCTATAAAGATGATTGAAAACCATTGTAAAAAGTCTAATTAAAAGAAGGAAAGAAAAAATGAGATTGAGAATAGTTAGTTAACATCCACTTATTTGTGCCGTTTACTAGTTACCAGGGAAGCTGCATGCGCAGAAGGAGCTAAGGCCAAATGATTTTATCTTCAACGTAGTCCTTGATTTTATAATATGCTTTGTTAATAAGGATACGTTTGATGTAGTTTTTGAACCTTGAACCTTCCATCGGTTAGTTCTATAACTGACTTTGGCAACTTGTTATAAAAGCGTATACTGTTTATAAGAAAAGACTTGCTGGTTTTCGTTAATCTGAATTTGGGTATTACAATTTCGTGCTTACTGCGTGTATTTAAATTATGGAAGTCGCTTCTAGTTTTGAAAAGCCCCCGATATTTACGGACATACAAAATATAAAGTGAAGGTAGAGTCAGTATATCGATCTCTTTAAATTTTTCTCTGAGGGACTCGCGAGGACCCATTTTATAGATTGCGCGGATTGCCCACTTTTGTAGGATGAAAATTGAGTCAACGTCTGCTGCTGATCCCCACAGCAAAATGCCATAAGACATAATACTGTGGAAATAAGCATAGTATACTAACCTAGCTGTAGCTACATAGGTTAGCTGCCTTATTTTTCTTACTGCATATGCAGCCGAACTTAACCTACCCGAAAGAGTTCTAATGTGCGCGCCCCACTGCAATTTTGAATCGATAGTAATCCCTAAGAATACAGGCCATCATAAAAGGGAGATCATTAATGTAAACAAGAAAAAGGAAAGGACCGAGAATGGAACCTTGGGGCACGCCCATCTTGACTAGAGACCCGGAGGACGTCGCCCCATTAACATTTACTTTTTGCTGTCTGTTTGATAAATAGGAAAGCACGAGATCAGCAGATTTTCCACGAATTCCGTAGTGGTGTAATTTACAGATCAGTGTGTTGTGGTCGACGCAGTCGAAAGCTTTTGAGAGATCACAGAAAATGCCAATGGCATCCTGGGACCTCTCCCAAGCCTCCAAGATGTGGCTGATGAGTTTTACTCCCGCGTCCGTTGTCGACCTACCTTTCGTGAAACCAAACTGTTGACTATGCAGGATCCCATTTGAATTGAAGTGAGACAACATCTGTTACAGCATGATTTTTTCATAGATTTTACTCAATGCTGGAAGCACGGATATAGGTCTATAATTAGAAGGATCACTCTTACAGCCTGATTTGAAAATTGGTACTACTTTACTGTGTTTCATTAAGTCAGGAAAAGTGCCGCTGTCCAAACATTGATTGAATATGCCTGTTAGGACATGAGCAATTGAGTCAATAATATCTCCAAGAACCCTAACGGATATCCCCCACAAGTCTTCAGTATTCTTTATATTGAGACTTTTGAACGCGTTTTTAATTGTATCAATACATATTGGTTTAAATTTAAAGGTTGTTATGTCTTTAGTAAAGTTTTCTTTAAGAAGAGCTTCAGCTAATTTAGATGAGGAAGGAAGAGACTTCGTAACCTCTAACGGAATGTTGGTAAAGAAATTTTCTCAGCGACTTCTTGCCTATCAGAAATGGTTTGATTAGTTATTTTCAAAGACAACTCATTCTGATCGCGTTGTTGTATCTTTCCAGTTTCTCTATTAATTAATTGCCACACAGTTTTTATTTTATTATTAGAAGCACCAATTTTGTTAATTATTATTAGAGATTTTGCTTAGTTTTTTTATTAGAGATTTTTTTAGTTAAAAGCACACTACAAGCTTATTACAAGATGATTATATTCAAGATAAGAATGCTTGGAAACATGCTGGTCCTGTTCCATAAGCCAATCTTTAGTGTGGACCAAATCAAACTGGTTAATTTGTATTATATTCAAAATTATAGAAACGCTTTATTTTTATTTTCTTCTCTTTTTGTTTAAAAAAAAATTGACTTGCACACTGTTCCGTTGTTGTTGAATTAGGTAATTTACCTATGTTTGCACTATTTGTTAGTACGTGAGAACCATGTTCCTATTTATCAAGTGAAGGAATTACCCTGTTAGTGCTTGTAATTCTTTATACCTATATGTAGTATAGCAGTGCTGGGTATATCGTCCTCACGAATATGAATTTATATGTCGCATCAAGGCTGGCCCATAGATGCAAACCATCGGGAAGTCAGGATGTACTCCGATAGGTTAAGACATCGTGTGTGGGCAGGTTGTTGGGTACAATCGTGCAAATGAAATCACAGAAATTATTCGATAGACTGGGTTTATTATAAATAGTCACAGTTATAATCTTGCTTACTAATATTACGGATTGACACTGATTCTACGACGTCTTCGCTCTAAGGCTGTCTGTACTCGACTGCTCTATTCCACTATCCCCACCGCGCAAGCGCTTAGTAAAAGCGCGCCAATGCGTAGTTGTTCTTGCTTTGCCGCCAGATGGTGTGCTTGCGATTTGTTTTGACGTCCGTACTATTGAGTAAACCCGACACGGCCATCCTGCGAGACAGGCGTCCTCATCTGTTCCTCATTATCAGGTTTTAACAGTGTATCGAATCATGTGGAAATCCTCATGGGTGTCCTCAGCCCTTGGGGAAAGCTGAGCTGAAGTCTGTCAGAGTCCTACTGACTAAAACCACATGGTGTTCTGTTGGCCATAATTTATCTTGAGGGGCGAGCGTGGAACACATCACGTCGCCTTCTCAGGCCTTTCTCAGGTGACAGATCCCCAAATCTATCACCCGCAGGAATCATCTTCTTGTCCTTGCTCCATGCCATCTCTTGGTCACCTCGTGTTGCACCACACGTCATCTTAGTCCACTCCATCCTGGCAATCTCCCATCATACAAGGGATGTTTTTCTGAAACATACAAAATTTCCAAACAGTATTCGCTCATCCAATCCTGACTCATACTCTAGGTGAGTGAGGAAACATTTTAAACAATCAAACATGATCATTTAAATCACTCTGTTCACTATTGCAAGGAACGAGTTATTCTATTTCCAATTTAAAGAAAATAGCAACTTAATAATCGATTTGGTACCCAAAAGCACCTAATCTTCGTGATTACAAAGTCCAAGTACCACTGATAATCGTTAATGTCACATTAAAGAATTAGAAATAAGACACCAGGTATCTTATTTACGATCCTTAGACATCACATAGCTCTCCTAGCTATCTCACTGCTCTCTTAGCTATCTTTGCAATCACAATTGCTCTACTCGCACATCTCCATGATGTCGAGTCAACTCAAATCTATGAACTTAGAACCTGTTCCACAGATACATTTAGCCTGTCGTATGTTACGTCAATTCGTCATCTACTTTCTTAATTGGTACTTAAGCTTTTTGTGTCTTACTAACACAATTTACGCATAGTAATTGATTACGAGGGTTGTTGAAATGACACACGGTATATAGAGAGATAATAACTGTATAATTTAAATGATAAAGTGAAGGATGCAACGCGTCTTCTTGAAGCCGAGCGAGCGCGAGTGACCGCTGGGTCGGCCGGTGGCGGAATCAGGCGCGGGCGCGCGGCGGTGCGTTAACAAACTGGCCCCCTTGGAGCAGGAGCAACATCCTGGTCCAACTTCACTGGTAAGGGACAAAGCCTGTTCCAAGCTCTGCGTAAGGTTCCTGATGTGGTTGCGACGTCTGCCACCCGGTTGACGCCGTCAGTGCCAGGGTAGACTGTGGTGACACGGCCCAGCAGCCATCTGGTGGGAGGCAGTCGGTCGTCCTTAATGACAACCATATCACCTTGCTGTGGTTGTCCTCTGTCTGTGCGCCATTTGTTTCGGATCTGCAATTCTGAAACGTACTCCTTGTAGTAACGATTCCAAAAATGTGTTTTTAATGCTTGTATCCTCTTATATCTGGAGAGCGTATGAAGTGGAGCCTGGTCGACCTGGGGAGCAGGCAGCATAGTGAGTGTACGTCCAATTAAGAAATGCGCTGGCGTGAGTGGAACTAAATCTGATGGATCAGATGAAATTGGAGTGAGAGGTCTAGAATTCAGTATTGCCTCAATTTGAACCAATACCGTGTTCATTTCTTCGTAATCTAGATGAGCCATTGACAATATATGATTTAAATGTTTTTTAATTGATTTAACTGACCCCTCTGCTACGCCGTTAAAATGTGGGCTGTAGGCTGGACTAAAATTGAAAGTGATTTCATTTTCAGCAGCGTATGAAATAATATCGCTAGATTGATTTTTTAGAAACTTAGCTATTTCGTTGCAAGCACCCACGAAATTAGTTCCGTTATCGGAATAGATTGTAGCTGGCTTACCTCTGCGGGCAATAAACTGATTTAAGGCTGCAATGAAACCTTCAGAACTCAAATCGGTTACGAGTTCTATGTGCACTGCCCTCACTGCTAGGCAAACAAAAACAGATATGTATGATTTCTTTAGCTGACAGCCACGACCCTTTCTGTTCGCTATCATCATGGGGCCAGCGTAATCCACAACTGTATTACTGAAGGGATAGTCTGCTTGCAATCTTTGTAGAGGTAGATTTCCCATGATAGGCTGGTAAGTTTTACCTGCAAATCTAAGGCAAGATATGCAATCTCGAGTTGTTTTTCTACAAAGATTACGACCATTGACAATCCAGTATTTGTGACGTAATGTTGATAACAACAGCTGTGGTCCAGCATGTAAAAGAATTTTGTGATAGTATGCGACTAATATTTTGGTTATGTGATGTGATGCGTCGAGTAAGATAGGATGCTTTGTGTTGTAGTCGTAGTGTGAGTTTGACAATCTACCTCCCACTCTTATAATACTTCCCTGGTCAATAAATGGATTTAATTTGAGAAGTTTGTCTTTAGGAGACAATGGGCGTTTGTGAAGTAACTGTATGTATTGTTTACAATATGAATCACGTTGTACTTGTTTACATAACACTTCCAACGCTGCATTGAGCTCTTTGACAGTCAATGGACCTGTCATTTTATTGTCAGTATGTTGACAGTTCAAAATGAATCTGTTTACATAAGCTACGGTACGTTGTAATTTACTAAAATCAGAAAAATTTTTGAAACAGTCAACATTGTGACAATGTGACTCATCTGTTGACAAATAACATTGATGTCTAATTTCCGGCAAACTAGTGATATTTATATTTTGTGGTTGTATAGGCAACTGCATGTCTGTTTGATGTAGGAAGTGGGGACCTCCTCACCACAAAAGCGAAGATTGCAGTTGTGACGCGTTGAGCCCGCGTGAACCTATGTCAGCCGGGTTCATTTCCGTGGGAACATAATTCCATGAATTAGGGTCCGAATTGTTGGTAATCTCATTTATTCTATTGTAAACAAATGGTTTTAATTTTGATTTGTATGTTTTAATCCAGCCCAACACAATAGTTGAGTCACACCAAAAAAATGTGGAGTCAATTTTTAAACGTAATGAATTTACTACCCTTTTCATTAGCCTTGTTGCTAGAAGAGCGCCGCAAAGCTCCAACTTGGGCATAGTTAGCCTTTGCTTTAGTGGCGCCACTCTGCTCTTTGCAATTAGCAATCGTACTTGTACATTTCCAGTGTCGGACACTGTGCGTACATATATACAAGTTGAAAAAGCCTTATTGGAGGCATCGGAAAAAGCGTGTAATTCGACTTTAACGTATAGATCACACAACACTCTACGAGGAATTTCAATTTTAGAAATTTCTGGTAAGTATTTGATAAAGTCATGCCATTGTGACTCAATTTCGGCAGGTAGCTGATCATCCCATGTGATATTCTTAGCCCACAGTGTTTGCAGTATAAGTTTTGCCTGTAACATGCAAGGATTAATTAAACCAAGCGGATCGAACACTTGAGCAATAGTGGATAGAATTGTGCGTTTGTTTGTGTTTTTATTATTTGAAATTTTATTTACTGAAAATAATAATGTATCTGTCTTACAGGTCCAGAGTAAACCTAATGTTTTTGCATGATCAACCCTGTTTAGATTTGATAAATTATCTGTGTTTTCGTCTTCATTAACGATAATATCGTCGAGGATAGACGGTTTGTTGGACCGCCATTTACGTAAATGGAAATGAGCGCCATCTAATATTTGAATGACGCCTTTACATCTTTGTATTAATGTTTTTTCATCCTCATGCCCAGATGTATAGTCATCTACGTAAAAATCATGTAAAATTGATTCACGTACATCTTTATCGGTGCATTCTTGGCCCAACTGGACTAGGCATCTAGTCGCTAGGTACGGTGCTGACGCCATCCCGTATGTGACAGTGTTTAATTTATATTGTTTAATTGGTTGGCTAGGGTCTGATCGCCAAAATATTTGTTGTAAACATCGTTGACTATTGTGTACATAGATTTGTCTGTACATCTTTTCAATATCTGACGTTACTACGAACTTATACTGTCGGAATCGGATTAATATGCTAAGTAGATCGTCCTGTACAGTTGGCCCAATATGCTGGATGTCGTTTAATGACTTGCCCGTGCTTGTCACAGCTGAACAATCAAAGACGGTGCGTAACTTTGTGGTGGAGCTATCTTCACGCAAAACACCGTGATGCGGCATGAAGTATGAGATGCTATCGCATTGTGTTGTTGTGTTTTCTGACATGTGTTTTAGTGTCAAATATTCGTCAAGAAATTTTGTGTACCTTTCCTTGAACTCTGGGTTGCGTTTAAATTTACGTTCCAATGATTGAAACCGTATTAGAGCTTGCTGTTTTGAATCTCCTAGACATTCCGGTGATTCCTTTAATGGCATGGTAACAATAAATTTGCCATCTGGGTGGCGCCTTGTCGTTTGTGCAAAAATTTGTTCACACTCACTCTCACCTTTAGTCTGGATTTGTTGAGTAGAGGGAACTGATTCTAGTTCAAAAAACTTATCTAATTTCTCTTCGATCTCAGTATTATTTAAGAAATGGCAATGGACTGTATATGATTGATTCGTTTTAAGTTTAGAATTAGATGATTGTATGGAGCCTGTGACGAGCCACCCTAGTGTTGTTTCAATCAAGGTAGGCTTGTTTTTTCCCAGGGCAATATGATTGTTTAGAAGGACATCCCAAAAGATGTCCGCCCCAAGCAACATCTGTACCTCAGACGGTGTTGAGAAACTTGGATCCGCGAGGTGGATGCGAGAGGGAATGGAAAAAGAATTGAAATTAATTTGTGAAGTAGGTATCAACTGGGTGATATGTGGTACAACGAAACAATTGACGTTAGTTGTATAACCACTATTTATGAGTGACGATATTGTGACGTCACATCTTTGTGTAATTTTTGAGGACTGATTGTTCAATCCTTGTACTAATAGCGAGGTGGAATAACTGGGTATTCCTAATTTAATTCGCAATGTTTCTGTGATGAAGCTAGATGTGCTTCCATTGTCGAGTAGTGCACGAACCTTGTGTGTATGACCATACAAATCTTGTATGTTGATTATAGCAGTGGATAGGAGTACCTGACTATGATGTACGGATGAGAGTGTGACACTACTTAATTCTGTTTGTTTCTGTTCCTGCACAGTGGGTAAGACAACACACCCTTCTGATGAAGTTGGAGCCTTGGGAACAGCATTATTATTGTGTAACAGAGTGTTATGACGTTGAGTGCACAGCCTGCAGGAACTAAGCCTACAACGCTGTTCGTCATGTCCTGCCCGCAAGCAGTTTGTGCATAAATTTAATTGTTTGACTCGTTCAATACGCGTCTCGATCGGCATTGATTTGAATTTCACACATTGGTAAATAGTGTGATTATTCTTGCAAACTGGACATTTAAATTGTGCTTGTTTTTGGGTTTGGTTAACTAGGAATGTCTTAGGACGGTTGTGAGTGATATCGCTGTGTCTACGTTGTGTTTGTTGCTGTTTTGTATGTGTTGATGTTTCTTCCACAGTTTCTAAAATATCGGCACGGTTTTTTAAAAATGTGTTAAAATCATGTAAGGTGGGTAATCTTGTAATATTGTTGCGTTCCCTTTCCCAGTCACGTATTGTGGATGGGTCCAACTTACTAGCCACCATGTGTATAATGATCATGTCCCAGTGTTCAATAGGTAAATTTAATGTTTTTAAAGCCCTTAAGTTTCTATTGACTGAATCTATTGTGTTTCTTAAGGCCCTTGAAGATTCTTGAACTACTGGATGTATATTGAATAATTCGTGTATGTGATTGTTGACTAAAATTCGATCGTTGTGATATCGGTCGCATAGCAAATCCCATGCGACGTCATAATTATCTGCGGAAAATTCCAATGATTTAATAATTAATGATGCATCATCCTTTAAGGAATTCCGCAAATAATGAAACTTATGAATTTTAGGTATTGTTGTGTTGCCGTGTATTAAGGACTTGTAAGTGTCGTGATATTCTAGCCACTCCTGATAGCGTCCAGAAAAGATCGGCAGTTTGATAGTAGGTAATTCAATGTTTGGCCCACCCGGCTGTCCGGTGTTGTCACTAGAACTCGCCACCGACCCGGCTTCCTGCTCCGCAGAGGCAGCGTTGAGCAGCTCCTGCGCAACAGCCACGCAACCGAAGTAGCTTGTTTCGAATGTTTCCCGTTCCTTGTGCTCATCACCTGGAATTTCCACAAGACTTTCTATATCAGTCTGAACAGAGTCAAACTCGTTGTACAAATCTAGTATTTTATTTAAGCGAGCTGTTATCTCAAGAACTTGAACTTTATTAAGAATTTTATTAGGCAGAAATGTGTCTATATATGACTTAAATATGGTAAGCTTTGCTTTATGGCTAGCTCTAGTTTTCTTTAATGATTTAAGATCCATTGTGCAATTAAACAAATGCTAAGTACGCAATGAAATCACTCTCAAACTGCCCAGCTGAAAGCCAAACAATTATAATGTAACACACGAAAGAGAAAATGAAAGGAGCGAAGTGAAAGAATAATGTAAAGCAGTACTTAAATTTTAAATTGCATGTAGGTAAGCAGGCAAGTAGCGGTAGGAATAGTGCGAAGCAGAGAGGGTAGATTTGTATGGCCACACCGCGCGACTGCCGCGAGTCACGTAGGCCGAGCGGCGTGGACTTTGGACCCTCGGATCCGCTGAAATATTTGAAAGGAGAACGTTAGAAATATACAACGGCTTGCACTGTATTGGTACAAATTGGCACAATACAGCGAATAAGACCCCTGTAAAAAATGTAGCTAATTAAATAACTAAAATAGGTGGTATGATTTAAAGAAAGTTACTCAAAATTTAGAAAAGGTGGAATATTATAGGAACATAAATAGGCACACCGTTACGATTAAAATGTGTGTATTTTACAGGGAATAAAATAACAGCATGATGATGTGCGCTTCATCCAAATGGTAAATGATGCAAGAATGAACGTGGATATTGGGAATAATTTGTGGGAAAAATGAAAATATTCAAAACAATAATGATACCCAATTTAGTGCGCAATTAACAGAATAATTGGAACGAACTCACAAATACCACACTGCAAACCCTGTATCTTGGTTTCTCGAACTAAAGTGGTGGTTACAGCACAGCGATGATCGTGTTTCTTGATTTTATCGTAGATGTTTTTCGATGATTCACGCCTTGTTTGGTGACGCGCTGCGTAGCAATCCGTGTCCCGATGTTTCTCGAATAACCTCGTCAATGTCGATACTTCTTTGTTCCGCTTTGTCTTCGAAACGGTTTCAAAGGACGTATCCGGCTCGAATCTTGATTACGAGGGTTGTTGAAATGACACACGGTATATAGAGAGATAATAACTGTATAATTTAAATGATAAAGTGAAGGATGCAACGCGTCTTCTTGAAGCCGAGCGAGCGCGAGTGACCGCTGGGTCGGCCGGTGGCGGAATCAGGCGCGGGCGCGCGGCGGTGCGTTAACAGTAATAAAAATTAGAAAACCAAAATTATTTCAATTTGCGTAATGAAGACTTGACGATTCGAACGTCATCATAACTCAATAGGAATTTTCTGTAATGTTCCTTACACAAACATGTTTTTTACACCGACTTACAGTAGACCTACAGGCCCACAGTTGTTACAAAGACCTCCAGTTACCACACTGGCCTACAGTTGCCATAAAGGCCTCCAGTTGACACACAGGCCTACAGTTGCCATAAAGACCAACGCTTGCCTAGTTCTAACCAAACTAGATTATTCAATTTGTGAAAATATTGAAATTTTAGGATTCTACTCTTGTAACTAAATCATTTACCATGGGCCATGGCCCAGGGTAATGATTTAGTCCACCACAGACTACAGTCCTGCAAGAAGTCCTGAAGTATGTTTGGAATGACCACAGTCATTCCAAACATACTTCAAAACTTATTCTGCAGCAAAAACTGCCAAGCTTACTGAACCTCTGGAGTAAAACTTCTAACGCCACGGCTCTATAGCCGACCAGCAATTATATTGCTGTCACACAACGGTCTCAATGGACCCCGACCTTCGCCAGTATCCACTGGCACGGTCAAACATAATACGGCTGATAGACTCAATTACTCGACATCTTAAGCTTGCTCATCATCATTAAAATCCTTTTAACATCAACATCGACTGGTACATGACCAGCTGGCATCTTCCTTAACCTACCGTGTGCATACTTTTTCGGTGTATAACGATCACCATGCTGTCATAATCACCTATCGCGGTCTTAATACAGTGCCTATTTAGTTTTCGTACTAGAGTTTCCCAAACAACACTATTTATTAGAAAAAAAGGTGAAACGATCAACAAGTTCAAGAACTAAAGTTACTCTTTACCATAATATCCAAAGGCAATGCATACTCAACTCATGAAACGTCTTCAAAGACCCTTCGCCACATATTACGCATGACGTGCGGTCCAGAATCTGTCTTATGAGTAGACATGTTAATCAGATTTGGTTTCACTACCACTGTCATCAACTAAGATATTTAATTATCAAGGAACTTGGTGATCGGGTATCCTTCACAAGATTCGCACTTTTTACTCAAAGAACTTGGAACATACCGACTGTTAATACGAAGTGAACAATTAAGCCTGATAATATTTGCTTCTATTGCTCGCGTGAAAATCACATTAACAACAGTAACCCTTTACTATCGCTCACTAACTCTGTTTTTGTGTACGGAAAACGATTGCGAGATCTACTGCTTTCATAATATTACTTTGAAAGTAAGCAAGTGAATTCAAATCTGAAGACGGTGGTTGTAAATCGTTACGCAACAAGATCTGTTCTGAATACACGTAAATGACCAGTACCGATGCTCCTAGATGCGACAGCCCAACGACATTACTAACTCGCATTGCCACTGAAAACGAGTTATTCAGTCATTTTGGATATCTCATCTCCTTCTTAAGAGATATCTCATCCTAAAGTTCGTACTGAACCAAATATCGAAACTAAATCGATCTTAGGTGCATGCGATCACGGTTTCTAATGCAACGAACTAAGCCTGGCGTGATCCACGGTTTGATGCAGCGTAAACTTCTAGTTGTTAGTAGTTTTAGAGTTACTTAACATCCTTAATAAAACAATTATGAACAACAGTTCATAATTGTTTTATTAAGGATGTTAAGTAACTGCGCTGAAGACGAATGCGCATCTTGTGATTCCATAATATGACTAAATTTACTAAATTAAGGTCTTCAAGAATAGCTTCATAATTAACTTTATTAATGGTAATTAGTTTTAATGGTTTAATTGATTATTCTAATTCAACACAAGAAAGTACAGGAGAGTGATCAGTCAGAAGGGAATGAAGAACGAAGAAGTGTAGTCGTAGAGAAATTGCTCTTGACCATAGCGTGATCGATGCAGTTATTTTCTCTTGTTGGGTACAAATGGCCAGGCAAGAACCCATGGCTGGCTAGTAAATTGAGGTAGTCTGTCGAATTAGGATCTTCATTATTAAGTTTCACGTCTATGTTTAAGTCACCCATAATGATTATATTACTGCGATCTCTGTAAGTGTTTAGAAGGCTATCCAAAGACATTATAAAGTTATTCAAATTTTTATACGATGGTGACCTGTAGATACCTATAACGACAGTGTCCGAGTCAATCTGTATTTCTAGGCAGGTAGCATCAGTAAGGGGTATTTCTGCAACTGAACAGTTAAGTCCCTCTTTTGTGTATGCCACAATACCATCATTTTGATTACGATTATTTTTTGTGTAGTGGGTCTCATAGTTTTTTAAGCATGGGATGTATGTAGCTTTTGAATTCCACGTTTCTGTCAGAATAAGTATTTCACATGATATTTGTAGTCTAGATAGAAGGATTTCAAAATGGCAAAAAAAAATTGTGATGCTTCTAAAATTCGCAATTAATCTACATTTCGCGAAGCCCTCTGTGACTCTTCACGTCAACGTTAAAGCATCCACTCTAAACAATCTCTCTAAACTTCCTCTGCCAATGTGTACTTCATTCTCATTTCACCCGGTTACAGAGGGGGATATAAAGCGGACCATCACTTCTATATCCACGAAGGCTGTGGGCGATGATGGTCTACAACTCCAGATGCTTCTTCTCATCCTAAATGAACTCACTCCTGTTATCCTCCACATTATCAACTACTCCCTCTTTTCTGGCTGCTTTCCTTCAGCTTGGAAGAAAGCACATGTTCTGCTTCTACCCAAGGTCCCTAAACTTTCATCAGTATCCCAGTTCCGTCCTATTTCGATTCTTCCAATCTTATCTAAAGTCCTTGAGAGTGTTGTTAATAATCAGCTGTCTCATTACCTCTCCTCTAATGGCCTGCTAAGTCCTTATCAATCTGGATTCCGTCCTGGCCACAGCACTGTATCGGCCTTAGTCAAAATAACTGACGATATCCGACTGGCCATGGAAAACGGACTCCTTACAGTATTGATTCTACTGGACTTTAGCAGTGCTTTTAATTCAGTTGATTTTGAAATCTCTTAGGTATCCTATCCTCTCTTAATGTATCTCCTGCTGTGATCGTGTGGTTTAACTCTTATCTTCGGGGTCGCTCGCAATCCGTCCGCTCAGAGGAGGCTTTCTCTGACTGGTGCGATTTAGATGCGGGTGTTCCTCAGGGTGGAGTCCTTTCTCCTCTTCTTTTCTCCGTTTTTATAAACGCTATCACTAAGATCTTATCTTCACACTATCATCTCTATGCCGACGACTTGCAGCTTTACCGCTACTTCAAACTTGAGGAACTCACTGGTTCTATCGATGCCATCAATAATGATCTTGAAAATATCTATCAGTGGGCCAAAATTTTTGGACTTTTAGTGAACCCAACAAAATCGCAAGCTCTCATTATTGGTGGCAGACATTTCATTAATTTATTGAGCAACCAGACTCTCCCACCTATTTACTATGATGCCGTCGCTATAGCCTACTCCAAAAAAGTCAAATGTTTAGGTGTTTTCTTGGACTGCAACCTATCTTGGAATGTTCACATTGCTGAAGTAAGCAGGAGGGTGTTTTACTCGTTTCGGTCTCTAAAACGTCTCCAGAAGTTCCTGCCTTTCTCAACTAAAGTTTCTCTCGCTCAGTCTCTTCTTCTTCCTCTTCTTAACTATGCTGATGTCTGCTTTCTTGATGCGACTGAGGAATTTCTTAATAAGCTCGAGCGTTTCCAGAATTTGTGCAATCGCTTCATTTTTGGCCTCCGAAAGTACGACCATGTGTCGGAATTTCGGAATTGGTTGAAGTGGCTGCCTATTCAGCAGCGCCGAGATACCCACACTCTTTCTCTACACTTTTCTGTTCTTCACAATCCTGCCTCTCCCTCGTATCTTAAAGAACGCTTTGAGTATCTTGTTCCGAGAGGAAAGCCTTGCTGCTTCTCATCATCTTGTAACATATAAATTTCCGTAACGACTTTCAGCGACATCTGACAGAGTTGCACTAGAAGCAATTACAATTATGAGAGAAAGCTAGTAAGAGATTCACGACTTTGGTACTAGATGGCGTTGAGGTCGGGGCGGAATTATTATAAATTCTTCACAAAACCTGTTAGATATTGTGTGTATTAATAAAATTCAACAAGCACACAATTTCCTACACATCTAGGTTATAAATTTCTAGTAAACATAATTACTTAAAGAAAATATAGACATGACGTCTCTATTGGTCAATAAAATGCTCAGTGTCTATGGCCGACAAGAGTGACATTTCTTTTCATTGCTAATGGATACGAAACCAGTCCAGAAATAAAATCCTAGTTAAGAAAAGAAAATTAAAGTAATCTGAATGACTCGGAGGCGACAGGGCAATAGCCCTAAATATAAAATATTATGTGCCAGCAAGCGCTGTGAGTATTCGTGGAATTAAACTATATTTTCATGTTTGTGAGACATGTGCTTGTACGACGCTCATCTTGAGAAGATTTTTAAATGGCTTTTAGTTGTTAGATCGGATGGCAACAAAGATGTACACGATTCTGGATCACATAAAAAGAATGGCCCAGCAGATATATTGTCTATCTTATGTACTAAATTATTATTAATTGTGGAATTGAATTTTGATTTAGAAATTTTGGTGACTTGAACGAAAAAAATATCAATTTAATAACCGTTTGGTATGGCGAATTTTATCGTATGGTAATTAATTGTGTCCATATTAAGGAAGGGTTTAAAATGTGATAGATAGTAGGTCTAATACACCACAGAAACAGATGAACAATATAACTAACAATATTAAAACTAAGTAGTATCTTGTACAAGAAACTAAGCAATGCAGTAGACAAGAAACTAAGCAAAATAGTAAGGTAAAAACTAAAAATAATGGTATATGATAAACTAAAAATAACGGCAGATACATAACTAACCCTAGTCAAATTTGGTTTCAGAGTGTAGCTATTTGAGATTCATCTTTTACTTCAATGCGAGGAGCCTCGCTGTCTTTGCGGAGATATATTTTGCCATTAGTAGTCCAACAGAATTTGTATTCCTTGGTCTTCGCTACGTCTCTTGTGGCGAAAAATAGACGACGACCTTTACTTGTTAAAGCCTCGGATATGTAAATTGGAGCTTGCTGTCCAGCGAATCCTATATCAGCCGAATTGAGGCGTTGGTTAGGATGGTGTTTATTATAGGATTTGATTCCTTGGATGACATTGTGCTTTAATATGACAGAGGCAAATTTTGCAACAATTGTACCTTTTCCTGACTTCGAATTAACTCGAAAAACGTCTCTTATGGCGGCTTCCTCTACATTTACATCTAGTAGTTTGCAAGTATTTTGGACAATTTTGCATAAATCGGTTTTTGATTCCTTTTCAGGTGATATTGGGACATTTCTCAGTTCAATTGATGATGATTTTGAGTTTCTTTAAATATCTTCAAGTGATGATTTAAGCGTAGTTATCCTTAACAAGTGTTGCTTGCGTTCACCCTCCAGATTATAAACTTTTTTGCGCATCTCTTCATACTGACTATTCATGAAGAGTAAACTTTTTTCAATTTCATCATTTGAAAGTTTTATTTCAGTGTTTTGCTTCTTTATTTCAGCAAGCTCTGCGACAAGTTTATTCAACAGGGTATTTTGGGTGCCATTCCATTCCTCAAGCATGATTTTGATCTCTTCTTTAAAAGAAACAAGCTGTTCTTCGCTTGATTGTCTCTGTCTTTTATTGCGTTGGGATATAAAAGATGGTGTAGAAATCCCAGTAACAATATTTGAGACATCAGAATCAGATAGGGCATGTTGTACGCCGCTTCCTGTCAGTGCCTTGGAAACTTTGGGTATTTTTTTTTCCTATGTTCAGATTCACTGTGGTCGCTGAGCCTATGTAGGTATGATGAAACTTTTTATCTTGCTCGATCAGTGATATCGTTTCGCACACCACAGCTTCACTTTACTGCGCGCCTAGTACTTTTGCTTGAACTAAAATTGAATATTTATTGTTAAATACTGATATTTCATTGAAATTTGGAAGATAAGCACACACGTCTATACTCCAATGAAGTCGATGCGGAAGGACCAAGGAAGTTGATTGCCGAGAGTACATGAGGCCCTAGAATCTAGGGCCTAATGTACTCTCGGCCTAGAGCCTAGATAAAGACTAAGTGAGAGTTGCTAACACGAGGTTAAATAACTAATAAGTCATACAGTTCTCGCCAAAATTCTTAGCCGCCCTGAAGTTGGCCACAATAGCCGCGCAGTAGTAAATCTCATACAAAAAAACTGGCCAAGTGCGAAGGGTTCCGTACCATGATCGCAAAAAACGGCAAAATTCCCGTTTGTTGTATGGGAGCCCCACTTAAATATTTATTTTATTTTGTTTTTACTATTTTTTGTAATAGCGGCAACAGAAATACATCATCTGTGAAAATGTCAACTGTCTAGCTATCACGGTTAATGAGATACGGCCTGGTGACAGATGGACAGACAGACAGAAAGACGGATCGTGAATTCTTAGTAATAAGGTCCTGTTTTTACCCTTTGGTTACGAAATCCTAAAAAGCACCGCGCCGTGCGTGCCTTACGCAACGCAAAGCGAACTTTAGGATGGCCAAGAAGTTTGGCGAGTAGGTACTGTACATCATTGGTTGAGTTAGCTTCTAACTCTGAGTTAGTGAGATAACTCAGGATGGTGTTAGCGGGCTTAACAGCGATAAAGATTTAATTGACAAATATTCCAAAATATGTGGAATTGATATGTGATAATGAAATGCCAAAATATCACTGAATCACCTTAAACGACTACCTACATTCTACTGAAAACAACGTGACTTTAAACAAAACACCACTTACAAATCTTATATATATACTCATAATTATGTGTAACCCATTCTAATAACTCAAAAATTTACCCTATTTAATAGAGCCCAGAACTATTTCCACTGATTGTTTTATATCACTAAAGTCCTTCCAATTCATTTGTTCCCAAATGAACAATAGGACATTTTCCCCTTCTCAAGGGTACACGGAAAATTGACACGTTTTTCTCCCATTCTGGACACTAATAGAAAATTGGGGTAGACCCAACTTTAGGCGGGCTCGGGTATTTATGGACAATTTCGTCACAAAAACTTGCAAGTTGTAAGCGTCGAATAATGAACGCGCTTACCCTATTTTGTGTGGGTATTTGGGCTTTGGTAAAGGAATATTGATTTTTGAATGGGTTATTTTGAGGCTCTTGTAATTTAGTTTTGTTAGTTTTCAGCTTTATTATTTAAAGGAAATGTCCTGGATTTCGGTTTAGTTGAATTTTTAAGACCCGACGGAAAAAAAGGGGTGTTATAAGTTTTAAGTGTGTATCTGTCTGTGGCATCATAGCTCCTAAACGGATGACCCGATTTTGATTTAGGTTTCTTTGTTTGAAATATGACTTTGTCGAATTTTCTTAGCTATGTTCGATGAAAATCGGTTTAGCCGTTCAAAAGTAATGCGACGTTTGAATTTGAATGAAGCCGATTAAATGTTATAATTATAATGTTTCGATGGCTTTATGATCGAAACTTGCTTGCTTCATTGAGATACTATGTACTACGTACTAGAGAAGCTATCCTAAGCAAAGGACATGCTCCATTTTGATAAGAGTCTAAACTAAAATTCGCTGCAGCGCTGAAACAATAATTAGTCGTCTAACAAAACAGTATGAACACGCAGCGCTAGAGCGCTTCTAAGGTGTAATTTTTTCACGATCAAAAAGACGGAAGCGCCGTAATTTTCATGGCGCTTACGCGTTTCGTTCAACGTTCTGCAACAACTATTCACTTATATAGACTAAACTGCTGACTGACTACAGAAGTGGTACCTAATAGCTTTATACCTAACAAGCTTCATTAGGATTCACACTATTTTTCTCAATTTATTATTAGTTGAAATAACCTTAGAAGAAAAAAAAATGTTTTTACTTTATTTAGGTACTACTTTATTTAGGTTTAGGTAGTGACATCCACCAACCCGCACTGGGCCTCATTCTCATCCTCATTCCCTCTAACAGAGAGGAGACCTGTGTACCAGCAGTGGGAACATTAATAGACTGATGATGATGAGGGACTAGTTGTCACCCGTGGTTCGCTCTCGTCAACTGGCTATGTACCTACTCTACGCTACACTAACTACCTATTCACCTATCCTACCTACCCTACCCTACATAATATTTCTTTTTTTGGTCGGGAAATCATCCAATGACTTCTCCCGCTCTGTGTGAAGCGGGAGGGCGTGTCAGAGTCTGACAGTCAGACTTTTACTGACTAAAACCCACCCGTGTTCCTTTAGATGCTTGTGCCAGGGCTGCGGTAACTCCCTTTGAAATTTATCCGCGACCTAGACAGGCATCGGCCCTAGCGGGCCCTGTCACTTTTGCTGACATCTCTTTGATGCGCGCGTGGAACACTACGCGACGTAAACTCGGGCCTGGTCCTTATCGGCGAGCTACCCATTACATGCCGTCCGCAAGCCCGTGCCTGCGGTGGCCGGGAATCGGCTTGCGACTCCCGACGCCCGGGGCGTCCCATGCGGTGGCTAGGGGCGTGAGGGCGTCTCCTTTGCGTCTCCCTCACGCGTTCTGCCTCCTCCTTTGCGAGCATTACTTCCCATGAGGAGATAGCTTCCCTTGCCCTCTCGCTCCGTACCATAGCCTGAACCAGGGCCGGACGTGAGATGTTACCACCGCCGATCGCCTCCACGAGGACACGGCGGTGTTCCGCCCAAGCGGGCCAGACCTCCACCGTGTCCTCCGGGCGGTCCACACAATGGTAACACCTGGTACCCTAAATACCTACCTACCCTACCCTACACACCTACCTACCAATTTGTTAAACTATTTATTTTAATAACCACAGTCGGTTCCTTTCTAAATATATGTTAGATATTCCGCAATAAAAAGAAAAGTCAGCTAATTCTACCTACACTTGTTACACAAAATGTCACATCTTAACTTTTAGTCTATATGATAAATGAGGCAACATGGCGTCCACCAAATATTTTGTTCGAATTCAATTTTAAAATGATTATCTAGTTACTCATCGATGAAAAGTTATTCCTTTGCATTTCGCCGTATTAGTTGAATTATTAGTGCAATATCTTAAAACACACGACGGCATATCTAATGCGTCTGAACGTTTTTTCGTTTAAAAACCAAAAATGACATAGGCGCTCAAAATCTAGCAAGCAACTGAATGAAGTGCGGCCGGCTTACCGCAGATGAACGGAACACAGTAGTGAAGGGTGGTGACTTCTCTAGTGCGTAGTACATTATTACCTCAATGGCTTGCTTACTAGATAAATTATGTAGTTTAAAAATAATTCAATATAAATTAATTAATATTTTTTACGTACGTTTACAAACATATAAACTCACATACACAACACCCAGAGCCGGAACAACTATATGTAGGTCAGACAAATAATTGTTCCGTGCGGGAATCGAATCCGCGACGCGCAGCGTAGCATTCAATCTCTTAACCACTGCAACCGTGTACCCAAATTGGTCAAATTTCAATTGGTCTACGGAGCACTAACGAATATATTTGTGTCGGGGGTTTCTTATTTTTATTATTTATCTTGTTCATTGTGTACCAAGTGGTATCCCCTAATACCACTTGGTACACAATGTAGGTAAAATATTTGATATCCATAATATTGTAAGTCATTTTGAAAGAATCTGCCTCTTTAATCGAATCGCTCACCATAACAAGGAAAAAAGTCGTGAGTCGTGGTTTGACATTAAATAGTAAGCTATAAATAACTATCTATTTGATTAAGAGAGGCTGAACCAAAGTTGAATCGAGTGAAAGAAACGCTTTAGTATATTGGAGTTAATTTTTCAAATCTTTAATGTCACTAAAACAATGCTTAAATATAACCTTAAATTATATTTTAGGTAAATTTAAAAGTCTTAGAAAATATTTGTTTTTTTTTTTTTTTAAACATACCAGCAATATTTCGCGGTGTGACGTAATCAGGGCCGGCCAGTTACTTTACGTTTGAAACCCGAACAAAATGACATGTGACATGCAGGCCGCTTGCGACCCTTTGTGGGTTTATAGCCACGAGGATAGTAATGGCCATATATAAATTTTGTATACATAAGGAATACCTTTTTTAAGGTAATTTAAAAACACATATTTTGTTTTATTTTTTTTAATCACACCATATGAGAATATTATGTCAAATAATGATTCTAATAAATAATAATTTAATTGTGACTTCCTTTGCTGTTAAATATTATCTATAAGCTTGCTTTTTCTGCCTTTGCTCCCGTGGATTATCTCAAAGAAACAGTGCATTTGCCGCGATACAAATAGGGCTCGGCGATAGTATAGATTTCAATTATGTTGTCACAGAATTATATCAAACACCGAACTGATCAATACCAACACACGACCGCGAGTTTACAATAACAAGCCGAATCCTATTTGCATGTTAACCAAATGGGAATGGCCTGTAATATCCCCATTCGGCGCTGAACTGACAACCCGCTAATGCCTAATGCAGCGTTATCTGCTTATCCCATACGTTTTGCTGTATACCTACCGAATATTACGCTGCGATACACACTCTGAATTGATTGCCGACAGAACGATTAAGTATGTATTGTTTCACAGGTGAATGAGTTTATGTTCATTCAACTCAAACTGCCGGAGTCTGTGTCGCCCGATAGCTACAACCTAGGGGTCTTTAAGTCAAGAGTGATTAGGTTATTTCTAGGCAAGCGTGCTTCACCGTCTACCATATCATAGGTTACGATTGGTGAGATAGTGTTCAAGCGCGAGCTCATCGATATTAAAAAAAAAACCATATCAAATGAATTTTTGGTCGTTGTGCCAAAAGATGCCTCAAGAGGACCTAGACAAATTGACATCCTTACAGTGATAATGATTGTCAAAGAAGTTAAAATAAATGTTACTGACATGCGCTACCGAAATGCCATAATCATTGTCGCTTATATAAAAGACTGTATATACAATGATTATAGGCGGTGTCAGATAGTGACCTAGTGTTTTTCAAGGACTGGAAGAAGTGTTGGAGGTCCGACGGCAAGAAGGGTAGACGTCATTGTTAGCATCGCAGGTAAAACATGAAAAAGACCCCAACTCAACTGTCGCGAAACCTTTTAAGGAGTTTTATTTTGGAGGAGATTAAAGAAATAAGAGGCCATTGCTTAGCAGGGGGTGAAATTTATTCATCTAGATAATGATGATGAAAATACCTAAGAATTACGACCGTTTTGTTCACAAAATAAACTCACACAAAATGAAACAACATTGGAATCCACAAAACAAAGGAAACAAAAATAGCACAGCCAATTCAAAACACAACGTATATAAGCAAAAACATAGGGCAGGCCTGCATTGTGGTCGGTTTTCTGGGCAATTTGGCGGGCCGTGACGTCACTACGCCCGCGCTCGGATTAGCCGCGGGCGACTGTTCGCCGCATTACGCTGTATTGGATAAACTAAACGATTTGTAAGCTTTTAATGTAGTTCCAATGATGACATAGGGATTTATTCTTCTAGGTTAAAGACCACCTTTACGTAGGCCTTAAGTAGGTGCTTATTTTCTTCTCTCCAGGAATGTGCCCTAACAGGCATTGCAGAGAGGAGGTTCCGGGGTGTTCTTTAAAGAGCTCACAGGTGACGTGCTGACAGTGATCACCGTGCTGATACCTCACTAAACCCACCCCGGGTATAGTGAGGTAAAAATCGCACACTACTGCTTCTTTTCCAAAAAAGTCCAGGCGCTTTTTGAAAGATTCCCCGGAGAACAAAAAAAAGCATGCTCTGTAAAAATACTATTTAGACAATAATGTAGGTTAGTTCATGTTGGAACTAATTGAAACGTTGTTGGGGAAAAATAATTGTCCATAAAATATTCGCAAATTTGGACTTTTCATCATAATGTTATTCATTTGACCTTTTATGTACCCACATTAAATGTATTCTTTAATTAAAGTGCTGAATAAGTAAATCATATCTATTGAATTGAATTAATATACTAAATTAATTTATAACTGAAGAAAAAAAACGCATGTTACGCTAGCTCTCTTGAGCTATGAATATAAAAATTTATGGATGGACAGGGCGATGGAGGTGGTGATAGCGTGACGGGGGATAGGACGGTAAGGAAGAAGGAAACGTGTTGCCCCGATCCCAAGTAACAAGGACAAGGGCAGGATGATGAGGATAGAGCTGCAAATATCTTTGAAGTTGCGATGAAGTAAGTATTTGAGAAAGTGTGCATACAATGCAACGGTTTTATGCATAACAGAGAAATATTGTAGCAAACAGCAGAACAGACTGTATGAAAAAAAACAAGCTATGCGGTGAAATAGCGAGGGTAAGCATCGATAAGCAAACAGTGTTAATAGAGTAGGTATATATTTGTACAAATTTCATCTGGTTTCCAATAGTCTATGTGTATTTATTTAGGTTTTAAATTTAATTAAAAGTAGCCTATCGTTGGAAAAAGGTGACGCTAATGGTTGGTGATCAAGTTAAGGATACAAATTAGGTAACACAAAATGCATGTGACAATGTCATCGATCGCGCGTTAGCTGCTGTAATTGATTGAATGATATTCAACTTAAATTTTTAACAGCCAACTGCATCACTTGATTTGCGTTTAACTAGTATCGCAACGATAACTTAATTGCCATTGTATATTTTGTGTTTAGTTTCAAGTTTCCTTTATAAATGTAACTTAAGGTGTACAATAAGGTATATAATAAATAAATAATAATAAATATTTCTTGAAACAGGGGTTTGGGGTTTTACAGAAGCGAGACGCGTATCAATTTGCGCTAGACTATTAGTAGTACACCGCTGGCTATAAAAACTTCCTATTCCGTATAATTGATCTCAATCTTGTTATTACTAAATAGGTAATGTTGAAATTCAAAATCATATACTAAATACTCTGTCGCTCGAAAAGTGCGATTTTAGTTACAAAAACGCCTGTACGAAATTCTTTCTAAATCTTTTCAGCGATTTAAATTAGCCCATTAGTTGTTATGCTTGGATAGTTATGAAAACAAATTACTATCCATATTTTACAACAAAAAATAAGATTCACAAAAAGAGCATCATTTGAAAAGATAATTAGACATTTAGGTAACTACAAAATTGCGTGGGATGAAAACAATCAAACTAAAATACATTAATTTGGCATAGAAATGCTAAGTAGTCAAGACAAAATGCGCGATAAATTATTAAATTACGTACTCAAGTCAAAAATATATTATTGAACTGTGCTGTGGTTACGGATCCCGCGGTCCGCCATTTTATGAGACTGGGCTAGTAGACGAGGGTCGATAATTTTGAAACCAAAAAAATAATAGTAGGTAGGATGAAATCCATTTGAAAAGGAATACAAGATAACGCAAATGAAAGGACAAATAATTTAAGGGTGATCTGAAACGCCATTTGAAATATCATAATAGCTATTAAGCTATTAGTCGGAGACCAGAATATTCTGCTCTTCAACCTAAATAGACCATTAGATATGATATTACAATATGATTTCAGAAAATGGTGGATAGCAACTGAGTTTGATATCGTGTGTAGACACAGACAAAAATCTAAAGCATTTTACGACGAGGGTCTGTGAGGCTGCGATGAAATTTTAAACCGGAATTCATCGTGTTTTCTGATAATTATTTTATCGCAAAAGGTATATTATAGGTATACCTACTACGGGGAAAGGTTAAAGCCAACAATCTGGCTATCTGCTGCAACCCCGCAGACCCCACGTCGGTACTAAAAGGTATTTTATTACAGTGTTTGGCCTTATTATATTTTTGCTTTGGATCATAAACTACCTACATATTATGTTGTGAAGATGCGAGAACAACGTAAATTACGTCATACATCAACCCTATTCACCACTGTTTGTTTTTAAATATTTGCCGAATAAACATCGGTAATAACACCTTAGGGGCAGAGTTGGTTTTTTTTGTCGGTAGGCACCTTAAGTGAGTCCGGCACTGCCCACGCTGGCTCGCTCTGGGCGAGGCAGTCTGGGGCGTCCTAAGAGGATAGTTCCAAATATGCCAAAAAAATAATACTTACTTATTCAGCTGCATCTGCTCTGACTAGACGCCAACCTCAACAAAGTTAATAAATAATAATTATAAATAATTTATTTGTAACATTCAAATTAACAATTTTAAGAGATTATGTCGACAACTGTACTTGTATAAACTGTGTCATAGACGACATCGCCTTCCTTCAAAAAATTCCACATCTTTTAGTCTACTTACGTTTTATAGTACTATGCAAACCACACCTTTTCTATCTTTTGAAATTGTATGAACTCATGTGTCTTTTATGTATTCTTTGATACTGTTGCACCTGAAAAGCATACTTTTAGTTATCTCCGATTATTTTAACATCCACAACTTATTTTGTACCGCTAATTTGTTAAATCTTAGAATATTTTATACTCTGACATTTTCATCTGATCTTATATCTGTCTGTCCAATTTATTTCTTTAAGCCATAGACATAACATACTACGGACACTTCTTCTTCACTACCTTTTTTTAAAGCTGGTTGTACGTTATAATTTTCAAAATAAGGGCAGCGGCAGCTACTCGTACCTCCTCTGTAAACCGTTTTTTATTCATTCTAGTCATAATTACTTCTAATTGTAATTTGAATTTGAAATTCAAATGATATGACACAGAAAGAAAAACCAGCGTCAGTTTTTAGTTTAATTCTGGCAGTGAACGCCGAATGTCTGTTTTATTACTGAGTTTAAACAAATTATCTAAATACTTGAATTCAAGCCTGATCAGTTCTGTCTAACTAGCATGTATATTTAACGTACCCACTGTGTGCTTTGCACTGTGTGCAAGTAAGTATTGTAAGCTAACGTAGTTTACAATACTTACTTCTATCTGACAATAAACATTGTGTGTGTGAAATACTGCGTATCTTTTGTCCGACGCCTTGCCTACCCCTGTAGGACCCTCTCCGGGTTCGCTGTTCGGCGCGTAACGCCACAGCCCGGTTCCTCTACACTCCTTGCTGCCTGCCAACCTACCGGCACGTGGTGCTCGAGCTGCAGCAGACAAGACTACAGTGGAGCGCGTGGCCACAGCGCGCCCGCCAGCAGCACCTGCAGGTGGCGCACGTCGTTCACGTCGGCCCGTTGCGCCGTACCACGCCGCACTGGTGTGGTTACCCATTCGTTAGCTTGGAGTAAATGGGCGTTTGCATCTACGGCCACAGCGGATCCCATAGTTGGACGTGTTGCAGGGGTGGTACGTCGTACAAAGCCGGTCCCAAGTTTTTATAACCATTTTTTTTTGTATAGCTTTAATTCTTAATCATTCTTATTTTAATAACGTGGCTTACGTATAGCTCCTCTGAGTTAAACGTGTCGTTACACAGTGTACTACAATATTAAATAAAATATAATTTGTATCTCTATTTTTTATTTATTTATAATAAACAAAAATCGTTAATACAAGTACCTGTGTGTTTGTGTGGTGTGTTGTGTAGTGTGATGTGTTGGTGAGTGTGTGGCTGCAATTATAACTATTTATTATTTACTATTTCCTCCGTTTCTGGATAGTCCAATTGTAGGAACCAGTCACCTATGACATTCTTGCACTTTCTGACAGTTAGAGGAAAGATGTCGTAGATTCGGTTCGCTTTGTTATATAATTGGTTACATAAAACATAATACTGGTGCTTTGCAAGGATTGTTCTATGGGGTGTCGATTCGCAAACTCTAGATTTATCGCGTTGGGTAAAGTTGGGTAAAGACTAAGCAGCTTAATATGAGTAATCAATAACACCCACTGATACGCTTAGTTTGATGAAAAGTGTTGACAATGCCGCCTCAAACCGAGGCTTCTCCATGCTCTGTGGTCCTACTAGAGGCATCGACAGTTCGACACGTACCGACGGAATAGCTCACGTGTTTATCTGTTACTACTGTTTCCTAGAATCTATGGGGCTGGTGCAAGTTAAAAGAGGCGGTAGTAAAAGAATCTAAGTAAGACTCTCTGAACTGAAGGGTAAGACTAAATATTTTGGATACTAATAATATATCTATATAAAGTAATTTTAAATTGTCTGGACTATGTCAAGGTTGGATAGGGTGCTAAACTCGAAGCCAAATTCTGGGCTGACTAGATTGCCATTGAAACTAAAAAGAAGAAGGATGTGACATCTAAAATGACTGTTAAGCCTAGAAATACTCCATGGAAAAATATTCCATGCGTCAAGATCCTTATTAAATTGGGAGGAGGATAAGGACGAAATAAAAACATAAGCGGTGTTTCTTCCCCATTTTTAATGTTTACTTGCAACACCGTGTCGGTGGGCTGTCAACGATTTTGACAGCTGACACTTAACAGTCGAAAAGAGAAAATTTGTAACGTGAACACGCTGAAGTCGGGTTTTGTTATTGTTGTTATTAAAATGTTAATTGCGCCCACCGATCGCAACCGGCGTTGTGGGACGCCCGCGAGAGTGGTGTTGTATATATTTTCACGCGCAGCGAAGCGCTTTTGTGGGAGACGCGTGTGTGTCTGACGGAAGCCGGAACCCGGCTCTGAACGCGTTGGTGGTCCCATCCAATCATTGTCCTTTATTATATATATATTCTCCTATCCCTAACCTCACGGCACGATATTGATCGACCCCCAGGAGTCTACCGCAGGAATCCCAGGTAAGTGCATATATTACACCATAATATTTCCGGCCAACGTTTGTGACACCTTACACCCGTAGTAGGAACCAGTATATCTCTCAATAGGGAGCAAATCCCTAGCTTTCCACTGCCGCGAATCGGGGTTTCGTGGGGTACAGGTTCAGACAAGGTCCAGGAATCCCAACGCTGCTATGGGCTCCAGCCTTGAGCTCCTGGCTTGGGACCAGAAGACCTGTATTTAACAAGCGGACTTAGTGCCACAAGGCATTCTCTACCAGTCAAAGGACTAAAAACACTACGGTCTTGATTTTTTATGGAAATTAGTTTTATCCCGCGGCTTCGCTCCCGTCAGCCCACCTACCCTATTTACCTACCTACCTACCCTACCCACATACCCTACCTTTTGTTTTTAAACCTTCCCTGTATCCGGGTGAACATAAAAAAAAAGAATTATCAAATCGGTCAAGCTGTGTTCGCGACGAGGCGTCACAAAACAACATTGTATAGTTTGTAAATATAAAACTATATCAACAGACATACGTCTGCTTACCCCAGCGCGCTATCTCGTACTAAACAATTTTAGACGAGAAAAATGCTTTTATAGTCTATGCGTACATAGAATTTCGTTCGCATTTTTAAGGCACTAAACATTATGTTTTAGTGTATATCAGTATGTATTAGGTTAATATGGGTTTAACAAGTAAATTAGAATCATTACATACATACTGAGTGCGGTAGAAAAATAAATTCAAACTCCGTAAAATCGACTTTTCGAATCATATTATTTTCCTTACACATTTTTTTTGTTAGGAAACACCATCTAGGTGTTCCAGATAGTAAACTTTGGTGCTATGACTGAAAAACTGTACATAACAACAGTACATAGCCAGGTTTAAAACAGTTTCACTCTGAGATGGTAAATACATGCATTTTTGCTCAAGTAAGTAAATAGAAAATTCGTTATAAGCGATCTAGCGCTTCTAGGTAACCTGGAACTATGTCCGGGCCCTATATATAGATGGCATCTATGTAATTCTAGTACATGGACCTTACTTACTTGAAATAATGTGTCTGTATGTGCCAGCATGGACGTTTCTATGCGTCTGTCAGGGGGCCCACTACCTTCAGACACACTTGGTGAATGACTATCGATATGCTATCTGAAGCATTACCTTCGGGGACCGTCAGGCAGGCGCCTAGACCCAGTCACAACACAAAGCTAATATATAGCTACACATACACACACAGAGGCGTTAAAGCCGTGGAACAACACGACCTTTCCTATTTCGGCCGCTTCCCGGCATTTTAAGAACCAGAAGAGCTGGTGGTACACCCATCAGGGTACCACCATTCGATAGCCCAATTTTCCAGCTGCCCAACCACATTTTTAGTAGGAGCCTAGCTCTGGTGGTTAGGGAACTTACCGACTTGACAAAGTACGAGGTTCCATGGTTATCTCGCATCGTCGACCACATCAGAAAGAATACTGAATCGAGGGTTAGAGCTGTATCCACCGGACTTCCACCATGGGATGGCCCATCGCAAGGGCTATCCGTTGATGTTTGGTGGATGTGGATCCGCCCACCAGCTCGAGTACAAACTCGCTTTATGTGCCAAGACCAGGCACAGAAGCTATGCTTTCACACTTTCACGCGGCTGTGCCCGTTAAAGTTAACGATGAAGCTGTGAAACTGTCACAGTTCAAAGGCCCAGGAGTAGGGCTACAAGTCCCTCGCTGGTACTCTGGCACTAAGGTGCACCCATTTAATAGAAAGTAGCGTGTAAAGCTATAAACTGACAGAATTTCCTTTTCTTTAGTGTTCTTCACACAAGAGCTCCCTGAAGGTAGCAGCTAGGGACCTGGACCAGAGGGACCAGGTCCGGAGGGAAGGACTTCTCGAGATCTATCCAGAGACACAAGTTTCATCGAAATCGGTTCAGTGGAAGGGGATTTTCTGTCGGTTTCCAGCGACTAGCCGTAGTGATTATTTTGGTAATTAAAGTTTATGCGCGCACGCTAATTTGAGGTCCTCGTTACGGTCGAGTTCGGTAGAAGGATAGTGCGCAGAGGCACCATCCAATTTGTAGCCATTATTTTTCACAAGTCAAATCCACGTCACTTTGCGTAACGAAGACCATGAAGAAGCGTCGCTTTTAGTCATGAGAATTGAAGTCTTTCATTAACCTGAACATCGCGCCTTCCCCACAACATACTTGGCAGCCTTCCAACCATTGCAGGGTCGGTATTTGCTCGAAGACAACGAACTATAGGTGCAAGGGATGTAAACGCGTTCGAGTTGGAGCCTTACAACCTCCACTCCGGAGGTTGTAAGGCTGTTGAGGCCTGCGGCCTCGAGCGATCACGTCCGTCCCGTACAAGCTGTTTTTGAGTTTTAGTGAGACTAACGAACAGCAATAGATTTTTTTTACAAGCTTTTATTTAACATGTAAGTGTGTTCGGGTAAATCTTATAACTGAATTTAAAAGCATTTATCCTCCACCGATTAAGATGAATTTTTGCATACACGTTTAGTTTGGATGACAATACATGGTTACCTAAGTGACGTCATTCTAAATCCAATATGGTGGATGGCCCAAGATGGCGGACTAGTTATTTTTTTGTGCGCTGCATGATATGGGTATCAAATGAAAAGTTTGCTGAGAAGAATACGAAAAAAGCTTGTTCTAAAATATACTATATATGTACCGGACGGGCGGTCTCGTGTTGGGTGAAAACTATAGCGAAGTCCAAGCTGAGCCGCTGGCGTCCTGCACCTATAGGTTCCGGGTGCTGCGTCAGTTGTGTGAAGTATGGTGGGATGGAAGTTACTGTTGTTGTTTTATGGGCGGAGAAGGTGGAGATAAATAAAATACTGGTTTAATTATAATGACGACTGGCGAACAAATACTATGCGAAAGTACTAGTCGAATATCAGGAGATGTGAACTGGTCGAGTACTAGATCCGAACTGTCCGAGTACTGGAAACGAACTGTGTTTAATAGCGAGCGCGGTGCTCTTTTATACTACTCCGTGAGTCTACAAATATTCCAGAAAACTTGCCGACGAAGTCGGCCCGCGGCGGAAGATAGCATTGTTCGCTTATCGTGATTTATTACTTATTTTACATTGAAGAGATGCCGACATCAACAAAAGTGCATACAATAAACTATTCTCTGCGGTCGGCATACGGTCGAAATTCTATTAACAAAACAGGCAAGACGATTCGAGATGCCGCGGCCGGCGCGGCTTCTTTGATCTATTGTATTAAGACGTGCGTCGGCTAGTTTAAAGATTTTAGGTACCGGCGGCGGCTCCTTTTACTCACCGATAACATTGTATCCACACGTGCGTCGTGGTGTCGGTGCGTACAAAGGATTTAAATACAGTCGGCGGCCGCTTTGAGCAATTAGATGGTTCGCGAAGCCGCGCTGCGGCGTTATCGTTTGGACTGTTACCTACCTACAGCCGTGTATTTCTCGATCGTTCCTATTACTTTACTATTGATTCACTATTCTAAATCACTGTTTTAAACACTATTATCTTTCAATTATAACTAACGTACTGTCATTACACTATTTACACTAACACTGAACACTCTGTCGCGAACATTTCTCCCGCCGTGCAGCAGCGCGTTCACGCGTGTCGGAGCGGTGCTGCATCAATCCGGTGAGCGACGACTCCTCTCGATAGCGGCGAGTTTCTGGCAGCCACTGAAGAATACCACCAGCTGTGCGAAATTTGACAGTCCGGACATGACTGTCTGTACCAGCCATTTCTTTCACTGATGGCGTGGTCTTCCGGCTGTAGTCGATGTGAACCGAAATGTCGACTTGGATGCGAAGCCCGAACCTTCTTGGCTCCCGCCGGTGACGAAGATCTTGCAGACACTATTGTTGCCCGCGCAATTAATTTCGGCTGCGGATGTGGACCGGAATGTCCACTGCGATGCCGAGCTCGAACACTTGTTGCTCCCGCCGGTGATGGAACTCTGGCAGGTACTATTGTTGCCCGCGCATTCGTATCACGACTCTGTGATTGTCGTGCTGTGTCGATAAAATTCTGTGGTTGATTTCTTTTACCACGATAGAAGTTGTAGTTGCGGACGGAGTTATGTGGTTTCTCATTAGTCACATGTGTCTTCTTTGATGCTCGATTTAGCTTAGCACTGTGCTTCTCTTTACTATTGTCGTTGGAGGTCAGTGTATTGATGAAGTTTACTTTCTCTATCGGAGTTCTTGCTCGAACACCATGTAACACCCATCCCAATGGGGTGTACGAAGCGATGGGTTGGTCTTTTGGACCTAGTCGAAAGTCACTTGCTAGAAGCAGGTCACAATTATCCTGCCCAATCAAAATCTTCGGGATGCCATTGATGTAGGTCAGCTCGTCATTCAAACCTCGAAGATGTTTACATTCGGCGATGTCTTCTTCAGTCACTGTTTGTGGTGACAAGTTCAGGCGAGGTACGGTGCGAGCTGTGATCGTTACTCGCTGACTATTGTGATTGGTTAGTACGACGCTGACTTTGCGGGAACTTGGCATGTCAATCGAAGTGTTCCCGACGGCTTCTATCTTTAAAGGCTTCAGTTGACCCTTGACACCAACTTGTTTGGCTATCTCTTCATCTATTAGTGACACTGTGGAGCCATCATCCAGGAGAGCGAATGTTGGAATCTCTCCCGCCGGTCCAATAACGGTGACAGGAACTATTTTTAGAAAGGCTTGAGGCTTCATAATACACGAGCTGACTATTGCTTCCTCTGTAGCTCTCTGGTTTTCTTCTATACCTCTCTCCCTTTTGTCGAAATGGAGGAGACGGTGGTGTGTGGCGATGCAACCTTCTGTACCACACCTATTCGGCTTGCACGAGTGTCCTTGACTTCGTGACTGCAGGCAACGGAAGCACAAACTATATTTCTTTGCGAGTGCCCATCTTTCATTCGCGTTTGCTTTTCTAAACTTGATGCGTAGTGACCGATTTTGTCACAGATTTTACATTTTGGAGACGAGCGATGATCTGTTGTGATGCTTGCGGTGTGTGTTCTTTGTGCTACGGGTCTATTCCTGTCGGCGATGTCTTCTGGTGGTGCAAAGGCACTGCAGTAACGTGCATGCTTTGTGACGAATTCACCGAAGTGTGCAAGGTTTGGCATGGAATCGTAGTCTTCAGTGAATGCTCTATACCACTGGATGCGTAGAGAGTTAGGTAGTTTGTCGGTGAGGCACCGCAAAAGTTCGGCATTGATGAGGTAAAGAAAAGAAAAAACAAAAAGAAAGAAAGAAAACACATTTATTTGACACAAGCCAGAGCACACAACACACACATAAAAAAATAAAAAAAATAAATAACAGACTAAACAACAATAATATAAAAAACGAAAACAATGTAGTAGGTAGTGGTCTCTCTTCAGTGCTCGGAGTGTGACGACGCTATTTCTGACTCTGCTTGCGAATGTACAGATGTCTTTTGGTGCTTCACTACACCGCGGCAGAGCTCGGAGTCTATCTACTTCAGCTTGGGCAATGGAATCTGGTCGGCCAAATTGTAGTTCTAGTTCTGACATAATGTCATTCGGCCGTGCGTGCCCAATCAGCTCAGAGCTGACAGCTTCTAAAGCTCTTCCTTGTAGGCTTCTTCGAAGTCGTGCAGTATTTTCCACGTCATTAAAATAACCTTGAGTGGTCTCATAAATGGCCTTGAACGATAGCCACTCGGTATGTGAACCATTAAAAGTTGGTAAAGTCATAATTACTTTCGATACCGATGGATGTGGTCCATTAACTTGACTCTTCGTTTCGGCGAGTGTGGCGATGGCAGAAGTTAGTTCTGATATAAACGGTCGAAGAGCGTCGACACCATTACTAAATTCTTCTTTAACTTTACATTTCATGTCTTCTTTCTTGATCGGAAGCTTTGTGTCTGTCGAAATTAATTTTAACTGTTGCTGCTTTTGAGCGTCGATATCCACTAGTCGGGGCGGTAGTAGGTATTTTGGTATTTCGTGATCCCCTTGAGTGGCGAAGTTGTCATCGGGCTGAGAGGTGCAGTCTGGGTTATCCTCTATCCATGAACGAACATACTCATCTTTGGAGAGTTCCTCTTCATCATAATCTGATTCTTCTATGTTAGCCTTCTGAATTGCGATACGAGCTAACTCCAATTTAATTTTCAAAAATTGTTCATGGGCCTCTAATTTTTTGAGAGACCTGTTGGTCTTGTGCGATTTGACAGACCCCACGGGTTGGTCTATTTTTGATGATGCACGACGAACAGTCCGTTTTGATTGTGATGTATTGACCTCGTCACCTTCCTGCAAACTCATCCCTCTTTGGTCACACGGAGAAAAGGGAACAGCTGCTAAGGCTGGCGCTGGTAGGGTAGCTTGTCGCGGTGACGAAGGGCGCGATAGTTCAGCGCTATCGGCAATCGGTGTGCGTGGCGGCTGGTGGTGAGTGATGGCATGATTACTAGATGATGGGTCATCACCTAAATCCACCGTCCACGCCTCTGGAGCCTTGCCTTTTGATCTTGTAATCGGCATCTTCTCTCAAAACAACGTCTTCCAATCGACGAAAAACTCTTCTCAAACTTCGGCGAGCATATCCGGTTCGAAGGACCAGAAAAAGTACCGGACGGGCGGTCTCGTGTTGGGTGAAAACTATAGCGAAGTCCAAGCTGAGCCGCTGACGTCCTGCACCTATAGATTCCGGGTGCTGCGTCAGTTGTGTGAAGTATGGTGGGATGGAAGTTACTGTTGTTGTTTTATGGGCGGAGAAGGTGGAGATAAATAAAATACTGGTTTAATTATAATGACGACTGGCGAACAAATACTATGCGAAAGTACTAGTCAAATATCAGGAGATGTGAACTGGTCGAGTACTAGATCCGAACTGTCCGAGTACTGGAAACGAACTGTGTTTAATAGCGAGCGCGGTGCTCTTTTATACTACTCCGTGAGTCTACAAATATTCCAGAAAACTTGCCGACGAAGTCGGCCCGCGGCGGAAGATAGCATTGTTCGCTTATCGTGATTTATTACTTATTTTACATTGAAGAGATGCCGACATCAACAAAAGTGCATACAATAAACTATTCTCTGCGGTCGGCATACGGTCGAAATTCTATTAACAAAACAGGCAAGACGATTCGAGATGCCGCGGCCGGCGCGGCTTCTTTGATCTATTGTATTAAGACGTGCGTCGGCTAGTTTAAAGATTTTAGGTACCGGCGGCGGCTCCTTTTACTCACCGATAACATTGTATCCACACGTGCGTCGTGGTGTCGGTGCGTACAAAGGATTTAAATACAGTCGGCGGCCGCTTTGAGCAATTAGATGGTTCGCGAAGCCGCGCTGCGGCGTTATCGTTTGGACTGTTACCTACCTACAGCCGTGTATTTCTCGATCGTTCCTATTACTTTACTATTGATTCACTATTCTAAATCACTGTTTTAAACACTATTATCTTTCAATTATAACTAACGTACTGTCATTACACTATTTACACTAACACTGAACACTCTGTCGCGAACAATATATATAGATACATAGATAGAGTACCCTAGCCTAGAGTATAATTCAAAGCTATATGAGATAGTTGCTTTGTTCTAGATTCACTTCGATATCAACAATATTGCACTTTTAGACTTGGTGGAGTGTTCAGACTGAAACTCAATGAGCTAACATGATATGGGTATCAAAATAAAAAAAGAAATTGAAGCGATAATTAAGATAATTGTCTTTTCCCCCAAAAATAATAACGCTTAAAGCTTGGAACACTACTGAACGAATGATACGACACAATCAAAATACAGGGCCGATGTTATAGTACATTACTGCAGAATCCAGTAAGTAAGACTTCCTGGCCAAGTATGAGTTAACCGGATCGAACCGCAGGTGAGGTCCGTTTATATACGAGGCCAGGATGTCTTTCTTACTGGTTGAGGCTTGTATAATGCTTTTCTCAAAAATGAAAGAAAGTTTAACAACAAATTCGTTTAATTAATATTTTAGGTTACATTCATATTAGGGCAATTACTAATAGATATTGTGATCGATTTACCGGGGGCATTTATTTATATTTTCTCAAACATGCTTGGAAATTTAAGAATTATTTTGACAACCTTCTTCGAGAAAATCGAAATTGCAGTACAGACCAAATACATGAGAGCAGCGGCCGGCAAAAGTTGTATGAAAATCCATATCTGCCGTGTGTAGCGGCCAAATAAAGTACAGTCATAGTAAACTCATATCTGTCGTGTAATTTAAAAATGGAACGGACTTTTTCACCGGAACATGGCAACCAAGGAGGTAACTTATCAAAGGTTTTATTTAAAATTCGAACTGGCTTGCTAATAGAAAGCTGTTTATTGAAAAAAAAAACAAATGAACACTTTACAACGGCTTAGCAGGCACTGCGATTTTATTTGCGCGGATTTATGTAGTTTTTTACCGCAATGCGTGCAGCTTCATACAATTCCATAGGCCGCAGAATGAGCGAAAATTCGCGCGAATAAAAAGGCCTAACGCGGGCATAATTATTTTTGTTCGTTGTTCATCATTAATTTTGAAAAGTAAATGGTTTGGTTCGGTTTTCAGATATCGGTATTAGTAGTACAGTTATATTAGATATAGTTTTTATAATATAGGTTGTTCGCGCCACTTGTAGGTGCGCTCATTGTTTAGTTACCCACATTTCTCTTAATGCTTTATCTACCCTTCTTGTCAATTTTCGCTGCATTAAACTACACGTTCGACTCTCGAACAGTCTACGTTCGGCCCTCGTCGAGGGTAGCCTCACCGCTCGTGATAAGTCAACCGCCTGGCTATTCACCCTGGATTCCTCACCCGCTGTGAGATCCTACCGCTGTATTACCGCTTTATAAAACCGCACCGTCTGCGATCGACTATCGTCGCCGCCGGATTCGTGGTGGTCACCTCTGATCATCACCTTGAGCCAGCGTCACGTGGCTCGCCGTTATACCGCACCGCATACAGTCCACTCTCGCGTCAGCAAATAGTGCCAGTACCCAGGGAACTTCGAATCAAGACGTCCAGTGGAACAGAGAAGGAGCGCTGCCAGGATTAAGCACGAGCACACCCGCCTCTGAGGTTAGCCGTAGTTTGTTTAATGCAGCATCTCTCTCAGCATACCGACCCGTCAGATTCCCAAGGTCTAGCCTATCTTTGAACCCCAGCGCAAACCGCTACGTGCTTTGGCGTGCCTCAGTGCTAATATTGCGCTGCCGCGCCGACACATTATTTCTGGTCTCTTCGAGCCGGATATTAGTTCTGGTTCCTAATCCTACACCTAGTCACTTTGACCTAGGCATATCTAAATATCCCGCTTCACTCTAATATTGAGTTATATTATATTGCCTATTTCATATAGTGCACTCGTACGTCTGCTTATCCTATAAGTGTATACTTACGCTTTGTAATATTAAGTACCATTCTATTCCATTCCTTATGAGATAACTACGTAGTTAAATAACTTAACTAGTAAAATTATAAAACTTGTTAATATTTTCGTAGTGAGGGTGTTAGTAAAATTCATCGTCCTGTGAACATTCTCGAACCGGTAGCACCGTTGCTCACGTTATTGTTCGTGTCGTGTATGTCACGGGTATTATTGCGAATTCAGTCTTTTATTATTTTGCGCTTGAGTTGATTACCACTCGTTTTGCAAAATGTCTATGTCTCGTACAAAGGCTAAAGAACAGTTTGAAGATGCAACATCACTAGATGTTTTGCAAATTAAACGTATTAAATTAATAGGTAAACGTGATGGTATCTTTTCCCGATTACAAATAGTTTACGATCAATCTTTGAAGGCGTTCGATAACGATATTTCTAAGGATTTGTTTTTATGTAGTATGACATCTTTAGACAGTTTACGTTCTGAATATAAAGAAATTATTGATGATTTAGTTGATGTTGAATTAAATATTGACGCATCTTATAAAGTAAATTATCAATCTATTAACGCCTTTGAAGACTTGTATTGTCGTTGTAAGTTTAGCTTTGATAAATTAGACAACTCGAAGAATGTCCAACACTCTCATGTTTTACCGCAACATAAGTCTATTCGTCTACCAGAACTCGACATAATGAGTTTCTGTGGCGATCCTGTTAGGTGGCCTATATTCTTTGAGTCGTATAAGCGAACTATTCACGAAAATCCTGATTTAACAGATCACGACCGCGTTCAATATTTGATAAGTAAACTTTCTGGTAGGGCACTGTCAGTATGTTCGGGTATCGTGCCCAACGGGGACAATTACCGTGTTATATGGCAGTCACTTCTCGATAAATATGATGATAAGCGTAGTTTAGCTTCTGCTTATTTAGATCAAATATTGGAATTTAGGCCATTTAATATCGCATCGTATAAAAACTTAGACACGTTCCTATATACATTTGGTTCCGCAGGTTCAAGTTTAAACTCATTAAAATTAGATAATCTTTTGGATTTCGTTCTTCTACACCTTGCATTAAAAAAAATCGATCCTAGTACCGAACGATCTTTCGAATTATATAAGCGAGGCACATCTATGCCTACTTATGATCAATTAGTTAAGTTCTTACGTGAGCAAACTAAAATATTAGAACGTACTGCTTCTCCTGCGAATAGACGAAGTGTTATCGATTCCGCACATAGTTATAACAACAATAAGTTAACTAAAGCCACTCATTCATTTGTAACGTCCTCTAACGTAAATAAAAACTGTAAGCTTTGTAAACAAAACAATCACTTAGTTTTATATAAATGTTCTCAGTTTCACAAGTTAACGATCGATGAACGATTTAATTTAATTAAACAGCATAACGCATGCACTAATTGTTTAAGTATCACTCATAATAATCGTGAATGTAAATCTAACTCAAGATGTAGATTTTGTCAATCGCGTCATCATTCATTGTTATGTCGTAAACAAACGACTGACAACAGCCATCACTCCCGGGAGACGTCGTCGAGTGACATGACGCCTGCTCCTGCGCAGCAGTCGCCGCCACGCTTCCCCACTGCTATGATTGCTACGTCACATAACCAGCTGTCCGGTTGCATTACTACGCACATTGATGATGTTTCGTTATGTAATATTCAATCTATGTTACCGCGTAATAATACCTGTCTATTGGGGACTGTGCAAGTTTATGCGACTGATTCTAATGGTCATAAACAATGCGTTCGTGCACTAATAGATCCGGGTTCTCAAAATAACTTTATAACTTCGGCGTGTTGTCAAAAATTAGATTTACATTTTAATAAAATATCTCACTATGTAGTTAAGGGCATAGGTTCTGCGCCTAACCCTATTAAGGGGGATACTTCTCTCGAGTTATCTTCGCGACTAAATAATACTTCTGTATTACTTAATGCTTATGTCATTGATCGTATCACTGATAAATTGCCTACGGCAGAAGTTGATGTTTCCGCTCTCTCGTATTTAAATAATCTGCCCCTTGCAGACAACAATTTCTATTCGCCATCAGAAATAGATATTCTGATTGGTGCCCCGCTATTCTCTGAAATCTTGTTGTCAGGTCGTGTCACTGGATCGCCTGACACACCTACAGCCTTTGAAACAATCTTTGGTTACTTGATAATCGGTAATGCTCCGATTAATATCTTTGAACACGCATGTATTTCTTTATGTTCCGCCGTGGAACCACCGCACTTAGACTCGGTACTTCAAAAATTCTGGCTCCTCGAGGAGATTGAATATAAACCTACGTTGAGTCCAGCCGCTCTCGAATGTGAAACCTTTTTCACTGAGAATGTTTCCCGTGACAATACGGGCCGCTATACGGTATCTCTGCCGTTCTCCCGCGATCGTGACTCTCTTGGTGAGTCATTTGCCACTGCTAAGAAGCGCTTCATGTTTCTTGAGCGTAAATTAAATTGTTCCTCTCAACTACGAATGGAATATAACGCTATCATCAATGAATATATAGCTAAGGGTTATATTTCAGTCATTAGAAATGATAACCATATGTCTGGTTACTATATACCTCATCATGCCGTGGCTCGGTTAGATAAAACCACCACTAAATGGCGCATGGTGATGGATGCTAGCTCTAAAACCAGTTCAGGTCTGTCTCTCAATGACGTTTTGCATACGGGTGAAAATCTGCAAAATGATTTATTCTTAATTCTTCTAGATTTCCGTTTATATAAAATCGCCTTTATATCAGACATCAAACAGATGTATTTGCAGATTTTAACTCATGCAAATGACCGCAAATATCAAAAGTTTTTATTTCGGTTTAACGCTTGCGACCAGCTAATTACTTATCAATTTAATCGCGTCTGCTTCGGCCTTCGAAGCAGCCCTTTCTTGGCAATGAGAGTACTCAGACAACTCTGCAATGACGAGTGTACCCGTTTCCCGCTTGCATCTACTGTCATAAAACATAATACGTATATGGATGACATTTGTTACTCTACACCAAACCTGTCAATGGGTTTGCAGCTCAGAGACGACCTCCGGGGTTTGCTCAAAGCCGGGGGCTTTGAACTCGTCAAGTGGGCAAGTAACTCATGTGAGTTGCTTGAATCACTTTCCACCTCTGAGCTTCACACTGATAGCATTAACTTTGAAGAACAGGACACTAATTTAAAGGTTCTGGGTTTAAAGTGGTCACCCACATGTGACGAATTTATGTTTACTGTACATTTAGAAAATCGTCCAATCACAAAACGCAACATTTTATCTGTTATTGCTCGTCAGTTTGATGTACTCGGGCTCATTGCTCCAGTTATTTTATACGCTAAACTTGTGTTACAAAATCTTTATATATTAAAACTTGGTTGGGATGAACAACCACCGTTAGAGATTATAAACATTTGGAAAAACTATTTAAATGAGTTACCTACTATTCAAAGTTTACGTTTTAAACGCCATTTAGATGTTTATGAAAATTCAAAAATTTCAATAACTGCATTTTCTGATGCAAGTGAAAAGGCTTATGGTTGCGTTGTTTACCTTCTCATTATAAACTAGCTTTTGCCCGCGGCTTCGCACGCGTAGACTACAGGCTTCTTCTTACCATATTTTAACAAAAACCTTCTAAACTAACAAAACTAAGCTACAAAACCAATGAAGAAAAGAAACTGTCCCCAGCAAAACCACAAAGTATTCACGCATATTTAGATTTGGCATACAACTAACACAATTAACTGTATTTAGTTAGTAAGATTTCAAATGTTTTTAATATTTGTTGTGCGCTTTTGTTAACTGACCTAATTTTGTAAATCTCTCTTTATCACTGAGGTTTGCTGTCAGAGAACCCAATTATGGGTTAAGCTCACCTGTGTACATAAGTTTTCCTTTTGTATTTTAAATGTATATTTTGTGTACAATAAAGAATATGAATAAACAACTGTCAACGACGTCGGTCCTGTAGCGAGTGCCCGCTTTAGGGCTCTGCCCTCATACTGGTGCCCCCCTCGCCGCTTGCACCTTTGTTGCACCTCTCACTTCGCGATGCAGCCGAATGGATGGAACGTATACCTAATCCCCGCCACGTATCTTGACCCTTGGCTACCATACCGAAAGTATGACAATCAGGGCAGGGCTCAAGTTACCTGCCTGTCTGTCTAGTAGATTTGAGTGATTATTATTATATTATTTCTTTAATTATTGTTATCATGTAGTGTAGTGCTAGGTACATAATTCTGCAAAATAAATAAAGAGGATGAGCGCGCCTTATTAGTAGGCATTGCAATAATTTCAGTTACTATCTAGCCTACCTGAAATCAGTAGGCAGGGTGCTTGTAGGCTATGCGTTGCATTGGTAGGTAGGTACCTTTCTTAGTGCTCACCTACACCACCAAAGGAACCTACGTGCCAAGTTTCATGATTATAGCTTCAGCCGTTTGGGCTGTGCGTTGATGGTCAGTGAGTGAGTCAGTCAGTCAGTCACTTTCTTCTTTTATTTAGCTATATATGTTTAGATATGGATTATGGCACGATAGCATCTTCGCTCGTCGGAGCCGCTGTGCCTTTAGCGTTTCCTTCCCACACACTTCACAATAGCTCCATTTGGGAGCTAGGATGTGTTTGCACATATGACACCTCTCTAGTTCTCCCAAGAGATCGTCGACTACATAGCCTACATTTATATGAAAAAATAAATAAACCGTTAAGAATTGCCGTACTTACGATAAAATAATATCGAAAGAAAAACAAATAGGTTCTTAGACGTCCAAGCAGAGTTTGTGGGAAATCATCCTATTACTTCTCCTGCTCTGGGTGAAGCGGGAGTGCGTGTCATACTTTTGCTGACTAAAACCATCCCGTGTTCCTTCATTTGCTTGAGCCAGGGCCGCGGTAACACTTTTTCAAATTTAACCGCGACCCAGACAGGCATCGACCCTAATGGACCCCGTCAATTTTGCTGAAATCTCTTTGAGGCGCGCGAGGAACAATACGCGCCGTCGACTCAGGCCTGGTCCTTATCGGACGGCGAGCTACCCATTACTCGCCGTCCGCAAGCCCGCGCCTACGGTGGCCGGGAATCGGCTTGCGACTCCCGCCGCCCAGGGCGTCTCCTGCGGCGGCTTTGGGGGAGAGGGCGCCTCCGTTGCGTCTCCCTTACGCGATCTGCCTCCTCTTTTGCGAGCAATTCTGCTTCGCAGAAGCTGGCGACAGCTTCCTATGCCGTCTCGCTCCGTACTATGGTCTGGACCAGGCCTGGGCGCAAAAGGTCGCCACCGCCGATCGCCTCCACGAGGACACGGCGTTGCTCCGCCCAAGCTGGGCAGACTTCCACCGTGTGTTCTACCGTGTCCTCCGGGCGATCCTCACAATGGTAAAACCCGGGCGTTTCCTCCCGCCTTATCCTGTTCAGGAACCTCCCGAAACAGCCGTGTCCGGTGAGGACCTGCGTCAGTCGGAAGGTGAGGGCGCCATGACGCCTCTCAAGCCACTCCTCAAAGAGGGGCCTTACTGCCGCAATTGTGGCGTGTATTGCCGCGGATTATATCTAGGTACACTTATTTCCTATCACTGATTCATTTATTATGTAGTTAGAAATTAATTACCAACCAACAGAAGTAATTATTAGGTACTACATTCTTAACATAATACCTATTTTTAATAATTGAAAGTATTTTAATAAATTTTCCTTTGCAAAAGAAGGACTTTCGTACACAACATTTCATCCCCCATGATCCGCTCCCCAAGGACGGAATTCCCAAAAAATCCTTAAGTTGCGTTAGATTTTAATCTTCAGCCCAAACCCAAAATTCAAAGATCCTAACTTTTAACTGACTGACTTTCATACAAAATTCATCCCCTATTTTAACCCTATTAGGGATGGAATTCACAAAAATCATTTCTTAGTGGATGCCTGGAAAGTATAAACAGAAACTATGTGCAACATTTTAAGTCTCTAGAAGATTTTATTATTCTCATGGCTTCATCCCCCTTTTCATCCTTTTGGGGTGGAATCTTCAAAATCGTTGAAACACGTGTACATTATTTTTTAATCTTCAGCCTAAACCCAAAATATGAAGATTCTGACTTTAAAACTGACGGGTTTTCATACAAACTTTCATCCCCTATTTAACCCCCCTAGGGGTGGATTTCACAAAAATCCTTTCTAAATGGATGCCCGCACAGTATAAAGTATCTATGTGCAAAATTTCAAGTCCCTAGACGATTTCATTATTCCCATGACTTCATCCCCATTTTCTCCCTCATGAGGGTAGAAATTCCAAAATCGCTGAGACAGGTTAAAATTATTTTTTAATTATCAGCCTAAACCCAAAATATGAAGATCCTGGCTTAAAAACTGACGGGTTTTCATACAAACTTTCATCCCCTATTTAACCCCCCTAGTGGTGGAATTCACAAAATTCCTTTCTTAATGGATGCCTGCAAAGTATAAAGTATCTATGTGCAAAATTTCAAGTCTCTAGACGATTGCATTATTCCCATGACTTCATCCCCCTTTTCACCCTCATGGGGGTGGATTTTCAAAATCGCTGAGACAGGTATAAATTATTTTTTAATTTTCAGCCTAAACCCAAAATATGAAGATCCTGGCTTTAAAACTGACGGATTTTCATACAAACTTTCATCCCCTATTTTACGCCCTTAGGGGTGGAATTTCCAAAAATCCTTTCTTAGTGCTCACCTACACTACTAAAGGAACCTACGTGCCAAGTTTCATGATTGTAGCTTCAGCCGTTTGGGCTGTGCGTTGATGGTCAGTGAGTGAGTCAGTCAGTCAGTCACTTTCTTCTTTTATATGTTTAGATGATTCTAACTCAACACCAGTTACTCGATTGGTTTGCGCAAAATCTAAAGTCGCTCCACTGAAGACTGTATCTGTAGCCCGGCTAGAGTTATGCGCTTGCTTACTGATGGCAAAACTAGTTCGCCGCGTTATCGATACATACGAAAAACGGCATTCTATTAATGATGTCTACTGTTTTACAGACTCTATGGTCGCACTTCAGTGGCTTAGCGCCTCACCGCATCGATTCAAAACATTCGTAGCAACACGCATTACAAAAACCGTAGCCGCCATTCCCGCTAATAAGTTTTATCACATTCCTGGTGATCAGAACCCGAGTGACTGCTTGTCACGAGGATTAACTCCCGCTCAAATCATAAACCATCCACTGTGGTTCACTGGGCCTCATTGGCTATGCCAACCTACAAATGAGTGGCCCGCCAAATTCATTGCTGATGATAATTCAATTCATAATAGTTTACCAGAGATTAAGAAAGTATTGACTCTAACCGCTGTAACTAATGTAAGTGACAATGGTCACCCGCTTCTTAACTTATCAAACCGCATTTCAAAATGGCTGGTACTCCTACGTACAGTCACAAACATTTATCGATTTATAAAAATTTTACAGCCTTCTAATCATATAACTCCAGACGATCTTAATTACGCTGAAGCAAAGGTTTTACTCGCGTTACAATATTCTTATTTTTCTGACGAAATGAAAAGTCTAAAGTCTAATAAAGGTTGTTCTCGTGCTATTCAGAAGCTTATGCCGTTTCTCGACGCTAACGGTCTAATACGAGTCGGTGGGCGGTTACGCAACTCCGATCTCAGCTGTGACCAACAGCATCCAATACTGTTGCCTCGTAAACATCATATCGTTGAAATGATTATATCTCATTATCATCGTCAGAACTGTCATACTGGACCGCTCACTCTGATGTCCATTTTACGCCAAAAGTATTGGATACTTTCATGCCGAAATATAGTTCGTCATGTTATACATAACTGTTATTTTTGCTTTAGGGCAAAACCTAATCAAGTATTCCCATTAATGGGTGACTTACCCGCTTGTAGAGTGAATGAAGCCAAGGCATTCACTCATACCGCTGTGGACTACGCTGGTCCAATAAATATTATCCCGTATCGCAAACGCGGCGTTCGCTCTATTAAATCGTATCTTTGTATTTTTGTTTGTCTGGTCGTGCGCGCAGTTCACGTAGAACTCGTAAGTGACCTGAGCACTTGCTCATTTCTATCCGCATTTAAACGTATCACGTAGATATCACGTAGAGGCGCTGTGTCTGTCCTATACTCAGACAACGCTACAAATTTTATAGGTGCAAAAAATGCGCTATCGGATATTTATACGCTCATTAATTCTGAAGATCATATAGAATCTTTTAGAAATGAATTAACCGCTAATAAAATTACTTGGAAATTTAATCCTCCGCGTAGCCCTCACTTTGGGGGTCACTATGAAATCTATGTTAAAGCCTTCAAAACGCATCTTCATAGGGTCGTTGGTTCGCAATTGCTAACATATGAGGAACTGACAACTGTGCTCACGCAGATAGAGTGTGTAATCAACTCACGGCCGCTAACCCTACTAAGTGAAGATCCATCGGAACCTACCGCTTTAACTCCATCACATTTTTTAATGTCAACACCACTTAAACATTTACCTGCTAGTGAGGCATATAATGAAGCGCCAAGCTTACTAAAACGTTATGCTTTGCTAGACCAAATGGTACAATCGTTCGCAAAACGATGGAAACTAGAGTATCTGCATTTGCTTCAATCTCGTAAGAAATGGAATACGTTTTCTAATCCTATTACTATAGGTTCTATTGTTGTTATTGTCACTGACAATGTGTCTCCGCTTTCATGGCCTCTCGGCGTCGTCACTGCCACCTATCCTGGTAAGGACGGCGTTGTAAGAGTCGCTTCAGTTAGGACGACGACGGGTGTCTATAAGAGACCCGTTGTCCGCCTCTGTACTCTACCTTCTCAATAACTTACTCTGCCCCTGAATTCCTTCGTTGTTTTCCACCGCTTTTCTCTTACTTTTAGTTTTAATTTTTATGAAAACCGAAGGTTTTCAAGCCGGGGGCATGTTCGCGCCACTTGTAGGTGCGCTCATTGTTTAGTTACCCACATTTCTCTTAATGCTTTATCTACCCTTCTTGTCAATTTTCGCTGCATTAAACTACACGTTCGACTCTCGAACAGTCTACGTTCGGCCCTCGTCGAGGGTAGCCTCACCGCTCGTGATAAGTCAACCGCCTGGCTATTCACCCTGGATTCCTCACCCGCTGTGAGATCCTACCGCTGTATTACCGCTTTATAAAACCGCACCGTCTGCGATCGACTATCGTCGCCGCCGGATTCGTGGTGGTCACCTCTGATCATCACCTTGAGCCAGCGTCACGTGGCTCGCCGTTATACCGCACCGCATACAGTCCACTCTCGCGTCAGCAAATAGTGCCAGTACCCAGGGAACTTCGAATCAAGACGTCCAGTGGAACAGAGAAGGAGCGCTGCCAGGATTAAGCACGAGCACACCCGCCTCTGAGGTTAGTCGTAGTTTGTTTAATGCAGCATCTCTCTCAGCATACCGACCCGTCAGATTCCCAAGGTCTAGCCTATCTTTGAACCCCAGCGCAAACCGCTACGTGCTTTGGCGTGCCTCAGTGCTAATATTGCGCTGCCGCGCCGACACATAGGTTATTTTGATATTGATATCGATATGATATGATATCTAACACATATCCGATATAAGTAACGTTTTGATATATCGGACGTATCCCTACTACTGTCCAGTAAGTAAATTACATACTTACTTACTGGACAGTTGTGAATAAGTCTCCGGTAGAATTCACTTTCTGGAGACTTTTTAGAGATGTTATGGCAATATTACATACCATTTTTGAGAAAAATCAATATAAGTCTCACCCCAGCGCCCGTGAACACCAGGCGTGAGCAGTTACTTGCCCGAGAGTGTGTGTGCGTGTCTGTGTGTGACAAGGTGAAACGCGCTCTAGGATAAAGGTGAATATTTCCGGTAGCCGAAATTATTGTAAAATACTTAGTATATTTTCGGTCGGACAATTAATTTGGACTCCACCAACCAGCCGTTAGATACCGAAATTTAACTTAGTTTAAACTTTTTGTCACACCCTGGGACACGAATTTGTACATTATTTTTCTTGCAAAGTCTTAAACTTTAAAATTCAAATCTAATTTGAAGAAACAAGATGACTTAGTTATTATTTAAAAATTGTTTCTAACATCTACAGCTTAGTCATCTCTAGGGAAATTAAAATTGTTTAACAATATTTTTTATAAATTCATGAGATTATTCTATGCGACAGCTATTCGTAGGCTAAACTTTAAAACTGTTTTCTTGAGCAATTTAACTTTATTAAGGTACATAAAGTATTTTCGAAGAGAAGAACCTCTCTTACCATATTTTAAAATGTTTTACTTTCTATAGCGTTTTAATATCCGGATCGGGAAATACAATTATTTTTAACCGACTTCAAAAAAAAAGAAGGTTCTCAATTCGTCGGAATCTTTTTTTTTTTGTGTATTTTCCCCGATTACTCAAAGAAGCCTGGACTGATTTAAAAAAATCTTCTTTTGTTTTGAAGGGTATACTTCCTAGTTGGTCCCATAGTCATCAGGTCAGGATCTGTTTATGGGATCCTAGAGAAATCGAGGGAACCCCTCAAATATTATAGGCTTACATATAGTGATTTTGGTATTTTCATCAACAATGCAATCATTTGCACTCAGAAAGTATAATTTGGTGAATTGGAACTGAAGACCATAGATGGTCACTGGAACTCCTAAATGCTAAGAATGTCACGGGTATAAAATATCTCGAATAGTTAACCTACTATGATGACGCAAATACTTATAAATCAATGCTACTGATGAAAATGGCACCATTCTGATGATGAAGCCGGAAGGTAAGCACTGAAACTCTGAAATAAAACATTGTATCCTAGTCGTGATTGGGCTTATTGGAATCGTCATGAGATGTACTTTGGCAATAAATGATTATCATGTTAATTATAGATACCTCATCATCATCATCATCATTTCAGCCGAAAGACGTCCACTGCTGGACATAGGCCTCCCCCAGGCGTCGCCAAATTGACCGATCCCGTGCGTCTCGCATCCAGCGCCTTCCCGCAACCTTTACCAGGTCATCAGTCCACCTAGTGGGAGGCCTTCCAACGTATCGTCTTCCGGTTCGCGGTCGCCATTCCAGAACTTTTCGGCCCCATCGGCCATCCGTTCTGCGAGCAATGTGCCCTGCCCACTGCCACTTAAGTTTGGCAATTCTTCGGGCTATGTCGGTAACTTTGGTTCTCCTGCGGATATCATCATTTCTGACGTGATCACGCAAGAAATTCCGAGCATAGCCCTCTCCATTGCCCTTTGGGTTACTTTGAGCTTTCTGATAAGGCCCATTGTGAGCGACCACGTCTCGGTCCCATAGGTGATCACTGGGAACACACACTGGTCATAGACTATTGTCTTGAGACACTGCGGTAAATTGGACGAGAATATACCACGCAACTTCCCGCACGCCGCCCAGCCGAGTCGGATTCGACGGTTGACCTCTTACTCGAAATTGGACCGAAGCAAACCGGTGGTGAGTAATGTACTCGCCATTAACGTTGATGCCCAGCCCCCTCCAGTCCAGAACCTTGAAGACATCCTCCAGCGCAGCAGTGAACAGTTTCGGAGAAATTAAGTCTCCCTGTCTCACGCCGCGCTGGAGAAGGATTGGTTTCGAGGTCTGATCCTGAAGACGGACTGAGATTTTTGGAGATACCTGCCAAAACTAAACAGAGAAAAAAAAATAACAAAATATCAAACCGACATCCAGAACAAAAAAACTACAAAGCAAAAAATAACTTTCTTTTCCAAAGTCGGTGTCGAAAAACTGAAAAAATGGGTACAAAAGACACCAACTTCGGAAAAGAAAGTTATTTTTCGCTTTGTAGTTTTTTTGTTCTAGAAGTCAGTTTTGTTTTTTAGGGTTCCGTACCCGAAGGGTCCATACGGAGCCATATTGCTATCACTCACGTGTCTGTCTGTTCGTCTGTATGTCTGTCCATCGTCTGTCACAAAGGTTTTACAGCCAAACGGTGCATCTTCAAATTTTACAGTATAAGCATATTGTGGACCTAAAGCCATACAAATTGACAAATAATATTTTTTAGGAATCCCATAAATAAATGGTCGCGAATACGATATCGTTGTTTGGAACTCGTTGAGAAGATAAGTATTGTATTTTTTGTTTTAAAACTATTGGATAACACAGGAATGAGAAGCTACCAAATTCAGCTTTTTCACAAAATTTTGTTCCGATTAATTTTTAACTTCCCATCGACCAATAAATTTAAAATTTGATGATAATGTTTATTGTTACGCATATTTTACTAATAAGTACCAATATATTGACAAAATTAGATTTTTATTTGAAATGCCCTCATTTTACCTACTACAACTAACTCGATTTTTCGGTTTGGAAAATGTTTGTTTTTATGGTTTTCCTATATGTGCGAAGACCGACCGGCTAAGTGTGTACTTAGCCGGTTTTATTTATTATTTCACTTCTAGATTCGTGATTTCATCTGTGTTACATTGGACTTCAAAGAATAACTGTAAGATTGAGCAAGCTATGCTAACCTTTTGCCTATTCCTTCGATGAATACAGCTGTTATGTTACCCAAGACAGCCTTATTATTATGAAAAAATATCCGTGGTATCCACTGCAGAGTCTGAATTTGTGCCCGGTTGAGGGCAATAAGCTCGCACCCTATCACATGTGACTTTAACTTAACTATACTCCATTTGAAATCACATTAGAAATGTTTGCAACCCCTTTTTACAGTCTGTTCAACCGATTTTGAGCTCTATCCCATAAATATAAATATAAGTATGGCATAAAAAGCATAAACCTGTTACCAAAACCAACTGTTTCATACAGCTGCAATTTGTCCTATCGTCAACGTAATTGAAGTCAAAATCGGTTGAACGGGCTGTAAAATGGGATTATTTAAATGTCTAATGTTATCTCAAATGGAGTATAGCGAAATTTGAGTGTCCTGTAGGTGCATCTCTGCCCAACCCATAAGGGACTATAGCAAGCGTGGTTTTATGTTTTTTTATTAAATTCTATTTCACTACTTAACACTATAATATTCATATTTTAATATCACACTTCACACTAATATTGTAAAGGTGAAAGTTTGTGAGTGTGTGTGTGTGTGCTTGTTACTTCTTCATGCTCAAACGGCTGGACGTATCTGGATGAAATTTGAAACAGAGATAGATTATAGTCAGGAATAGCACAGAGGATAGTTTTATCCATCAGTACAGACAATTTGACGTAAGTGCCAAATATCACAAAGTATCATTATGATAATGTAGAGCCTGCGTCATAGACGAGATAGATACTATATTTGATGTAAGAGAGTATTTGAAGTAGAATTAACCTGACATGAAATAATTCACTGATAGTAGTTTAATTGAATTAAGAGCGAATAAAATAATGCTTGAGGTTTAGAAGAAAGTAGAAGGGTGGCAGAACTTTATACATATTTGAAAAAAGGTGACTGGTCATCACCAGCCATCTTTGTTTTAGTGCTCGACAGTACGACTGCTGTGCAGTGGTGAGGTATGTGGTTCAATTCCCAGCTCATGCGAAATGTTATTAGGTTTTTCCATTTAGAGTTTCTCAGGAACAATTATTCGCAGTCTGAATTACTTCCTTCCTTTTACGACATGGTACTTCAACAACATAACCAGTGAAATGTCGATGTACTGTGATTTACGCCACTGTTTATCCTTGAGGGCCTTCTACCACTTTGGTGCTTTAAAACGTTGACTTTCTAAAGCATACTCCTTAGTAACAGCTAAATAAAAAGGTTTCAAAATATGTATTATTGATTCATGTACATTATTAGTGAATTTTTTTTTTCACTTATGAATTTTTTTGCTTAAACAAAAAAATAAACATGTGTTCGCTACTTTTGGGTACTCCAAAACGAATTAGATTTTTTAAAATAAAAACAAATTATACAAAAAAAATTATGTCTAGTATTTCTTCATAACAGAAATAGCATAATAATATGTAAATCAAAGAACATTTTGCATAAACTTAACTGTCCAAAGGGAACCTCCATTTAGACAGTTTAGCTTATGCAAAATATTCTGATATTGATATTCTGGTTCCGAGCGGGCACACGGCCAGTACTGTATTAACATTGGGGTATATATACGCCTTAAGGCTCTTAACAGACGGAATGAATTTCAACTGCACTCCAACTGCAAATATGAAGTTTGAATGCAGTTTACGTGCAGTTAACATACATAACATATTATCTGAACAACTGCATCGAAACTGCTAACCGACTCAAATTCAGTCCATCTGTTTAGGGCCTAAGGAAAAACAAGGCGTGCTGTGATGTGACAGAAAGGTTTAGAAATACCGTCAAATTACCAAGTTTGCCAGTATTCAATCTACGAACGGATCACTTTCAACAAATTCACAAAACGTTATCCCTATATAAACTCTTACTTAACCGTAACTTACCCAAAGTAATAAAAACTCGTTACTTTACTAACCCAATTTTAATTTACTTAAAGCTACATTGCGTCTCTTTTCAACTGGGGAGTTTGAAAAGAACAGAGAGATTTCCATTACAGTATGGACGGCTTATGTGGAGAACGTGATGATTTATTTTGAAGGACCAACAAGATTGTAAAGTCTTGATTAGTATAGGACGCCAGTCCTGAAGCTATAGTGCCGCTATCTGACAAAATCATATTTTGAGTTTCAGACGAAAAACAAAATCCATCAAATAATAAAAATCGATGCTGTGTATCCTACTTTCTACTAATCCTATTACTATTATAAACGTGAAAGTTTGTGAGGATTGATGTTTGCTACTCTTTCACGCAAAAACTACTACACGGATTGTAAATTAAACTAAACAGAAATACAGCTTATACGAGTACCTACATCAGCATAACATATAGGCTACAATTTATAAAGAAATTGGGAGAATTACCTAATATATTATTCCAATAATATTTAAAAGGCGAAAGTTTGTGAGTGTATAACTATGTTTTTACTCTTTCACGCAAATCGACTAAACGGATCTGAATGAAATTTGGCACAGATATAGATTATAGTCTGGAATAGCACATAGGCTATTTATCCCGATATAATGTTCCATCGGGATAATAAAACACTTTTCATGTGGGCGAAGCCGCGGGCAGAAGCTAGTCAGTTATAAATCATATGTGGTGTCAAAAAATAAATCTATTTGCGCGCTTTAGAATTTAGTTTGAATGGTCTAATTGTTAGTTTAAATCAATGACTTAATGTTATCAAAATAAGGTTGTAAATATAGCAATTTGGGGCGTTTATCCAGAATCTATTGATATAAGAAAAATACTGCTGGATAGATCGATACAGTTTTTTTTGATTATTACGATGCCATCAAAAAACTAAAATTGACCAATTTTAAGATAGAGGCACTATTAGCTTGAGGACGGCAGGATAGGTTTAGTTACTTTAGTAGGTAAATTATTCTGGGACGGAATTTATTTGAAAGATTTGCTTGTAGAATATCAACAGATTGTTCATTAACAAATAGGCAGACTAAGGGTTGTTGTTTTAAGTTATTAAGAATTAATTAATCAGGTAATTTTTTATTTAGGAATGGCAGGTGTTTTTTTAAATACTGTGCGTGTTTAACGCTGAATTAATTACAAATTTGGTAAGATAAGAAGGAAAAGTACTTTTGTCTTCTTTTCTTTGAACTAATAAAAATTTTTAACGTTTGAATTATGCCTCACTATGGTTTGTGTTTCTATAAAGCTAAAACGGCTGAACAAAATTTGGATTAAGTTTGTAACCTGGATCAAAAAATATTTGTATTTACTTGTCATCCCGGTATCATGTAATCTTTGGATAGTAACACTATTCACGCAGGCGACATGCGGTGAAAGGCATGTTTTTTTTAAATAAATCCCTTTGGTCAATCCATCCAAATTGAAAAAAAAATTGCAAGTGAAAAAAAAAAATACAAAATGTCCGCCAAGGCGTTAATGTATTTGCATGATAAACGTTTCTTTGCGAACAGGAAAGTAGGACACACTACAAAGTCAATCCAGCTTGCCTGTATAAAAGGGTTTTCTTTTTTAAAGACCGTTGGACGTAGGCAAAGAAAGCAGATAATAATATTAAATATCATGAGGGAAAACCGGCGGCCGGTTAATGTTAATTCTTTTGGTTAAAGTAACTTTATAATATGGAGAAATAGTATTGGTTAAGTGTAAAGAATTTTTGTCTTTTGATGATTAGATTATGATCTGGTTTTAACCGACTTCAACAAAGGAGAAAAATAACAAAATTCATCAAATTTTGATTTTTTTATTTTCTCCGATTACTCAAAAACGCCGACTTGGAAAATTCTTCTTTAGTTTGAAAGGATATATTTTCCAGGTGGTCCCATGGTTATCAGGTCAGTATCTGATGATGAGATCTTGGAGGAATCAAGGGAATCCTCAAATAATAGGCATACATATAGCGATTTTGATATTTTTATCAATAATACTATTATTTGCACTCAGAAAGTGTCATTTGTTGAAGTGGAACTGATGAAGAAGACCACAGATGGCCACTGGAACTCCTTAAGTTTGAGTAAGTCACGTATAAGATATTTCAAATAGTTAGCCGACTATGAATAAGTAAATACTTAAAAATAAATGATACCGACTGATGAAAATGGTACCATCGAACCAATCTGATGATGTGGCCGGATGGTAGGCACTGAAACTCCGAAATAAAACAATGTACCTGTCCTAGTCGTGTTTGGGCTTATTGGAATTGTCATAAGATGTACAATGTTATTTTCATGGTAATTGGAGGTATCTACCAAAACTAAAAAGAGATAAATAAAAAACTTTTCACAAAAAATTAAACCGACTTCCAAAACATAATACTACAAAGCGAAAAATAACTTTCTTTTCCGGAGTCGGTGTCGAAAAACGGAATACAATAGGTACCAAAGACATCGACTTCGAAAAGGAATTTATTTTTCGCTTTGTTAGCGTTTGGTAACCAAAGCCAAACTTATAATCTTACTGTGTGCCGAGTGGAACATATTATACAAATATAAAGTCAAACTAATAATCTTACCGAAAGCCGTGTGGAATGTAATTTTTATAAAGAAAAATCTCTGGAAGTACTTCTCCTTCAAAGAGTACTTCTTCTTAAGAAAAAGATCTTAGCTATCGATTTTGAGAAAGCGGCTTGCAATATCTAACTTTCTATCCTGTTGATTTATCATTATATAAATCTAGAAACAGGATAACTAGCACATAACCAGAACTGTGAGTTTAAGGAGGACTATAATAGACATACTGCCCGACATATCAGCCGTGACACAGTGAAAGGCTGTGACAGAACAGCCTCGATTAAGCCAAAGAGTCTCCATTATCAGCAGGTTGAAGGTCACTGGCACTGTCACTCATAAACGATCTCGGAAAACAATAGGACTTATCGGGGCACCTTGTCACTCCGACTGACCTGTGCGCGATGGAGAGATGTCGTTAATTTTGTAGCTGATATTTTCTGGATGCCTTTAAGTTAAAGACCGATAACGATCCTTAACAATCGTTACTTTTAAGTAACGATTGTTAAGGATCTTGTGAATGCGGAGCTTAGTCGTCATAGTGACAAGGACCTTAACAATGTGAAGGTTTTTATTGAATAAGAATCTTTTCAAATAAATACGCGTTTTTTGCGATTAACACTTGTCATTAACTGTTTAAGTAGTGTTTTGTAATTTTAATAAAAAAAAACAATTCATACTAAGGGACGTTCTTAATGGTGCGATATCTTACAAGTATAGTTGTCGACAAGTAACTTGGCAAGAGCCTTTAGATGCGCGCAAGTAGTTTTTTAGGTCTCTTTGGTTATCAAGCGGGACGTGGGGAAAGTTTAACACCAATTCGAGTGCGCGATTGGTTGGTCAATTGATTCAAGGATCGACTGACCAATCGCGTCGCGTCCACGTTCCGTTCGCTCTATATGGTGTTTGGTCAGTTCGCGTACTCTACGCGAACTTACGCCATCCATTTGAATGTGCTGTAAAAATCGCTTGTTGGTGTGATAAAAAGCCATCAAGATGGTCACTAAGACAGTATAAACAACGATTATAAGAAGACTGTTACAAATGACATTTTTCCTCAGACACTTTTTACTATAACTAATTTGTCTGAAGTAAACTCGATAGTTAGGAAACAAAAACCTAGACTAGATTGGCTCAGACAAGAAAGACGATATGACAAGCCTAAGACATCCATCATCAGTCAACGTAATTCGGTAAAAGGATTCCTTAGCAAAATTCTTTATCCACTTTTTCTTTTCTTTAACAACACTAACATAATTATCACGTCTGCTTGGCGACCATATGTCACTGCAGGGATCCAGCAGAATATTAGCGTCAGGTATATGCCTGACACGTGCTGAGCTGGACTCTCATTTGGTGCGACCTTGAGACGCACACCGCACTGTGTTTTAAACGTTATACCTACTATTTGAGGTATGTTACTATGTCACTTTTATTTCCTGTATGATTTTGTTTTTGTTTTTATTTCTTTTGAATGTTGGCACCTTGTTTTTATATAACTCGTACAAATTGAAAATTTAATTGTGATTTTGTGTTTTGTGCTGTGTCTTTTGTGTGCACTAAATAAATGTTTTATCTATCTATCTATCTAATGGCCAAGTGTCTCATATTACATTCTACTATACCAATTTATCTAGCGGCGTCAATGTCCCTCGAGTATCACTTTCCTTAACGAATGAGTAGGGATGTGCTGACCATGGACTTGAGACGACTGGCAGATTAAACCACTAGTCGACGATTAAATGACTGACTAGACTGCCAACTAGTCACCGACTAGCTATTAGATGTGGCCCGGCCAGTTATTTGGATTTCCTGCTTAGTCGGAGACTATAGACGTGGCCGATTAGTCGATTCTCCCGTCTAGTCAGTGACTAGTCAGTTTATCTCTTTAAATAAGCTAAATACTAAACATATACAAAGTTGAGTAAGTAAATACTGGCGATTGCTTTTCTGTTTTTTAGGGTTCCGTACCCAAAGGGTAAAAACGGGACCCTATTACTAAGACTTCGCGGTCCGTCTGTCTGTCTGTCACCAGGATATTTTTGTACGTACGTACGTAGCCCGACATCCGGCTACGTAAGACGTAGTGCGCAAGTCGCACTGAATACTCCTGAAACTACGAATGCAACACCTGTATACTATTGTTGCGGGCACAGTAGAACACGGTGAACCTTACGTGTGCACCATGGTGGCTTACATACGATACTGTAGCGGGCATAGTAAATAATGATGAGCCATATGTGTGCACCGCGGTGGCATACGCACTATACTGTGGCGGACACAGTAAATCACGATGAGCCGTACGTGTTTACCACGGCGGCATACGTACGATACTGTGGCGGGTACAGTAAATCACGATGAGCCGTACGTGTGTACCACGGCGGCATACGTACGATACTGTGGCGGACACAGTAAATCACGATGAGCCGTACGTGTGTACCACGGTGGCATACGTACTATACTGTGGTGGACACAGTAAATAATGATGAGCTATATGTGTGCACCGTGGTGGCATACGCACTATACTGTGGCGGACACAGTAAATCACGATGAGCCGTACGTGTTTACCACGGCGGCATACGTACGATACTGTGGCGGGTACAGTAAATCACGATGAGCCGTACGTGTGTACCACGGCGGCATACGTACGATACTGTGGCGGACACAGTAAATCACGATGAGCCGTACGTGTGTACCACGGTGGCATACGTACTATACTGTGGTGGACACAGTAAATAATGATGAGCTATATGTGTGCACCGTGGTGGCATACGTACAACACTGTGGCGGACACTGTAAAACACGGTGAGCCGTACGTGTGTACCACGGCGGCATACGTACGACACTGTAGTGGGCACAGTAAATAATGGTGAGCCATATGTGTGTACCACGGCGGCATACGTACGATACTGTGGCGGACACAGTAAATCACGATGAGCCGTACGTGTGTACCACGGCGGCATACGTACGATACTGTGGCGGACACAGTAAATCACGATGAGCCTGACGTGTGTACCACGGCGGCATACGTACGATACTGTGGCAGACACAGTAAATCACGATGAGCCGTACGTGTGTACCACGACGGCATACGTACGATACTGTGGCGGACACAGTAAATAACGATGAGCCGTACGTGTGTACTACGGCGGCATACGTACGATACTGTAGCGGGCTTAGTAAAGCACGGTGAGACATACGTGTACACCACGGCGGCATACTTACGATACTATGGCGGACACGGTGAATCATGGTGCGTCATACGTGTTCATCATGGCGGCATACGTACGATACTGTGGCGGACACAGTAAATCACGATGAGCCTGACGTGTGTACCACGGCGGCATACGTACGATACTGTGGCAGACACAGTAAATCACGATGAGCCGTACGTGTGTACCACGACGGCATACGTACGATACTGTGGCGGACACAGTAAATAACGATGAGCCGTACGTGTGTACTACGGCGGCATACGTACGATACTGTAGCGGGCTTAGTAAAGCACGGTGAGACATACGTGTACACCACGGCGGCATACTTACGATACTATGGCGGACACGGTGAATCATGGTGCGTCATACGTGTTCATCATGGCGGCATACGTAGTATACTGTGGCAGGCACAGTAAAGCATTATGTATCAGACGTATTAACTGTCGTAGTAGAGGTAAGGTACCGTTGCCGGTACATTAAGGCATGATGAACCGTGCGTATGTACCACGGCAGTGGACGTACGATACTGGTGCGGGACCAGTAAAGCACGGTGAACCATACTTATGTACCACGCTAGCGTACGTACGATACTGCTGCGGGTATAGTAAGGCATGGTGCACTATATGTGTTACGTATGGCACACCATGCCTTACGATACTCATACCTGTATTTTCCTTATGCTGGCGCATGGTACATACAAAGGTGTTCAGATACTTATTTTGAATATTGAACACTCAAAGTCAATGAAATTTTGTAGAAATGTATAGTTTAAATACTGCAGGGAGTTTTGAATAAAAATATGAAAACCCCCTGCTATATTTAAACTATACATTTTTACGAAAAAAATTAATAAACCACAGACCTAGATATTAGTTTCTCGATCGTGTCTACAAAATTTCATTGACTTTCGAGTGTTTAATATTCAAAATAAGTATCTGAACACATTTGTATGTACCATGCGCCAGCATAAGGAAAATACAGGTGCGAGTATCGTAAGGCATGGTGTGCCATACGTAACACGTATAGTGCACCATGCCTTACTATACCCGCAGCAGTATCGTACGTACGCTAGCATGGTACATAAGTATGGTTCGAATGAACTCCTCAAATATTATAGGCAAACGGCTCGCGTGCTACATCGCCCGGTTCTTGAGCAGGCGGTCGAGCGATGCGGGGCAGAGGGGATGGGACGGGGCAAGGAAAGAACGCTCGCTGACTTGCCGAGCTTTAAATTCGCTGTTAATTACTTTTAACGACGATATCTATAAAACTAATACATCTGATTGATATAGTGTAAAGGGCAATTTTAAGTAAATAGACATAAAAGATTCATATTATTTATTTTCAATCGTAAAATTGACACATACAAAAAAAAACACAAGCTTAATTATTGTCAGTCTCAATGCTGTTTAGCAATTCAGGGGAGGAACTAGACCACCCCAACACAAATGTTATTAACTACATACTGGGGCTGTTTCAATCACATTTGTTAAGTAAATCTAATGCCGGCCATACACGGTACAAGTTTACTTGCGCAAATCAAGACTTGCGCAAGTATACTGTAACGTGTGTGGCTCAATAAACAATTTATTATTAATTAATCATACTATTCTAGAATTACATGGTAGTATAAACAATATCTCAGATCTCAGGTATTTGTTGTACGAGCCGGAGGCGGTTACCGGCCTTGCGTAAGAGCAACCTAGGATTTCCGTTGCTTTGCGTCATTTTACATACTAATAATCATAATGTACACACGGTGCGCTGCGTCGACGCAACGCACACACGACGGAACTGCAGCTCCCGAGACGAAACGGGCGGGGGTGTACACATTGTGACGATGGAACGGCAGCGCTCAGTTGCTTGTGCGTTGATAGGAAGGATACACGCAAGCCCATATCTTTTTTTACGTACATATTTTGTATTCAGTTTTATTTGCAAAGTATAGGAGCAATGCCAGATGTCTTTTCCGATCCATGCTTTGTATAGACTGATGCGATGTTTTTATAAAATGCTTGCCGCAACTGTGCGTCGCTGCTGCGATGTCGGAACGTTATTACTGCGTCGTCATGTGGACTGGCTCTAAGGGTACCTTGGCATCAATGGAGTCCGCGTGGTCGTCGCTGGAAACCAATGCGTCTAGGCCTACGGTAAACTTAACTTAAAGGTCGTTCGCATACGAACACTAATACATACGCATAAATCTAACTAGTTGCGGAACCTATGTCGCAAGGCCCGACTTTAAACTATAACCGGTATTCTACAAAAAAAAAATAAAAAAAAATACAAAATGTGGGGATCGCCCCGTTTTGGTAGCAATCCGAGAGCCACCTTTTGGCAGTAGGGGCGGTGCTCCCCTACCCCATGGCCTAGGTGAAGGTTAAACATCAGTACCGAGTTTCGATATTTCTACTTTTACGAAATTTGACTGATTGATTTGACTTTGAATTATTGGGTTAGCATATAGAGTGGAGACATGCAGCATGGTGACCAAGAGAGTTTTCGTCTCTTAGAGTTGGTAGAGATTCCATTGTATTTGCTGTTTCGTAAGTTTCTTTGCTTGACGGTGAAGGTAAATTTGAGATATTGGCTTCTGTATATGTATCAATCGGTTTGTTACTATTTGGATGAGGCAAGACTGACAATGATGACTGGTGGTCTCTAACTAAGTGCTTTTTGAAAGATGCAGAGGAAATATAATGACGATAACACCCTTGTTCACCACACCGAAATCCGGAAAATCCTACCGTTAATTTACAGAAAGTTCGCACATGAGTTATAAGTAAACTCGGAGACACACTGGCATATTTTACTAATAAGTACCAATATATTGACAAAATTAGATTTTTATTTGAAATGCCCTCATTTTACCTACTACAACTAACTCGATTTTTCGGTTTGGAAAATGTTTGTTTTTATGGTTTTCCTATATGTGCGAAGACCGACCGGCTAAGTGTGTACTTAGCCGGTTTTATTTATTATTTCACTTCTAGATTCGTGATTTCATCTGTGTTACATGGGACTTCAAAGAATAACTGTAAGATTGAGCAAGCTATGCTAACCTTTTGCCTATTCCTTCGATGAATACAGCTCTTATGTTACCCAAGACAGCCTTATTATTATGAAAAAATATCCGTGGTATCCACTGCAGAGTCTGAATTTGTGCCCGGTTGAGGGCAATAAGCTCGCAGCCTATCACATGGGACTTTAACATAACTATACTCCATTTGAAATAACATTAGAAATTTTTACAACCCCTTTTTACAGCCTGTTCAACCGATTTTGAGCTCTATTTCATAAATATAAGGATGGCATAAAAAGCATAAACCTGTTACTAAAACCAAATGTTTCATACAGCTGCAATTTGTCCTATCGCCAACGCAATAGAAGTCAAAATCGGTTGAACGGGCTGTAAAATGGGATAATTTAAATGTCTAATGTTATCTCAAATGGAGTATAGCGAAATGTGAGTGTCCTATAAGTGCATCTCTGCCCAACCCATAAGGGACTATAGCAAGCGTGATTTTATATTTTATGTATTCAATTCTAGTCCACTACTTCACACTATAATATTAATATTTTAATAACACACTTCACACTAATATTGTAAAGGCGAAAGTTTGTGAATGTGTGTATGTGCTTGTTACTTCTTAATGCTCAAACGGCTGGACGGATCTGGATGAAATTTGACACAGAGATAGATTATAGTCAGGAATAGCACAGAGGATAGTTTTATCCCGGGAATATGTACCCTCGGGATAATTTTCGACGTTCACGCGGGCGAAACCGCTAGCAGAAGCGACTATAAAAATAAAATACCATCTGTAGTGACTGAGTTTATGGGGCAATTCACAGGCTCGTTCACGCACTAAATGACCACACTTCAACACGTCTACTCTGGCCAGCGGCTATCGTAATACTGACGCGATGCGCACGAGATTGTGTATGTCTGTGTGGGGGAAAGTGGGGATGGCATAGTGAACGTGCGAATGAGATAGATACACTACATCCCTTCCTCATTAATGATTTTATTAAGAATATATTTAAAATTAATTCATTTTGTATAATATATTTTTGGTATGCTTAATGTAATCATAATTATATTGTTTGTTCGTCACGTGACAGATTCTTGTCTTTTTTTCACGCTCTCAATATCCCTTTAACCTCCTATTTTTCTTCAATTTAATGAGAGAAAATAAAGCTATCACCGAAATGTCTGAAAACTGTAATTTTCCAGTGTTCCACTTATATAATTATTTTGTTAGTACGTGGACATTAGTATGTGTGACATGAGTACTTGTTTGTGATTTTAGTTTTATACGTATTTTGTTACATTTTCTAGATTGTCACTGGGACTTAAAAAAAGTGTGAGTTGATGTATGTACACAAATCTCTAATTTAATGGAAATCACAATTCCTCCAATTGAATGTCAGCAGCCACCCAGCAATTTAATGGCAGTAGCCCACCAATTTAATGGCAGCAAAACCCACCAATTTAATGGCAGCAACCCACCAATTTAATGGCAGCAGCCACCCACCAATTTAATTGCAGCAAAACCCACCAATTGAATGGCAGCAACCCACCAATTTAATGGCAGCAACCACCCACCAATTTAAAGGCAGTAAAACCCACCAATTTAATGGTATCAAAGCCCACCAATTTAATGATAGCAAAACTCACCAATTTAATGGTAGCAAAACCCACCAATTTAATGGCAGCAAAACCCGCCAATTTAATGGCAGACCAACCAACCAATTAAATGGTAACGTCTTTTTACTCCACCTATTCCTATAAGCATAATCAGAATATAATGCTCCATTTGCCGGAAAGCGAACCTCCTCTCTGCGACAGGGACAAGGCCTCAATCCATCACATGAGCTAAGCGTTGCACGGCAGAAGTCATACGTCCCCGAATTACCAGCTCCAGGACATACGGTTTCCTCACCATAAGTATGTTTATTTATAACTGAGTACTATTTCGTGACATTGGAAATCTGACAATCCTCCACACCAATCAAGTGTGGTCACCTACTTACAATAACAGTTCAGTGTTAACGTTAACATTGCATATCTTCACAGCTAAATAACTTAAAGGCTATCGATGTGGCACTTTGTTAAAACTGACATTTCGATAGTTGTCTGGTCCCCGAGGTATCTTTTTACAACAGCAGTGCACTTGGTAGTTTTAATTGATTTGCGCCCATATGGCTATTCTGATCCAGCGCGCTCTCCAAGCTGTACACCACTTTAAATCATATCGTTATCTACGTATATTGAGTTTAGCCTTCATAATACTCATTCCAAATGAAATAGTCACCATTTCACAACATGACCCGCCTTGAATCTAAACTAAATTGACGTAATTCGCCTAGGATCTAGCCATACCTTATGGCATCAGCCACCTTGGATCCAGCCTCCTAAACTGGCATCACCCGCCCATGATGTAGCCAACCATATGCTATACAGGCATTAAGTCCGCCTTTGTACCTTTGTGCGTGAAGACTAAATAAATAAATAAATACGTTCTTTTGTTTCGCTTGAAATACGCTTAGCCGTCAGGCAAACCTTAATTTGACCATAAACTAACTTTTTTGTCCATTTGACGTTAATGAAGAACTCATACTCAAACTATATATTTGTAACACATACATACTTATGTGTAAAGAAAAGTAAAATGATCGCCATTGCTCATCGTATCTACTCTAATAGATTCAGGCGTCCCGCTTTAAATACCCAGAAAACTGTAAGTGTAAATTATGTGTTGTATTATTGTATAGTGGCGTAAATCTCAGTGTTACGACACTTTCATTTAAATTTTCAGTTGAAAATAATTAATTTTGCAATGACACAATATAATTATGTGTACAATCAACAAGATTGAAACCTGACCCACCATATACTAATTATTCTACGGGCATTCTAACCCCCATTCTAGGTCTAATCTTGCTTAAATGTATATTTTCTCAGTAACAACTTGTCATCGATTTAATAAGACAGTCATAGACTAATATATTATAGAGTGAAAGTCAGTGATTATTAGTTTACCAATCTCGCTGTCATTCCAATGATATTAGCAGATTGAATATTTACTCGACATCTTGATATTTAGAATTTTTCTTTGAATTCAGAATAAACTCATAAATAGTAGTACTCTAAATAGTTCGTATTTTGTATTTATTTAATCAAATTTTTTTTTGCGCTTCTTTGTATAAGTAAACAATGCGCGACGACAGTTAATTCCAATTTCTGCTTTATCACAATAATTTTTTTTCATTTAAAACTTACTGCAATGAACAAAATGGTCATAGTAGTTGCGCGACCAGATGCCTGTACTGACAGAGTTTTTTATGTATTTGAAACGTCTTATATCCACCATGAGATGACTGGTATATAGTAAGAAAACTCTAATTTTTTGAAGTTTACAAACGGATGGGTCAAGAATCAAACAGCCTAACTGTATATATTTGGTATTGTAATGTACGTAGTATATTTTTGATTTATTTTATTCCTTCTGTGTTAGTTTGAATTTTTACACCTGACTACCTCTACCCTCTTTTACAAACTCTCTCCACCACTCAAAAGTTTGATAGTAGAAAACCGAATCCAGAGCTAAACTCGCCTTTGTACAAATATTTTTTTATTTTTTTATGTCCTGTGTACAAAAATAATTAAGAATGTTCCAAATGCAATGGTGTAAATCTGACCACTACACTCTCAAAAATGTACATACCTGATAGGGTCAGCAGCTCAAACCCTTTTGAAGAATGGTAGGCAACTGTCATTTCAGACAGATCGGAAACCTTACTAATATTATAAATGCGGAAGAACTGCACCGGCTGAAACTCGGCACAAAGACAGATCACAGTCCGAAACAGCACATAGGCCACTTACCCTGGTGTTATGTCCACTAGGGATGAATTTCGACCTGCGCGCAGGTGAAGTCGCTCGAAAAAGCTAGCTCATAAATATTTTTTCGTGCCCAGAATGTAATAAGTTTAGTATATGCTACGTAGGCAATGAATAAACAACGAGGTCTTGAAAAGATTATTTCATAGTTACAACGAATTTGTTAACTAACTAATAGTGTAAGTTAACTAACTTTATCTATTTATAATTCAATCATCCCTTTTCTTTTTAAGTTTAATTAGCCCTAAAACTACGTAACTTTGCATGAGTCACCGCTGTTTACAGCAGGAATTTGGACTCATATGCATGGCTTATGTAACCAAAACATAACTGCTTGGCCTTAGGATGTTGCAAATATTTACGTGCCCATTACGAGCTTTTTAGAATCTGCGTGGCTTGACGTGATTCAATTTAATCTTCAGACCTTCCTTTGAATAGTTACGGCTACAAATATGGATATTTAATTTTATATTGGTCATTGGTCAAAAAATTGTGTACATCTTGAACACATTTTTTTTTTTTTTGCCCAAACCACCCTTGGTGATATTATAGGTTACTGTTCATTATTATTAACATATTAATCGGTACACGATTCAATTTTAACCTGTTTATTTTAAGGGTTAGGCTCGATAAACAATGAATAAATACGTAGGCATTTAGGTATATATGTTCCTACAATGTACATATTCACTTAAACAGTCAGTGCGTGTATATATATTTTTTAAGTTCTTTCATTAGGATTTCTACATAGGCGTGGTTTTAACTGCAAACTTCACTAGAGCGACTATATAATCTTTGGGTTTACTGCTTGATTTCGAATGTCATATGCCCCATGTCTAATTCCCCTAAGTCATCGAATCAAACTTTCGAATTACCAAATGCCATAGCATCGATGTACCACAATTTCAAATAGTGTCCGAATAGAAACGAAATCACAATGTGTCGCCATAAAACTTAAGTATTCAAACAAAACGTATTTCCCGATCTATGGAAACCCCTATTTAATTATTAACGGTGACCAGAAAATGATTCCATTAAATTGGTTAGACTCGATTGTCTGTGGAAAGATTTCAAAGATATCCGCGTTGCATACGCAGTAGTTAGGTTCAAAATAACAATGCATAGATTTTATTATTTTGATCAGATGTTACGATTTGAAATCGTAAAGTAAATTTTGTTATTTACCTACCCACCAATATAATTTACAATCGTTTTAGAATATCTAGTTTGATGTTTCTTTAACGGCACAGTTTTTTTGTTATTAGACACAACTTAGTCATGGCCCTTGGCTCTTTGATTAGAATAACACGAATTTCTTCACCTTCGTAATACTAAATGTCCTTTATTATTAAAATCTGGTATGGTTATTTACTCAATACTTAGGCAGAATTTATTTTCCGCTTCATGGATATATTTAAGCAGTCGTATGATGTTAACACAACAAATAGGTACAGTGAAACTTGGTTAAGTGGGACCTGGATAAGTGAGAAACCCCCATAACTGGAACTCATGCTGAGGTCCCAACACTTTGGCACTGAATTACCCCTGTTAGTGGGACGAAGCAAACCTCTATATCTGGGATTCGTTCTTTCGATTTATCATCATAGTAACCTCTATAACAGAGACAACGAGTGAATTTTATATGCATAAACCTCTGTAACTGAGATAACATCGTTTTGTTTGTTTACTTACTTATTCTTATTCTACCCGCAAATGCCGCACTTATCTACGTAACTAATTTTGAGGCTCAATGACCTCCAGTTTTGGTTTTGCTTTTCATACGGATGTTTATTTGAAAAATGTCAAAACGAAAGCCGTTTATCAGTACGTGAAAATCTGAAGCTAATATCCGTTTATGAAAGTGGGAAGACACGCGATGAAGTTTTTGTCGAATTTAATGTGCCAAAATCTACTCTTTGTAGAATAATTCAGAATGAACATAAAATTCAACCACAATGTTCTAATAATCGCACCTCTATAACTGAAATAACCTGTATTCTGACCTCTATTAATGGAACCCTCTGTAAATGAGACAGATATATTATTTATACCTGGATATCTGAGACACTGGGTAAGTGGAATATCTCTATAAGTGAAACAACATTGCAGGTCCCTTGATGTCTCACTTAACCAGGTTTCACTGTATTTACTATGTAATTTTTTCACTTAGGACCTACTTAAATGTCTTATTTTCATAACGGAATGTGGGCGCCTAACGATAACAAATAACCGTGTATCATGTCATGCATTATCTACTTACACCAATCCTTCTTCTTTTTATTTACACCAATGTTTTTCTTACTTTATCCTCGTCGCCATTTATAGTGACCGGTTCTATTGGGCAATTCACAGGCTCGTTCACGCACAAAATGACCACACTTCAACACGTCTACTCTGCGCACAAGATTGTGTATGTCTGTGTGGGGGAAAATGGGGATGGCATAGTGAACGTGCGAGTGAGACAGATACACTACACCATCTTTCAAGCATCGTCTTAAGTCTTTGAAGACACCTCCAAGCTTCAGCGATGCGTCATATCTTCCAGACAATTTGACGTAAGCGCCAAATATCACAAAGTATCATTATGATAATGTAGAGCCTGCGTCATAGACGAGCTAGATACTATTTTTGGATGTAAGAGAATTTTTCGTCTTCATTTTCTACTTTAGGGGTACATTAGGGATGCTACAAAATAAACTTCACCTATATTTTAAGGGCATAAATGTAGAATTAACCCGACAATATGAAATAATTCACTGAGAGTAGTTTAATTGAATTAAGAGCGAATAAAATAATGCTTGAGTTTTAGAAGAAAGTAGAAGGGTGGCAGAACTTTATACATATTTCCTAAGGCCTAAGGAAAAACAAGGCGTGCTGTGATGTGACAGAAAGGTTTAGAAATACCGTCAAATTACCAAGTTTGCCAGTATTCAATCTACCAACGGATCACTTTCAACAAATTCACAAAACGCTAATCCTATACAAACGTAACATTTAATCGTAACTTACCCAAAGTAATCAAAACTCGTTACTTTACTAATCCAATTTTAATTTACTTAAAGCTACATTGCGTCTTTTTCCAACTGGGGAGTTTGAAAAGGACAGATTTCAATTACAATATATGGCCGGCTTATGTGGAGAACGTGATGGTTAATTTTGAAGGACCAACAAGGTTGTAAAGTCTTGTTTAGTATACGTCCTGAAACTATAGTGCAGCTATCTGACAAAATCATATTTTGAGTTTCAGGCGAAAAACAAAATACGTCAAATAATAAATATCGATGCTGTTTATCCTACTTTCTACTAATCCTTCTTCTATGATAAACGTGGAAGTTTGTGAAGATGGATGTTTGCTACTCTTTCACGCAAAAGTACTGCATGGATTTTAATTAAACTAAACAAAAAATAGCTCATACATCAGATTATCAGATCGGACGCCTCGCGGTTTCACCCGCGTAGTGCCCGTTCCCGTGGGAATACAGTGATAAAAAGTATCCTATGTCACCCGGGGATAGTGTAACTTCCAAACGGTGAAAGAATTTTTGAAATCGGTCTAGTAGTTTTTAAGTTTATTTGTTACATGCAAAAATACAATTATTTCCTCTTTATAATATTAAGTATAGATATAGATTGGGAGAAGTACTAACACCACGTGGGAGGAGCCGCAGATTGCGGCTAGTCCTACTCTATAATCCTACTAATATTAAAAAGGAGAAAATTGTGTGTGTGTATGTTTGTTATTCTTTCACGCACAAGCTACTGAACGGATCTAGATGAAATTTGGCTCAGAGATAGATTATAGTCTGTAATAGCACATAGGTTTTTTATCCCGGTATAATGTTCCCTTTGGGATAATAAAACACTTTCCATGTGGGCGAAGTCGCTGGCAAAAGCTAGTGAATTATAAATCATATGTGGTGTCAAGAAAAAACCTATTCGCGCGCTTTCGAATTTAGTTTAAATTGGCCCATTGTTACTTTAAATCAATGACTTATCAAAAATAAGTTTGTAAATATAGCAATTTGGGGCGTTTGCATTTTATCCAGAATCTATTGATATAAGAAAAATACTGCTAGATAGATCGATACAGATTTTTTTGGTTATTACGAAGGCATAATAAGGCATATTAATAGTGAACAAAAACATTCAACTCAAGAACCAGCATGCAGAACTACACTCCCAGCATATGGATATACTGGACCAGCATCACCATCTCCGTCAACTGGTGTCAGATTATCAGCAGTGTCATGACACTCATGACCAGGCACTGAAGCGTATATCTGTTCTAGAAGCAGAATTGTGCAAGGCTCATAACACCATTACCTACATCGACTCGCTGAAAGTCAGCGAAGAGGTTTCTAACACCAGTAACCTGTACAATGAACTGATGGATGCATCCAAACTGGAGTGTGAGCCGCCCACCATTACCATAGACCTTACAGGGGATGATACCATTGCTAAATGTCCAATTCTAAGTAGTCATAATAAAATTAAGAAATATATTAAAATCAATAAAACTATTAAGAAATATAAGAAACTTATAAAAACTCAAAGTGTTTGCAAATATAATGTTAACCTTAGGAAAGATTTAAGAAACTTAAAAAACCAATTAAATATTAGTAATAGTAAATTAGAAACTAGTACACAAATGCATTATGTTGAAATTCAGGACCTTGAAAGGGAATTATTGAGTAGGGAAAATACACTTACGGAAATATTTTGTAAATATGAATGTAGTCAACAGATGTTGAGTGAACGCATGCAGGAGGCCGAGGAGTTGGTGGACCTGGTGAAGTATAATACAGAGAGGTGCGAATCATTGACTAACAACCTCACCTGTAGTTGTGCTGCCGCTCTGCCACCTCTGATGTTACAACATGTTGCTACTACAACTTTACCCATTGATCATACTGCAACAACTTTGAACCCCACCAAAAGTAATGTCTTAGTATTTTCTGATAGATTAGGAACAGGTTTTGGATCTTTGTTAAATAACCGTTCTAAACATCATAAACTGCAATTTAATGAGCTTATTCATAAAATTCAACAGACACAATTGAATGAGCAAACTACTGTAGTACTTCTTATTGGAAATAGCCTTAGTATAACAAAAAGGGAAATAGTTAATGGTATTGACACCCTACTTAAGTTAAGATTAGGCAAATTAATATTATGTACATTGCCCTATTCTAGCAAGTTACTTGTTCATGAAAATGAATACATTTCTAGTTTGAATAACTTGATGCATATTTTATCTTGTCGTCATAGTGACCGTTTATTGTTTTTTGACACCAACAATTTTGTTAGTGATTTTGTTTTGATTGGGAACCATATGTTTCTTCCCAAAAATAGTCGACATTTATTAGCTACATTGTTAGCTTTTAATATACACGCAGTTATTGATGATTTAACTGAGACTAGGTTTTATGATTTAACAGTATTATCCAGTTTTTCTGATAGTACTACTGATTCTTTAAACGAGAGCCGACAAAAGAGAAGACGAATAGTAATATTTTACTATATCATCAAAATATAAATCGCTTCTCCGGCAAAATTTTAGACGTGGAATTGTTAGTAGATAAATACCACATGGATATCTTATGTTTTTGTGAAACTTGGTTAAAACCAGATAAGATGTTGTTTAATGTAAATAATTTCTCAGTTGCCAGCGCGTACAACAGATCCACAGTGGGTGGTGGTACCCTGATACTTTGTAATAGTCATTTAAAATATAAGGAAAGGAAGGATATCACTGCTTACTCTGTTGATCGCTTGTGTGAGGTAGCATGTGCAGAGGTCGAGGGGCATACTGTCTTGTGCGTTTACAGACCACCAGCATCAAACTTGTCATTGTTTTTGATTACAATGGAAGAATTATTAAGTAAACTTTTCAGAGATAATAAATTAGTTTTTGTTTGTGGCGACTTAAATATAGATCTGTTAGTCAACTCGCCTGAAAAATGTAAGCTCATTTCATTATTTAAATCGTTTAACCTAAAATATTTATTTAATGAACCAACAAGAATAACAGCAACCTCAGCTTCTTGCATAGATAATGTATTCACTAATTGTAAAGTAAAAGATTCGTTTTTAATTAGTGGCGTTAGGTCAGACCATACTGGTCAACTAGTACGAGTATCTTTTGAGTCAAATAAAAAAATTAACCTAGCTAAATCAATTCGATTAAGACCACTTACTAAAAATAAATTAATCTCTTTTAATAATAATGATTTTAGCAACCTTTGTAACGCCAGTTTTGATTCAAACGACCCCAATATAAATTACGGCACGTTGTTTTCCACAGTTTGCCAAGAATTCAATAAAACGTGTCCTGTAAAAACAGTTAAAGTCAACAATTCCAAATCGAAATTTAGTGAATGGGCCACTGTGGGCATAAGAAAAAGCCAAGATATCTTATATAATTTATATTACGAAAAATCTTTGACTTCCGATCAAGTTTTTCACACTTATGTTAGAAACTATTCCAAAATATTCAAAAGAGTCTGCGCTCAAGCAAAATTTCTAATAATAATTAACAAAATTGGTGCTTCTAATAATAAAATAAAAACTGTGTGGCAATTAATTAATAGAGAAACTGGAAAGATACAACAACGCGATCAGAATGAGTTGTCTTTGAAAATAACTAATCAAACCATTTCTGATAGGCAAGAAGTCGCTGAGACATTAGAAAATTTCTTTACCAACATTCCGTTAGAGGTTACGAAGTCTCTTCCTTCCTCATCTAAATTAGCTGAAGCTCTTCTTAAAGAAAACTTTACTAAAGACATAACAACCTTTAAATTTAAACCAATATGTATTGATACAATTAAAAACGCTTTCAAAAGTCTCAATATAAAAAATACTGAAGACTTGTGGGGGATATCCGTTAGGGTTCTCGGAGATATCATTGACTCAATTGCTCCTGTCCTAACAGGCATATTCAATCAATATTTGGACAGGGGAAACTTTCCTGACTTAATGAAACACAGTAAGGTGGTACCAATTTTCAAATCAGGCTGTAAGTGTGATCCTTCTAATTATAGACCTATATCCGTGCTTTCAGCATTGACTAAAATCTATGAAAAAATCATGCTGGAACAGATGTTGTCTCACTTCAATTCAAATGGGATCCTGCTTAGTCAACAGTTTGGTTTCACGAAAGGTAGGTCGACAACGGACGCGGGAGTAAAACTCATCAGCCATATCTTGGAGGCTTGGGAGAGGTCCCAGGATGCCATTGGCATTTTCTGTGATCTCTCAAAAGCTTTCGACTGCGTCGACCACAACACACTGATCTGTAAATTACACCACTACAGAATTCGTGGAAAATCTGCTGATCTCGTGCTTTCCTATTTATCAAACAGACAGAAAAAAGTAAATTTTAATGGAGCGACGTCCTCCGGGTCAAGTCCTCTAGTCAAGATGGGCGTGCCCCAAGGTTCAATTCTCGGCCCTTTCCTTTTTTTTGTTTACATTAATGATCTCCCTTTTATGATGGCCAAATTATCGGATATAATTCTATTTGCTGATGATACTTCGCTAATTTTTAAAATAGATAGACAAGATACGGATGTCTTAAATGTCAACGAAAGTCTAATTGTTCTCTCAAAATGGTTCGCAGCTAACAATCTTTTACAGAATGCGAACAAAAACAAAATGTCGAAAGTTCTCTTTACCAAATGTACAACAACATAACCTAAACTTAAATCTTGACGGCAAAAATCTTGAAGTTATAACGGAAACTGTATTCTTAGTGATTACTATCGATTCAAAATTGCAGTGGGGCGCGCACATTAGAACTCTTTCGGGTAGGTTAAGTTCGGCTGCATATGCAGTAAGGAAAATAAGGCAGCTAACCGATGTAGCTACAGCTAGGTTAGTATACTATGCTTATTTCCACAGTATTATGTCTTATGGCATTCTGCTGTGGGGATCAGCAGCAGACGTTGACTCAATTTTCATCCTACAAAAGAGGGCAATCCGCGCAATTTATAAAATGGGTCCTCGCGAGTCCCTCAGAGAAAAATTTAAAGAGATCAATATACTGACTCTACCTTTCCCTTTATATTTTGGAATGTATTTAGTATGTCCGTAAAAATCGAGGGCTTTTCAAAACTAGAAGTGACTGCCATAATTTAAATACACACAGTAAGCACGAAATTGTAATACCCAAATTCAAATTAACGAAAACTAGCAAGTCTTTTCTTATAAACAGTATACGCTTTTATAACAAGTTGCCAAAGTCAGTTATAGAACTGACCGATGGAAAGTTCAAAAACTACATCAAACGTGTCCTTGTTAAAAAAGCATATTATAAAATCAAGGACTATGTTGAAGATAAAAACATTTGGCCTTAGCTCCTTCTGCGCATGCAGCTTCCCTGGTAACTTGTAAACGGCACAAATATGTGGATGTCTCTAACTATTCTCAATCTCATTTTTCTTTCCTTCTTTTAATTAGACTTTTTACAATGGTTTTCAATCATCTTTATAGCCCTTTGCTAAGAATAGTTAAAGCACTGAAAACAACATTTGTGCCACATGTTAAATTTAGTCTTGTTATACTTATTTTTAGGGTTCCGTACCCAAAGGGTAAAAACGGGACCCTATTACTAAGACTCCGCGGTCCGTCTGTCTGTCTGTCTGTCTGTCTGTCACCAGGCTGTATCTCAAGAACCGTGATAGCTAGAGAGTTGAAATTTTCACAGATGATGTATTTCTGTTGCCGCTATAACAACAAATATAGAAAACAGAATAAAATAAATATTTAAGGTGGGTTCCCATACAAAAATACGTGATTTTTATGCCGTTTTTTGCTATAATGGTACGGAACCCTTCGTGCGCGAGTCCGACTCGCACTTGGCCAGTTTTTTTTTTACCTTTGTATAGATTCTTTTACCGATCGTTTTGTGAATGTGTGAACATTGTAGGCCTTCTAGATGCTAGTGAACATTTGTTAACTTTTTTATTTAATATATAATCTTTTTATTTTATTTTTTTAGTTTCCTACGACTTATTCGATCATCGTCATCTGCCTGCCCTTATCCCATATTACTTGGGGTCGGAGCAACACGTTTTCTTCTTCCATACCGTCTTGTCCTCCGTCGGATACGGAACCCTAAAAAGTAAAAAATATAATGGTTGAGTTTTTTGAGTGGGCGTGGATGGCTGAATCCGAAACGATGAGGAATAGCGGAAAACTCTCAAAGAAGTCACGAGGCCGTTTATAATGAAAACTAAAACAGCATCATTGGATTTTAATTAATATTCCTAGACAGTAATCGAAACCGTTGATTTAAAAAAAAAAACATCCTGTATTATGACACCATCCGATATTGTCAATTATAAGCATCAAATTCTGGGCAATAATGACATACGACAAACTTAAGAAAAAGGCTCATTCCTAAGATAGAAGAAAAGAAGAAAATATTACTCTACAGCTTTTCTTATACATACTCGAAAGCCAAAAAATATAGTAACACTATAGCCTAGCATTAAATATATTGAAATGTTTTACATGTCAAATGTTTGACTTTGTATTAGGAAACTATTTATAACTTACTTAAACACCTACACTGTACCAATACTTACAGCAAATAAATGATTGATTGATTGATTGAACACACTCGTGACGAAAGCTGAAAGCATTTCCTCCGTCTTTTGTTTCTCATGTATCATTTGTCAACGACGGGAGCCTTGAACGAACCACAAAGGCGATGGTTCAAGGTTGATGACATATTAGACATTCATCATGGAGATACGAAAATAGACATAGCCGACGGAGAGACGAAAATGGAAACGGCATTTTAGAATAGTAGTCTACAAGTTGTGTGTTGGCGTTAGTTGTGTTTAAGGTGAATGAAACGTGGCGTTGGTGAATTCGTAAGTGTTTGCGAAGTACCGCGCCTGTTTCTAAGTAACAGAAACGCAGCAAACTTTGTTTCAAATTATTTCTCAGATAGGGTAAAACCAGGGTAGTTGCCCCAGGGGTATAGTTACCCCGATTGTAATCACTCTAGTTTCACGGCAACTTCCACTAAGTTGACCGTATTTCATGTCTCAGTGCGATTGCATGGGAAGGCAAAATGTGATCAAAGTTTTTGTGGGATAGTTGTCCATTTCTCGGCGGGGCATCTATCCTAAACGTAATTTACATTGATTAGGCAATTATCCTCTATGTGGGATAGATGTCCCAAAATATAGAGGTCCGCAAGAATCGCTAATACTCTGAAAATATTAAAGATAATGTTTTTTACTTAAGATAAATAAAAATCAAAGTACCGGCCAGTTTTACAAATAAAGGTTTTGGTTTTTACGCGACTACGGCGAAGCCAAAAGGAAGGGTTATGATTTTGGCACTCTATGTATGTATGTTTGTATTTACGTATGTTCCGCCGTAGTTCCTAAACTATTCTTCCAATTTTTATGAATAAGGTATCAATTGATTCGTTATTATGGCCCGGGTACATAGGCTAAGATAAAATCCGTAGTCGGGTTACAGTTTTAAAACTTTTTGTGATATGGCAACTATCCAGCTTTTATGTATTATAGATTAAGCATTGATTGTAATGTTAATTTTAAGGCAACCATTGATTGATTAATTTTATCCTAGAATAACATGAATTTAGTTTGAGGTGGTAAAAAAGGCGGGTAATATTGTGTCTGAAGTAAATAAATAATTATACCAACCTGTTACTGTCCCATTGCAGGACAAATTTCTCTGAAGTAACTCAGTAAATATTGCCGGCAGCTTGAATACAGCCTACTTTATTTAAAAAAAAACCCTTTCTGTATAGTGTTTACTATAAAATACCAATTTTCAAAACTCCCTGAAATCACTTCAGGTATAATTTGACTGTACTAATAAAAAAGTTTATATAGTATGTAAGTCTACTATTGATCACAAATAGGTTGTTAGGTAAAGTACCTAACTTTCATCCCCCCCGGTGGGTTCCCGCATTGTCGAGGTGGGGGGGCTTAGTAACCGTGGCTTGGTCACCCACGGTGAAGCGAAGAAAAACCCGAAGAGGGGCCGCTCGTCAGGGCTTTTGGCGATAAGCCGACGTCGTAGCGGCCAACATGTAGGTTGTGTTGCTGCCTGGGCGACATCGCAACTGAGGTGGGCCGCGATGTCGTATGGGGCCTCCCAAACCCATACGAAGTCGCGGCTGAAGGTTGAAGGCCGCGGCGGGAGAGGAGTGCCGGTATTGCGGTGCGCCGCTCTCCCTACCTTCCGCGGCCTGGACGGGGTCGCCACCGTCTGATGGCGGACGCGGTGGAGCCGCAGAGGAAGAGGAGTGTCGGTATTACGATGGCCGCTCTTCCTATCCACTGCGGCCGAAAAATGGTAGGTGGTGGGGCCATTGACCTCGACCCGTCACAAGAGGACCAAGGGTGCCATACACGGGGTCGTCTGGCACCCATGTGCTGGTTTGGTCCCTGGGGTGGTCACAGCGCACAGCGTGTTCTGGTGTGCCGGGTGATGGGGTACTTTCATAAGCTGATCACTTAGCAGCGAAAACTAAATTGAAACTACACTTAATTAATTTTAGTAATAATGGCAGAATTTGATTGTCCTTTGATGACGAGTTTATTAATCCGAAATCCAGCGTTTAATATCTATTGTTCGGGGAGAAGCTATTCATTTTATGGACCCAATTAAGGTGCCTCCCTGCCACCCTAATAGATCAAAAATGTCTAGGGAATATGGTTGTGACATCAGAAGATGGCTGTCTTTTTGAGACATGGAGTAAGGGAATATGGAGGTCTAATATACGAAACAATCAAGCAGCTTCCCACAGATCAGAGATCTTCGATATTATATCAGCAACAACTAATTATCGAAAGTCCAAAAATGTATGAAATCAATATGCGTTATCTGTAAATGTGTCGTGTCTCAAGACGAAAATCTATGTCCAGAGTGTGTTGCCAGCGATTACAAACGGGACCAAAACGTGGTCGCATTGAGGACGCTCACAATGGACCTCATCAGAAGGCTTAAATTAAAGTACCCAAAGGGCAATGGAGAGGGTAATGCTTGGCGTTTTCTCGCGTGATCGAATCAGAAATGAAGACATCCGCAAGATAACCAAGTTTACCGACATAGCCCGAAGAATTACCAAACTAAACTTACAGTGGGCAGGGCACATTGCTCGCAGAATGGTTTGGCCGATGGGCCCGAAAAGTTCTGGAGTGGCGACCGCAAATCGGCAGAAGTTGCGGTTGGAATTCCTCCCACTAGGTGAACCGATGACCTGGTGAAGGTGGCGGGAATTCGCTGGATGCGAGACGAACAGGACTGGTCAATGTGGCAGTGCTTGGTGGAGGCGTATGTTCAGCAGAGAATCTCTTTCGGCTGAAATGATGATGATGATGACCTGTAAGTATCACTTTAAATAAACACCATTAGTTGATAGTCGTTACCGCTGAAAGAATCATTCTTAATTCTTTATTGTACATCAAAAACAACATTACATACAATGTGATAATAAGGTACATGTTGTTGTATTTCTGCTGTAGAGATCACATCTTTTAGTATATTTACGTTTTATAATACTATACAAACCACATGATTTTGTCTTTTGAAGTTGTATCAACTCATGTGACTCTCACTTTTCTGTATTCTTTGATACTGTTGGCACCAGAAAAACATACTTTTGGTTATCTCTGATAGTTTTTAACATCCACAACTTATTTTTACTGCTAATTTGTAAAATCTTAGTATATTTTATACTCTGACATTTTAATCTGATTTGACATCTGTATGTCCAATTTTATTTTCTTAAGCCACAGACATAACATATGATGGACTAGACCTTTTATAAGCTGGCTGTACATTATAATTTTCATAATAAGGGCAGCGGCAGACTGCCCCCTAAAAACCGTTAAACCGCCTGTAAACAGTTTTTAATTCGTTCTGGTTTGATTTCTTAATTGAGATTTAAATTTGAAATTCAGAAGATATGACATAACATTAAAAATTTTCAAGATTTACAAGTCTCTGAGGTATACTGCAATCTCGGTCCGATTGCAGGTAAAAGCTCAAACTCGGCGATTATCACATTTTATTATCATTTTGGGCTTTTACGGTAACATAAACATTGATATATTATGAACATCTACTGGAGTGTGCTTGGATTTAAACAGTGACGCAGCTGAAAAACAATTTGCCATTATCTACTACTTAATTAATTCGACACAATTGCAGTTAAGACTGTGTGTGCCGTGAGGGTTTGAGCTACTTAAATTGATCAAACCCACCATGGTAGTTTCTTCACGGTCACTTCACATATTGCCACCCAACGTGGCAATGCTGTGGACGAATGTTTTGATGCACAATGAGCTCTTTTCCCTCTCTCTTTTGTATTTGTATTGAGGTTTGTTTTTTTTTTTGAATTTTCGATTGTATATATGGTAATATATTTGTTACTTTAATAAAGGAATAAATTCACATAAATGCTTATTCATTATAAATTCGAAATAAAATTTACGTGAAAATCAAGATTCTCCATTTATCCTAATCATTATTCCATGTTTCTAGGTCACTCGGATCTATAAACCTGAATTTCATTTGTCTTTATAAACGGCAAACAGCCCCGTTTATTTGACACAACAATGTTTATTTCTTTTGGTACTTTGAAGTCTGTGACTGCGGTGCTAAATTGGTAATATTAAGTTAGGCCGACTTAAAGCGACAGGCACTTGACATGCTGAAAGCGTTTCGAATAATTGGCAACGGTTTCGTGGAAATATTTCATAACGTTGTAGATTTTTGTACGATTTTCATATTTTGTTGTGAGATGAAAACTGTTGAAATCACTTTGAAAAATATAACTCGAATCGTCAAAAGAATTCACAAATAGAGGCAAATTAAATCAAAATAATATGTAAGTATCTACTTCCATAGATGGTGTTATGTAATTATTATTTATTAAGTGATGGGTTTTTCTAGATTTCACAACATTAAATTAACAATTTGGCCGAGAGCTATGTCAATTTTTAGGGTTCCATACCCAAAGGGTAAAAACGGGACCCTATTACTGAGACTCCGCGGTCCGTCTGTCTGTCTGTCACCAGGCTTTATCTCGTGAACCGTGATAGCTAGAAAGTTGAAATTTTCACAGATGGTGTATTTCTGTTGCCGCTATAACAACAAATACTAAAAGCAGAATAAAATAAATATTTGAGTGGGGCTCCCATACAACAAACGTGATTTTTTTGCCGTTTTTTGTGATAATGGTACAGAACCCTTTGTGCGCGAGTCCGACTCGCACTTGGCCGGTTTTTGAGTACTGTATCGCCAACTCCTACCCTATAACCAATATTCCAAATTAGTATCTACTCTTGTCCATTCTAGTTCGCACACAATTAAGACGCTTTGTGATCGTCATCACAGATAAAGGAAAAAAAAGTTCCTAAATTTTATCACAGATAGCGCTCTTGTAAAAATATTTTAATCCTAATTAAGCAATACACATAATTATGAAGAAATATCTAGTTCAACTTCTACAATAATACTTAAGTAATGGTTCTTCGGGAAACTAGTTTAGTTCTGTTATTTATTAGGTTACTGTTTTTGTACAAAAACTGTGATATGGCTACTATTTAGGTTAGTAGTTAATGAATATTTATGAGGCAACTTATACGTTTTTATGTTAGGTTTTGGCTGGCACGCAAGCAGAGGCTTGCCTACCTCCAACCCTCACTGGGCCCGCGTGGTGGATTAAGGCTCATCCCCTCTCACATAGAGGTGGCCTGTGTCCCAGCAGTGTGATTTTTGTCGATTTGGTGAATAATCAAAAACAAAACAACTGAATGCGCCTTACATCGTTTTTAAAACAAAAGGTAATCAAAAACAAAAATGTTACAAAATTGTATTTTCTGTGGCACAATCGCTTTGATGACGGAGACAAATAGAGCACGCTCATAGATAAACAAACACTGCATAGTTTTGTGTTGAATAATAGTGTCGTAAGTCTAATTGTTGCTACTAGTTTCATTTTCAGGTTAAACGTTTAAAACATTTAAGTTTATGAGCCCAGCTTTTATTCGTCAAACAACTTTTATCTGAAAAATAAATAAGTCGGTTTCACATTATTTTCTACACAAGTTGACAATACGCCATTTTGAGTAAAACTTGTATGTTCATTGATTAGTATAAAATAAAAATGACTATCAGCTCTAATTATTCATTTTATATTGAAACTTTCCAAATTCGTACTTTTTTTTAAATAATCCATTAGCTTGCGCTTGACCACTTTCTCACCTGATGGTAAGCGATGATGTGGTCGACGATGAAGCACGCTTGTCTAGGAAAAAGATAGATTAGAAAAATATTGTATTATAAACACAGACTCGGGCAGGGAATTCAACTCCTTAGTTGTACGCATAATAAAAGTGTTCCCAAAAAGTTTTGTGCGTATAAGTGGGATGTCCACCATGTACCGATGGCGCATCGCCGTACGTCTGGTGGTCCGAGTCCGTTTTCGCAACTAAATACCTTCGTATCACGTGATCATAAAAATTTCGAATTTAATTTAATTCACATCGCATGTTTTTTCCTTGACGATCTACAGCTACCCATGGATAAGCTATGTATGAACCCCACCAGGGTTGTTGCGAACATCAGGCTCCGCATTGATATATGCTGATTATTAAAGCTGAAGTTCGAGTTGTGACATTACTGCAGAGGAAGCTGGCATGTGGCACGTGTTCTTTTCGGTTGCGAGTTTTGACCAATAGTAGGGTCGACCGCACCGATTGCGATTGTAAACAAACACAAACTTGTCTCATCAATTATTAATTGATCATCACTATTCTTACTTTATAATACGTCATTGCGGATGAAAGTGCACTTATTGTTTTTTTCTTTCGTAAACTGTTGTGAAATTTGATAAATAATAGCGCCCCTGTTGAAAAGTGAAATACGTACATATTTTAAATTAGTGAATCAAGAAACCACAAACTATAATATTAGTATAAAGGATGATTCACGCAAAGCTCGTATCTATCAATGCTTCACATAAAAATCACATGAACAGCAAACATCCTGAAGAGTTTCAAATGTTTTAACCTATCAAAACGAATAACAACAAACTTTTACCCTATTTTGTAAAGATAATTATTAAAACAAAGAAATTTACACTCTTTCAAAAAATCAGCATCACTGGAAGTGAAAGAAATATATATCAGCATCAAGCCTGGTGGTACCTAGCTTCACGTTTGATGTGAATGTAGGTGGGCTTGTCCACCGCAAGCCACACGCGGAAACAAATAAAACGAGTAGCTACCGTAGCAAACCTTTTCGTCTCAACTTCACCATGATCATAATTTCAGCAAAAAGCACGGTTGGCGCGGTGGTTGAGCGATTGACTGCTGCGCTACGTGTCGCGGGTTCGATTCTCGCACGGAACAAATATTTGTATTACCTACAGATAGTTGTTCCGGCTCTGGGTGTTGTGTATGTGAATTTATATGTTTGTAAACGCACCCATGATACAGGAAGAAATTCCTAGTGTGGGACAACGTTTTTAAAAAAAAAAAAAAAAAAAAAGACGTCCACTGCTGAACATAGGCCTTTCCAAGTGTTGCCACATCGACCCGTCCCGTGTGTCTCGCATCTTCTAGTTTCCCGCAACCAGTACGCGGTCGACTCTAGATATCTTTTCGGCCCCTTCGATCATCCGTTCTTCGAGCAATGTGCTCTCTGCCACTTAAGTTTGTCAATTCTTCGGGCTATGTTGGTAAACTTGATCATCCCGTGGATATCCTCATTTCTGACGCGATCACGCAAGGAAACTCTCCAATGCCCTTTGGATGACTTTAAGCTTCTTGATGAGGTCCATTATGAGCGATCATGTCTCAGTTCCGTCTCAGCTAATCCAACAATAAACGGTCAGCTTTATGTGCTATCCGATTTTCTTTTTATGATTACTTATTTGTATGTAAAATGGACGCATTTTAAGCGTAAGTGACTAAAAAAGCTACGGAAAATACAGTTGGTAGCGTGTTTCCTATTAAGATGTTATCACAAAGGTCCATACAAATGTTAATTAAATAGTACTAATATTAGTTTCTGCCCAGTTTTGGGTCAAATGCTTGACTGATTAGCCAGAGATATGTATCAATCTAACGCTAATGAAAATCAAAGTTCTAATGTTATGAAAATACATATTGATAAAACGGCTTTACAAAGAAAATAGGTCTTATTGCTCATTTCGGTATCAAATATATTTACTTTTTAATTTTGTAAGCCCGCGACGACGGATAATTGGTGTAGAAATGCCTTGTTTTCTGGAAAACAATTGGTTTTTTGTTTGTTAGTTGGACGGTGTATTTGTGATTGAAAATGACGTGCCTGTTACAATTTTGTTTTGGTTTAGAAGTGACACTTTTGACAATGGTTGTCATTGTTTTAGCAAAGTTGCTGAAATGATGTTTTGTGTGGAATTGTTACAGATTTAGAAAAATTATTATTGTGGTAAGGCTGTCAGTTTAGACGAGAACTTTTGATTACAAAGACGGAAAACTGAAACTGACAAAGAATAGAAAAGTTTTACATTATTTAAAGGAGAGGTTCCTTTGAATAATGTAAAACTTTTCTATTAAACCGTGATTTTTTTCAATTACACCATAAGGCCCAATTTTTATCTATAATTAACTCTGGTTGAGTTAATTATAGATATAGATGGTTAAATATGCTACCCAATGGTTTCAAAATTTGGTGAAATCTCCTTTTTATCAATTGTTAGTCTCACAAATTGTCAAATAAGTTGGCGAGTTAATTATTTGACCATTAGTTAGATTTACAATTGATGAATAAACGCGTTTTACTAAAAATTTAAACCATTGGTTAGCATATTTAACCATTGGCTATGTGATGTTATAGAGCAGAAAACATTGCCACAAAATAAAACATAACCAACAGTCTGACTTGAGATAACTACAGCTATAATATATATCAAGAATACTTTTTGAATGATATGAAATAACAGGAAGTCAATGATAGCGTAACGATTAACAGGAAGGCGTGGAAAAGAAAAACGTGTTGCGCAAACTCCAAGCCCTCTTGTTTTTGTACTCTCCATATTACATATGCGCAATTTCAATTTGCTGCCCTTACTAGCGAGGTACATCTGAGTTAATGATAAACGAAAAATATGAAGTAGCATAGGACAAGGGCAGGAAGACGATGATGAAATCAATATGTGCTTGCATCTAATCAATTTGCTTAACCTTGTCCTAACTGGTTTTTTGAGATTCGTTGTCAAAAAGAGATAAATATACTGTTTAAACGTAAGTTCGTGTCGCAGTCAGACGCAGGACGGATTGAGGTCACTCAAGCTGATCAGCTTGTGTTTGAATTGCCGCGTAGACCTCGGTAAAACGTCTCTACCACAGTATATATATAACATAATTGAGTATTTTACATGGACCGATTGCTCTAATATATATAATCCAGTAACTGCGTGAAATGATATCCCTTGGCAAGGCTGGTGACTGATTATCTACAAATAACAGCGAGTCATTATAACCGTGCGGGTGTTACTATTTAGCCAGAAGCTCCATACATCCAAAAATATTATTAATCTTTTTCTTTCTGATTCTATCCCACTTTAGGTCCGGTCGAATGTCCAAAAGACCTAGCGCCAATATAGTCTGTTCTGGGTGGTCGGGTCGGACAATTCTTCCTCCAATAGTATTCCCATTGGAGGAAGAACTACCTGAGCCAACCTTCCATAAATTATTATTAATACCTTACGTAATTAAGATATTAATAAAATCCACCCTTCTCGTAAGCCCTATATGTTAAATTAAGTGTACTGTTGACAAAACTGACACAGTTCTTTGACCCTCTTTACCGTACGTCCCTTTGTTAACGTTTTACCGAGCCGACCCCAAGAATTAACCTTTAATTCGTAACTGGCTTAAAATAGAATTGCTTGGATTAGCTTCTGTCGGAATATTTTGAAGGGAATTTGCTAGATTTGCTGTTTTTGTTTACGTAAAATAGTTGTAGATTATATTGAAACAGTTTCGAGATGCATAGTTAATAGTTTGCTCTAATAAACGTTGTAGAAACAACTATAAATCAATTTGAATGTAGGTTTAGTTAGATTAACTAAGTCTGCTTTTAGACACGGATCAGTGCACCTAGTACAGTTGAGTCCTTTATACCTTCGGAAGATTTGAAATTATTTTTCTAATCAAGTCAGAATACTTACATTTTGAAGCTATGGGCACTAACCAGACTACAGCTGCATATTATATTAAAGTATTTATAAGATTTTGTATGCAGTAATCTGATCAGAACTGTAGCTGGAAAAGGTATTATATATTCTGTTTTGGTAAAGTAAAGAATTTTAAAACTGACGAAAGTATACACATCCATAAGGTTCATCTCCCAAATCCATCAGGAATAACAGATGTATGGTTAAGTTTTGTTGTTGAATTCGTGTTTGGAAACCAAAACCTAATATATAATAATAATTTTATCATCATCATCATTTCAACCGAAAGAAGAAAGTCCTCCGCTGTACCTATGTCCAGACCTATGCCTCCCAAAAGTGTCGCCACATCGATCGGCCTTGTACGTATCGCATACAGCGGATCCTTGCAGTCTGTATCAGGTCATTGCTCCACCTAGAGGTGCGAAATACCCTACATTTACGCAAAGTTTAAAAGCAATTTGTCAAAAACCTATTTTATTACAGTCAACGCTTCTGAATTTTGCGTACCTGATTGCCACATGGTTTTGTTCGTGGCTGTACCTGCACAACTACTGTTACTATCGTCCACTAAATCCCCACTGTTACTGTTGTCGGACGTCTACTTAATCCCTCTGCCACTTCCCTCACCCAGTGATTGGTCGAACCTATTGATAGGCAAGTGTTGCTATTCTGGACCAATTAAGTCAGATGCCTGAGAGGTTCCAATTACTGTCCGGCTATAAGGCAACGTGGTACCTGCAGCAGTAAATCTATTACCTGAATGATTTTAATGGCTATGGACTGTACCTACAGACAGTAGATAGTGTTGTTTAGAAGATTGGCATACTAAGTAAATTGGCAGAGTTATAGGAATTTGTTTAGCGTGACAAAAGATGACAGTTGTGATTGTAACGAATGATTTAATATTTTTGATTTCCTTTATCTTTCCTCTCGTGGTGGCCCATTAGCTAAGACCTCTTGCTTGAGATCGTGGGTTAAAACCCAGGCAAATAACAATGTGACTTTTTCAAAAGGAAAACATCGAGAAGAAACCTGGACTCATAATTAATATAGACTGAAATCACCATCCTACCTTGGGGAAGCATGGTGATCAATACTCGTGGCTTCTCCGTATGAGAAAAGATTTTTGCCCAGTAGTGCGGTTTTATTTCAAATGACTTTAAAGGAAGATTAGAACACAAAAACCTGACCATTGTTTCAATCATTTTAAGTATAGTTGCAAAATAAGTATATTTAAAATTTTCAAATATACGTATTCATTCAATTTATTTGTTGAAATATACATATTTTGCAACTATAAACAATAATATAAAATTTATTTCAAATTTTAATAAATTTTATCGTTCTAAAATGCCAGATTTTAGTTTATATTTGTTTGAGTTCTAATAACATTATAGTGTTTCTATTTTCGAGTTGTTAAAATAAACAGAAAAGTAAATTTTGTATCACAGTTTTTTTAGAGCTATATATGAGAATGAACGAAATAGAAGACCACCAGAACTGGAAGGGAGAAGTGCGGTCTCGTGAAGAGTATAGGAATACAAGTTGAGCAGCTGTTCAGGCGTGTTCGGTACCGTCTCACCTCTACGCAGGCCTTTCCCAGCCGTGGGACAGAAGACGCTAACAAAAAAAATTTTTTTTTGAGTTTATACCAAACCAAAATGAGGTGAGACGGTACCGAACACGCCTGAACAGCTGCTCAACTTGTATAAACCGCAAGTTTGGTCATGCATGGAGTCTCGATTACGTCTCCCTCAAGCCTCCTCCATTGCAAGCACTACTGCTTCACAGAAGTAGGTGATGGCTTCCCATGTCCTCTCGCTCCGTACCAGGGTCGGGACCAGGACCGGACGCGGGCCGTCACTACCACCGATCACCTCCGCGAGGACGCGGCGGTGCTCCGTCCAAGCGGGGCAGTACCGTATGCTCCACCGTGTCCTTCGGGCAATCTAAACAATGGTTAAATATTCAACTGGTTTGGTTGATTGGTTAATAACTATTATATAGGTAACTAACTGTGGACTAAATAATCTATAAAGGTTCTTTGGACCTAGTCAGTCATTATCTCGAAAGAAGAAGAACAGACATTATCAACCCAGAATAGAATAATATACATATAAAATAAATTTTCCTAATCTTCTTCTAACAATTTTGAGGTCAACTACCAGTCAAACCGGATTCAGTCGAAATCGGTATTTTGCGACTGTCTATCTGACCTCCACATCCCAGTAACTGGGTAGCATGATATCCCTGTGCAAGAGTGGTGTCTGATTTGTGGCTTTTGACTTCCTGTAACGACGGTCAAAGATATAAAATATGACAGCCGGAATCGCACGAAAAAGTCTCGGCATGGAATGAATGGTCACCCATCCTTGAGGACTCCAGATTCTCCACGCTTTCGGTTCTGGTGGACACATGTCTGGATAATAATAATAATATATCTACGCCTGTGTTTACCGTTCGCACAGCGGAGATCAGGAGACAACCAGGCTCACAGAGTACCTCAGTGAGGCGGCCGATGCGGCAGAGCAGCGATACCCTTCCGCCCAATTAGTGTTACTGGGGGACTTCAATGCCCACCACCAGGAATGGCTCTTCCCATACCAGTGCACTGACCATGCTGGACGAGAGATGCGGCTGGCACAGCTGGTCCATGGGGCAACGAGGGTGCCAGATGTTGATTCGCACACAGCCTATTGCTTGGATCTTCTGCTGACAACAGATCTAGACCGGTACTCTGTGTCGATAACTTCACCGTTAGGTAGTTTCGACCACAGTCTGGTGAAGTCTGTGTCCATCTACTCCCCGCCCGATCCCAGCCGTAAGGACGTCCGTAGGGTGCTGCGCAACCTTGACGTGAACAAGGCTAGTGGCCCTGACGGCATACCAGCTATAGTTCTTAGTACCTGTGCGCCTGAACTGTCTCCGATCTTGACACGCCTATTCCGCCTTTCATATGAGACTGGAAAAGTGCCCAATGCTTGGAAGCAAGCCAACGTACAGCCCGTGCCCAAAAAGAGCAGTCGGGCTGACCCGGCCAACTACAGACCCATCTCTGTAATGTCCATACTCTGTAAGAGTATGCAACGTGTACTTAACACTCCTGGCATACCTTGAAAGTAACGATATCTTTACCTACCTCCAATACGGCTTCCGCCGAAATCGGTCTACTGGGGATCTTCTAGCGTATGCCATTCAAATATAGAGTGATGCCATCAAGAGGCACGGGGAAGCGCTTGCCGTCTCCCTCGACATCTCGAAGGCTTTCGATAGGTTCTGGTACGAAATCCTTGTCGGTAAGCTTCCTTTATTTGGTCTGCCCGGTGGTCTGTGTGATTGGATTGCAGACTTCCTGAGAGATCGTTCCCTTCGAGTGGTTATCGATGGCTGCTCATCGGACCAATTGGATATTAATGCCGGGGTCCCTCAGGGGTCGGTACTCTCAGCAACATTGTTCTTGTTGCACATTAACGATCTGCTAAAACCTATGGGTATGCAAACGACAGCACTGTTGCTGAGAGATACTTGTCCAATGCACGCTGATCCGGTCTCTCCGTGAGATATACATCTATATTGATAAATCCAGGAGGATTCAAATCTAATCTCGAAGCTGGTAACAAAGAAGCACTCATCCTTAATAGGCTCTTGGCATACAATGCGGGACAGACAGATTTGGACCAGGTTTCCGTAGCGTTTGGTAATCCCTTAATTTGCATAGTACTGTACGGTGTTACGGTTTAAAATGATACATTTTGTGAAATGTAGGAGCCAAAAGTTGAATTTCAGCGATTTCTTGAGTGTATGGAAGCTTTTCTTAACACTTTACATTATTAAATAAGCAAATAACATAATTCCGTTTTATCGTTTTGGGAATACTTTTATTAAGCGTACAGTTAAGGATTGGAATTCACTGCCGGAGTCTGTATTTCCTGATAGCTACAACCTGGGAGTCTTTAAGTCAAGAGTGAATAGGTTTCTTCTAGGCAAGCGTGGTGCATCGTCGACCACATCATCGCTCACCTGATGGTAAGCGATGATGTGGTGTGTGAGATAGTGGTCAAGCGCGAGCCTATCAATGATAAAAACAAAATAATAATAATAATTTTAGTTTTTTAATTTATTTTATAAAAATATTCAAAAATGTAGATAATAAGAAAAGAAATGAATAAAGGACATAATAATATTTCTTATTCCGCGGTATGGCCTTGATATATTATCTCCAAAAAACAAAAAAATAAATAAAAAGGAGAAAAGAATGCCTATTTAGCTTAAAAGGTCGAATACCGAAAGACGCAGCGTTGGAAGGTCACCCAGAAGGTGGACCGATGACCGATGATGATAAGATAGCAGGAATCCGGTGGATGCGAGACGCACAGGAACGATCAGTGAGGCGGCGCTTGAGGGAGGTCTATGTCCAGCAGTTGACGTCTTTCGGCTGAAATGATGATTTATTATTATAATTATTCATTAATTATTATTACACCTTTACAGTAGCTTCCAAGGCGATGTTATAACTTGCATATAAAACATTAAAATACAATACATCAATCGTTGCAAGAGATTCCAATACATTATCATTACTTAAATTGTCAGACCTTTTTCAATTATTTTTTGCACAATTTTGACAAATCTCGGCAGGTTTCGGCAAAATATATCTTTCGATAACGTCACAGCATTTATCAAACGTATGACTCAATATGATGATGTATTATCACTCGAGAAGCTTCTAATAATCCCCTTGACATAATCTAATATTAAGTTTCACCCGCGTCAATGAACCCAGTAGTTCAGTCTTCATTCATTATTAGCATAAAAATAACTAAACTTTACTTAATAATAAAAGCTTGAACAAAATAAGAACTAGAAAGTATTTACAGTCACAAAAACAGCTTTAGGTTCTACCAAACGATATAGGATTAACTGTAAAGAAATTGAAAATCAAACTAAATCTTTGTACAAAACAAAAGTAAATAAAACAAGTAATAGGTATTCTTTACCCCAAGCAAAATAAAGAAAAATACCACAATATTATTGTAGAACGAACGAAGTACTCGCTACATTTTATTATTTCATCTTTACGAAGAACCAACTTATACCTAATATTTTTCGAAAACAACCTTTGTAACTACTTGTTTCTAAGATATATTTATCTAGAGGAATAATCGAATTCTTGTATTATTCACAAACACTCTATCACAAAGCCAATATTTTGGTAATCCATCCTCTTTTACTTTACTTCTTGATGTTGCCATGCACAAAAAAACCTAAATATATAAAAAGTTTTATAGCAACCAGACCTTTCCCTTCGCAACCATAAATTTGAAAACGTTAAGAATGGTAGAATCTAGATCAACGGTTTTTATGTCTGGCTTTGACAATAAATTCGTAACAAGGGACTCACCCTCAGTTTCCCACCTTAAAATTATCGGAGAATTAATGTGACAAATTGTCAAACACGCGTTATCTGCTGTGTTTGGTTGAATGAATTTTCAACAGCCAATCACAGAAGATAACGCGTGTTTGACAATTTGTCACATTAATTCGCCGATAATTTTAAGATGGGAAACCGAGGGTCAGTTGTGAGTTCAGTTTACGTTGATAAATTTTTAGCATCTCGAATTTGAGCTGCCTCCGATTTATTATCAATAAGGCCTGGCAATGGCGTATAGGTATAAAAATATTAAGCAAGAACTTTTGCAGTATTTTGTAAGCTTTCTCTCTGAAAGACTCTGGTTTAAATTCTGAGAGGCGAGTTAATCGTGTTAATGTCGTTCTTGTTGTTTCGGCGATAATCTCTACAGGTTTACTCACTGCTGTAAGTGCCTTCAGAATCAGCCTAAAATGTTCCCAGTGCTAAGACATGGTCCTCATCTCTGCGAGAGGAACGAGTCCATAATCTAACATATTGCGGATTGGTGGATGTTACATATCTTTAATTTCAGACAGACCGGTTTCCCTACGCAGTTTTCCTTCACCGTTTAAAACGCCTTAATTGTAACAAAAATCACTGACCTAAACGTCTTTATGCAATCGAACACGCCATACAGTAGTATATATCAGAGGTAGGGACTATAAAAATCATGTTATGCCTCCTCCGGCATAAAACATCGCTATTCATTTTCAGCGGCATTTCATACAATGTATAGGCAGGGGCTGTAAAGTCGGTACACAAATAATAATATATTGGCGTGTAGCAAATAAGGGCGTTTGGTTTTATGATAGCTAGGAAATTACAACAGTCGATCGTGGTGCACGGAAAACGGTAATCAAACCAGCGCTGGTCGGTACTAGACAGCTTGGTATAAGTTAAAAGAGATAGCAGTTTAAAAAAATGATTCTGTAGTAACTGCTGTATTTTATTGAAAGTAGCAACAGTTTTCGTTATTTAAGCCCGACTGTACCCGGCTGATTGTATGTACTCGAGTGAATGGAGAAACTTTTGCGAGTAAGACGTACAAGGAATGCGTACGAGGGAAATGTGCGTTATATCTCAAGTCGTTTATTTTTTTTGTATACAACCAAGTCCTCGCATATCAGAATACGTCACGCATTCACGCACCACTTGTATAGTTTTGGTGGAAAGAGTCATAACATTTTGTTAGCTTGGCAACAACGCCCCTTGCACAAATTCTGCTTCCTTGTGCATCATTGTGGTGAAAAGGCATTGTTATTGTCCTTTTGTGTGTGATCCAACACAAACACCAAAGAAATCCAAACTATTCGAGCAATCAACACCGCCATTGCCTTGTTAAATTGCTTATATTATTTACTATGCAACTGTTTTCATATAGTTCATGCGATACCAGCGAAGACCATAAAATGACAAAGCATAAAGCTTATTACTTAAAAATCATGTTCACTACAAGGTAGTTGCAGTACTGTCTGCATTGCGGCAATTATGGCCCTCGGTTTTAGCCACCCTGACTCATTGGAGGTGATCCCGATGTAATTATTTTATCTAATTGCCGCAGACGTGAAAACCACAGTTGGGTTGTAGACAGTGATGGGAACTTGTCATTACGGAAGTGTTTTGTAGAAGAATGGGAGCTAACCGATCGGAAAATCGGAAATCTGATTTAAAATAAATCTTGTTTTTACCCGACTGCCGAAGGAAGGTTATGTGTTTATCAGTCTTTGTATGTATGTTATTCCTATGTGGCGTTATAGAGAACAACCGCGTTGGGCGATTTTGATGATTCTTACGTCAATCGATTCGTCTTAACCTTGCGAGTGTCACTGGCTACATTAAAATTGGAAAACAGAAAAATGGCGGTTTTTGGTCGCCATAGTGTGGGGGCCCAATTTTTTTTTCTTCAAAACCCATTATGAAGGGAATTGAAATAAAGGGTTTTAAGAGGTGATTTCAAAAATATATATTGTATATATATGTTAAAATGTACTAAATCAGAAATAAATGTTAACTAGAAAGTTAGAAATAAAGTCAGTGCATTATATGTCGTGGTTAGGATAAGAACGTCACTGTTGCGTTTAATGCATTCATTATTCATTTACTCTACGTTAATTTATCCAGCGCTCTGTTACCCCATTTAGCGACATGGACTGCTGCCTCGTCATACATGTACTATGACCTAATCGCACAGAACCACTACTTGGTCACTGCAGGGAACATGTTCCCTAAACTCTAAGAACTGTCTCACACAATCCTAAGTCAGAGCGACTACTACCTAAGTCACTGCGAAATTAATCTGCAATTGAAGAATACCAGTTTAGTTAAAGTAATTGAAACGCATACAAACATGAATAGCACCCTTTACGGCAATCTGCGTCAATGGTAACACAAATAAGTGCAAGCGCGCTGTAGACTCAGTCTGTAGCAGAACTCATTGCGATCAGTATTGCTGTACATCGAAGTGGATTAAGTCGTCACTTTACATCTGCGGGTACGGCAGAGCCCCCAACAAGTCGAGCAAACAATGGCACAGCCGTACCATCCTTTTCTCGAAGCCATTCAGGACATTTTCGAAACCCCGGTGACTTCGTTGTGGATAAAGTTAGAAACCTGAATTTATCCACAACGAAGTATTTTATTGCTTGCCTGAATACCAGCCTGAATTTATAACTATGTATCAGTGACTAAGAGAACATAATATAACTATACGTAGGCATAATCCCGAAGTACATTCAAAACTTGTAGTTTAGGAATGATTGCAAGTCAAAATTCCTTAATTTCGTGACTCACTGACTCACTCACCGATCATCGTGTGTGAGTCAGTGGGTTGGCAACACTGTTAACTGACAGTTCTCTTGTTTACATTCTGCGATACATATTTTGAAGGAGTGCTATAAATCACTAGAAAGGCGATATATTGTTGTTCAATGTGCTAATCAACTGTTCAAGAACTCAACCTATTGTTATCTTCGCGGAGAACGCCCAGCTTTAAGAGAAATAATAGCCGCAAGTACTGCATTTTATACCCCCTTAATTAATTAGTGACAAAAAAAAATACTACCCAACAAAACAGTAATTTTCTGTTGTCAACATCAATTGACAGCTGTCATTGGTACAGTTGACATTGAATTTTGACACCTGCCAGTGAAAAGTTGCCAGCTACACTCGGAGCCCCTACATATTGAGGAAAATAAATTATTTCCAACTCGGCAGTGGCGCACCGTGAATTATCTTGGCAATAAAAACAGCAAGTCGTCGTCATTACATATCCACACATTGCTCTGTCCCTCTCATTGCAACTGATCACCGCACAATACCAAAATGTCACACCGCACGCCCCCACAAACTCAATCAAGCCATACTGAGACTGAAACAGACCTAAGCACTGCTGCGCAAGAAAGCGATAATTCCTACGTAAACAAAAAAAGGAACAAGAAACGCCCTCGTACCGACGACCCCGTTCACCTGACGATAAAGTGCTGGAGAATAACTTGTAGCAGGATTTTAAGAAATAAATAATGGACATGTTAAATAACTGGAAGGTAGAATTTGATTCCAAGTTGAATGATATGTTTAACAAGCAAAGTATCCTTATAGCTCAGGTCTCCACTGGCTTATCAGAACTGAAGATGCAATACTCCAGCATACAAAAAGCCTTGGAAGAGACACATAGATCCATGACATTCATCAGTCAACAGTACGAAGATATCAAGTCGGTGGTGGAACGCTTGGAAAACGAACGTTCAACTCAACGAAAATGTATCGAAAGCGTTGAAAAGAAAGTACATGACCTTCACTTGAAATCCCGATCCTCTAGTATCGAAATAAGAAATATCCCACAGGGTGAAAACGAAACATGTGCGGATCTTTCCAACATTGTCTGCAAAATTGGGCACGCGTTGGATCAACGACGTCCGCATTGGATCTCCGTGACATATACCGCATACCCGGCAAGCCTGACACGATCCGACCGATAGTTGTTGAGTTTCACTCAGTGCAAATTAAGCAGAAGACGATCGCCGCCGTACGGACGTTTAATAGCAGTAAAGCAACCTCAGAAGACAAACTGAATACAGAAACTATTGGTGTCCCCGGTAAGCGACAGGCAGTTTACGTCAGCGATCACCTGCCTGCGAGCACAAGGAAACTCTTCTACCTCAGCAAGGAATTTGCAAAGAACAACGGCTACAAGTTTTGTTGGTCCTCAAATGGTAACATATTTATACGCAAAGTACAGGGCGAAAGGCAAATACTTATTTCTTCAGAGCAATCATTATTGGATTTACGCAGTACTAAGTGACTATTTTTGTTACACATGACACCAATTGTTTATCTAACTTCCACATACTCCGGTCATGTAAACTGTTTTATTTTAGTGAATACTACCAACAAAAGTGAAAAGAAAACTAGTTATATAATTGTAAAAACAACAACTCACCTTCACACACACTACACAATCCTACAAACATACAATCACCCTAACATTCGTGCGCCTCATATATCCCTCCCAGTGTACTTCCGTAGCCACCTTTACACAACGTTCAATCACCGTTTTGAGATATCTACGCCCCCTAATGGTAACTTCGACGGTATAAATAACATAAACAACGACCTTGACTCATGTAATTTCGATAACTCGTACACCTGTTCCCCACAAGAATGCAGAAAATACGGTGGCAACTCAAATCGAGAAATTAAAATTCTACACATAAATATTAGAAGCATAAACAAAAACTTCGACCAACTTTGTATGTTGATATCTTTGACAAATGTTGAGTTCGACATCATCGTCCTTACCGAGTGCTGGCTTAGTAAGGTTACAAATCTGCCTGTCTTAGATGGCTATCTCTCACACTACACCAGGAACACAATAAATCAAAATGACGGTATAGTTATTTTCACAAGTACAAAACTAAATTGCTCAATTCGCGAACCAGTTTTTAAAGACGCCAATTGTCTTGTCTAGTGTCTAGTCGCTATATATCGCTCTCCCTCACTCAAGACTCGAAATCACTTCGATAACTTCATCAATAGTCTAAATGATGTCTATACCGGACTAAGAACCAGTAATGCCATCCTCATTGGTGATATCAACATCGAAATTAGTACCGAGAGCAGAGACTCAAGCTCAGAGGAATATATAACCTTCCATGCAACCCACGGATTCGTTCCAACCCATATATTTCCTACTAGAATCAAAGCATGCCTTGACTACAACAAAATTGCCTTGACTAAAAAAATCAAAATTGACCTCTACAACCTTAGTATTAGAGTCACACATAACCGACCACATGCCTGTCGTAATATTCATAGACAATATACACCCGAAATGTCCACATAATATGACAAAATCTCGCATTGACTACCCATCAATTAAATCGGAACTAGAAAGTACAGATTTTATACATATCTTAGGAATGATAAACGCTAATGATGCAACAAATAACTTAATATCAACCATCTCTTCAGTCATAAACAAACATACGCAAATGATTACCGTGTCTAAAAAACAAAAAATTCTGAAACCGTGGGTCACACCGGGTCTACTGCGTTGCATTAAAAACCGTGATAGGTTACACATTAAGGCAAAAAAAGCCCCAGACAACATGACGCTCAAAGTAACATACTCTCGCTACAGAAATTTTCTTAACCAACTCCTCCGAAAACTGAGAATAGCCCATCAAAGAATAGAATTAGAAAAAGCTGGCAATGACCCTAAAGCCTTATGGAAAATTATAAAAGAAATAACAAATAAAAAGAAAATAAAAACCAGTCCACTAGAACTACTCAAAATTTCTAACAACCCTAAAGCTTCTGTCAACCAAGTCTGCAACAATTTCACGGAGGTCGGAAAAAATCTGGCAGATGTGATACTCCAAACACAAACTTCGCCTACTGATAATGCCCCCCTGCAACCATCTGTCCCCGGCACCCCACCCTGCCTACCCAACTCTCTCGTTATAATGGAGGTAGACGAGGCTGATGTCGAATCTGCCATATTACAGCTAAGGCCTGACTGTTCCACCGGTTGGGACGGTATTCCGTCTTCCATTCTCAGAAACTGCCGACACGTATTGATTCCTGCTATCACTCACATTTGTAATCGAGCCATTATAACTGGTGTTTTTCCAGACGATTTGAAAAAAGCAGTAGTCCACCCTATATGTAAGTGTGGGGATAAAGACTGCGTCAGTAACTATCGGCCAATATCAGTTCTATCAGCGATGTCTAAAATCCTGGAAAGAGTACTGTACAAATCGTTTACAAATTTCCTAAATCGCTTTAAAATCATTGCAGATAACCAGTACGGTTTTAGGACTGGAGTTTCTACCGTTGACGCCGTCTTGGATTTGACGGGTGCGGTAGTAAAGAATCTAGACGAAAGAAATAGGTGCCTATGCATATTCCTAGATTTATCTAAAGCATTTGACGCAGTTTCTGTTCCTATTCTCCTAGCTAAATTGGAAAGAGTGGGAGTGAGAGGCTTATCCCTCAATATATTCAAAGACTATCTCACTCAGCGGAAACAACGTGTCAAAATAGGGGACTACCTTAGTGATGAATACAAAATCTCATTTGGAGTGCCACAAGGGAGCATCTTGGGTCCTCCCCTATTTCAAGTCTACGTAAATGACCTCTGCACAATTAATCTCCCAAATACAAGGATTTTCACATACGCAGACGACACCGCAGTTTTCGTATGGGGACCAAACTGGCAATCAGTCAAGGAAAGAGCCGAATATTCTCTTTCTAGGATAATGACCTGGCTGAGACAAAATTTACTGACACTTAACCTATGTAAGACCAATTTCCTACCTTTCGCTATTAGGCCGACCACTAAACCCCCGCCTGATTACTCCATAAAGGCACACACCTGCGATAACCAGCAAGGCTGTAATTGTCAGGTTGTCTCTCGGGTGAGCACTTTTAAATACCTGGGAGTGCAGATTGATAGTGGACTGAGATGGGAAAAGCAGATTGACACTGTTATATCTAGGACCAGGCGTTTAATTTTTGTTTTCAAAAACTTAAGGGAATCTGCAACACCAGCAAAATTAAAACTGGTCTACTTGGCCCTATGTCAATCCATTATACAATACTGCATAACCGTATGGGGGGGTGCTGCCAAGACGTATCTGCTCGAACTAGAAAGAGCACAGAGAGCAGTACTTAAGGTCATAAACAAAAAGCCGTACAGATATCCTACATCACAACTTTTTGCTGAATGTGGGGTCCTTGCAGTGCGGCAACTCTACGTGATCAAAGTTATCCAAAGAACACAACGAAGTTCGCCTCTCCCAGACCCAAACAAACGTCGCAAGAAATCCGTCTCGCCTGCAGTCTCTTGTAGAACCTCATTTGCTAGACGTCAGTTTAACACATTAAGCTGCAAGTTGTATAACACTGCAAATAGTGAACTAAACTTAGCTGGCCTGACCCGACTCGAGACCAAAAATAAATTGTTACACTGGCTCCAAACACAGGACTATCAGGAGACAGAAGGGTTACTTACTTTCACGACATAAATACAACTTCAACTGTCATGGCTCATAATACACGAGAAAAGGGTGAGAACCCAACTTCACTCACTCACACTACACACATTACACTCAACTCATCTCAACTCTAAACTACACTCACAAAAACTACAACCAGGTATGTTTATGTTTATTGTTTTGTCTATCCTCTTGAATTTTATTTGATTTAACGTTGATTCTTTAGTTAATCTTAATCTTCATTTGATTTATTATTTTATTCTTAATTTTATTTTGGCCTGATTTTAGTCTGACTTTAGTTTGATTACGAGCTGATATAAATTGTAGTTTGATTTTAATTTGATATATCTTAGATGTTAATTTGATTATGGTTCATTTAAATTTGATTATAATTTGATATTCATTTTAATTAAATTCAATTAATTTTTATTTTATTTGTAATTTGAAATTTGATTTTTATTTGATTGTAACTTGATTTAATTTGGTTTTAGTTTTATACTAAATTTCATTGATTCTGTTAAATTTAATTTAATTTGTTTTAGCTATTTATCTTGCTCCCAAAATACAGGCTTAGGCCTAGTTTGGGCGTTAGCATTATCATGTTACGTGTTACCTTTGTGTCAAATAAACATTTTTATTTTTTTTATTTTATTATTTATTTATTTTATCGTATTTCTATGGTACTATTAGTAGACTCAAAGCTTCAAATTTTAAACACAATTAGTGTTTAGCTTATACAGCAAGAAAAAACTAAAACATCTAGTAATTTCTGTCTCGTTTCTTAGATATATAAACTGCATAAGTAACTTTGTAATTCTATATAAATAATCATCCAATATATGGGATTACAAAGTTACTTATGCAGTTCATACAATGTTTCGTCACCTACCTGTTTCGTACTTATCTATATAGGTAGGTTATCTATGTGGGTGTATGTAGGTAGGTAAATAGTGAATATAGGTAGGTACAGTGAATCAAATACGATGTCTCCTTTAATATACCTACTACCTATATCATACTTATAAGTCGGCGGAATATGTCGAAGGCAAATGATGACATTGTGATCTTAACGAACTTATAGAAGACTAAATTTAGTTAGGATTGATAGACTGTAAAATTATTAATCACCTGCGCTACCTACATTTACAGTATAGATTGACTAGGTACCTAGTGTAGGTACCTACTTAATGGAACCTGGACCGTAGCTGACGCACCGGAAATAGTACCCGCAAAAAAAATCCCATCAAAAACATAACATGTAAAAAACCCAAGTCTCGCGGCGCAGTTCTTCTACCGCAAAAAATTGTGAGATCGAATGTAAAACCAATTCGGATAATTTATTCAGTAGTTACCTTATTACAAACAAATTAACCGACTTGGTTTTACATTAAAAGAACACAATAATGTCTATCCCTTATGTAATCGTAAAACTAAGTTGGTTAGTATGTTTGTGGGTTCTGCCCGTTTCGTTTGATATACTGGGCGGCTATAAGCGGATCACCAATACCGTGTCTCGCTAAATAGTGTCTGTGGGACTGGAAGAAATTTCCTTAGAAATGTAGCACCTTTGTGCTTGTCTATCTTTATATGTACTTTATATATTATGTGTGTACATATGTAAATAAAATATTACCAAAATGAAGTAGCAATAAATAAAACCTCACTCAAATTTGATTACGGTGGCAAATAAAAAAACCCTCGAAATCATAACCATCATAACGGAAGATGGCAACATTCTCGAAGTAAATTGAATGTAGGTAATTTACGAAGGAAAATGTAACCTTTATTTATTCACATTATACAGTTACAAAGAGGTTTTATTTCAATGCGAAGGGTAATCCTTGCTCCGTTTCGAGATCTTTCTTCTTAAGGGATGTCACTCACCATAACTTTTTGCATCGATTCTGTAGCCCATTTCGTAAAGTCTGCGAAAGTAGCGATACAGCAGCGCGCAAAAGCTTGGGTCTCTTGATCGGAACGCAGAACGCTGCGGTATGCGGTATGAGGTGCCAAACTCATAATCATGGTATTTTGTTCCGTCCCAGTTTGCATCAGCAGTGAGTGACCGGTTATGTGTGTGGCACCGTATATCGCAACGTTGTGCGTTCCGATCAAGACACCAAAGCTTTTGCGCGCTGCTGCATCGCTACTTTTCGGTGGTTGTCGCACTTGCAGCGAGTAAGCATCGGTTCTACATCGCTATTACTGGTTCAAGCGACATTGGATATGGGAGGTGCTACAACTAAGCGACTGTGAAGACACAAATAGTCAGAATACTCCATCACGATTGTATCGAACTGTGTAATGCGATAGTTTTAATCACTTTATTTTATTGTGTTCTTTGATCTGTGCGAATTATAATAAAAAAACTAACAATGAAGAATCATGGTTACGAGGGTGAAGCATAAAACAAACAACAGCATCGCGATCTTATTGCTATTGTAACGCTACTGAATCGCTGAAAAAAGTCGCAATAAGCGACATCCCTTATTCGTATGTTAAATGAATGATCAGATTAAGTATGCTTGCGTTCCGACATTTCTTTTGTAACTTAAAGAATTTCTTAGTGTAAGTAAATAAGAATGGATGTTAGGGTATTTGCTTATTGTACAAAGATTCGTGTTTTATATATTCGTGTTTCAATTAATATGAGCCACACGAGATCAACACTCGTCGAGAACATTCGGTGCATTGTAAAGCACATAGCGTTTGATCCCTACTGGTATTATTTGTCCTTTGATAGTCGTTACGAGCAGTCGATTACTGTCACTTTCCAAGAAGTGATACCCGCAGTACCTAAATTTAGTATTTCAAATATATAGTCACTCAATGTAAAATACCTACTAGTAATCACCTGCATCCCGTTAATTAAGTATTACATTGTGTTTTTTCAATCAATTTGAAAAAAAAAATTTTTTATAATGGGTTTTGAAATTAAGATATCCGCAAGAGACCCAAGGTTACCGGCATAGCTTGAAGAATACTCAAACTTAAGTGGCAGTGGGCAGGACAAATTGCTCGCAGAACGGATGGCTGATGGGTCCGAAATATTTTGGATTGGCGACGGCGAACCGGCAGACGTTGCGTTGGAAGGCCTCCCACTAGGTGGACCGACGACCTGGTAAAGGTTGCGGGGATCCGCTGGATGCGAAATGCACGGGGACGGTCAATGTGGCGACGCTTGGGGGAGGCCTATGTCCAGCAGTGGAAGTCTTTCAGCTGAAATGATGATGATGATATTGGGCAGGATATTATTTTCCATCTATAATTTTTCAGTAGCAGCCCGGAGCCTGGACTTGAGCACAGTTGAGGGCAACAGGCTCGTCCCTTATTACATGGGAGTTACACGTATCTGGCTTTTATATAATTATTTATTATATTTTATGTATTATATATTAAATAATATAATTTATATTATTGAATTATACAATCATGAACATTCAAATTAATAAAATATCAATAAAATTATACATTTATCAACATTCAAATAAAATATCAATCAAGTTATACATTCATAAAGCTACAAGTCAGATACGTGTAACTCCCATGTAATAATATTGTAATGTTCATGAAAGTATAATTTAACTGATATTCTATTCTAATGTTTTATGAATTTTAATTTTAACATTTTTTATAATGCATGTATTTTGATGTTATATTGATGATTGGAAATAAATGGGTTTAATAATAATAATATTATTAGACGTAAAATTTTGCTGTACCATAGATGCACCTCTACATACCCGTATTTATTTGGAGGATACAGGTACGATGTGATGTTATGTTTATTCTTAACTAGCTTCTGCTAGCGGTTTTGCCCGTGTGAAAGTATTTTTCTTATCCCAGGGGAACTTTATACCAGGATGAAAAGTGTAGCCTATGTGCCTGCATCCAGATGCGTTCAGCCGTTGTGACGAGATTGAGTAACAAATATACATCTATCCATCCATCCAAATACTCGCATTTATAATATTAGTAAGATAATATAAAAAGAATATTTAGGTGTAGATTAGATAGTCGTATCACTATTCCGTGGAGGCCCAATTAGCAAACGGCCTGACATGTAAATTATGTAATGTTTATCAAAGATTATAACGCCGGTGGCGGCGAACCACATGGCAAATAGCCCTGTGCCATAGGAATTGGTGCGAAATTGCCTTTACATAAGTAGTTACACAAGTAAGAACCAATGTACCTTCTACTAGTTAAAAAAATATCTATTACTTTTTTTCTTTACCTGTGAAATTGTCGTTTTATGAAACTGGTCACTTTGAACTATATTAACTTCGGATTGACTTGGACCATGTTAAAATAAACTTTATTATCTAGAAATTTTATTATTTTAAATTAGTTACCTAATCATTGTGTTTCTTTGAAAAGATTGCTGCCTATACTTGTCGATTTAATCGAACATACCTACATAATAGTACCTACTGAGAAGTTTTTTTTTTCAAACTAAAAGTGGACTGAATTTAATTTAAATGATAGCTAAATATATTTTTCAGATTAATTTTAAAATAAGAATCAAAATCGGATTATTTATATTTAACACAACAACAACAAATACTAACACCTCTTGAAAGATTGCCAAATAATTTAAAGTGGTCCTGTATTATATTTTTCCTGTCCTGTATTAAGTCTATGCCATATGCAATAACGAGGCACTAAATTGAGCATTGATGGCTAAAAAAAATCGTCAACAAAATTCCACATCCATTACTAAAAGAATCGATTTACATTCTCAGAACAAAAAGATCTCAGCATTTTTTATTAAAGCTTTATTTTCTTTCCTTCAAAGATAACGAGGAAAACGTTCTCGATTCGTTCTAATAAAAACGATGATGGCAAAGTATTGTCAAACAAAACACTTGTATCCATTCACATGATGGAGTGGCTCTCTCGCTGTATTTTAATTCAGTGCAGAAAAACCTTATAGGGTACCGTACACATAGACAAAAAACGAGATCCGAACCCAATTTTTACCTGATGCCGTTGCCTGTTTGCATCTATCCATCTATCATATGGTATCAGCACCTATAGCCAAGTTGACAATCAACAATCGATAACGCTAGTAGAAAACGAACCAATGTATGGGAATATGTGTCATTCCCATACATTGGTTCGTTTTCTTGAACGTTAAGTCACGTGGTCAGACCATACAAATAGAAGGCGTTAACGATTGTAGAAAGAGATTCGATACGAAACGTTTGTAACTTGGATGATCTCTAGAACGGTAATAGCGAAACAATTAAAATTTTCACAGAAAATGTGTAGCTGAGACCCGCAGGCTTATTACGTATCTTTTGCAAGAACAAAACGATGGCGATCGAACGCTTTATGTCATAAAAGTCGGCATTACCTGCAGTGTATTTATCATTGGTCCTACACAATCGTTTGCTAATCACTCGATGTTTGTCAAATGCACTTATTTTAACAAAAAGCCGCCAACCACTCTAAAACTACTATAGTTTTAGAGTGGTTGGCGGCTTTTTTTGAAGAGTAATTATTGCGAAAAATCGCTATCGTTTTGCTCTTGCAAAAGATACGTAATAAGCCTGCGGTATGGATATACGTAACGTGCAACGCTTGTAGCCCAAGATCAGAATGCAGAAATCTGCAGGAATCAGGGATTTTGATCAAAGTTAATTTTCATGAATGATACTTGATAGTAGAATAGCAATCTATTCAGCAGCAGGGTAAAAGCCGCAATTACCTTAACCAAATAAATGGAAATTAAGGTTGGTAGTTAACCCCAAGAACGAGAAAATAAGTTTTTCAATTGAATGAAACGACGACTTGAAACGAAGAGTCGTCTTCGTTTCAAGCTATCGTTTCATTTGAAAGAAGCCAGTTCTCAGTAAGCCGCAATCTGTGGGTTGCTAGTTTACCTGCTACACCTTTGTGTTTTTTTTGGCAAACAAAAAACTGCTTGCGGCCAGATTCGGCCAGGCAACCCTGCAGTAATCTATTCTATCAAGAATCATTCATAAATTAAAGTTTGATCAAAAACAAAATACCTGCAGATTTCTACGGTGGGATCTCATACAAATGGGGGCGTCTCACGCTACGCTAGAACCGACAAAACAGACAAGTCATATAGACAGTCAGACAGATAGAGTTATTTTTGCATTTATAATATAATCTGAGTACGGATATAGATGGTGGTCAAGCGCGAGCCTAGTAAAAAAAAGATAATAAAGAAAGGTAAAGAAACTATATTGGTAGTTTTATTCTCACTGGTCCTTTGTGCGCGACTTTGACTCGCATTTGTCTCATTTAAAAACATAATTTTAGGTACGAAAATGTATCTCTCTAATGTGCTGCCATTATTAAAATTGGTAAATAAAGGCACAACTTTTAGCGTTATCGTCCCCTGTCAAAAGTTTTCATTTGTTATTGATAGGTTTTTGGCCCACATTTCGTTTTGAAAATAGAAATACCTTCTAAATTTAAATAGAGAACAAATGAATGATGGAATTTATTTAGTTGTATGTAATGTTGTAATGCTTCCCGTCTTTTGGTTAGAACGGTTCTGAATTTGAAGTGGAAAATAATTGAACGGTGAAAATTATCGGTACGGTTACGGTAAATATTTTTCACATAACCTTTGATAATTCTAAAGTTTTTTATTTTCGCTGGGTGGATAACGTATTTGAATTAATTGCTATGTACCAAAATGCTAACACTTTAGAGTTATGGAATAGGTATGCAGTAGGTATTTCCTTATAATTCGTGTCATAACAATAATAAAATATTTAAATTTAAATAATTTAGTGTTTCTTTATTAGTACTATCTACACTTTATATTAGTGGAAATGCTAACAGATGGTTACTGTGAAACAATGGAAAACTGAAAATGGCTCGTAACTCTTTCAATAAAAGATTTAAGTTTTCAAATCATTTCCTATATGCATAGAGGGAGTACTTATACCTTACAACAAAAGTTCTAACAACTAAGTATCATGCTGCACAGGTAATTGTATTTTTTCTTTGCGATACGCGAAATATAGATTTTGAATTTATAATTTTGCTCGTACGTATTCGTAATAATAAACTCAAACACCATACAAAAGTTTAAACATTTTCGTGCTATGCCTTCAGTTTGGGTATTGCGGGGTGCGGTTTAGGTTAGTACGATCATTCAAACGGCGCGGCGCGGTGACACTCCACTTCGAACTTATTGAATGAGGCGCGAAACCAACATCACTACTTTTATGTCAATTTGTTTTTTTATGTTGAGTGAGGTCGAATACGATTTCTACCTTCTTCGTTCCTATAAAAAGAATATCAAGGCAATATTCACAGAACACGGAATGATCGTACCTACCTTGCTGACAGTGTCTCGAGATGACAAAAATAATAAAATTGTCCGTATCGTGAATGTTTGTCAGACGTTACGGGGCATCAGAAACCTGAATTTCTGCGGCCACCCTAAGAAAAGGGAACCGTATTATCCAGTAGGATTACCGTATAATCTGGGTTGGCAGGATAGGCAGTCAATTTATATAAATACTGGTATTCAGATGCATCTGGTTCGACTGAAAACAGTGCAAGGCAACCCTATTAGGCTATTAGGGAAAAGCCTATTAAGGAAAAGTCCAAGCAATTAATGCCTTTTCCAAACAGATGTGACTGTAGAAATATACACATCTTATAACCGGTGCAACTGTAAGATAACTAAATTGACTGCATCGCTCGTCATAAGACCAAATACAATAAAGGCAGTGTTACCCACTAAGTCTTAGTGGATAACACTGTAAGCAAGATATTATGATGTATGTTTAGACGAATCTATTTATTTATCGTCCGTCTGTAAACTTTATATGTAGTGGTATTACATACATATATACAGATACGTGCGCAAAACTTAACCATTGCAGTCCTGTAAAAAAACAACAAATCGGTTCAGCCGTTCCCTTGTACACATAATACGTTTACCAACACTCAGAGCATTTTTTATTTTAAAGGTAGATACATTTTACCATTTTACTTAATCGTCTTTTCTGCGCCCTGTCTATTTGTTTTTAAACTCTATTAAACAAAAAAATCGGCACCACGTGTCTTTACCACACGGCTGCTTTACATCAAAACCTAGTAAATGCCTTAAACTATTATATTTCAGGATAACGCAAAAAATATGATTTGAATTAGGCTACGAAAAATCTTGTGTTAGGTAACTAAAAGAAAAAAATAAAATTAAGCGAGTACTAAACAAGGCTTAGGGAAGAACTGTACGTAATAAATAACACAAATGATATTCATAGTGTTATAAATCTAAAAAAATATAAATCTAAATAAATCTCTTTTGTTTTGTTTTAAATATTCAATATTTAAAACAAAACAAAAGAATTCAATACCTACCCATTAAGTTATTTGGTTATTTAAGGTTTTTTTTACAATTTGAATAGAATTTCCTATTGTGAATAATCATATAATTAATGAGTTAAAGCACTAAATCTCTATTCAAATTTTAAATTCCCAGGTTAAAATCACACAGTCCATCGCAGCTTAGAAAATCTCATAAAAAATATGATTATCAGGAAAGACCATTATAAAAAATGTCACCTACTGCGTTCTTATATGGTGCAGACGTAAAGTACCAGAATTAATTTTGATATGCAATTCGCATGCCAGATTAGTGACTTGACGTGTCTTTATTTTCATAGCAATAAGGTTGCATTCATAGGCAAAATCACAGTGAATAGTCTGTCAGATACTAGGCGCCAGTTTGAAATAAAAATTTGCGTGGTAATGTTTTTTTAAAAATCATCGAAGAGTCCGTTTATGGTGTGGGCCTCTGTGGTCGGTCTTGTATATTAAATTTTCATATACTTTTCGCTGCAATTTATGTGTGGCTGTGTGGCTCATAGCTATCGATGACAGCGGGCGTAGCTCAAAACCTCAGATGTCGATTGTCAACTGTTCTACTTGATCCCGTTAATACTATAGTTCAAAGAATTTAATAGTGATCGTACATACCTACACCGCGCCCCGCAATACCCAAATTGTATTTTATTAGGCTTATCACGTAAGTGTTTAAACTTTTATATGGTGGCAGAGTATATTATTTCGAATATGTAGGCGCAAAATTATAAACTTATATAACTATTAAATACTTAGTTGTTAGAACTTTTATTATAAGGTATATCTAATCCCTCTATACATATAGGAAATAATTTGAAAACTTAAATCTTTTATTGAAAGACTTACGAGCCATTTTCAGTTTTCCATTATTCCAGAGTACCTATCTGTTAGCATTTTCACAAACATAAAGTTTAGATAGTACTAACAAAGAAACAGCAAATTATTTAAATTTACATTTTATATTATTACTATAACACGAAATAATAGGAAATACCTACGTCATACCTATTGCATAACTCTAAACTGTTTGCATTTTTGTACGTAGCAACGAATTCATGTAAGGTATCCACCTAGCAAAAATACAAAACTTTTGAATTATCGAAGGGCATATTCCTCTGGCTATTGGACTAATAGCCGTCTGTTTGTTACCATTTTCGTTTTAGTTTGGCAATATTGGTTATTGACCCACCGTTTTTTACATTCTAATTAATAAAACGCATAAAAGACATATAATAATAATAAAATCGTTTTATGACTTTCCTGAATAGATATTTGCCTTGAAACCTCAAACTTTTTATAGTGGTTACAAAGATTATTATTTGGGATCGTACGGAAAGATATTAAAGAAAGAGCTATGACCGCTAACTATAGGTGTGACGTAATCAAACCAATATCTATAAAATAAACAAAAATAGCTTGTGTATTTAAAGTTATGATAAAGTTTGTCATACGACTTTGTGCTTAAATAAGCTTACAACAAGATTTAATAAATCCTTTATCCAAATAAGTTAATCTAAAGAGCTGTCTACAATATAACACATAATATAGAAATTTCTCATGTGTGCCTTTAACCTATCAAATCATTTAAATAAATAGTTTAAGCATCTCACGAATGGAATTTGTACCGCTCAAGACAGCTTGTGGTGTTCTGATTTACAGATCCACATTTTTTAACTGTATTTACAATTCATAACACTATACAAACCATACCTTCATATCTTTTGATATTTTATCAACTTTTGTAATTCATTTTTATTTTTTCTTTCTATTGTTATCATCTGAAAAGCATACTTTTAGTTATATCTGATTGTTTTTATATCTGAAACTTAAATTATATTGATAATTTGTAATTCTTGCAATATTTTTCTATTGTGACATTTTCATCTGACATGACATCTGTCTGTCTATTTTATTTTTCTTAAACCATAGACCGTAACATAGGTACCATGGATTAGACCTCCTTTAAGCTAGGTTTACACTATTATAAGGGTAGCGTAGACAGACCCCTTTGTGAACCGTTTTTATTCGTTCTGGTCTTTATTTCTTAATTGAAATTTGAATTTGAAATGGAGATAGAACACAGAACGATAAAAAACGGGCGTCAATTTTGAGTTTTGAATCTGGACGGAACGCCGAAAGTCGGTGGACTACGGAATACTACTTAATGTACGATCGAATCTGAAAGTCTTTAAACTATTATACTTACGGCTTGTGTAATATTATCTGAAGTGCTCTAATTTTAATAAATATATATAGTGCTATACTGTGTATAATTTGCCAGCCTTCATACCTAAAGTTTACCTGCGCATATACGGCGTGTAACGCCACAGTCCGATCCCGACGCTCCTTACTGCCTACCTACCACACTTGGTGTATGAGCTGTAGCAGACAGGTCTTCAGACCCGTTTCAGCACGCGCAGATTCCTGCCGCCTACTCATATACGTACCAGCCCGATTGCCTGCTCATCTGCCTACCCAGGGCCTACGACGTCATCCTGCACGTCCGATCACACCGTGCCACGTCTGCCTGCCCCACCTGTTGCCTGGTTAGCTGCCCACGTCGTGCGAAGCCGGACCATAGTTTTTATTATCTATATCCTTTTTCTTAGTTTTAATTTATATACCCTTTTATTTTTACTAACGTGGCTAACGTTAGCTCTCCGAAGCTTACGTTACGCTACAAGCTATGTTAAATTTGTTAACAAATATAGCACTTTGAAGATATAGCTACTTACCAAATATGATCTAGATACATAAATATGAGCGTGTAATGATTAAAACTTTAAAATACATTACAACAATACACATTTAAATAAAAACATTTTAAATATTTTTATTTAAATGTGTATTTTAAAGTTTTAATTATTACACGCTTATTCCATTCTTAAACTTTTAGCGACCTTTTTCGCAATTCTTGATGGCGCGACGCCGTTTGATTTATATCACAATGATAAGTGATTTTTATTAAGCGAACTTGCAAGTACGTTCACGTGGACGCAATGTGATGTATTTCACACGATTTCCATTTGAAGTTTTCTTAGAGATAACGACTTCCAAAACCAAACACTACAAAGCGAAAAATAACTTTCTTTTCCGAAGTCTTTTGTACCCATTGTTTGCCGAGTTTCGACAACGACTTCGGAAAAGAAAGTTATTTTTCGCTTTGTAGTGTTGTGTTTTAGAAGTCGGTTTGATACCTTGTAATTAAAAAAAAAAAAACTCTTTTTACTTTTGATGTAGGTACCTCCAATAATTAAGACAAAAATCATTTATAGCCAAAGTACATCTCACGACGATTCCAATAACCCCAAACATGACTAGAATATTTTTTATATCGGAGTTCCAGTGCCTACCTTACGGCTTCATCATCAGATTAGTTCGATGGTACCATTTTCATAGTAGGTACTATTTATTTAGAAGTATTTGCTTAAACATAATCGGTTAACTATTCTAGATATCTTATACCCATGACTAACTTAGCATTAAGGAATTACAGTGTCCGTCTATGGTCTTCTTCATCAGTTCCACTTCACCAAATGATACTTTCTGAGTGCAAATGATTGCATTTTTGATGAAAATACCAAAAATCCCTATATGTATGCCTATAATATTAGAGGAGTTCCCTCTATTTCTCTAGGATCCCATTATCAGATCCTGATCTTCACTGGTGGTCCACCTGTGAAGTATATATACTCTTTCAAACAAAAGAAGATTTTTTCTTATCGTTCCAGGCGTGTTTGAGTAATCGGGGAACATAAAAAAAAGTCCTTCTTTTTTTGAAGTCAGTTAAAACAAGCGAAATATTGCGAAACGACACAATTTAAATTGCATCGTGCCATCTTTGTGGTCCTCTACACTCTTAGATAATCCTCCCATCCCTGCCTGCCCTGCCGGCCCTGTCTGTCCTGCTGACCCTGCCTAACCTGCCTACCTAATATTTTTTATCTATCATCAATAGTTTTCTCAGCGCACGCCAAAGAATGAATCTTATAGGCAACATTTTGCTACCTTGGGTTACATTATTGCAATTTTTATAAGCATCTCATTTTTTTTTGAAAATATATTATAACACTCAGGCCTTTTACTGGTGAAAAAAAAATTTCAAAATCGTTTCAGTAGATCCGGGGATTACCCCTTACAACTTCACAAACTCACAAACTTTACCTGTTTATAATATTAGTATAGATATAGATTCAAGGGCTGTCTTAATCCCCTAAGACAACAAAACTGAATTTTGCTATTTGCTACTTGCTTTTGTTTTATATTATTAAAGTTTATTTACAAATAAACTTTAATAAAAGTAATACTAATACCTAGAGATTGCTTCAATTTAAAGCTACAAAACTTTTTTACAAAAAATACAACCGACTTTATTTTTCCCTTTTTAGTTAACAAGTTCTATAATGCCCACAGTGATGCCAGAATAGATTACCCGAATAACATGAAACTTAAACATACCCGATGGAATTAGAGGTGTTAAAACTTTCAGATATAAAAATTCAAAGACTGTACTTCATCAAATGATTGTATTACTTTGTTATCGGCTTTACAAATCGGCAGAACATCTCCATTTTTTTTATTCTCATGATCCACATTCTTTCTTAGCTCAATGATGATTGATTATGATTGGCTGTCCTTTCCTCGTTGACACCGAGGAAAAAGACCAGTATCAGCCAATGGAAAATAAATACGACATTTTGTCCGGAAGTCAGCACTGAGCTACGTACAATGAAAAATATCAAAAATTATAACAAACTCAAAATGTAAACATATTCAGAAATCCACATAAAAATTAACATGTTTTATGGTATAGATTTAACAATTATTAATATTTGTTTTAATACAAACTTCCGAAACAACCAAAACATTTCAATAGAATTCAAGACTTATTTTATTTAAACAATGCAAAATAACTAAATATATATATGTGTAATATTTATTTTAAATTAGCACATGAATTTTCATCAAGCTAACATTCGTCCATCCTGATAAATTTCGCGTCCCCGCGAATGACATTTTGAAAAAGTAAAAATCTGATTTTATTAGAAATAAACAACAATTTTAACTGAACGATTGAAATCAAAAAAATATTTTATAAAATACAAATTTCGTTAATAGAAACTACACACAAATCAATTACTGTTTACTTGAATTGTGTATATAGAGTATTTGAACGACTTCATTTTCCAGAATCATAAATTATATTTCAATGATTGAGCACTTTGCACTTCAAAACTTATGTTCGCTCCTAGCGGCTTAATTGCACATTGCACTAAAAAGTGGTCATCTACCTTCACGCTCATAGCAGTTTAATTTAAAAAAATATTACTACACTAACATTTATAGAATCATAGATTAACTAAAAAAATACATGGTCGCTCATAGCGAATAATAGTTATCTACACTTTATGCTCATAGCAGTGTAGAATAACTTTAAAAACAGGGTCGCTCATAGCGAAATATTAATTAACTACTCGCTCATAGCAGTGTAGGTTAACCATAAAAAACTTGGTCGCTCATAGCGAATAATACTTAACTTACGCTAATAGCAGTAATGTAGAATAACCAAAATAAAAAACTTTTTTGCAAAAAATTACTACCGACTTCCGAATACAAAACTACAAAGAGAAAAATAACTTTATTTTTTGAAGTCGGTGTCCATAACGCAAAATATTGGTACTTACGAAAGACACCGACTTAAAAAAATAAAGTTATTTTTCTCTTTGTAGTTTTGTATTCGGAAGACGGTAGTATTTTTTTGCAAAAAAGTTTTTTGTTTTTCACTTTTTAGTTGTACCTACCGAATAGACAATTTAGTAAAGTAACTTTAACGCCAAAATAGATTTCATGAAACTTGAACATAACCAGTGAAATGAGAGATCTGCGTACCCCTTAAGAGCGTACTGGCGCGATATTATTTTGTGAAATGGTATAAACAATAAACAGACATGCGATTGCAGTATTCCCGAAAGATTTGCCGTTATTTATTGAAGAGTTCTGTTGTATATCTCCGAAGTTCTTCATCATATCTTAACCAAATTGTTTGATCATATCTCAATAAAATTGGTCCCATTTTGGGACCAATTTCGGAACATACTTTTTCAAACAAAAAAAGAATTTTCAAAATCTGTCCATAATTGACGGAGATATCGGTGAAAATAAACAAAAATCAAAAAAATAACTAGGTCGGTAGGGTCGCTCCGAGCGAAATAGTCGTTAACTAAACGCTCATAGCAGTGTAGGTTAACCATAAAAAACTTGGTCGCTCATATCAAATAATAGTTATCTACACTTTACGCTCATACCAGCAATGTAGAATAACCATAAAAACAGTATCGCTCATAGCGAAATAGTAGTTACTACACGCTCATAGTAATGTTGCTTAACCATAAAAAACTTGGTCGCTCATAGCGAATAATAGCTCAACAACACCAACAAACAAACAACAACCAACAACGACAAAAACAATCAATCAATCATTATCAACAATTTGTGTAATTCATACTTAATAGTATGAATTACACAAGCTAATTATGCTAATTGGATAAACTCATTCATTATTCTCCATCTAGCATCTGATCATATTTATTTTAAATAAATGGTTCTGTAATATTTTCACTCAAACAAAAATCATCTGCATGATAAAGTATGTACTTCATTAACTTCAGACACCCAGATAAATATGATTGGCAAAATAAATTATCTAAATTATTATTTAAATCATCATCGGTACAATCGGTTCCGCTAGTAGACTATTCACTAACTTTGTTATTGAAACAAAGGCAAGGGTGTATTTTATCGACAGAAAATACACCTAAATACTTTGAAGTCTCTTTTCTAGTAAATAGGTGTATCTACGACCCACGATAATACCTATCGTGGTTCAAAACTTTAGTTATTCTGTACGTCCCTGAAATATAATCCGATACATAAATCTATGATCGATTTACTATACGTAATACTTTCTGGTCATTGAATTTTAAGATGATATTTCATTTTGATGGTATTGTATTAGCATCATTTGTTCATCTGCGCCATTAGCTACCACAATTTTTTTTTTTCGGAAATGTTAGTTTTTTTTATCACCACAAAGACATGCGATTGCAGCAATCCCAAGAGATTCGCCGTCATTTATTGTAAAGTCTGTTGTATACCTCTGAAGTTCTTTATCACAAAATCTTTACCAAATTTAAATAGGACCATTTCGAAATAAACTTCTTTCGAATAAAAAAGAATTTTGCAAATCAGTTTATATATGATGGATTTATGCCCGAACATACATAAAAAAAAATAGAAACATCCTTTTTGGGATGTCAGTTAAAAACTTTTCGGATATCCCTTTTTTCTGTGCAGTATCGACCTTAATGATCAAACTTTTATAAACAAAGGCATGACCTAATCATGAAAAACCGTTTAACACCGCATTTTCAACGTTCACCGTGATTGATCGGAATCATGGCGGAACTTTGCGGCCAGACTTGGTAATAAATAAAAGTTTGTTGGTAAATAGTGGCAGTTTAATGCCCACTCAAACAAAGCTCGAAGTCCAATGGAAGCCACTGAATTTGAATCCTGAGCGAACGACCTCCGTCGATTGAAGCCCCTTGGTGGGATTGCAATAGTTGAATTATGAATATTTAATCTTCATTTTCTGATGATCGAAGGTTAATTTATGTTGGCGAAAATATTTACAGGGATCAAGATTTTGTATTAAGCGTCTGACGTTGCTTTGGAATGCTTCTTTATAAATGTTTGAGGTCATTTCTAAAGCGTTTATCCGCGCGACTTTTCAAACCAATAGAAACTGTATACTGAGCATGATAACCTCACCAGTTGTATAGGACACCAATCTACGTAATAATTGTATGACCAAGTTCACGTAGTGGATAACGAGTAAAATGACCACAGACGTTTAAAACATACAGTCGAAAATAGAACCTCCTCCTTTTTAGAAACTCGGTTAATAAAGTAGATAATTATGAAACAAGTTTGTAAAATTTTTGGCTTGTCGCCTGCCACTTTTCGCGTGTCGATTTGATTAAATAGGTCCCATAATTTCTAAATTTTATTCCAAATCAAAATTCATTGTTAACATAGAAAAACAATTATTTTCTAACGCTAAACCAAAGCTTTTTTTAAAGCCCTATCTTATGGTGAAACGTTTATATCAGAGAACTTATCGTACAAAGTCAGAACTCTGATTCCTTCAGAATAAATTCGGATCACAATCCTGACGCAGGGAATAGACCAAACATTTGTCAGTAGTTATACCCGTCGGTTTTTCTGGACACACTGTTTCTTCAGAAACCATAAGTTTAACACTTTTAAGTTTTTGATACTTCATCACGCTCTTAACAGCTAAACGGTTTTGACTAAAATTGGCACACAGTTTAGCCTGGAGCAAATAGATTCATACGCTACATAAAGAAATGGACTTATATAGCTAAAGTAATAATGAAATAGCCAAGTCAGAGGCCTGTGGGGTTCCCAGCGGCAGCTTAATTACTCTGACACCAGAGGTGGCCACATCCTCACACGAAAAGAGAGTAATTCCTTCAGCTAGTAGGACATGGCGAAGGAGTGAGCCGTATTCCTCGAAGCGACCCAATGCGGGTTGATAGATATCACATGGTTTTGAAATTTTGGTTCTAGGACCTGCCAGTTTTCCAAGCCTTGTTTTCTTCAACGTAATAAATTACACAGTGCCTACCCGGGTTTGAACCCACGACTAACAACTCGTTAGTCGGGGAATCGGGGCTAGTGCAAACGCTAGTTGCAACATAATGTCCAGTCTAGAGGAGGAGCTGGCAAGGTTTTCAGAAAGGATATTCAGGACGAAAAGTTGATAGCTGAATAAGTGCGGCTTGCTGAGTGAACATCGAAAGTATTTAAAAAAAAAATCTGATAGGTACCCTTTGTTCAGGGATCCACTTTCAAATTTCCAAAAAGGACACTAAACAAGCGGGGCTTTTATTTGATCGGGTGCGGATTGACGCAAAATGACATTCATAGGCAAATCTGGCGCAGAAATTATGGGCTTTCCCTAAATCAGAAGATTTTGAAAACTTCGACTTTCTAAAATCGTCAGATTTGAGAAAATATAATACGTAATGATAATATCTGAACTCAAGTCTCAGCAAGCCTACTCAGCTATCAACTTATAACCCTGAATATGCTTGCTCAAAAACCCTGCCAGCTGCAATTCTGCAGCTCTGCAATTTCGGTCCAGTATCTCGGTCAGCCATAATTACCCACTGAATACTGATAGTCTGATAGTGTCTGATTAGTAAACGAGATACCACATCTCATGTCCGCGTATTGTGATTTCTTGACAATAATAATAACAAACAATTGTATAATTAGACTGCAGATTTGATTACACACACATCTAATTAGACTCGAATCACAATTAAGAAGTCCATTAGTTCATATTCTTACGTGATTTAGGGATAGCACTGTATATAAATAAATAGATTTAAAATGGTATGCGAATAGCTCGCAAGCTTTTTCTTTGAAACGAACATAAGCATAATATTAGGCTCAGCTTATACTAGGCAAAATTGGTCATAAATGTAAGTATTTACTTACAACATACAACGGACCACAGCGAATGTTTATCGTGACGTTATTTTATTTAAATAGAATCATATAATCCGGCCTCGACATTTACTATATTAAAATACCTAATAAAAAATAAGGTTACCTTATTTCAAGTCGGTCAAAAATATAAATTTCCAGGATTCCAGCCACTGCTTGCTGCACTGTCATACATATTTATAAAACCTCTAAAAACATGACCACAAAAACCAAATTAACTAAGTCCGAAGAAGCTCTTTAAAAGCGAGTTCGTATAGAATTAGCCGTGCTAATGTTAGCTGCATATGAGTCGACCTGACCTGCTTATGTAAAGTACTGTCTATATACATAAACTAATTTGGGCGATGCTGTTTAGACTAGATTTGGGCCAGGGTCTCATGCTGCAAAAAATAAAGATTGGATGAAAGGCAGTTAACTTTGTATATTGGTTTTAATTTTGTATGGAGTTTAGGTATAAACTTTTTAATACGAAGGTTAATTTACAGATAATTCCTTCACGCATTCGAAGTATAAATAAATCAATACATATAATAAATCTGTAGAAAAGTCGTTTTTTTACATCGAAAACATTTCCAAAAAAATAGCCAAGGTGTTAAAGGATAAACAACAGGACCCATTTGCAGCATTTTTGCCTGTTTATCGGTTTATCTGTTTAGTTGTACACGTATAATGCTTTAATGTACGAAACCAATGTAGATAACTTTTATACACAAAAATAGTGCGTAACTTGAAGTATTTCTTAGATTTTGTTTCATCGCAATGGGTTCACTCTATCAAAAGTTAGATGAATGTAAAGTGTTCAAGAAGTAAAATATCACAACACATGCTATTCAGATACTCGGACAGTTGAACTCCATATTCAACAGATGCCATTGTGAATTTGACGTCATTTTCTGAATGGCGATATTAAGTTTCTCCTCCAAAGAATGACCCTAGAAATTTGTAAGTAGGTAGGTAGGATAGGATACGGTAGGGTAGGCAGTTGACGGAAGTGAAGCCGCAGTCACAGCTAGTAGGTAATAAAAAGATGATGCAATTACTAAAAATGTGGCAAATTAAGGCTTTATTTATGTGAGTTGCTTTGTTGGAGTCGTAAGTATAGAAAGCAACTCAAACACATCTTTTATTGTGTATTTTAGGTATATTTTTTTGCCAACCAATTCGTAAATACAAACTTCCTAGATTTTCTTACCCAAAACTTCAGAACAGTTATCACAGAACTCATCACAATTACTAAATTATAAGTAGCTCATGATAAGAATGAACTGATGATTACTTATCTGATATCCAATTAAAAAAAGAGTTAATTTTGTTCTTTTTATACGGTTAATTAAAACGAAACAATACCAATTCCATTAATTAACATTAAAATATGACAAACATACAAATTGCCAACCTATTGTTGAAAATTTAAATAATAGATTTAATTGACCCAGAATGCTCACAATTCCACGTACTTACATAATTGTACACTATGAAGCAATTTCATTCTTGAAAATATCCAAAGAGGGCAATAAATACTTGAACATAATTCAAGTAAACTTTGTTAATAAGCGGCCTTTTTCTACGTTATCTGTTAATTATCGCGAAACTGAAAGTCTGGAGTTTGACAAACTTTCCTGACTTCGATATAAAGTTGGAACATCTTCGTTCGTATATAAGAAGAAATATTTATGGATGGAAAACAACCTTGTCAGCTTTAATTTGATAAATAGATTAAAATTTTGATGATATTTGAATTTTTTTTTACTAGTAGAATTTTTAACGAAGGAAGGAGAAATATGAAAGAAAAGAAAGAAAGTTTATTTTTGTGACACCCGAGACATAAAAAAAAGCCAAACAATAATTTAAAAAGAACCCCGTGCGAGATCAAAAACCAGCCACCACCACCAAACTTGCTAGTTTCGGTACTAGTCGGACTCGCGCGCCGAGTGTTCCGTACAAACAGCTTCATTCACCAAAATAATTTGGAAACATAACTGGAGTTCATAAACAATTAAACCCGATTATTGCTCTAAAGATAAGATAAACAGAATTAAGGGAAAAAAAAATAACTTTGTCCTTGGAAAACTGTTGTCCCCATACATCGACTTAAGTCACGGTCAGTTTACCAACTGCAAATAAGTTAATAATCTCTTATTTTTGATGTAGGTACAAATTTACATCTATCAAGGTCGGAAACTCTACACTCGAAGTGTTGGACGACTATGTCTACCTAGGAGAAACGATCCAGTTGGGTAGGGCCTACTTCGAGAAAGAGGTCAACCGTCGAATCCGAATCGGCTAAGCAGCGTTCGGGAAGTTTGGCGGTATCTTCTCGTCCAATTTACCACAGTGTCTCAACACAAAAGTCTGTGACCAGTGTGTGTTGCCAGTGATGACATTTGGCTCTGAGACGTGGTCGCTCATAATGGGCCTTATCAGAAAGCTTACAGTCACCAGAACCAGGGTTACCGACGTATCCCGAAGAATTGCCAAACTTAAGTGGCAGAGGGCGGGGGACTTTGCTCGCGAAGCGGATGGCCGATGTGGCAGAAATTTCTGGAGTGACGACCGCGAACCGGAAGACGTTGCGTTGACCGATGAAGGACGGTTCCGGCTATCCGATGGATACTAAACGGCCTATGTTCAGCGTCCACTGCTTGACATAGGCCTCCCCCAAGCGTCGTCTTTCGGCTGATATGATGAGAAATTTACGGTTTTCGTTTTTTTTACGGTATTCGGATTGTTTTCTTTATAGTATAGGATCCCGCTATACAACGACCTTCACCGAGATGCTTATTTAATGAGACGTATTTTTTATGTTATTAAATATGCCAATAAATATATCCTATATGGGTTGCCTAACAAATTTCAGTCCAGAGTATTTTTAATTATTTTTTTTTATTTTTTTTTAAACATTGCACCGGTGTGATTATTAAATAAATTTGATACCAATCGAAAGTTTGAAGCCCATAGAATATGCAAACGTTAGGTTGCCTATTTTTTTCCGGTCACAACCACGGGTTGCCAGGTGTAAACAGGTAAATCTATACTAGCATTTTGCAACGGTCTGATTATTGAATCAAACTTAGATAAAATGAAAGATTATTTCATAAGGAACACGGTGGTATAGGGTTGCCTGCGAAAAATCAGTCCCGAATTACGGTTGTCGAATTTTAAATAATAAAATATCGCTGCGAGTGGATGTGTGTGAGAGAGAGGTCCCAGACCAACCATCCCATGCGGTAGAAAAGGACGCAGCGTAGCAGCTGTTTAAAGTCCGCCCATTTAAAGAAGGAGAGTGCGCATGCTATTTGTGCTTGGAAATGAAAAGGATAGCGATAGACTCGTGTATGCTGTGCATTATTTTGGAGTAGTTAATTATTAATATACAGAAATAGTTATTTAATTTTTTATTTTTTAATCAATTAATTATTTATCTATGTTTATTGTTTATGTGACACTAAAGTATATACACATCTTTAGTAAAAAAGACAGTTAGAGTGAAACATATATATTACTTATCTGGCAAATTTTATCTTTATTATTGGGAGCCGAAATAAAAAACAACAATTAAAAGAATACTTCTGTTTATTGAAAAAAAATTAAAATACAAAAATTATAAAAATTATTCAGGTTCCGAGTCATCGGACATATAACTGTGATCTCCAACTTCTGAATCTTCTTCGTCATCACTCTCCGTTTCAGTTTTTTCGACAATGTCTTCTATTTTTAAAGGTGTATGATCCCCAATGAATCCTACTGGTTTTAAATATTCATCTAAGAACCAACCGCAGTTCTCAGGCTGAAGTTTCACGCATATTGGATCCGTTGCATTAAGCCACATGGAATTTGCGAAAATAGTTCGTAAAATTTTCTGAGTTAATGATATCCAGCATGGTGGTATGGAGTTGGAGTCGAAGCCTTTTATTTTTTTTAAAAAGTGCTCGCTGTCTTCTTTTGTAGAGTAATTCTTCAAAAAAATGCGATGTCTCGCATCATTCACACTGGTACAGTTCCTGATACCATACATACTAGACGTAAATTCTTGAACAGTCTTCATTTTTTCACCAATGAAAATATCAGCAGCATCTGTTAATGACGCAAAAACTGTTTGATATTTTTCATTTTTTGAAAATTGCTGAAAAGGTTTTACTTTCCCTTTGTTGTAAAATGCTACCGTGTAATCGCAACCTGTAAATGCATGGAATGCTGGAAGACTTTGGCATAATTTAATTCCTAACTCCAACGCTAAATCGGTGCAATTAATACAATCAACAGTTTGATTATTACTCTTTTTTGTAGCTGAACTGGCAAGCCAAATTTCTGATCCGATAAGTTTGTGCATATTTCCTAACAAAATAATCAAAACGTCAGTATCAGAGGCTTTAATTAAAACTCTTGAGCCTGGTTCCGCTTTAGAAGCATGACAAATAATCCTTGTATCTGCCTCTTCGTGATGACATTCATAATTAGTTTCTTCAGTTTTTTTTACGGAATTTTCCTGAACTTGATAAGAGTAACAGTGATGGTCGACGGTTAAAATTTTTTTTTTGTTTTGGATTATCGTTACCAAATTGTCGTTTTGCCAATAATCAGCCAGAAACTGCACCAGAGCCTCTTTAAAGCGATAATTTTTAAGGCTTTGCAAAAAATTTTTTGGTCTAGTTTGCTGAGGTCCTGAAATTTTGTACGGAATATCGAATTCTTTTCTGCTTTCACGTTCGGAATCTTTGATTGACGGTGATAAGTAGCGATCAAAAATTAAATGTATTTCTGTCGCGTTTGTTGAACATATTTTTATGAGTATTGACTCGGCAATTTTATCAAAAGTTTGAGCTATAGCAGCTCCGATTATATGCAAGTAATAAAAACCATCTATTATTTCAACGTTGATATGAGTTGGCTCAACCATTTTAGTTTTGGATTTCAAAACCTTTGCTAACGTTGATTTTGAAGTTTTTAACATCTCTCCAGTACATGCAAAAAGAGCAGGGGGCAATGGTGCTAGTGGAAAAGTTAGGCAAAATTCGAGATTATTTTTTTTGTTTAGACTTATTGCCAAAAGTCGCCCAAATACATCTCGTTCCATTTTCAACAATACTTTCTTGTTCTTGTCTTTGGTACTCAAGACTTTAGTCATACATTGATAAGCAAAATTGCAGATTTTGTTTCGTTTTATTGATTTATCGAATCTTCCGGGAGTTGAAGAGCATTCCGAGATAAAATTTAATTTTTGTTGAGAGCCTGCTGTTTTTACGTTCAGCAGAAAATCAGTAACTTCTTTCGATGCAGCTTTACCGGTTGAAATGTTGAATAATGTATCTTTGTCAATAGTGTCATCAAATGGATTCATCGTACATTTTATTGCTTCAATGATACTCTGTAGATTTTTCTTGTCTTTCTTAATTTTACTTCGTTGCAATGAGTGCGAAGTATCATCCTCTTTCGTTAATCCGATTTTTTGTTTGATAGATGTTAATATCTTCGTCCTCATGCTATGACTGAGTGCCCATCTTTGACGTGCAGATATTGAATCCGCAGCAAGGTTATCAGCCAATTGATTGCTAGCATCAGCATTGATGGTTTGCTCTAGCGTCAAGTCAACCGGTGATCGAGCGAAATTCGCTGCAGTTCGTCTAATTCCAAAGGCACCTCGACGAAATTCAGCCACCAAAGATGAATTATTAGTATACAAATTGATTAAATTGCTCAAATATAACAAGGACCATCTGGCATAATTGGGCTGGTTTAACGCAAAAAAAATATCAGCCATGTTGAAAATCGAGTCCACGTACAGTTCAAAGTTACTGGTGCGGATACTTCTGGAAAACCGATGGTATAAATTAATTAACTCACAGTACTGGTAATAAAATTGAGCAGTTTTCCCTTTTTCTCCGATTAAAGTCTGATTGCAGAATTCTTTATAACCGTTAACAATTCGACTCAATACATCTGGTAACTCGATAGTTTCGTTGGCGTCATAAGCAGTTTGATTTGATGCATTCTGTATTTGCGTTTGCAGCAGTTCATCCATCGCCTCAAGTGTAACATTAGTTGTCGATAAATACTGTTCAAAATGTAATATTTGTAATGCGGCAGCGGTTAGCGGATGTAAGCGCTTGCAACGATTGAAGTGCTTGCTGTCCAAAAAGCTATTCATGGAGCCGCCGGCTAATACTTCAGCTTGCACCAGTATTTCCACTAATCCACTGGAGTCAATATATTTTCCGATGGCTCTAAAAAATGCCATCTCTGTGTGAAACGCTCCCAAGTTAACAAAATTTTTATTGTATAGCGGTTTTTCTTGTTCTTGAATTTGCATAGCCATTTTTGCTATCGCTAAATCATATGTCACAATAATTTCTGGCTGCTGACATTTTTCAGCGATTTCTTTAGCCATGTTTAATGTTTCATTGACTACTGCATACGACGTTGGTGATGAATTTATGGGAGGCAAATATTCAACTCTTTGCTTCTCACTGTGGTCTAAAGATATCATACAGTTATAACCCAACCACATAGGAACAGAATCAATTCTTGATAACGACATTATCCATAATAAATCTTTATCTGTAGCTATTTCTGTAGCACCTTTGCATAACTCGGTTGTATTGGTAAACGAATCTACAGTAATCAGCTGCATACTTGCCTTAGGTTTCGAATAATATGGTCGAATTTCTCGTGATATTTCATTGAAACGCCTTCTCTTGCGGGTAGGCCCTTCTTCATTTGTGTTGTCCTTTACTTGAGGCGCTGGTGAAGTTGTAGCTTCACCATCATCAAAATTATCAGTTCCATTACTAGAGAATTGATAAATAATGCCAACTGTGTCGTGCATAGTGTCCTTTCCAGAAGTTGTGTCAACGAAGCGGTCGAAATTATCGAACGCTACGTGGGTGCTGTGTCCATTTGCTGCAGTGATGCCTTTTGGTATAACTTTGTTATCTTGGATCGATGTATACGTCATTTCGGTTTCCAATTCTTCTGCCAAATTATATCCAATTGTATGGCCATACCTATTAAGTATCGTAATTACTTGCCTAGAGTTGGTTAAAGACTTTACTGCCAATCCAAGAGATAAACTTTTTGCGGGCTTACATGCACCCCTAGTGACAGCATAAATAACGTCACTACATATTGACGTTATTTTAGCTTTCAGTCCGTTCGAATCTTCATCAGAATGATTAGGTCCTTCAATAAGGTTTCGCATAAAATCTATTAATTGCTTAGGAATGTCACATTCTCCACGAATGACATCATCAGCAGTTACGTTGCGAGAAAGCGGATGAACATCTATATTTTTAATGCAACTTCTCAAATAATATGCTACATTTTCAAACTCATAATCATTTCTTGTCTCCAAAAATTTAAAATTGTTAGCCATTACAGAAACGTCCATGTCTGTTTTGTACACAATTTTTTTGTTACGTATTCCCATTGACGCTTCAATCGTAATAAGATTACCAAATTTCTTCATTAACTTTTTTTGCAAGGTTTCACATCGGTAATCTTGAATATCATCGAAATCAATTTCATGATTTCCAAACTCTAGCAATAAAGCTTGGTATCTTAAAAATAATTGAGCCAAGTTCATAACTTGGTTGTTTTCAATTATTTCTGTCTCAATAAAATTTGATATGGATTGAAAAGCCAACTGATGTAACTGTCGATATTTACTATACGTGGAATCGGTAGATTCTTCCGTGGACCGCTTATTTTTCGATTGATACAGTGCGTAACAAGGCAGATGGTACGCGACAGTTTGATGTTGAAGTTTGGAGAGAATCTCCGAATCGCTTAAATTTTCGGCGATATTTTTGATCTGTAGTGGTACTTTGACACCTTTAGGGAAAGTAAGATTAACCAGCTTCTTTCCACATCTTTTTTGGCTGTGGTCACAAAAAAGACAAATAATTGTGCTTGATGTCGATGCTGTTGATGTCGTTGCTGTTGATGTCGTTGCTGTTGATGTCGTTGCTGTTGATGTCGATGCTGTTGATGTTGACTGCTCCTAAAAGAATTTAAATCATTCTTTGAGTAAAAATGGAAGAAAACAAATATAAATGAAAATACAAGTTCAATTAATAGATTTTCATGTCACTTTTTTAAAAAAGCATAAAAAAAAAAAAAAAAAAAATTACCTTGTCAAAGCCCCCAGAAGTTTGAGGCAGGTCTTCAACATTACTCGTTTCATCCTCAGCAACTGTAGCACAGGAATCGACACTAGGATTCAACTGTTGTGGTTCTTCTTCAGTAGTAGATACATCGGTATGCTCCTAAAAAAAAAAACAATTTTTGCGATTAAATGAAAATGTTTAATTATAAATTTAAAAAAATTTTTGATAAGAATAGTTGATTTAAAACATCCTCATTTAATTATTCCAAAAAAAAAAAAGGAAATCAGAACATTTTCTTGTTCAATTTTCAACTACCGTTTTTTAAGTAAATTACAAAAAAAATATGTGTGTCGAAAATTAACAAAGCCATAAGTGAGTTTTACTAGCAATTACTTCAACATGACAAAAATATAGAAGATGTATTAGCTTAGATAATTTTAAAGATTCAATTATTATGTACTTACTGTATATTCAGCGATAAATTTAAGAAATTCTTCGTTATATTTTTTATTCAAAACAGTCACTTTTTTGTAGCACGTGGTATGATAACCTACAAATTGGAGTGACGCACTGGGTAGCTCAACAAAATTGTATTTTTTTTTTTTTTTTTTACGAAAAGCTAACTTTAATGCACAGTTTTCAAAAGTTTCATCATCAAAATCAATTATTCCGTCATCCGAATCACACAAAAAACACTTTTTGGCCATTTTTACCAACAATAAATAGCAGCACGTTTTTTCACTTGTATCTATAGCGACAATCTACTCCAAAATAATGCACAGTATATACGAGTCTATCGCTATCCTTTTCATTTCCAAGCACAAATAGCATGCGCACTCTCCTTCTTTAAATGGGCGGACTTTAAACAACTGCTACGCTGCGTCCTTTTCTACCGCATGGGATGGTTGGTCTGGGACCTCTCTCTCACACACATCCACTCGCAGCGATATTTTATTATTTAAAATTCGACAACCGTAATTCGGGACTGATTTTTCGCAGGCAACCCTATACCACCGTGTTCCTTATGAAATAATCTTTCATTTTATCTAAGTTTGATTCAATAATCAGACCGTTGCAAAATGCTAGTATAGATTTACCTGTTTACACCTGGCAACCCGTGGTTGTGACCGGAAAAAAATAGGCAACCTAACGTTTGCATATTCTATGGGCTTCAAACTTTCGATTGGTATCAAATTTATTTAATAACCACACCGGTGCAATGTTTAAAAAAAAAAAAAAAAAAAAATACTCTGGACTGAAATTTGTTAGGCAACCCATATAGGATATATTTATTGGCATATTTAATAACATAAAAAATACGTCTCATTAAATAAGCATCTCGGTGAAGGTCGTTGTATAGCGGGATCTTAGACTATTACTTGCGCTATAAGACATTGCTTCTTGCCAAATTTTAGCCAATTGCTTCTTGCCAAACTTCGGGCAAAATTTTATGGTTTTTTGTCAACGGGAAGTACTCTGTGGGTTTTGATTACCTTGATGGTGCCAAATATGCGTCATAACCGGCTGTATCTTTTGATTGCGTTGATCAAGAAATTTGATGTTTTTAACAGTTGTTGACACGAGTGTACGATATTAATTTCAACATGATACCTCCAGGCGTTCCAGAAAAAATGGCCTTGACACGATGACAGACAACGAAGTGATGATCCTATAAGGGTTCCTTTTTGCCTTCTGAGGCACGGAAATCTAAGAAGGCGTGACGTTATGCTATATTACTCGTAAACCTTTACAATATCGCCACACCTGTGTCTATGCCTCTTACCTATAAATGTCCAAAGGCGGTCACCACTAACCATCAGCTAGCTGCCTTCTTAAATAATTACAATAACAAACGAACAAATTAGATTTATTTACCAACGCACTTAACGCAACTTAGGGGTTTTCCTTGACTGCCACTTATCTTGGAATGTTCACATTGCAGAAGTAAGCAGGAGGGTGTTTTGCTCGTTTCGGTCCCTGAAGCGTCTCCAGAAGCTCCTGCCTTTTCCGACTAAAGTTACTCTTGCTCAGTCTCTCCTTCTTCCTCTTCTTGATTATGCGGATGTCAGCTTTTTTGATGCGACTGAGAAACTTCTTGATAAGCTCGAACGTCTATAGAATTTGTGCATCCGTTTCATATTTGGCCTCCGAAAATATGAACATGTGTTGGAATTTCGGAGGCGGTTGAAATGGCTGCCTATTCGACAGCGCCGAGATGCTCACACTCTTTCATTACTCTTTTCTGTACTTCATATTCCTAATTCTCCATTGTATCTTCGAGAACGCTTTGAGTATCTTGTTCCGAGAGGAGAACCCTGTCGTCTGTCATCATCTCTTCTCCTTCGTTTTCCTTCCCACTCTTCAAGTCGTTACGGTGGATCTTTTACTGTTCGCGCTGTGTGCCTCTGGAATATTCTTTCACACTCTATACGGGATAGCCCTTCATTGGAGGTTTTCAAGAGAAGAATTAAGGAATATTTCCTATCAACATGACTCATTAATTTATGTATTTACAATTGTAATATTTTATTTTTGTAATAAATAGGTATATATTGTGTTTATGCATTGTGTGTTGCACACGTATTTGTTTAGTTTATTTAGTGAGTAAGTATTTAAAATTGTTACGAGTTTTTAATAAGCTTTTGTTGTGCACATGGATGTACTATCCTCAAATGCATATTTCTCTACGCAACTGAGGTTTGCTGTTAGAGAACTCAACTATGGTTTAAGCTCGCCTTTGTACATAAACTGTCCTATTGTATTTGAATGTTTCTATGTTTTGTGTACAATAAAGAATAAGAATAATAACGCCTATAAATCTGCTACGCCGTAGCCTACTACGCAACTACGGCGTAACAAACGAACTACGCCACTTAAATAACAAAGTAAACACCTGCAAAATAAATTTTACTCAAAATTCAGTACTCAATCGATTCCTTCAATCTTCAGTTACTCCAGGATAGTAACAAGAATTCTTTGTACAATTGAATTTTCGAGATCCGGAGAAAATCTCACTCGTTATAGAATAATGGATTTCAATTTGTTTTCTGAATGTGGACTGCGATTGGTATTATGTACTTGAACGAGATAAAATAATAATGCAATCTGCTTTATATCGTTACTGGATCGTGATGGTTTATTGTTCGGATGGATGAAATTGTGGTGTTTCCAGTTTTTATATTGATTATTTGAGTTATTCGAACGCTGAAATGTGCTCACCGTCTAACGGTGGGGCTTAATTATTGAAGGCTCTTTTTATGTTAGCGGCAATATTGCCTGCTTGGGATTTTGGTAACGTTGCTGTAGCTTTTAGAGGCTTTGCGAGACTGGTAATTAGCTTGTAGATACTGTGTATATGACAACTTAATAGACAAGTCACATAAATAAGATGGTTTGTTATAATCACTTATCCTCACTCCTCTTCACTTTCTCTTCCTAATTCTTATTAATATCTATATGAATGTAAAAGTGAACTGCTTTGATGTCTATTAATCAATTACGCCTCAACCGATTCCAATTAATTGAACACAGGTATACCATGACCTGGATTCGGACTTTTTAACCAAGTACGCTCTTGTGGGATTATTTCAACGTACATGCGAGAGAAGCCGCTATTAAAAGGTAGTAATTAATTTACGCTTGATTTCTATGGAAGGTTATGAGAAAACCGTATCTAGTAGCAGGTACCGCGACGGCATGGTGTTATTGCAATGTTAAAGTGACAGTTCCTTATAATAGCAACCACAAAGTACAACTTCATTAAACATTATCCGTCCTTCTATTACAGAATTTATTATAATTTTCAGCAGTTTCAAACTTCAGACCTTGATTTAATTTTTAATGACCAGACGATTTCAGGCTACAATAAAATCAGTCAAGGCTATCCCATAGAGCAATGGACTGATCAATACCGTTCCAAGGTGTCAATACCCGTCTGTCTTAAAACACTACGAATGCAGTACCCTTACCTTTGATGTGGAACAAATAGAATTCAAGGAAAAGACAAGTTTTGAAAGGATTTGACGTATATTGTGACTTATTTGTACTTAAGTTTTCTTCGATTATTATTTTTATAATGTTATGCGTCATGCCTGGCGCTTTTTTTATGTATCTTATCACACGTTCAACACGAACGTCTATCCACACTTTTCTGACCGTATTCACTCCATAACCGCACAGAAAACGCTCAGTCCATTCTTCGATGTCTGTCTTTAGGTTATCCTAAATCTAAAAGGCGCCATCTTGGCCTTTGCTTTACACGATAATTGCGCCAATTACAGTGAGTATTGGATTCCGAAAAATTAAGTTATTATAGCTACTTGAAATGCGTGACCTATTGATTTAAGGTTTACTGAGTTGGTAGTAATTGAGCAATTTCTTTTAGGATTTAGTTTCAGACTTCTTATTTTAGGTATTTTGTGTTAGTATTACTAGCCATTGTCTGAGACTACCCACAAGAAACCTTTGGCAATCTTGTTTATTACTTAAACAATTTTTTCCCACATTTACTTTCTAGACTAAGCTTCATTCTAAGTCTTTTTAAAGGAACATCCTCGAAACATACTCGACTCAAGATATTATAACAATAACATTAGCTCTCCTTATTTTATTGAATTCATTAGACTTCAAGTAAATGTTGCAGGATTTTAAAATTGTGTCCTTTTTGTTTTTCAGAACTCTTCGAGCAGTTTCGATATTATAGAGCAACAAACAAACGTCAATTACTATGCAGTTTTATTACTAAAAAATTGCAATTTCCTTGGATTAAACCTGTTTTCTAAATCCCTTGCCAAAGAAAAGAATCCGGCATAATCTTGGCTCACATTAAAAACAAAAACTACATCATTGCCTTATTTTTTTTTCTTTGCACAGATAGCAAATTAATTCCGTGTAGGGTCCTCCAGCTCTCAAGTGGCGTGCACGCTACTTGGGTAGGTGGGCACTACGAATTGTTTCTCCTTTATTCGTTTGTTTTAAACTCTTTGCTTTACAAACTGTACTCTGCAGACGACGGGTCAAGAGTGGATGTACAATAGGTTTATTTTTTGTCATTTATTATGCAAAGTGAATTGATACTGTTGCTAGTTAGAAATTACTTCACAATGAAATGTGGTACTTTTTAAATTCAACTATAGTTATACAATATTTTCTCAATTTGAAGGCACTTTCAAATACTGGAAACTTTTGTCAGACATCAAAGTGCCTAATCCTTGATCACTAAGAAAAAGGCAGTCATGGCAACTGCCGACAGAAGAAAACATATAACTTTGGAACAAGTGTGTCTTAGTTTATCGCTTGTCACATTAGCATGCGATGACGCTATTAATTAACATGTCGCTTACGCGAATCCATAAGTTTTGCCCCTACCAAAAATCATATTATCGTCTAGACAACTTTGTACTTTAAAAACCACAGACATTTTCATTCTCATGCAAAGCTATTTAAATTAAAATCCACGTTCATCACGCCATTATCCTCAACAAAAAATTTACTTTGGTATGTGACTTAGTTATTTACTGTTGATTTGTTTTTTCGCGCGACTTTGCTCACCCGTGACATTCTACTTCCTACTCTTCCTACTAATATTATAAATGCTACAGTTTGGTTGGATGGATGTATGTTTCTAACTCAATCACGCCAGAACGGTTGAACAGATCTGGGTGTAATTTGGCACAGAGATAAATTATAGTTTGTAATAATAATAGCATATGGGTTACTTTTCATCTCGGGATAACAAAACATTTTTTACAAAGCGCAAAGCAGATGGCAGAAGCTAGTATGAAATAAACAGTAGTCTATGACATTCAGTGCAATTGTAGAGAGAAAAAACTTCTTCTGGAAGAACTCGATCTGTCTGTTTCTTACCTCGAAAGACCATTTCAGACACCAATTTACATGGTCTTCACACGATCAGAGCATGATTATGTCTGGACTTTAAAAAAATACTGTGACCTCTGATTTTGTTTCGGCCTATCTTCTCAGAGTAGTCTGGTAGAAAACGCCGCCCTCATCTAGTTAAAAAAAATATGATTAACGTGTAAAAGTGTTTGTACAAACCAACTTATAGAAATAAATTCATTTATCATCTCTGATCCGGCTGATCCGCATCTGTGAAGATCTCACCGTGATAACTTAGATGAAGTGTGCTGTCAATTCTAAGCATCAATTGTAATGACAGCTCACTTCTTCACCCCCGGTGGGTTCCCGCATTGTAGATGCGGGGGGGGGGCGGTCAGTAGCCGTGGCTTGGTCAGCCACGGTGAAGCGAAAAGGAACCCGAGGAGGGGCCGCTCGTCAGGGCTTTTTCCGATTAATCCGACGACGTAGCGGCCATCTAGTAGGTTGCGGGGCCGCTTGGTAACAGGTGACATCGCAAATGCGTCCCAGGTCCCATACGATATCGCGGCTGAGGGTTGGAGGCAGCGGTGGGAAAGGAGTGCCGGTATGATCGTGCGCCGCTCTTCCTACCTTCCGCGGCATGGACGGGGTCGCTACCATCTGATGGCGGACGCGGTGGGGCCGCAAGGTAGGAGGAGTAGAGTTTTAGTGGATAAGAGTCCCACATAACTGCACTATTTTCCCGTGGTAGTGCAGTATGTATGAGAAAATCACCATACAAAAAAACTCGCTTCACTTAAGCTTTCACGGTGAGTTTGTTTACAGAACTTTCAGAGAAAAACTGCTTCTAAATAACAAATAATAATTTAACTTCTTTATAATATTATTTTAGATTTAAATACTATACTCTATCTTAAATATGCTATCTCAATTATTTAAAGGCCGATTTATTTTATTAAAGCATGCGTCATCCTCATGCAGTGATAAAACTGTCTCTGTACGAAATGTCATTATAATCAGTTTTCCAATCTGCGAATAAACTGATTTAATTTGATTTGATTAATCATTATAATTATTATGCATGTGTTCCATCAGCAAACCAAAAACCGCTCAGAATGCACGGAGCCTCCCAGCTGCGTGCTCTGTGGCCAAGTCGGGGACCCGGCTAATTACCGGTGTTGCCAAAAAGCCCCTAAGGTAGCGCCTAAAATGGCTAAGCTTCACAACGCGCGCCAAGCGCGCGTAGCCCCTACCTCCCAACCCCCACCCCGACTAGCCCCTCAGAGGACTTCACCCTGGGGTAAACTGAACCACCAAAGCGTGGCCCCTCAGTCTTACTCCCAGCCAATTCCAGCGCTGATGGCCACTCCAGCGCCAATCTCAATCCCCGACCCAATGCCCCCCGCTGCCCCTATGACCGCACAAAGCCAGAAGGTGGCTCCCACCACCCTTGCCGCTAAGTGCCCGCCCCCTGTCGCCCCCTCCGGGCCAAAGCCATATTTGAGCGTTGCTGAAAATAAAATCAGCGCGTATTCCATATGGATGATCCCTCAGGCCCGAGCTCTGGATACAGAGATTCGGAATGCAGGCCCACTCACTCCCGTTTCATGCGCCCGCCTCTTTTATAGGTATGAGTGTGTTAGAATCATGAATGGAATTCTATATAAAAGTATTGGTATCCACCAAGATAGCAAGCTTTGAATGTCAAGATGGTTATTGGTTATTTACTGTGTATCAGAGTTCTAATGTATGTGATATGTAAGGAAAGGGTTTTATGAATAACAGCACAGAAAGACAAGACTAGAATAGAATAGAATAGAATAGAATATACTTTATTGTACACCATAAAAGTTATACATCCATTTTATAAGAAAAACTTAATTATACGGGACTAGACTAGGTATTTATTTAAGTAAGGCTTGTCAATTAATTCATATTTAGAAGGCTCATTGAGCTTACTGCCCAATCGCTAGACTAGTTCTCGTGGGGAAGAAGGGCAACAAACTCCACGGAAGCTCTTTCGTAGTATTTATCGATATCTTTTACAAACACAAAGTATTTACAATATTAAAGATTCAAAATAACAAGGATAAGGCAAAGGACAGAGTAGCCCTTAAATCAATATAACATATTAGGAATAAAGGCAATAATACGATATAGATACAGCTTCAACACAACCATTAGAAATAATAAAGTTATAATATCAAATAACTTACGTTAGTCTTGTGTAGTCGATCTTACACCAAGTATTATAAAGTAGTATACTTCTAAATAACAATATCTGGCCTGTACTGGCTTGTAGTTCACCAAAAAGTAAGTCCGCTTATCAATTGCACAATATTTTATAATATCGGGTCTATCTGTGTCACAATACGTCCAATATGAGAAAATGGCGCGGTATCCCGCCATTTTCTATATTGCTTCAAATAATCTCAAAATTAGGTGAACAATAATCAATTACGATGAAGTGAATATGTTTTAAAACGTATCAAGACAATTAAGGAATTTAATATCGTCTATATAGTAATTCTTAATCAATATTCGAAAGAATATTGATACTAACAGACAGTATTGTACTAATTGTTTCAAAGGACTTATTATATTAATATAGCATTATAAAATCCAGGATACATCACAATGATCATTACAAATTACGTAATCATTTATAGGAATATTATCAAAGTGGCTTAAATATAAGTTTAGAGTTATTTCCTGTACACACAACAATATTTACTTAGGTGGGTACTCTTTTACATTTGAAGGTAGTTGACACCACATTAGTAATTAAGGTATAGGTAAAGATTTTTATTCACTAATTGAAAGAACAATAAACAAGGAAGATTTTTGTACATGATTTGTACCGTGCTAAGCAGGGGCTTGCCCTTAAAGATACCTTGGTATCTTTTAAATCATAGCCTTTGTGTTATTTTGATGTATTTGCTATATTACTGTAAAATTTCTACAAAATCCGTTCAGTAGTTTTTGGGTGAAACAGGGATCATACTTACAAGCTTTCACATTCCTAATATTAGTAGGATTGTCAAGCACTCATCTTTACCTCGAAACTTTATATTACATCCGAAATAGAACAAATATTGAAGTGACATGGGTCACACATAAACACACACATGCCTGAAATCTCCATTGTTTTCCATGTACCCTCACATAGAAAACAATGGAGATTTCAGGCATGTGTGTGTTTTTACCCTTTTCAAGGGAGTTTTTAAGTGATAGTTGGTGTTGGGGATTGAGATTAATAATGACTCAACTTCAACTTGATATTAACTATATTTAATGTATAAAATGAAACGGCAATTTACAAATGGTTGGACACGCGCGATCGCGACATTAAAGATCGACGTGTGTGAGCAAACGCTGATTTTGGCCGAATGGCGGGGCGGCACGAGCCGCCGCTGCCGGCGCTCGCGACCTCCCCGCGTGCCCCTCTTGCTTCGGGCGCGTTCTTGAATAGAGCATTTAGGCGCGTTCAGTTGGAATTGGATCATGTTTCTTGGAAAGGCTTGGAACCGAAAAAAAAATCGTACTGGTTAACGCCATAAGTAAGTACATAGAGGAGGTTTTCTTTCGGTTTTATTCTAACTTTAACCACAATTAAACGGTTTTTGGCAACAAAAGGTCGTAAATACATTTTGTGAAATTAACCGGTTATGAACGGTTTTTTCGCCTACCTTCAATGCGCAACCGTGCTGAAGTAAAAAATGATTCAGTTTTAGGCACGTGCTCCGACTAAAGCGGTTGGGTCGCTCTTTTATTGTTTAGACTCCGAACAAAATAAACGATAAAACCGATTAGAACATTTAATGGTGGACATCCCACCCAGACGCACAAACCGTTTTGGGAACACTTTTATTACGCGTACAGCTAAGGAGTGGGATTCGCTGCCGGAGTCTATGTTTCCCGACAGCTACAATCTGGGGTTTTTTAAGTCAAGAGTGAATTGGTTTTCTCTAGGCAACCGTGATTCACCGTCGACCACATCATGGAATACCATCAGGTGAGTCAGTGCTAAAGCGCTAGGGTGTGTATAAAAACACCGGTTATTTTCAAAAACGGTCCTAAGCCTCGTTTCTCGGTTTTAAGTGCATCGTTATGTGTTTGTTAAATTAATTTCCTTTTTTTGTAAAAACAAAATCAATCAACCAAAAAAACATTTTAATTAGAAAAATGTCCTCAACGTAGTACCTCGTATTTTGAACACAATAAAAGAGAAAAGACATCCACATCAAACGAAATAAATGAAGAACCAAAATCTTTACATTCTTAGGGGTATAAAGCCAAAACCCGATATTTGTAGGAACGAACGAAACCTCTCTGTACTGTAGAAGCCGCGAGCTTAACAAAGGGAAGCCTAAAAAATTGTTATCCTTTGCCGGTGGCCGATCAAGTACACAAAGGGTGTCAGAGCGGGCAAGTGGTACTGTTGGGTACTGTACTGTTAGGAGTTGGATACAAGGCTGGCTTTTAGTAAAACTAGTATTTTTTTGAGGTCTTAATAGGTTTGAATGTCTTTAATAGTTTATCATAATAGTGAGTGTGTTTAAAAAGACTGTTTGATTGTCGACGTCATAAAAGTACCATATTGTAGCAACTAGATAGACAGCACCTATTTATCTTGTTTTGCATAACTTTGGTACCTACTATATGCATTGATACCTTATAAGTCTGATGTATTGTCATCAATTAAATGTTTTCATATTCTTTATTCTTTACAAAACAAACTGACATAAATACAATAGGATAGCTTATGTTCAAAGGCAAACTTAACCCGTAACTGGGTTCTCTAACAGCAAACCACAGTACCATAGAGAGATTTGATTGGGAATTGGTTTCTTTCTTTATTATAAATCTATAATTATATTTCTCTTATATTAATTTGGCCCAGAAGATGGCAAAAAACATGGCTTTATTGACGGTCTTACTTGCTATTGAATACTTACCAAGAATGACAGATCTTAGTCCTAGTTGATAAATACACAAAGGACATTGCTGCCCAAGTTCTTGACACAATTCTGATTAGTTTATCTACAATAGCTCAGGGCAATAGATATATAGCTTTAATTTGATTGGTGTTAATGAATTTCTAATACACAAAGGAATTCAGTGTTAGTTTATGTCATGTACACACATCAACACGGTCTAGGGATATTACATACTCAATTAAATAACTCGAAAAGTACTGGCCGCATTGGAATCTTTTATACACCGATTTGTTTGTAATTTATCTCAAACTTATTCCAAATTCAAATATTTGAAAAATTCTTTTGTTTCGGTGGCATAAAAATGTCTTGATGTGTAGGAGGGGGAATTTTCATTTGTGCGAAATTTAGAAAACAATACGAATTACGTTTAGTTACAGTTTTTTTTCATTTTTAAACGAAAGATAAAGTTAAAATTGAGGTATTGTAGCCATGCAACGCCAACATTTGACGAGGGCGGAGATGTTACGAGCTGTGGTAATGCTTGAAGCTGGGTCTGTTCAGCGTAATGTTGCTGAGGCCATAGGGACCCACCAAAATGTAATTTCAAGATTGTGGACACGCTATCGTGCCACAGGTGAAGTAGCGGAGAGGCACCGGGGGCCAAGTCGCATCACTACCCCCAGACAAGACCGATTTTTGCAAATTACTGCGCGAGCTCAACCAAATGCAACGGCGACTCAATTGGTCCAAAGGCTGCGAGTGGAACACCAAGTGCTTGTGAGTGACCAAACTGTAGGAAGGCGACTGCATGAAAGCAATCTACGCTCTCGTAGACCACTCCGGGTCCCACCTTTACGGAGAGGCAATCGTGGACGACGATTAGAATGGGTTCGGAACCCACGTGGACTGGGGCCGTGAGCAATGGTCCAATGTGCTGTTCACGGATGAATCCAGGTTCGGCTTCCATCCAGATTCACGAAGGACGCGTGTTTGGCGAGTTCCTGGACGATGGAGCCGTCTTCAGAACCCTCAGGAAGTTCACCCATACCAAGGAGGAACAATTATGGTTTGGGCAGGAATTCGTCTTGGAGGACGGACGGATCTCGTTTGGGTGCGGGGCTATATGAAGTCAGAACGATACGTCCAACAGGTGCTGGGGCCCGTAATCTTGCCCCACTGAACACAAATGGGGCAAGATTTCCTGCTCATGCACGACAATGCCCGGGCACACACGGCGAGAACAGTAGCAGCTTGGTTACATACACACAATGTTAGGGCCTTAGACTGGCCTGCTCAATCGCCAGATCTAAATCCCATTGAGCATGCGTGGGATATGATGCAAAGAAGAGCTCGGAAGGAAGTTCCTGAAAATCTGGCTACAGAAGATCAACTTTTTGCGCACCTCAGAAGGACATGGGACAATATTCCGCAGCAAGACATTGACAACCTTGTTCTGAGCATGCCGAATCGTTGCCGATGTGTTATGAACATCATGTGCGCTTTCGCAGACTACTAACTTCAAGTTTATAAACACAAATTAAATGATTTTTCTATTTTTTTCAGTTTTTACTCATAAATTTAAAGTTAATTCATATACGGTTTCCGTCTATGCTTCATTTTTTTTCCATAAAATCCTTAAATTTTTATCGAAGTACCTTAACCATTATTAAAAAATGGTAGAATATTAAATAACGTATCATTTAAATATATACATGTCATATAAATAATTAACACATTGATAGTAATTCACTTTTTTTAAAATATCCCTAGACCGTGTTGATGTATCCCTAGACTGTTCCTAAAATTGATTGGTCGACGTTTCCCCAGGTTTCTTTCAACAACACCATTATTCCTATAGCTAACACTGTGAAGAACTTGGGGATTTATATCGACAGCACTCTTGCCTGGACCAAACAACTGCAGGAAGTTAGTCGTAAACTGTTTGCTTCTGCGGGCTCCCTGAGGCGTCTTCGTAATTTTCTTCCCATCAGCACTAAAATTGCGATAGCACAATCTCTTCTTCTCCCTATCCTGGACTATGCTGATGCCAGCTATCTTGATCTCACCCAAGATCAATTGGATAAGCTTGAGCGACTTCAAAATCTCTGTATTAGGTTTATATTTGGCTTGCGCAAATATGATCACGTTTCTGAATTTCGTACTAAGCTCAAATGGCTTCCTATTCGCCTTCGCCGGAATGCACACATACTCTCTTTGCTTTATAATGTGCTCTTTAATCCTTTTACCCCTTTTTATCTTAAAGAACGTTTTCAGTTCCGCTGTGACACCCATTCTAAGTCCTTGAGATCATCGGAGAATTTAAAATTGAGTGTTCGTATGCATTCCACTTCCTTCTTCGACAAATCTTTTACGATTCAAGCAGTTCGGTTGTGGAATGTATTACCTATAGAAATAAGACGTGCTCAAACACTGCCAACGTTTAAGAAAATGGTAAAGGAGCATTACCTTTCACTATAATTTTTAGTCTTTTTCTTTCTCTGTCATATATTCGATATTTATTAGTATATTAGATATTTTTTATATTAGGTATTTATGTATTTTATGTTATTATGTATCAGTAAGTAATGTTATTTATGATCATTGTACACTGACAGACCTAAATTCTTCTCCTATCGTTTTATTCCATCCAAAGGTTGTCTGTAAGAGATTGCCCTGTGCGATAAGACCGCCCATTGTACACTTTGTTTTTAAAAATTATTGTTCTGTATGTTTGTATTTTTGTGGTGTACAATAAAGTATATAATAATAATAATAATGTGTTTATGTAGAATGTAGTGTCCGACGGAAAGTTCGGTTTCGGTTTCGGGCGAGTTTCAGCAAAAAAACGAATTTAGGTTTAGTTTCGGTTTTGGAGGCAGACCTGCCGAAACTACGACCGAAACCGAAACTGCATTCGGGAGTTCTCGCGCTGTGATCGGTCCATGTTCGGTGCGTTAAATTCCATCCAAGCGAGTAAGCGACAAAGACATTTTGCCTACTATACTACAACACACTGATCTGTAAATTACACCACTACGGAATTCGAGGACAAGCTGCTGATCTTGTGCTTGCCCATTTATCAAACAGACAGCAAAAAGTAAATGTTAATGGGACGACGTCCTCCGGGTCTCTAGTCAAGATGTGCGTGCCCACGCACATCTTGACTAGAGACCCGGAGGACGTTCAATGATGAGAAGGTTCAATTCTCGGCCCTTTCCTCTTTCTTGTTTACATTAATGATCTCCCTTTTATGATGGCCAAATTATCGGTTATAATTCTATTTGTTGATGATACTTCGCTAATTTTTTAAATAGATAGGAAAGATATGAATGTCTTACATGTCAAAGAAAGTCTAATTGTTCTCTCAAAATGGTTCGCAGCTAACAAATTTTTACTGAATGAAAAAAAAAAACAAAATGTCTTAAGTTCTCTTTACCAAATGTACCACAACGTGACCTAAACTTTAATCTTGACGGCAAAAATCTTGAAGTTATAACGAAGCCTGTATTCTTAGGAATTACTATCGACTCAGAATTGCAGTGGGCGCGCACATTAGAACTCTTTCGGGTAGGTTAAGTTCAGCTGCATGTGCAGTAAGGAAAATAAGGCAGTTAACCGATGTAGCCACAGCTAGGTTAGTATACTATGCTTATTTCCACAGTATTATGTCTTATAACATTCTGCTGTTGGGATCAGCAGCAGATGTTGACTCAATTTTCATCTTACAAAAGAGGGCAATCCACGCGATCTAAAAATGGGTCCTCGCGAGTCCCTCAGAGATAAATTTAAAGAGATCGATATACTGACTCTACCTTCACTTTATATTTTGGAATGTATTTTGTATGTCTGCAAAAATGGAGGGCTTTTCAAAACTAGAAGCGACTTCCATAATTTAAATATACGCAGTAAGCATGAAATTGTAATACCCGAATTTAGATTAACTAAAACTTGCAAGTCTTTTCTTAAAAACAGTATACGCTTCTATAACAAGTTGCCAAAGCCAGTTGTAGAACTGACTAGAAAGTTCACAAATCACATCAAACGTGTCCTTATTAAAAAAGCATATTTTAAAATCAAGGACTACGTTGAAGATAAAAAAAATTGGCTTTACCTCCTTCTGCGCATGCGACTTCCCTGGTAATTCATAAAACGGCACAAATATGTGGATGTCTCTAACTATTCTCAATCTCATTTTTCTCTTTTTTTTTGTTTTTCTTCTTTTAATTAGACTTTTTACAATGTTTCTCAATCATCTTTATAGCCCTTTGCTAAGAATAGTAACAGCACTGATAACAACATCTGTGCCACATGTTAAATTTAGTCTTTTTTTTTAACCTTTGTATAGATTCTTTTATCGATTATTCTGTGAATGTGTGAACATTCCTTTTAGATGCTAGTTAACATCTGTTAACTTTTTTATATATTATATAATCTTTTGTTTTTATTTTCTTACGACTTATTGTCGGGCTTACTTATTATTGTGCCCCCATAGTACTAATGCTGTAACATGGAAATATTGTAAAACCAAACAATTTTTTAAAAGAGTAACCAGGCGTTTCTTGCCGGATCTTCTCCATAGGAAACGACCAACCCGAACCGTGCATCGTTTGTCGACGTTTTATAAGTGCCCATGTAGGCCTATGTGAAATAAAAAAGTTTGATTTTGATTTTTTGATTGATTTTGATTTTTTGCCGCGTCCATGTGCCTAATCATGCCGCGACTGGCTTGTGTTTGCTGTTCGTTTTTCTTTTTTGAGAGATTTCGTGTGATTATTTTTTTATACGGTAGGTTTTATTACGTGATATAGCATAAGAGAAGCTAGTAAACATAAAAAAGTAATTAATTATAGCAAACTAATACATAGATTATAGTAGAATCAAGTTTAACCCAACTGTCTAAGGTAAAAAATAAAGACTGACTGAATATAATAACGTTTTCTTTATTTATCCGAAAACATGATCCTTGTAAGGAAGTTTCGGTTTAGGTTTCGGTTTCGGCCGAAACTGAGACTGCTGCCGAAATTCGGTTTCGGTCGGACTTTAGTAGAATTTATAAGAACACATGAGTCAAGAGTCAAGGCTATGGGAGTGATCTTTGCTCATCTGTGGGACAACATATGAGGGGAGGTCCAAAAGTTCGCGGTATATTTTCCTTATAAATTATACAACTGAATTGAGAATCTCCTCCTTATTTCTAATCGGTTGAAAAGAAGATGTGCCTATGTTGAAAAAATGGTTCACTAATATTTCACCATAACACCATTGACAAATGTTTAGTTTTCAACCACCGTTTCGTATACTATTTATTTCAAAAACAACTTATTCCGCAAATGTTTTATTTTATAAAGACTCGCTTTACAAACATTTATTCGACAAATGTTTAATTTTACAAACACTTGCTTTACAAACATTTATTCGACAAAACCTTCTCTTTAAAAATATTTCGGATGATATTTAATCATTAATTATCTGGGTGACCGAGCTCTGCTCGGGTTAAAATAGAGAGAAAACGACGTTTTCTAAAATTTAAATCTAGCTAGATCGATTTATTGCCCCTGAAACCCTCTACATGCTAAATTTCACAATAATCGTTGGAGCCGTTTCCGACATTCAGATTATATATATATATACATATATCTAAGAATTGCTCGTTTAAAGGTATTAGATAGATAGATACATTTTTCATTTAATGATAATTAATTTCTTAGGTGAATTATTTTAAAGTTGTTGTTCTATAATGATGAAATGACAAATCATATTTTTGCCAATCGTTGCATACAACAAGAAATTTGTAAATATTTTTTTGGTGAACTGACAGGACATCAGAAAAAAAACTTGTCAGGTTACTTCAGTCTTACAGTATTTTCTACTAAAATATATGAGCCGTAAGCCTTCCTACCACCGTGATGGTTTCCAGTTGTTTTAACCCAGGGCTAGTGGGGCCCATTGCTTATGGGCATTTGTCCAGCTCTTCCCGCCATCTTCTCTGGCTCGCTATGCCGTCCGACTGTTTCAGGGCTTCACATAGCGGCTACTTTAGCCCACAGCTAATTAGACGCGAGTGACGTGGTTAAGCCAGTCCCACTTTAATATTGTGGTTTTTTAGCAACATCTGTGTATTGTGAAGCGTATATGTAATCCTTTATGACTAACTAATATAGAAAAACCACGAATGCGCTATTTTGAATAGGTAGGTAAATGAGAGTAGCTCATAGGTAACGCATGTGGGGCTTACTGTCCCACCTTGAAATGAACCAATGAATGTGAATTCGGCAAGGCAAAGAACGAAAGAAAGAAAACACATTTATTTGACACAAGCCAGAGCCACAGATAATATAATGCTACAGCCAGAGCCCACAACACAAACATAAAAAATAAAACTTAGACTGAACAACAATAACATAAAAACAAGAAAACAATATATTCCTAACATTGTGTGTCCCACGGTTGCGCCTCAAAGAGTTTGACTCCATGAAAGAGTAAGACAAATTCTCTTAAAATAATTAAGCATTTCCAAGAAAAATATTCACGGACGCTTTATTTATTTATGTACACACAAAACACTTAAAAGATAAAATACATATAACGATAGAATAGCAAAAAGCTGCAGCTTATTTCTAGAGAAATGTCTTCCAGCAGACCTACGGCAAGAGAATTAGTTAAGAAACATAGACAAAGTGTGTATAACTACAAGAAATGATAATTAAACTAAACTAATACAAACATAATATATAAAATTACATTAAAATCATTAATTATTTCATTGGTGAAAGCGTCCAAACATAATTTTTTTGGTAATATGCATTGCCGAATTCACTTACGCAATTAGCCTGGGTTAATGCACCTCAGTATAGCAGTAATCATGAATCATGTGGACAAGTCTTTCCTTTTTATTTCAAAGGTAACACGTATTTAATGCAACAATGACAAGATGACGTGGAGCAAGCATGAAGTGATTGGGCGCCATGATTGACAAAGCTCTTTTGAAATGCAGCAACGTTATACGTTAACTTATTGGAGAGTGAAAATATTCCGTCATTTAAAATAAAAATAAAATTGTAGTAAGTACCTACTCTGAAGAAAACGCAAAAAGAGAAGCCAATTGTGTTTATTTTCATAACAGAAAAAAAAAACAAATGCTGAAAATAAACCTCTAAATTAAAAAGATTTCTCACGGCTAAAGTAACGAAAAAAAAGCTGACGTGGTTCGGCGGTCTTTCTGTCACAAACATAAAAAAACAGGTGAGATTTAATAACTCATCTCTTGAGAGCATGTGGGTCGTAATGCACCACACGGGGCTGTGCGCGGGGCAGGTTGTTGGATGCCACATGTCTAAGGATAGTTGAGACTAGGATATATCACGTAGCTATTATGATTGTCCAAAAACCAAGCCAAACTCCACAGAGGTTAAGGAGATTTTAAATCGAATCTCTTTCTACAATCGTTAACGCCTTCTATTTGTATGGTCTGACCACGTGACTTAATGTTCATTCCCATACATTGATTAGTTTTTTACTAGCGTTATCGATTGTAGATTGTCAACTTGGCTACAGGTGCTGTGGCAACAATTTATCCGATAATTATGTATTATTATTTAATACTTCATGCACACACAAGTACAGAGGCGGACTTAATGCCTTAGGAATTTTCTACCAGTCGACCTTTGGGTGATGAAGAGACAAACAGTGGGAGGTGCAATATAGAAAGTCATATTATGGATTATTTAAATATAAACTACGAATACAATATAATTATACCATATATATTCAAAATAATAAACTATATACATAAATATACTTAAACATTAGTAGTAATAGGTAGCATCTTTCAATTTGTGCGCATTTTCAAATGGATCTTTACGAAACTTTCACTTCTACTGTTCTCGACGTCACATCGGGCCACATACTACACTGCGACCGCGGGCTTTCCCGCGCCACTTCCACTCGCTCGCCGACACCGTGCGCGTGCGCACATTTCGGTTGTATCATATCAGTACCTCAGAAATATAGTTATACTTATAATCCAAGTCGTTTTATTACCAAGTCAAAACCACCAGCAGTACACCTGGAGCTTGATACTGAACATATGGTCCTTCGAGCCGGATGTCGGCGACTCGACAATACCCGTCAGAGCCAGTCTTCACTGGGACCAGTCTGCCCAGCAGCACACCTGGAGCTTGATCTTCGAGCATAGCATCTACTGTTTTTAAATTGAATCTTTCTTATCCACCATTTTCTCATAACGAATATTTGGAGAATAGTGTCGTGCAAAGCGTAGCTTTAACTGGATGTCATGGAGAGACCGCACGGCTGCGGCGCCGGCTTTTCTATTCCGGCTCCAAAGCTGTCCACATGTCATGTCACGTCACAGTACACATATCCTAGATAGTTTTGAAATAAGAATACGGATGAAAAGAAGTTGGATGTTGTAGAGCATAGAGAAGATAGAGTACCTATATTGCTATTTCATCCTTTCGTATTTTACAAGTGGAAATATATAGGTTTTGGCACTTTAAGGAAATCTAACTCCGAGGCCTATATTATACAACTTATGCAGTCCGTTAAAAATATATATCTTCAGCTCTTTCGTGCCAAGACATCGCTTTCTCTCTTTATGGGCTTCTTCTTTCTCTTTATGGCTTTTAATGTGGTTTTTTTGTGCACCACTTTATACATAGATATCTCCTGTGGCAACACTACAGCTAACAGCTGATTTGAATTTGTCCTAATAATTTTAATTTTAAATAATAGATTTCCTTTATAATAAGGCCTATTTCCAATTTCTTAACTAGTTTTAAAGCGTAATTAAGTGTTTTGTGCTAAATACAGACACTACAAGTGCAAAATAAGTGTTGAAATTTAATTGTGTTTCGTTGACAGTTACCGGCTCAAGCGAATGTTACTTTTTCGTCTCGGTATCAGGTACAATACTATATATTTTACTTGATATTGGATTGTTTGCGTTTTAATATTTTGCTTACAATTAATTGGATCACTTTTATTGAGGTTACAAGTTGATGCCAATGACCTATAAAACGTAAACATAACCTTAATTAGTTTGGTGACAGAACTTCTTTCTTAACTATCTAAATTTCATTTTTCCGTTCAACTAATCATCTATTACTCATTCTACTACTCTTTTCCAACATCATCTTTCTTCTCTTTAGTCATGATTATGACTCGCAGCGCGCGGGCTCGCCTAGAAGAGACCAAACTCAGTCAGGCTTTGAGCGAATTAAAGGCGTCTCAGGAGTTCTGTGACCAACTGATAAGGGAAAAAGATGAAAACGAAATAGAGTTCCTTAGGGTCCTTGACAGGAATAGTAAACTGAAAACAGAAATGGCTCAGTTATATATTCAACACACTGATGCCATAGCAGCCCGGGACAGGCTCCAAATTGTTGTGGACGGGTTCAGCCAGTGTAGCAATGAGTATGAACAAGCTCTTAGTCACAATTATTCACTACAACAGCAGCTACATGAGGCTCAAAGTCAGATTGAACATCTTGAAACAACAAATCATAACATCACTGCCTCGTTGAATCAAAGTCTATTCAATGAATTGGTGCCTGTTGCCCCGTCAATGGTTACTGCAATAAACCCCTCTTACACACTAGATTTAACAGGTCATGATGATTCAAAATCAATTAAATCATTGAGAGTAGTTACTAGTAAAAATAAAATAAAAAAATACATTAAAATTAACAAATACATAGTTAAAACTAAGAAAATGATCAAAAAACAAAGGTTTTTCATCAAAAATGTAAAACTTAATAGAGAAAGGTTGCATCTACTTAAACAATTAGATATGTATTCATTTAACTTAGAAAAAAGTACTAGAAAATACCAAACTGACACAGAAGACTTGCGGTATGAACTTGACCATCTACAGGAGAAACTTACATCTATGACCATCAAATATACAGCCTCTGAAAACCAAATGAGGGAATATGTATTGGCAATGAATGAGCTGGTAAGCTCACAAATTAACAAATGTGATCATTGTCAACCACCATCTGTTGAACCCACACCGGACAATTCATTGACAATATGTGCCTAGACTGCGGTATGGTGGCAACCATACCGCAGTCTAGTGCAAGTTTGCCATTAGAAATTACTAACTGTTTGCCTAAAAAGAAAGTAAATACAGAAATAGTATTATTTTGTGATGAAATTGGAAAGGATTTAGGCCACTTGTTGACAAATAGATATCCAGGACACTCAATAATGAACTACTGTATGCCTGGCTGTTCTTTATTTGACATAACGAAAAAAGTTATAAAATGCAATTTTAACCAGGATACCACATTATTAATATTTATTGGTAATAGGGGTAATGTGAACAAAGGAGAATTACTCCAACATTATAGAACTTTGTGCAACCTTAGTATAAAAAAAATTGTGATGTTCACTTTCCCATACAGCCAAAGTTTGCCACAGGAAGAAAACAATCTTAGATACGAATTGAATAGGACATTACATAATTTAACATATAGTAGTAATTTATTCCATTTAATTGACACTAACAATTATGTTGGTAATCACTTTTATTTGACAAAAGATAAATTTTTCATGGATAGGTAATTTCTTTCAAAGTATTATAAAAGACAGATAGCTGTGTCGCTATCATATTATTTTTCTATTACAGCCAAGAATTTGGCTAAACAACTTGCTTCTATTGAGCAATGCCAAGGAATGTTATTTAATTCAGCCAATGATTTGGTATCTGAAATTGATATTGATAATAATTTAAATTAGAAATTAGGACAATAGGGACAACCTCTTGCAAAGTTATACAGGATAAAAATTGCAAAATAAAATCAAATAAAAGTTTAAATTCGGTAAATAGTATTAACCTGGTGCATCAAAATATTCAAGGATTTATGAACAAAGATTTAGAAGTAGAATTATTTATGAACTTTAACAGTATTGATATTCTTTGTATAACAGAACATTGGCTTAAAAGCCACCAGTTATTGTTCAATTTAAATAATCACCAGGTTGGTAGTTCATTCAGCAGAGTTAATGCTATACATGGTGGCTCATTGATTTTAGTAAGTAACCAGCTTAAATTTAAAGACCGTAAGGATATTGTGAGCCTATCTGTTGAGCGGACAGTTGAAATAGCTTGTATAGAATTGGAGCAGTTTATTGTATTAAGCGTATACAGACCGCCTTCAGGATTGTATGACTGCTTTGAAAAGGTAATGGATGAAGTGTTACACAAGATTTGTAACTCGAATAAATCCATTATCACTTGTGGTGATTTTAACGTTAATTTATTAGAAAACTCAGCTTCTTGTAGTAAAATAATAAGTCTGTTTCAGTCCTACAATCTTGTAAACCTATTTTTGGAGCCCACAAGAATAACCCCAACTAGTGCTACATGCTTAGATAATATTTATACTAATGTTATACCAGTCCACAAAGAAATTATAAATTTACTAGATTCTGATCATTGCGGGCAGAGGATTACTATACCAAACCAAAGCAACAAAGTGGCTAAAAAGGATATCACTGTTAACCCCAAAACTGCAAGTCGCTTGGCAGCTTTTAAAGTTAAACTCATTAATAAATTACCAATTTTGTCAATTGATGCTGATCCTAATCATTTATATGATGATTTTTTTAGTATATACTGTAAAAAATTTAATTCGACCTTTATTCCCAAGACTATCTCCGTTAATAGTAACGCATCATTCAGTGATTGGGCTACCATTGGTATTCATAAAAGTAGAACACGGCTTTATGAACTGTACAGTGAAAGGACTTATGTAAACACTGCTGAATTTAATTTATATGTCAGAAATTATTCAAAATTATTTAAAAAAGTTTGTTGTTTGGCCAAGTCGCGTTATTTGAGCTCGAAGATTAAAAACAGTAGTAATGTTATTAAAACGACTTGGAATATTATTAATAGTGAAACGGGAAGATCTGGTAACCGAAATATTGACTACGGCCTGTCTATTAATGGCAACATCATAAAATCAGACTCACAAGTCGCAGTGGCCTTTGAAAATTTCTTTTCAGATATTCCCATTTCAACTACTAAATACTTAAACTCATCACCTTCTGTTGCTGAGTCTTTGCTAAAAGAAAATGTTAATGTTTGCAATTCGGAATTTCGTTTTGAACATATTACTTGTAAAGACATAATTAAAACCTTTCACACTTTAAATGTTAAAAAGACTGCAGATCTGTGGGGTCATTCTGTAGAAGTTGCTAAGTCTATTATTGACATTGTCGCACCTAGTTTAGCTATTATCTTTAATAATTGTATCGACTGTGGGGAGTTTCCTGACCTTATGAAAAATAGTAAAATAATACCTTTGTTTAAATCAGGTAGTACATCAGACCCTACAAATTATAGACCTATTTCAGTACTACCTACGTTTAGCAAAATATTTGAGAAATTAATTTTAGAGCAATTGCAAAGATTTTTTAATAAACATAAATTATTACATACCAAACAGTTCGGTTTTACAAGGGGTCGTTCAACTACTGATTGCCGGTGTTGAGCTTTTAGGACATATTTATAATGCATGGGAAGATAAGTGCGATGCCTTGGGAATCTTTTGTGATTTGTCCAAGGCATTTGATTGTGTTTTTCATGAAACGCTAATCAGGAAACTCCGCCACTACGGGATCCGGAACAGCGCTCTGGATCTTCTTACTTCATATTTGAGTAATAGGATTCAGACCGTTGACGTTAATGGAAAAAGATCTCCTGGATCTATGGTAACAATGGGAGTCCCGCAGGGCTCGATTCTTGGTCCTTTCTTGTTTCTTATTTATATTAATGACTTGCCTTACCTCATAAAGGATAACCATGATATAGTGTTGTTTGCGGATGATACTTCACTTTTGTTTAAACTTAAACGTCAGCAGCTGTACTGACGATGTAAATAGCGCGATCTCAAAAGTAGTTCACTGGTTCAATGTTAATAATTTACTTCTTAATGGAAAAAAAACCAAATGCATTAAGTTTACCCTACCTCACGTTAGGCAGGTGAAAACCGATGTGTTGATAAAGGGCGAAGAATTGAATCCTGAAAATAGCACAGAATTCTTAGGCTTAACTTTGGATGCTAAGCTTCAGTGGGGCCCACATATAGATAAATTGTCAAAAAAGCTAAGCTGCGCAGCATATACTGTTAGAAAAATTCGTAATTTAACTGACATAGAGACAGCCCGTTTAGTATACTTTAGTTATTTTCATAGTGAAATGTCATACGGTATTCTGTTGTGGGGAAATGCCGCCGACATCCAGACTATCTTTGTTTTGCAGAAAAGAGCTGTTCGATCAATTTATAAATTAAGCCCGAGACACTCTCTCAGAGAGAAATTTAAGGAGATTAATGTAATGACTGTGCCTTCTCAGTATATTTATGAAAATCTTTTATATGCCCATAAAAATATAAAATTGTTTAAAAAATACAGTGATATCCATAACATAAATACTAGGAACAAACACAAATTTATAGTACCTACAACAAGGCTCAAGAAAATAGGTGGCTCGTTTAGATGTCAATGTGTACGCTTTTATAATAAGCTTCCAAGCCACGTGCAAGATCTAAGTCTTAATAAATTCAAGTCTTTCATTAAACGTAAGTTGTGCCAGAAAGCGTTTTATACAACAAAAGATTACATTGAGGACAAAAAGGCTTGGGATTGAGCTGCTCCAATTAATTTTGTTTTTTTATTATATTTTGCACTATGCATTTTGTTATTATAAATATTTTTTTTATTTTTTTGGTTTTCTTGCAATGACAAGAATATTTACTTTTTAAAGTATTATATTATTTTATTTTAATTATTGTGATCATGACATGATCTAATCAAGATTTTGTCAGGACTTTAAAAGAGACTGTGACCTCTGAGTTTGTTTCGGCCTTTCTTCTCAGAGTAGTCAGATAGGAAACGCCGACCTCATCTAGTTTTAAAAATATGTTCGACATGTAAAAGTGTTTGTACAAACCAACTTACAGAAATAAAATCATTTATCATTTATCATAGGATACTTTTTAAAACACATTCCACGTGGGTGAAACCGCGGGTGGGAGCAAGTTCTAGACAAGTGGATCTGTCAAGGACTATATCAACTTGAATGGTATCAAAAGTTTTAAATTACTTGATATTATGGTTATAGTCAGTGGTTATTGGTGAGGTTCTTCAGAAAGGCAACCGGCGTGCGTTTATGACTATACTATAATCGCTGGAGCAAAAACTAAAAGGTTAAACAAACAAACGTCAAACGGTTATAATCCGACTGATTTAAAAAATATTATACAACCTTACAACGCAAAATGGTTACTTTTGTAGCACTCTTTAATTTATTATCTTAATAGTTCCAACTCCAGGCAATCATGATGCTTTATTATGTCGGCTATTGGTTTTGGTTGGCACCATTTTTTTTAAAAACAATATATCACGGACATTTAATGCAATAATTTAGATTGTTTATTTACCTATTTCACCCGACGTTTCGGCCGTGTTGCAATGACCGAAACAATCGAAATCATCGCGTTAAATACCCGTGATATATTGTTTTTCAATTATGAAACGCGAAAGTTTTAAAACCAATATTTTTGTTTTTAAATTGATATTTTTGTAAAATACAGTAAAGAAAATAATAGTTTAAAAGTTTGACATATTTGTGCATGTGTGTCTTAGATGTGTGTATTTGATTGTTGAATGAAATCAACCTCTTCTCATGATATTTTTTTATTTTAGATTTGAGTGACAACAAAGAAGACACTGTAAAAACTTTGCTTTTATTGTTTGTTTACCTTTAATTTTTTTCACCAGCGAATAGAGTATACACAAACGTATGAGCAAAAGGTATTTGTAATAGTTTCTGCCTACCCCCATGAGAAAAAGTGTGAGTTTATGTACGCATGTAGTCAGTTAATGACCAAAAAAAGTTAATCACCTAAAAAGTTAATGTATGTGATTTGAACTGTATCATTGCGGCTCGCAAAAAGTACAGTGTAATGAGAGAATTTTAATTAAGCTTCGTTAATGAAAAGACGCTACTCGTAGTATCGAAATCAGGTTAATTATTCAGTTGGCATTCCTTGTATTCTTAATTCTCACGTTGTATTTACATAATTCTGCCGTACAAATATTGTAGCCAGATCGTTAAATTGGCCAATTCATGAAGTGGCTAGTCATTTAATGAAAAGGCGCCATATAGTGAACACAAGCTTAATAACTTGGCAAATGAAACGGTATCATCATTAAATGGCTTAGCAAAAACAATGAAAATAGATAGTTTATATAAACAACTAGCGGATGCCTCGTGGTTTCACCCGTATTGTTCCCGTTCCCGTGGGAATACAAGAATAAAAAGTACCCTGGGATAATGTAGCTTCCTAACAGTAAAATAATTTTTGAAATCGGGCCAGTAGTTTTTAAGTTTATTCGTTACATACAAATATAGAAATCTATCCTCTTTATTATATTAGTATAGAAGTAGTATAGATATAGACTAAACTATTAGTATATTTGTATTTTTTTTAAACATGGCCATTTCTTTATATGACCATGAGCTTCTGCCAGCGGCATCGGCCGCGTGAAATTCGAACATCATCCCGAGGGAACATATTTCCGGGATAAAAAGTATCCTATATGCCATTCCTGGTTATAATCTATCTCTATGCCAAATTATATCCAGAGCCGTCCAGGCGTTTGAGCGTTAAGAAGTAACAAACATACAAACAAACTCAAATTGTCGTCTTTATAATATAAGTGTGATGTGATGGCATGATTATAGATGTGTACTGGCGGTGTTACACAACTCATTTGCATTAAAAGAAAATAATCTTTCAAAAATAAACGAACAATATCTTCACTTCTACCTTCTCAGAACTCCAAAATAAGCTACGTTTAAAATGCAACACCCACGTCAAACTCAGTAAACTTCTAAAATACAAAACATGTATTTGAACTTTTCAACAACATGTTTTGAAACCGTACGAGTTAAACTTTTCGTTGAACCTTCAACTTTGCAACATAAGTAATCCTGTAAGTGTGATATCCCGACCGCTCTCTGCAATTTTCCACGTCACTATAACATCTGAGTCTTCCATCTTGGAAGTCCCAAGTCGGAATATCTTTTGCATTTTCCACGCGATATATCTTTATTAAATTAGACTATCTGTCCCCGTCTCCAGCGTTTAGGATATAGCTTTCGATAGTCGAAATGTTTAGCTATAAATAAGGAAGTGTTTTGTAGTTTTTCAATATCTTTCCAATTTTAGAAGATGCAAAAATGTATGCCTCAATTGTTTTTGCCTCTAAGCAAAACTAGTATTTATTTTTATTAATTTATTTAGGTCACATCAACAACACCAACATGGATTTATTAAAATTTTCGGAGCCTTATCCTTGTGTCTATATCAATTACAGACGTGCAAAGCATTTTCATAAATCAAAGTATATAATATTATCACAAATCAAATTTAACAAAAAAAATAACAAATATTAAATAAGCAATATTAAAATAAGTATAAAATTGTGAAATAAAAAACAATAGAAAAAGGAAATTGTATTAACACAAAAATTTGAGTAAAATAAAATATATCATCTAAACATATAAAAGAAGAAAGTGACTGACTGACTGACTCACTCACTGACCATCAACGCACAGCCCAAACGGCTGAAGCTACAATCATGAAACTTGGCACGTAGGTTCCTTTAGTAGTGTAGGTGAGCACTAAGAAAGGATTTTTGGAAATTCCACCCCTAAGGGCGTAAAATAGGGGATGAAAGTTTGTATGAAAATCCGTCAGTTTTAAAGCCAGGATCTTCATATTTTGGGTTTAGGCTGAAAATTAAAAAATAATTTATACCTGTCTCAGCGATTTTGAAAATCCACCCCCATGAGGGTGAAAAGGGGGATGAAGTCATGGGAATAATGCAATCGTCTAGAGACTTGAAATTTTGCACATAGATACTTTATACTTTGCAGGCATCCATTAAGAAAGGAATTTTGTGAATTCCACCACTAGGGGGGTTAAATAGGGGATGAAAGTTTGTATGAAAACCCGTCAGTTTTTAAGCCAGGATCTTCATATTTTGGGTTTAGGCTGATAATTAAAAAATAATTTTAACCTGTCTCAGCGATTTTGGAATTTCTACCCTCATGAGGGAGAAAATGGGGATGAAGTCATGGGAATAATGAAATCGTCTAGGGACTTGAAATTTTGCACATAGATACTTTATACTGTGCGGGCATCCATTTAGAAAGGATTTTTGTGAAATCCACCCCTAGGGGGGTTAAATAGGGGATGAAAGTTTGTATGAAAACCCGTCAGTTTTAAAGTCAGAATCTTCATATTTTGGGTTTAGGCTGAAGATTAAAAAATAATGTACACGTGTTTCAACGATTTTGAAGATTCCACCCCAAAAGGATGAAAAGGGGGATGAAGCCATGAGAATAATAAAATCTTCTAGAGACTTAAAATGTTGCACATAGTTTCTGTTTATACTTTCCAGGCATCCACTAAGAAATGATTTTTGTGAATTCCATCCCTAATAGGGTTAAAATAGGGGATGAATTTTGTATGAAAGTCAGTCAGTTAAAAGTTAGGATCTTTGAATTTTGGGTTTGGGCTGAAGATTAAAATCTAACGCAACTTAAGGATTTTTTGGGAATTCCGTCCTTGGGGAGCGGATCATGGGGGATGAAATGTTGTGTACGAAAGTCCTTCTTTTGCAAAGGAAAATTTATTAAAATACTTTCAATTATTAAAAATAGGTATTATGTTAAGAATGTAGTACCTAATAATTACTTCTGTTGGTTGGTAATTAATTTCTAACTACATAATAAATGAATCAGTGATAGGAAATAAGTGTACCTAGATATAATCCGCGGCAATACACGCCACAATTGCGGCAGTAAGGCCCCTCTTTGAGGAGTGGCTTGAGAGGCGTCATGGCGCCCTCACCTTCCGACTGACGCAGGTCCTCACCGGACACGGCTGTTTCGGGAGGTTCCTGAACAGGATAAGGCGGGAGGAAACGCCCGGGTTTTACCATTGTGAGGATCGCCCGGAGGACACGGTAGAACACACGGTGGAAGTCTGCCCAGCTTGGGCGGAGCAACGCCGTGTCCTCGTGGAGGCGATCGGCGGTGGCGACCTTTTGCGCCCAGGCCTGGTCCAGACCATAGTACGGAGCGAGACGGCATAGGAAGCTGTCGCCAGCTTCTGCGAAGCAGAATTGCTCGCAAAAGAGGAGGCAGATCGCGTAAGGGAGACGCAACGGAGGCGCCCTCTCCCCCAAAGCCGCCGCAGGAGACGCCCTGGGCGGCGGGAGTCGCAAGCCGATTCCCGGCCACCGTAGGCGCGGGCTTGCGGACGGCGAGTAATGGGTAGCTCGCCGTCCGATAAGGACCAGGCCTGAGTCGACGGCGCGTATTGTTCCTCGCGCGCCTCAAAGAGATTTCAGCAAAATTGACGGGGTCCATTAGGGTCGATGCCTGTCTGGGTCGCGGTTAAATTTGAAAAAGTGTTACCGCGGCCCTGGCTCAAGCAAATGAAGGAACACGGGATGGTTTTAGTCAGCAAAAGTATGACACGCACTCCCGCTTCACCCAGAGCAGGAGAAGTAATAGGATGATTTCCCACAAACTCTGCTTGGACGTCTAAGAACCTATTTGTTTTTCTTTCGATATTATTTTATCGTAAGTACGGCAATTCTTAACGGTTTATTTATTTTTTCATATAAATGTAGGCTATGTAGTCGACGATCTCTTGGGAGAACTAGAGAGGTGTCATATGTGCAAACACATCCTAGCTCCCAAATGGAGCTATTGTGAAGTGTGTGGGAAGGAAACGCTAAAGGCACAGCGGCTCCGACGAGCGAAGATGCTATCGTGCCATAATCCATATCTAAACATATATCTAAACATATAAAAGAAGAAAGTGACTGACTGACTGACTCACTCACTGACCATCAACGCACAGCCCAAACGGCTGAAGCTACAATCATGAAACTTGGCACGTAGGTTCCTTTAGTAGTGTAGGTGAGCACTAAGAAAGGATTTTTGGAAATTCCACCCCTAAGGGTGTAAAATAGGGGATGAAAGTTTGTATGAAAATCCGTCAGTTTTAAAGCCAGGATCTTCATATTTTGGGTTTAGGCTGAAAATTAAAAAATAATTTATACCTGTCTCAGCGATTTTGAAAATCCACCCCCATGAGGGTGAAAAGGGGGATGAAGTCATGGGAATAATGCAATCGTCTAGAGACTTGAAATTTTGCACATAGATACTTTATACTTTGCAGGCATCCATTAAGAAAGGAATTTTGTGAATTCCACCACTAGGGGGGTTAAATAGGGGATGAAAGTTTGTATGAAAACCCGTCAGTTTTTAAGCCAGGATCTTCATATTTTGGGTTTAGGCTGATAATTAAAAAATAATTTTAACCTGTCTCAGCGATTTTGGAATTTCTACCCTCATGAGGGAGAAAATGGGGATGAAGTCATGGGAATAATGAAATCGTCTAGGGACTTGAAATTTTGCACATAGATACTTTATACTGTGCGGGCATCCATTTAGAAAGGATTTTTGTGAAATCCGCCCCTAGGGGGGTTAAATAGGGGATGAAAGTTTGTATGAAAACCCGTCAGTTTTAAAGTCAGAATCTTCATATTTTGGGTTTAGGCTGAAGATTAAAAAATAATGTACACGTGTTTCAACGATTTTGAAGATTCCACCCCAAAAGGATGAAAAGGGGGATGAAGCCATGAGAATAATAAAATCTTCTAGAGACTTAAAATGTTGCACATAGTTTCTGTTTATACTTTCCAGGCATCCACTAAGAAATGATTTTTGTGAATTCCATCCCTAATAGGGTTAAAATAGGGGATGAATTTTGTATGAAAGTCAGTCAGTTAAAAGTTAGGATCTTTGAATTTTGGGTTTGGGCTGAAGATTAAAATCTAACGCAACTTAAGGATTTTTTGGGAATTCCGTCCTTGGGGAGCGGATCATGGGGGATGAAATGTTGTGTACGAAAGTCCTTCTTTTGCAAAGGAAAATTTATTAAAATACTTTCAATTATTAAAAATAGGTATTATGTTAAGAATGTAGTACCTAATAATTACTTCTGTTGGTTGGTAATTAATTTCTAACTACATAATAAATGAATCAGTGATAGGAAATAAGTGTACCTAGATATAATCCGCGGCAATACACGCCACAATTGCGGCAGTAAGGCCCCTCTTTGAGGAGTGGCTTGAGAGGCGTCATGGCGCCCTCACCTTCCGACTGACGCAGGTCCTCACCGGACACGGCTGTTTCGGGAGGTTCCTGAACAGGATAAGGCGGGAGGAAACGCCCGGGTTTTACCATTGTGAGGATCGCCCGGAGGACACGGTAGAACACACGGTGGAAGTCTGCCCAGCTTGGGCGGAGCAACGCCGTGTCCTCGTGGAGGCGATCGGCGGTGGCGACCTTTTGCGCCCAGGCCTGGTCCAGACCATAGTACGGAGCGAGACGGCATAGGAAGCTGTCGCCAGCTTCTGCGAAGCAGAATTGCTCGCAAAAGAGGAGGCAGATCGCGTAAGGGAGACGCAACGGAGGCGCCCTCTCCCCCAAAGCCGCCGCAGGAGACGCCCTGGGCGGCGGGAGTCGCAAGCCGATTCCCGGCCACCGTAGGCGCGGGCTTGCGGACGGCGAGTAATGGGTAGCTCGCCGTCCGATAAGGACCAGGCCTGAGTCGACGGCGCGTATTGTTCCTCGCGCGCCTCAAAGAGATTTCAGCAAAATTGACGGGGTCCATTAGGGTCGATGCCTGTCTGGGTCGCGGTTAAATTTGAAAAAGTGTTACCGCGGCCCTGGCTCAAGCAAATGAAGGAACACGGGATGGTTTTAGTCAGCAAAAGTATGACACGCACTCCCGCTTCACCCAGAGCAGGAGAAGTAATAGGATGATTTCCCACAAACTCTGCTTGGACGTCTAAGAACCTATTTGTTTTTCTTTCGATATTATTTTATCGTAAGTACGGCAATTCTTAACGGTTTATTTGTTTTTTCATATAAATGTAGGCTATGTAGTCGACGATCTCTTGGGAGAACTAGAGAGGTGTCATATGTGCAAACACATCCTAGCTCCCAAATGGAGCTATTGTGAAGTGTGTGGGAAGGAAACGCTAAAGGCACAGCGGCTCCGACGAGCGAAGATGCTATCGTGCCATAATCCATATCTAAACATATATAGCTAAATAAAAGAAGAAAGTGACTGACTGACTGACTCACTCACTGACCATCAACGCACAGCCCAAACGGCTGAAGCTATAATCATGAAACTTGGCACGTAGGTTCCTTTGGTGGTGTAGGTGAGCACTAAGAAAGGTACCTACCTACCAATGCAACGCATAGCCTACAAGCACCCTGCCTACTGATTTCAGGTAGGCTAGATAGTAACTGAAATTATTGCAATGCCTACTAATAAGGCGCGCTCATCCTCTTTATTTATTTTGCAGAATTATGTACCTAGCACTACACTACATGATAACAATAATTAAAGAAATAATATAATAATAATCACTCAAATCTACTAGACAGACAGGCAGGTAACTTGAGCCCTGCCCTGATTGTCATACTTTCGGTATGGTAGCCAAGGGTCAAGATACGTGGCGGGGATTAGGTATACGTTCCATCCATTCGGCTGCATCGCGAAGTGAGAGGTGCAACAAAGGTGCAAGCGGCGAGGGGGGCACCAGTATGAGGGCAGAGCCCTAAAGCGGGCACTCGCTACAGGACCGACGTCGTTGACAGTTGTTTATTCATATTCTTTATTGTACACAAAATATACATTTAAAATACAAAAGGAAAACTTATGTACACAGGTGAGCTTAACCCATAATTGGGTTCTCTGACAGCAAACCTCAGTGATAAAGAGAGATTTACAAAATTAGGTCAGTTAACAAAAGCGCACAACAAATATTAAAAACATTTGAAATCTTACTAACTAAATACAGTTAATTGTGTTAGTTGTATGCCAAATCTAAATATGCGTGAATACTTTGTGGTTTTGCTGGGGACAGTTTCTTTTCTTCATTGGTTTTGTAGCTTAGTTTTGTTAGTTTAGAAGGTTTTTGTTAAAATATGGTAAGAAGAAGCCTGTAGTCTACGCGTGCGAAGCCGCGGGCAAAAGCTAGTCAAATAATATAAAATAAAAGGAGAAAAAGAAAAAAAAATAACACAGAATTTATCACATAGTATTACGGTTAAAGTCTTAAAACTACGAACTAGGAATTCCTTGCAGTCTAGTAGTAGTGGTTGCAAGTGCTATGGCTAAGTATAAATTCCTGGAATCGATTTCCATGTCGGCAAGATGCTATATAGGTTTTTCCATCTGGAACATCGCAGTAACAACATCGAGCATGGACTTGTAACAACAAGCTCGCCCCCATAATAATAGCACTTAAGCATACCTAAATGTGAATGTACTATAAGTATACCTTTCGAGGAATCCAGCCGTGAGTTACCGAAATTCCAAGAAATAAAACTCAACAATTACAATAGGATCTCTGAGAGCTTAAACCTCGTACTCAATGAATATTCAAGAAATCAATACTTCACATCAAGCTGATCAGATACCATTTTCTTTTAACAAAAAAAGAAAAGCCTTCTCGGATTCCACAATGGAGAGGCATTTAATGAAATTGTTTAAATTGATTCCTGCAATACTGTTCATTTAGGCGTACGGCATATTCGATACTCCATAATCGAAAGTCGGATTTGTACCGTAGAAACGATACAATTAATTGAGGCCAGGGTTGTCAGTGTTAAAATTACTGACTTTAGTGTTGATTTTTCAGGAATAAAATATATTTCAGTCATAAAAAGATGCACGTGTTAGAATCATGAATGGAATTCTATATAAAAGTATTGGTATCTACCAAGATAGCAAGCTTTGAATGTTAAGGTGGTTATTGGTTATTTACTGTGTATCAGAGTTCTAATGTATGTGGTGTGTAAGGAAAGAGGTTTATGAATAAAAGCACAGAAAGACAAGACAAGGTATTTATTTAAGTGAGGCTTGTCAATTAATTCATATTTAGAAGGCTCATTGAGCTTACTGCCCGTTCGCTAGACTAGTTCTCGTGGGGAAGAAGGGCAACAAACCCCACGGAAGCTCTGTCATAGTATTTATCGATATCTTTTACAAACACAAAGTATTTACAATACATACACAAGAGTATGAGTAGCCCTTAAATCAATATAACTTAATAGGAATAAAGGCCATAATACGATATAGATACAGCTTCAACACAAACATTAGAAATAATAAAGTTATAATATCCAATAACTTACGTTAGTCTTGTGTAGTGATCTTATACCAAGTATTATAAAGTAGTATACTTCTAAATAACAATATCTGGCCTGTACTGGCTTGTAGTTCACAAAAAAAGTAAGTCCACTTATCAATTACAAAATATTTTATAATATCGGGTCTATCTGTGTCTCAATACGTTCAATATGAGAAAATGGCGCGGTATCCCGACATTTTCTATATTGCTTCAAATAATCTCAAAATTAGGTGAACAATAATCAATTACTATGAAGTGAATATGTTTTAAAACGTATCAAGACAATTAAGGAATTTAATATCGCCTATATAGTAATTCTTAATCAATATTCGATAGAATATTGATACTAACAGACAGTATTGTACTAATTGTTTCAAAGGACTTATAATACCAATATAGCACTATAAAATCCAGGATACATCACAATGATCATTACAAATTACGTAATCATTTATAGGTATATTATCAACGCGGCTTAAATATAAGTTTAGAGTTATTTCCTGTACACACAACAATATTTACTTAGGTGGGTACTCTTTTACATTTGAAGGTAGTTGACACCACAATAATAATAATTAAGGTAGGTACTTAGACATTTGTCGGTAGGTGCTTAGTAAATATGACAGGTATGTATTATGTAGCAAAAAGTTGAAAAATGAAAATTAACGATTTAATGACGTCACACATACTTCAAATTCTAAGACGGCCATACTGACAAATACTTCGTCCACGAAGTACATATGTGCAATTTTATATAACTTATTTAGTACAGGAAAGTAGTGAAAACAAAAATTAATGCCACTTCCAAATTTATTTTGTGGCTATAGTGAATCAAGATAGAAGAAGTGTTATAAAATTAATATACCCACATCTTACTAATCATATTATTTTTACTTTCGTCACATTTATCGATAAATAAATGTTTATAAAATCTGGCAACCAATTTACATTCAGATAAACATACAATGCTACTTGACATCGTAGTCACCTTCAGTCGTACAAAGATTTACCAGATACTGTGATTTGACATGTCAATCACATTCACCATCTGCTGGTGAGATTTATTATATACCAATTTAACGATTTATTAACGAATATTTGAGCCAAATAAATAGACACGCCAATCGCTTTCACCCGCTACCGGTGAGACTTCATGGCGCCAAATTAAAGGCCTAGTAGCGGATTTTTGAGCCATATAAATAGACACGCCAATCGCTTTCACCCGCTACCGGTGAGACTTCAAGACGTCAAATATAAGGCCTAGTAGCGGATAGTTGAGCCAAATATTTTAGACACGCCAATCGCTTTCACCCGCTACCGGTGAGATTTCATGACGTCAAATATAGGGCCTAGTAGCGGATAGGTTACAACTATCATTGTAGCATAAACATGCCGATTCCATTTACCGAATTGCAGTAAATTCTTTTTTTATATTTTAATGAAGTATCTTAGTGGTACCAATGTCAAAATAAATGGAAAATCAATCATTCAATATTGTTTCACCAATCAACACAATACATTGCTAGGTCAATCTGACAATATCGTTGCAAATTGCATTGAACGTACATATTTTCTGTTAATATTTTTTTTACGGATTTTGAAGTCAACAAATTATCAACTTTTAATTTTAACTTCTATTCATTATTATTGCAATTTTCTCCTTAAAATCAGTTGTTGTATAAAATATTGGGATCACCGTAATTTAATATTTACCAGAAATAAAACCAAAATAATCTCAATGAGTACAGATAAATGCAAAAATATTTTTTCTTTTATACTATGCTGATGATGGCACGGCTTGACATTATTATACCTCTTCTCTGTCTCTCTCGTGCCATCTCATTTTACACACAAACCACTCGGTAAATAATACCAAAGTGGTATTTATTATTCTAAATATACTTTTAATTTCAGTAATTTCATTCAACACGGCAATTACCCAATTTCTTTTCAAGACTCAAAGACAAGAAGTTAATTATAACGTAGCTGTCCCGATTAAACAAAACTATGTTAGCTGTATGGTCACAAACAAACACATCCCCAGAAATTCACACACTGGTGTTCTTGTCAATCAACCTTTGTTCCTATCAAAATAAATTATGTGGGTACCCACACTAAGGTTGGTGACGACTAATTAGCCAGCTGTGCTAGTTTGTTGTAGCACTTCTGCTTAGTTTGCAATACATTATTATAATTCTACCTCTGTATGCCATTAGATCATGATTTATTTATATCAAAATCTGGATCTCGAATAACCCTAAAACTAATTATTTAAATTTATTTTCAGATCGACCAAAATGTCTTCATGAAAATATGAACTGGATGGTATATTTTAATATTTTTGAAGAATTTTATTAATTAATACAAACTATGAAAATAATTTTGCTACAGCTTTTGCCATAACTACTATTGCATTTTAATTTTGCCCAAAATATTATATATATATATATAAATATTGTATAAAATTACAATTCAACATACATTAAAAATAATGATTGTATGCAAATACTTTGTACCTCTTAAGTATAAAAGTAGAGTTGGGTACACTTTAGTAAAAATACCCTCTGGTAATCAAAAAATATATAAAATTCTAGACAAAATTCTTTAAAATCTCATAGTACATAAATTAAATAGCATAAAATAATGTACTGTTAAATAACTCATTTTGACATCTTGAATCTTGGTGAGATTTTTGATCTTATGGTAGGTTAGGATTTTACTTAAAATAAATAAGTCATAACTACAAATTTTCTGGTAAATAAATTGAAAAATACAACAGTAAAACAAACAAAAACCAAAGTATCACAACCTTTAGCTACTTCGTGCTGTAGCTGTTGGCTTGATGTCCATACCTAATCAAACTCTGACGCTCTGACAATAGTTTGCAGACTCGCTGACCCACTGTTCGTAAGGTAGCTAGAAGAACCGCAGTTCCAATGGTCGTACAGCTTCTAGATCCGCAAGCTATGCAGCTCGCAGTGCCGTCGTCTGGGGCGGCATCGCGATGTCATCGTCTTGGTGCGAGTGGAGGCGGCGACTCGTTGACAGGTTGTTTATGAAAATTCATTAGAAATCTGTGTGAGCTAGAGCAGAATCCCTACTTCTGATGTTAGAATCATGAATGGAATTCTATATAAAAATATTGGTATCTACCAAGATAGCAAGCTTTGAATGTTAAGATGGTTATTGGTTATTTACTGTGTATCAGAGTTCTAATGTATGTGGTGTGTAAGGAAAGGGGTTTATGAATAAAAGCACAGAAAGACAAGACTAGGTATTTATTTAAGTGAGGCTTGTCAATTAATTCATATTTAGAAGGCTCATTGAGCTTACTGCCCGTTCGCTAGACTAGTTCTCGTAGGGAAGAAGGCAACAAAACCCCACGGAAGCTCTTTCATAGTATTTATCGGTATCTTTTACAAACACAAAGTATTTACAATATTATAGATTCAAAATAACAAGCATAAGGCAAAGGACATATGAGTAGCCCTTACATCAATATAACATATTAGGAATAAAGGCCATAATACGATATAGATACAGCTTCAACACAACCATTAGAAATAATAAAGTTATAATATCAAATAACTTACGTTAGTCTTGTGTAGTCAATCTTACACCAAGTATTATAAAGTAGTATACTTCTAAATAACAATATCTGGCCTGTACTGGCTTGTAGTTCACAAAAAAGTAAGTCCGCTTATCAATTACAAAATATTTTATAATATCGGGTCTATCTGTGTCTCAATGCGTCCAATATGAGAAAATGACGCGGTATCCCGCCATTTTCTATATTGCTTCAAATAATCTCAAAATTAGGTGAACAATAATCAATTACTATGAAGTGAATATGTTTTAAAAAATATCAAGACAATTAAGGAATTTAGTCTTATGTTAGTATCAATATTCGAAAGAATATTGATACTAACAGACAGTATTGTACTAATTGTTTCAAAGGACTTATAATACCAATATAGCTTTATAAAATCCAGGATACATCACAATGATAATTACAAATTACGTAATCATTTATAGGTATATTATCAACGTGGCTTAAATATAAGTTTAGAGTTATTTCCTGTACACACAACAATATTTACTTAGGTGGGTACTCTTTTGCATTTGAAGGTAGTTGACACCTAATAATAATTAACATTTGTCGGTAGGTGCTTAATAAATATGAAAGGTATGTATTATGTAGCAAACCATTGAAAAATGAAAATTAACGATTTAATGACGTCACACATACTTCAAATTCTAACACACGCATAGGCGAGCATATTGAAAACATAGCATAGTAAATAAAATTAATTACAGTGACGTAATATACTGGTACATATAAATCCCGACTAGAGTCTTGCCAAGGAGTATCGTTTAACCCTGTTACTGGATTGTGGACGCCAGATCAGCCGCTCCCAGTAAAATACAGGTACCCAGCTGAATCCGGTTAGACTGGATAGTTGGGAAAAGGCTAGGCAGATTGATTGATTGACACTGGCTCAGCTCAGCAATCAGAATGCTCAGCTTAATGGATTTAAGCAATTAATAATAATAATAATACGATCCGATCCGATTTATAGTCCATTTGTGTCGATGCCCAATAGGGTAGTGGATAAAAAATATCTATTTAGTCCGTCAAATAGATAAACTCAAAATAATGGACACGTATTTTTTCATTGCCACTTATACAAAAAAATACGATGATACAATGCGTTGAAATATAATGTGACGTCACAGTGTGCTACTCTTTGTACTGACAAAGTGACGTCATTAGCCCCCATTCCTTAACTTTGATGCGCTTTATCTTTGTCAGTTTTTATTTATTTGATAAAGCAAAAAATACGGGTCCAATATTATTTGATAATCTCACTGGCGGACTAAATAGAATTATATTTTTTTTACCCAGGAAACATCCCTATTGTGTTGTTGTCTTTAGGTATGTACCTGTATTCCGAAGGGTTAGGTAAGGTTCACCCACATTTTGCCAGTTATGTTTTAGTCTCATATAATACGAGGCGAACCTATTGTCATCAGCCTGGCAGAAGTACCTGACTCCGGGCTGTTACTGAAAAAAATCTAATGGAAAACCCAATAACATTTTTCACTTTTAACGTAAGTTATTTGATATTATAATATTATTATTGCCAATGGTTGTGTTGAAACTGTTTCTATGATAGGCCATTATTCCTAATAAAATAAATTGATTTATGAGCTAGTCTATGTTTTTTTGGCTTATTCTTGTTATTTTGATTCTATAATACTGTGAATACTTTATGTGGTTTTAAAAGGTATTAGTAAATACTAAGAAAGAGCTTCCGTGTAGTTTTTTCCCTTCTTCTCCATGAGAACTAGTTTAGCAATTAGGTGGTAAGCTCACTGAGCCTTCTCAATATGAATTAATTTGACAAGCCTTATTAAAATAAATAGGTTTTAGTTCCCATATTTATAATACGGAGAGAGCCTATTATCATCAACCTTTTTGTGGACAGTCCCACCGCACTATACCCAAACCACTGCAACTCCTGAGAGCCACAATAAACAATGGTGACCACCAGAAAAGTGCCGAGGCAATAAAGCTCGACGAAGTCCCGGAGAATAAATTTAACTGTCTTCAGCCTGGCAGAAGTACCGGACTCCAGGCTGTTACTGAGAAATTTCTAATGGAAAAACCCAATATCACTTTGCCCGACGACGGTGTATTATACAAACACATTAGACGCATAACTATGAAATTAAATTTAATTAACATGTAGAATAATGCTTAAACAAAACAGTCACACACATGCATTTTAATGTCTGTTAATGAACTATAACTTGAAACTAGCCTTTAGACAACCGCATGGCCAGCTTGACATGTTTAGACAATTTTGCGTATAATTTTAGTAAATCATCTAAAACTGATGTCTTAGTAAATTACCTATAATAAATTAGTCGGTCATCTATAATAAATTACCTAAGCAATGGAAAGAATTGCCGCTTTCATTATTTAAAAACAGGCTCCGAAGCGTTTTAGCGCATAAAGCATACTATACTGTCAGCGAATTCCTCACTGAGAAAGAATTTTGAACAAGTATTGTATATAATAATGAAATGTGTCTATAATAATATAAATTGTGATATTGGATTAATTTGACATTCTAATTTGCTTGTGACATATATTTCTTTTTTTGGATTTATTTGACATTATAATTCTTGGGACACACTGGATTTATTTGACATGCTAATAATGTTTCTGACATATTTATTTATTTGACATATTATATGATTATTTTGACATTCTAATTATTCGTGACATATTGATTGATTTGACATTTTATTTGATATAATATTCTATTGAACATACAATTGTTAAGCTAATTTTTTTTTGTGACATATTTGATAAATTTGACATTCTATTATTTATTTATTTTTTAGTTTTTTGTGGTATATTTGATGATATAGTGGTTTGTAGCTTATATTTATTCGATTAATATGACATCACATCTATTTGTAACACATTTTAAATCAATATACAATTTGCTACAACAGTTTAATTAATATTTATGTGATATTTTTAATGCAGTTATGTTCCACCAATTTCTGTAATTGTGTACCCAATATTCTACACAATGTTAAATGTTTGTGTAAATAAATGAAATCAAATGTATAATTGTAATCTATATAAATTGTGTTGCGGGTGACCTAGATATAATAAGTTGTGATTTAAAACTATTCGGCGTGTCTGTTAATTGCCTTTATTTATAATTTTAGCGTCAAATTATAACTTTTGCATGCCTCTTGGTAAAATATGGCTGAACCTACTTGTTATCTGTGTATCACCATGTACTGTACCCATATTTGCAAAATAAAGAATTACTTACTTACTTACTTACTTAGAGTTTGTGTTGCCCGATCATACAGCACAGCTGCATCAAGAAATCTGCGGCTAGAAGAGATTATAATATAGAAAACACAGCGAAATTCAAAAATTACATAAAAAGCCTTTCTTTTTCGGAGATGACACACACACGGATGGTCCAAATGTTGCGTATAATATATTTATCGATACATTCAAACTTATTTACGATTTATGTTTTTCAATTAAATTAATTAAAGTAGATATAATGAAGAAACCAAAGTGGTTGTCTAGAGGAATCAAATTATGTAGCCGGAAAAAAAGTGTTAGTGGCAGTTAAGATTAAATCCTAACGAAAATAATAAAACCAGATTTTTTAACTATTCAAAGTAACACAAAATAATTATTCATTTGACACAAAAGGCACAAAATAAAATTATCTAAAAATAAGTCTAAAACTACTTGGCAAATTATTAATCACGCAAAGTATAATTTCCCCTAAACGCATTATTAATAAAATTAAGGTTAAAAATCAAATTCTATCAAATCCCAAGTGCATCGCTGAGGCATTCAATAACTATTTTATTGATAAAATTCAGCCAAATCCAGATGTCACCAGCAAATCTAAATCTTTTAAAATTAACACCAATAATAAATCTATGTTCATGGCACCCAGTCTTCCATTAGATATACACAAAATAATAATGTCATTAAATAATACAAGCAGCGTAGGATACGACGGTATTTCTACAAAAAATATTAAACACGTATCAATGGAAATATGCGGTCATATAAGTCATCTAATTAACGTAAGTATTAGCGTAGGTGTCTACCCAGATGCCTTGAAAACATCAATTATAAAGCCCCTGTTTAAGAAGGAAAATAGAGAACTAATGGAATCTTATCGGCCCATCTCACTTATTCCCGTAATTTCAAAAATATTTGAGAAATATATCTATAAGGTTTTGTATACATTTATTGAAAATAATAACATTTTGTGTGAGGAACAGAAAGGATTATGACTACATAAGACAATTAATATGGCCATATTTGACTTCATGTGCAATGTGATTAACAATGTCGATAATCGTAGACCTGTCTGTGGCATATTTTGTGATATGACCCAGGCATTTGATTACGTGCATCATACTACTCTGTTAACAAAACTTGAAGCCTATGGTATTAGAGACAATGTTCTTCATTTAATTGAATCTTACAAAAAAAATAGAATACAAATAACTGAAATTAACCAAATTAATACAGCAAATAAGAAGGAAGAGGCAGTGCGATCTTCGGAGCCTCAAGTTAAGTTTGAAGTACCACAGAGGAGTGTACTGGGTCCTTTTATATTTTACATTAATGACTTACCTGAATGCATTGAGCATCCAATCACACTATTTGCGGATGATAGTACCGTGACAATACCTTGTAAAAGTGTAGAGACCTATGAAAGTGACATCAATCAATCTTAAAAATTAATTGTTAACTGGTTAGACCAAAACAATTTAAAAATAAACTTGAGTAAAACAAAAGTTATCCATTTCAGCCAACGGCTACCTAGCATGAACCTTAATGTACACTACAATAATGATGTTGTAGATGAAGCTAAATCTACAAAATTCCTGGGTCTCGAAATAGATAAACAACTTAACTGGAAATTACACATTAATATTTTATGTAAAAAAAAATAAGTAAATCCGCATATGCTTTACATAAATTATCATCAATAGTACACACGGTTGCACTCCTTACTGCCTACTATGGTATAGGAGAATCCCATCTACGATATGAAATAATATTTTGGGGTAACTCAACCGAAAAAGAAACAGTTTTTAAGGCTCAAAAAAGATGCATACGTTCGATGTTCAAGCTTAAAACTACCGATAGTTGCATGCCATACTTTAAACAGTATAAACTACTGACACTACCATGTTTGTACATACTACAAGTAGCTGTGTTAGTTAAGTTGAATCCAAATCGTCTTAAACGTCTTGCTGATGTAGTTTCTCGTAATAGACGCGACAATACCCTACTGGGTCATCACTCCGCTAAGACAGCACTAATGCGCAAAAGTGTTTACTGCATGGATCCGGTCATATATGATAAAATAACGAAAAGTTGGAAAGAATCGCCGATATCGTTATTTAAAAAAGGCTCGAAGCTTTTTGAAAGTCAAAGCATATTATAGCGAAACAGAATTCTAAAATGAAAAAAAAATAATCTTCCTGTTGAAATGTTTTAAAATAAGTATCATGGTTGGTTTTTGTTTTTCTTTGTATTGTCTGTTAAAGTTTAGTAGATAAGTATATATTTTTGTAAGTTTTTGCATGCCTATTGGTAAAATATGGCTGAACCTTTTCCCTATACCACCATTGTACTGTACCCATATTTGCAAAATAAAATATCTTTATCTTTAATATTTAGGGTAGGTAGATATTTTAGAAAAAATAATAAAATAATAACAAAAATATCCCTATTTATTAATTTATTATCACTTAAAAAAACAAAAACATCAACATGAAGAGCAAAATTAAATGAAACTAATTTAATCACATTAATCACTGGAACTATTATTTGGTGGCGGATCATTTTTACTTAATTTTTTCTCATTATAACAACGTTTCTAAAGAAATAAAAAGGATTCTCATGCACAGTGATCGTTTTTCAAGTATACTGAATTAAGGAATCTGTGTTAGTTCGATTATTAAAAAGTATTAAGTTTTCTTTTCAAATTGGCACGTGGAGACAACTCTTTTTTTGTATGAAAAAATCCACATCATTGGATTTGGTTTTTATTTTATTTATTTAGCCTAATTCAGTTGATCTTTTATTTATACGAAATTATATACGAAAGAATGCCGCTTTGTAAAAAATACAGCTTATTTATTCACTATAGGATTGTTTGATTGTTTACCCCTGAGTTAGTAATAAGGATACCGAACTTTTTCTTATGTTTTTTTTGTATTCACTCTCATGCTCAGCAGACCACTAGCTAGAACAACGAAGCAGTCTCTGAATAAATGTTTATTTTATTGTCTCTTAAGGCATTCTTCATCAGTCAGATAAAACATGATGTAACTCCACCATAAAACTCCAAGCTAAGATTCCAAGAAAAGCTTTTGAAAGCGGCATTTGTCTGGTAGTTTCCGAGTCTGTGATTTCAGTTGGATAAATTATTTTTCTAATTGGACACATAAACTCATACCGCTTTCCCATGGGGGTATAAGAAACTATACAACGGCACCTACTTGAATTGAGTGTGCCCTGGCAGTTGAAAGTGTCTCAATTTTACTATAATATCTATCTGATAGTAGCGGTTCCCTACATGATGGTTGAGCTGAGTGATGCCAATCCATGCGTTATGTTCGTGAACGGGCACCATCAATTGGGACTGGTCATAAATAAGCTGCCTCAGCCTGATTTACTCTTTTTGGTCTGAACTTACTGCTTATAAAATAAGGAAGTTTCAGTGTAACAACCCTAAAAGTGCCACACCTCAGGCAATGGCGATAATTCGCGCGATATTATCAATATAATAAATATGGCTAATTGATGTAGGCTATTACTTTGCATGGATAGGTACCGTGTTTCAATGTACTCGTACAACATAAACCTAATAAGAGGTCAACCACACGTTCATGTCACTTGGTAACGAAATCCTGTGTGAATTTACAATTTGATTTTATACTGTTTCTGATTTTCGAGTGTCTGAGTTTTTTAGGCATATTGGGGGACCACATTGTAGAATAGAATGAGGCACTGAGGCTACAATACTTTCACGATGGCATTAAGAAACCAAGACAGATCTCAATATTTGTTCGCTTTTAACCAAACATGGTTGATAGAATAGAATAGAAAACATTTATTCGACATAGACACAACACAACAACAACAATCACAAAGTAACAAAGAAGACTAATAAAAAAAGTACAAACAAGGTTTAAGAATTATTGCGTTTAAGTATTAAATGCTGAGTTGGTAAACCAAAAGGTTTACAGCATTTGCTGGGCGTCAGACTCCCAGTGTTGATTTTCAGTCAGCACCCCGCTAAGTGACACAAGATCGTGATCTTATAATGTACTTGAACAACCTGTTTAACCCCTTGTATGCCGTAATTAACTGAAACAATTAAAAAGCCATTGAGACTCGCATAAATGATAAATGATTTTATTTCTGTAAGTTGGTTTGTACAAACACTTTTACATGTCGAACATATTTTTAAAACTAGATGAGGTCGGCGTTTCCTATCTGACTACTCTAAGAAGAAAGGCCGAAACAAACTCAGAGGGCACAGTCTCTTTTAAAGTCTAGACAAAATTTTGATTAGATCATGTGAAGACCATGTAGACTGATGTCTGAAATGGTCTTTTGAGGAAAGAACCAGCCAGATTGAGTGGACCTGTCCAGTCAGTGCACGCATTTGTCAATAACCGAGCAGCTCGACTCAGAATTTAAGGAGCTCAACGATTCGACGAACAATACCGAAGGACATTCGGGTAGGCCGCATAAACTACTCAAACTGCCAGACCATGATTAAAAACTAAGATAAATTTAAATAAAATCAAAAAAAAAAAATATATCCACATAGTGAAGTGATATATAATGTGAAGAACATTCACAATAATTAAAATAAAATAATATAATACTTTAAAAAGTAAATATTCTTGTCATTGCAAGAAAACCAAAAAAAAAAAAATAAAAATATTTATAATAACAAAATGCATAGTGCAAAATACAATAAAAAAACATAATTAATTGGAGCAGCTCAATCCTAAGCCTTTTTGTCCTCAATGTAATCTTTTGTTGTATAAAACGCTTTCTGGCACAACTTGCGTTTAATAAAAGATTTGTATTTATTAAGACTTAGATCTTGTACGTGGCTTGGAAGCTTATTATAAAAGCGTACACATTGACATCTAAACGAGCCACCTATTTTCTTGAGCCTTGTTGTAGGTACTACAAATTTGTGTTTGTTCCTAGTATTTATGTTATGGATATCACTGTATTTTTTTAAACAATTTTATATTTTTATGGGCATATAAAAGATTTTCATAAATATACTGAGAAGGCACAGTCATTACATTAATCTCCTTAAATTTCTCTCTGAGAGAGTGTCTCGGGCTTAATTTATAAATTGATCGAACAGCTCTTTTCTGCAAACCAAAGATAGTCTGGATGTCAGCGGCATTTCCCCACAACAGAATACCATTACACTATGAAAATAGCTAAAGTATACTAAACGGGCTGTCTCTATGTCAGTTAAATTAGCTTCTTTGACAATTTATCTATATGTGGGCCCCACTGAAGCTTAGCATCCAAAGTTAAGCCTAAGAATACTGTGCTATTTTCAGGATTCAATTCTTCGCCCTTTATCAACACATCGGTTTTCACCTGCCTAACGTGAGGTAGGGTAAACTTAATGCATTTGGTTTTTTTTTCATTAAGAAGTTAATTATTAACATTGAACCAGTGAACTACTTTTGAGATCGCGCTATTTACATCGTCAGTAACTAGCTGCTGACGTTTAAGTTTAAACAAAAGTGAAGTATTATCCGCAAACAACACTATATCATGGTTATCATTTATGAGGTAAGGCAAGTCATTAATATAAATAAGAAACAAGAAAGGACCAAGAATCGAGCCCTGCGGGACTCCCATTGTTACCATAGATCCAGGAGATCTTTTTCCATTAACATCAACGGTCTGCATCCTATTACTCAAATATGAAGTAAGAAGATCCAGAGCGCTGTTCCGGATCCCGTAGTGGCGGAGTTTCCTGATTAGCATTCACACACATTTCATGAAAAACACAATCAAATGCCTTGGACAAATCACAAAAGATTCCCAAGGCATCGCACTTATCTTCCCATGCATTATAAATATGCCCTAAAAGCTCAACACCGGTAGTCTCAATCAGTAGTTGAACGACCCCTTGTAAAACCGAACTGTTTGCTATGTAATAATTTATGTTTATTAAAAAATCTTTGCAATTGCTCTAAAATTAATTTCTCAAATATTTTGCTAAACGTAGGTAGTACTGAAATAGGTCTATAACTTGTAGGGTCTGATGTACTACCTGATTTAAACAAAGGTATTATTTTACTATTTTTCATAAGGTCAGGAAACTCCCCACAGTCAATACAATTATTAAAGATAATAGCTAAACTAGGTGCGACAATGTCAATAATAGTCTTAGCAACTTCTACAGAATGACCCCACAGATCTGCAGTCTTTTTAACATTTAAAGTGTGAAAGGTTTTAATTATGTCTTTACAAGTAATATGTTCAAAACGAAATTCCGAATTGCAAACATTAACATTTTCTTTTAGCAAAGACTCAGCAACAGAAGGTGATGAGTTTAAGTATTTAGTAGTTGAAATGGGAATATCTGAAAAGAAATTTTCAAAGGCCACTGCGACTTGTGAGTCTGATTTTATGATGTTGCCATTAATAGACAGGCCGTAGTCAATATTTCGTTTACCAGATCTTCCTGTTTCACTATTAATAATATTCCAAGTCGTTTTAATAACATTACTACTGTTTTTAATCTTCGAGATCAAATAACGCGACTTGGCCAAACAACAAACTTTTTTAAATAATTTTGAATAATTTCTAACATATAAATTAAATTCAGCAGTGTTTACATAAGTCCTTTCACTGTACAGCTCATAAAGCCGTGTTCTACTTTTATGAATACCAATGGTGGCCCAATCACTGAATGATGCGTTACTATTAACGGAGATAGTCTTTGGAACAAAGGTCGAATTAAATTGTTTACAGTATATACTAAAAAAATCATCATATAGATGATTAGGATCAGCATCAATTGACAAAATTGGTAATTTATTAATGAGTTTAACTTTAAAAGCTGCGACTTGCAGTTTTGGGGTTAACAGTGATATCCTTTTTAGCCACTTTGTTGTTTTGGTTTGGTATAGTAATCCTCTGCCCGCAATGATCAGAATCTAGTAAATTTATAATTTCTTTGTGGACTGGTATAACATTAGTATAAATATTATCTAAGCATGTAGCACTAGTTGGGGTTATTCTTGTGGGCTCCAAAAATAGGTTTACAAGATTGTAGGACTGAAACAGACTTATTATTTTACTACAAGAAGCTGAGTTTTCTAATAAATTAACATTAAAATCACCACAAGTGATAATGGATTTATTCGAGTTACAAATCTTGTGTAACACTTCATCCATTACCTTTTCAAAGCAGTCATACAATCCTGAAGGCGGTCTGTATACGCTTAATACAATAAACTGCTCCAATTCTATACAAGCTATTTCAACTGTCCGCTCAACAGATAGGCTCAGAATATCCTTACGGTCTTTAAATTTAAGCTGGTTACTTACTGAAATCAATGAGCTACCATGTATAGCATTAACTCTGCTGAATGAACTACCAACCTGGTGATTATTTAAATTGAACAATAACTGGTGGCTTTTAAGCCAATGTTCTGTTATACAAAGAATATCAATACTGTTAAAGTTCATAAATAATTCTACTTCTAAATCTTTGTTCATAAATCCTTGAATATTTTGATTCACCAGGTTAATACTATTTACCGAATTTAAACTTTCATTTGATTTTATTTTGCAATTTTTATCCTGTATAATTTTGCAAGAGGTTGTCCCTATTGTCCTAATTTCTAATTTAAATTATTATCAATATCAATTTCTGATACCAAATCATTGGCTGAATTAAATAACATTCCTTGGCATTGCTCAATAGAAGCAAGTTGTTTAGCCAAATTCTTGGCTGTAATAGAAAAATAATATGATAGCGACACAGCTATCTGTCTTTTATAATACTTTGAAAGAAAGTACCTATCCATGAAAAATTTTCCTTTTGTCAAATAAAAGTGATTACCAACATAATTGTTAGTGTAAATTAAATGGAATAAATTACTACTATATGTTAAATTATGTAATGTCCTATTCAATTCGTATCTAAGATTGTTTTCTTCCTGTGGCAAACTTTGGCTGTATGGGAAAGTGAACATCACATTTTTTTTTAAACTAAGGTTGCACAAAGTTCTATAATGTTGGAGTAATTCTCCTTTGTTCACATTACCCCTATTACCAATAAATATTAATAATGTGGTATCCTGGTTAAAATTGCATTTTATAACTTTTTTCATTATGTCAAATAAAGAACAGCCAGGCATACAGTAGTTCATTATTGAGTGTCCCGGATATCAATTAGTCAACAAGTGGCCTAAATCCTTTCCAATTTCATCACAAAATAATACTATTTCTGTATTTACATTCTTTTTAGGCAAACAGTTAGTAATTTCTAATGGCAAACTTGCACTAGACTGCGGTGTGATCGGCATAGATCTGCGTTCCGGAATTTCCATATGTCGGGATAATCTGTCCTGTCATTAACCTAAATATATTTGTTCAAATACTATAGAATCTTGTATGAATTCACAAGGAACTTTTCAATCTAATGACTTCTATAACCAGTGTGCTGCTCTCGTAAGGTGTGATTTCGATAAATAAATTAAGTACTGTGAAGACTTTTGTTTTGGGGTTGGGGCATCTACCAATGATTTATCCAGCTCTTGGTGAAGCGGGAGTGTTGTTAGAATTTCACTGACTAAAACCCGCCCTTTTCCTTCAGTTGCTTGTGCCAGGGCCGCGGTATCTCTCTTTCAAATATATCCGCGACCCAGACAGGAATCAGCCCTAGCGGACTCCGTCAATTTCTGCTGCCATCTCTTTGAGGCGCAAGTAGTACACTACGCGCCGTCGACTCGGGCCTTATCAGACGGTCAGCTAATCATTATCCGCGTCCGCAAGCCCGCGCCTACGGTGGCCGGGAATCGGCTTGCGGCTCCCAACGCCTAGGGCGTCTCCTGCGGTGGCTAGGAGCGTCTCCGTTGCACAGTGAAAGCTGCTTGCTGGCGGCTTTCTAATAACTAACAAGCCGGCAAAAAAATTGTTCTGGTTGGAATTGAATAAAAATTACTATTTGGAATGACATTTGGTAGCGCCATCTCTTGTAAATGTCATAAATCAATGACCGAAAACACATAGACAAACGCATTTGAGATTTCGCGGGCGATCGATATCCTAATTATCTCGTACCTTCCTCATTCCTTTTCCCTTTATGTACGCCTTAATGACAGGTCGCCAGAACGAACCGAAACTTCAACGTGAACGGGCCTCGTATCTCAACCGCCAGCTTTCCAAGCCACCTGGCTGGAGACTGATGCATCTAATTAGTTAGATTGCAGAGAACCTTGTGAACCGTGTCTATTAACCCGCCTCGCGGATATAAAACAATTGTGTGAAGTGTGTGGATCCTGAAGGAGCCATTTTGGAGTAGAAGAACACTAGCTCGCTGCCACACGTGGGCTGGCATCGACCACTACAAGGTAAGGCGTACTACTTCCCTCATTTCCATACCAGATCGCCCGAATTGATCCGTGAATATTTTCCCGCTTATTTTCAACGCACTATTGCCAGAACCCTTCAAATACAGTCCACTTTTCATGATAGACACAAGGATGAAGAGGTTTCTCAAACCGCTATAACATTTTTGGTCCTTCGAGCCGGATATATTACTATAATATATCCATTTTCCTTTATTTCTTACGTAGGAATCAATCATAAATTCCTACTAGGGTCGTGGCACCTAGCCGCCTACCCACATAATCAAGTTGTAAACCCAATACGTGGTTCCATCAACGCCGCTATAGCAGGTTCATAATTACGTATCTGCTATTATTAAAAATAATTCTTATTTAAAACTAACTTGTCGTATTGTAAATTTCTATATTTCAAGCGTCTTTTAGTTTAACCGCCCTTATAGGAATCACCTACCTCCAATTATAAATTGTTAGGAATAAGTTACTTTCCGAATACCGCGGGGTAGACATTCATTCTATAAGAGAAAAATAAAATAGGTGTACTACTTGTAGGTACCTACGCAGTATAAATATCATAACTTTACCGAATACGTTTCGACGATTGCGGGCTATAGGTTGCATATTTATACCTATTCATTTATATTAAACAATATTCAAACTTAACAATAAAACTGGTTGGGATAGTAATGCTATTAACATTTTGTACTATCTAATTACTTTGGTTAGTGGGTACTACGAAAAAACTTATTTCGTTACTACGCAAATATTGCGAAACCCGTTGTCACAGTACAGTCACAATCAGTAGTATTACTTTTCTACATATAGTTGTTCGTTTAAATAATTACCGTACATTGTTTTGTTTGTGTGGTTATTTGTAACTACATAACATAACAATGCCGCGTGATGCGAAAGCAATCGCTTCTTCGGAAGATCAACAGTTAGTGATTTTAGAAGCTAAGCGTAATATACTTTTCGAGCGTATTCAGTCAATTTATGATCGCTCTAAAGTCGCTAATACTTCCGAATCGGTGAGAGAAGGCTTTCTCAGTTCTTGTGTAACAATAGATGATATTCGAACGGACTTTCATAAATTATTGGATGATTATAATGCTAGGTTACTGGCTATATATCCCGATGCGAAGCCTAGCTATCAAGCCTACGCCTCATTCGAGGATATGTATTGTTCCGTGAAACGTGTGATGTCTCAATTGGAAGATAAGCCGTCCGGGAGGCACAGTATGAGTGATTCCGCAACATGTAGACCAAGGTTGCCGCCAATCGAACTCATGTCGTTCGACGGTGATATACGAAACTGGCCATTATTTTATGCAAGTTTTAAATCTACAGTTCATGACAATAAGTCGCTGACGGATGCAGACAGGTTGTACTATTTAATAGGTAAGCTGTCGCCGAAGGCACAGTCTGTGTTCGCGGGAGTCACACCGTGTGCTGAGAATTACCAAGTCATGTTCCAGGCACTCCTCGATAGGTACCAGGATATTCGTGTCCTCGCGTCTACCTACTTGGTGTTGGATCAAGCTTTAAATCTTAAATTGTCCGGTCCCGCGTCTGTTTCGAATTACCAGCTATTCGTGGACAAGTTCATCACCGCAATTAATTCCCTAAAGAATCTAAAATTAGTTGACCTTCTGGATTTCATTTTATTGCACCTCGCAATAAAAAAGTTTGACACTGAAACTATTCGCGCTTTCGAGATGACAGAACGTAATCGTAAGATTCCCACTCTAGATAGTTTTGTCAGCTTCATCAATGATCAGTGTCGGATATTCCGTAATACCCAACCACCCTTAGCTAACAATAATAAGCCTAATAGTTCGGACAATTCACATAAGTCTAATAAATCGCGTAGTTTTAATAATAAAATGACCGCTCCTAATCCACAATCCTATGTAGCTTGCTCTGAGTTAAATAATTCAAACAAGTGTCTGTGCGAAGCATATATCCATGAACACTTATATAAATGTCCCGCTTTTGATAATTTGACTCCGACAGCTCGTTTCAAATGTGTGAAAGACAACAGTGCTTGTGTCAATTGTTTGAGTATTAAACATAAAACGGTTAACTGTTCTTCTAAATTAAAGTGTCGCGCATGTAATCAACGTCATCATACATTGTTACATTTTAATAAAAACCCGCAATTATCAACTGTAGTGACGTCACAGCCGAATCCGGTCCCAACGCCTATGCCGACTGTACCTTCTATTACCTCACAGTCTGAGGTATCGTTGTGTACGACCTCTGTCGCTGGCGCCGCTCGATCGCGTTCGATTGACACTCGATGCGTTGCGGCGTCGCCGTCGGCGAGAGATAGCCCGCAATGTACGGCGTACACAACCGTTCTGCTCGCTACTGCTCAAGTCGTAATTTACGATGTAAATGATAAGCCGCACATAATACGTTGTTTACTAGATAGCGCATCTCAAAGTAATTTTATTACTTCTGAATGATTTAAGCGTCTAGGACTTTGGAAGAACTTTCATACTTCTAATTTAATAGTTAAAGGAATCGGTGGTTCGGAAAAACCAGTTAAAGGTTCCGTAGATATTAAATTATATTCTCGTTTTAGTAATGATATTAATTTTAACGTTTCTTCGCTTATTGTTGAACGTATAACGGAGACATTGCCGACCGCTCTCGTCGATGTCTCTAAACTTACACATCTCAAAACATTACCGCTCGCAGATTCGAAGTTTGCGGAGCCGAGCGGTATCGATGTTTTGATTGGTGCTGCTATATTCCCGCGCCTGCTTTTGCCTAACATAGTGCATAGCGAGCAATATAATATACCTCCCGCTATTGAAACTGTGTTGGGGTATGTGGTTATGGGTTCCGTACCTACGGCACATACTTCACACTGTACGAGTACAACTTCATGTTGTTCTGTTCTTCAAGATCCCAGTTTAGATTCGCTTCTCAAGCGATTTTGGGAACTTGAAGGAATTTCCGCCTCGCCCTCGCAGAGCCGTAAGGATCTCGAGTGCGAAGAACATTTTCGCGCTACCACTGTTCGCGATGACAGTGGTAGATATATTGTGTCGCTGCCATTTTGCGACGACCCTTATTCGCTAGGCGACTCATACGCTGCCGCACTTAGGCGTTTTCATCGTTTGGAGCGCAAACTTGATGTGTCCTTGGGGTTACGCAGCGCTTACAATGACGTCATGTCGGACTACATAAATAAGGGATATTTGAGTCCGGTTTTAAAAGATGACAACGTTTCTAATCTGTCATATTACATTCCGCATCACGGTGTCGTTCGCGAAGATAAGACTTCCACTAAACTTCACGTGGTTTTAGACGCTAGTAGTCGAACTACATCGGGACAGTCGATCAATGACATTCTACATGCAGGCCCCAATCTACAGGGTGATTTATTTAATATTATAATTCGTTTTCGACTCTTTCAAATAGCCCTGTCTGCTGATTGCCGCCAAATGTTTCTTAATGTCGGCGTTCGTGAATCGGACCGTAGATTTCAACGCATCTTTTACAGATTCAGTAAACATGAACCTATAATGGTCTACCAATTTAATCGTGTTTGCTTCGGATTTAAGTCTAGTCCATATCACGCGTTACGTGTAGTCCGCCAGTTAGTCGCTGATGAAGGCGATAATTTCCCTGCAGCGTCTGCTGCTGCTTCTTCCGCCCTATATATGGATGACATTGCCTGTAGTGTCATGTCCATACCGCAAGCAATTTCGCTTTGTGATGAGCTTATTCAGCTCTTCAAGCGAGGCCAGTTCGACCTTGTCAAATGGACAAGTAACTCGAAAGAGGTTCTCGCACACATACCTGATACTCATAAGGCTTCGCCCGATATCGAGTATGAGAAGTCTATACCGCATAAGGTCCTGGGTTTACGCTGGGACAAGTCTTGTGACAGTTTCCGCTTTGACGTCACCACACCAGATGATAAATGTACCAAGCGAACCATGCTTTCCACAGTGGCTCGGCTATGGGACTTAATGGGTTTTGTCGCCCCCACTATTCTGTACGCTAAGCTCTTAATTAAGGAACTTTGGCTAGCAAAGTGTGACTGGGACGACATACCACCTGAACATATAGTCACCGCTTGGAAGCAGTTTTGTACTGAGCTTTCTACGCTTAATGAAATTATTATCCCGCGTCATCTGGGGTTGGTCGACGGATGCACCATGAATTTAGTAGGTTTCGCTGACGCCAGCGAGCGTGCTTACGGTGGAGTCGTATACATGCAAATATACAATGGTTCTAACTACTCCGTGCAGTTAGTTAGTGCGAAGTCTAAAGTCTCACCTGTGAAAACCATTTCGGTGGCTAGACTAGAGTTGTGCGCGGCCCTACTGTTGTCTAAGTTGCTTCGCAAGGTACAAGACACAATATCGCCCCACTACCGCATCCATAAGGTATACGCGTTTACTGACTCTAAAGTAGTGCTCGCCTGGATAAATTCCTCACCGCACCGCTGGCAAACTTTTGTTGCCAATCGGGTTACTAAGCTGATAGAGCTTATACCCGCTAATTGTTTCAACCATGTCGCAGGTACTGAGAACCCCGCTGATTGTCTGTCTCGTGGTGTCACGCCAGCTAAGCTCTTGCAGCATCCATTGTGGTATCGTGGACCATCGTGGGTTTCTCATGACCCAGCTGAGTGGCCCATACATACTTTCGAACACAATGCACTGCATGAGGGCGTACCCGAACAGAAATCAGTCGCTCATGCCGTGGTTTCTGAGGTTACGGAATCACCAATTTACGCGCTAGCACTACGTGTTTCGTCGTGGTCTAAGTTGCTACGCGCTATTGTTTACGTCAATAAGTTTTTAAGACAACTGCCTAGTGCACGTACTGTATCAAGCTCTGATCTGAAATATGCAGAAATTAAATTGCTGCGAGCTGTACAGGATGTTCATTTCCGTAACGATATTTTAAATTTAAAAAACAATAAACCATGTACTCCCGCCATCCATAAGCTTAAGCCGTTTATCGATGAGCACGGCATCATACGAGTTGGTGGTCGTCTCACAAATTCGGACGAACCCTACGAATATAAACATCCCTGTATTCTACCACGTCATGACCATATTGTTGATCTTCTTGTTGACTTTTGTCACAAGAAACATCTTCATGCCGGTCCGGAGTTGCTTATGTCCTTACTCAGGCATAATTATTGGATTTTAGCTGCACGTCGAATAATTCGTCACAGAATCCACAACTGTAACACTTGCTTTAAGTTCCGCCCGCGTCCTATTCTTCCACTTATGGCAGATTTACCTAGCCAGCGTGTTAACCAAGTCGACAAGGCGTTCACTCACACCGGCTGTGACTATGCAGGCCCGCTGCAGTACACACCATTTCGTGGTCGAGGTGTTAAGAGCCGTAAGGCTTGGCTCTGCATTTTTACGTGTTTGACGACGCGTGCCACGCACATTGAAGTGGCAACAGATTTAAGTACAGTGACTTTCCTTGCAGCCTTAAAACGCTTTCTTTCGCGACGCGGTCCTATTAAATGCTTATATACCGATAACGGTACTTGTTTCGTAGGTGCAAGTTCTTATTTACGCGACCTTCACAAATTTCTTAAAGATTTTCGTCCTCATCTTGAGGAAGAACTTTCCTTCAATCATATAGATTGGAAGTTTATTCCGCCTGCTTCCCCACATTTTGGAGGATGTTGGGAAAGTATGGTTAAGGTAGTTAAAACTCACCTTTTTAAAGTTATAGGTCAACAAATCCTCTCCTACGAGGAACTTATAACTGTCCTTAGTCAAGTTGAGGCTCTAGTTAATTCGCGGCCACTTACTGCTTTGAGTAGTGACCCTACTGAACCATCAGTACTGACCCCTGCGCATTTCTTGCACACCGCGCCATTGTTGTCCCTTCCCGCTCCTGAAGCAGACTCGCTCAGCTTGCTTCAGCGACATACTCTACTTGACAAACTGGTGCAGTTGTTCTGGCAGCGCTGGCGTTCAGAATACTTACATCAACTTCAGGCTAGATCCAAATGGAATAGTCCTGCACCTTCTATACAAGAGGGTACTATTGTAGTTATCATTACTGATAACTCTCCGCCCCTTTCATGGCCGTTAGGCATTATTGATAAATTGCATACCTCCAAGGACGGTACAACCCGTGTTGTTACTGTGAAAACCGCAAAGGGTAGCTATGTGCGCCCTGTTGTGCGTCTGTGTCCATTACCGACTCAATAAGGCCTGGCTTGATAGTTAGGTCTCTTAGTTTTAGTTAGTTAGCGACGCAACATAATTTTCTATTAAAATTTAACTATAGGTATGCAACTTAATGTATTATGCAACTCGCAGTATTTATCTTAAATCTTAATAATTGAAATGTAAAAATCCGCATCTTAGTCCGTATTGCTGAATAGGTATACGGTAGTACACCTCATAGGGCTAAGTTTAGTTTTCATTAAAGGTGACCCTTTAAGGCCGGGAAAATGGTAGCGCCATCTCTTGTAAATGTCATAAATCAATGACCGAAAACACATAGACAAACGCATTTGAGATTTCGCGGGCGATCGATATCCTAATTATCTCGTTCCTTCCTCATTCCTTTTCCCTTTATGTACGCCTTAATGACAGGTCGCCAGAACGAACCGAAACTTCAACGTGAACGGGCCTCGTATCTCAACCGCCAGCTTTCCAAGCCACCTGGCTGGAGACTGATGCATCTAATTAGTTAGATTGCAGAGAACCTTGTGAACCGTGTCTATTAACCCGCCTCGCGGATATAAAACAATTGTGTGAAGTGTGTGGATCCTGAAGGAGCCATTTTGGAGTAGAAGAACACCAGCTCGCTGCCACACGTGGGCTGGCATCGACCACTACAAGGTAAGGCGTACTACTTCCCTCATTTCCATACCAGATCGCCCGAATTGATCCGTGAATATTTTCCCGCTTATTTTCAACGCACTATTGCCAGAACCCTTCAAATACAGTCCACTTTTCATGATAGACACAAGGATGAAGAGGTTTCTCAAACCGCTATAACAACATTAAAATGAGAAATAGAGACTGATGGCGGTAGGCTGTCAGCGGCTTTCCAAATGATGATAAAGTAATTGAATTAATTGGAGTAAATCCTATACTATCGCAAATACATCTATCACATACTCGTACGTGCTATGTATAAGTACCGAGAACGCTCTACGCATGGCCCCAAGCATAAAATTATCAAACAAGTGTTAAGTAATTCCATAAAATCTTATGAAATTAATTACTACGCCGAGTAGCTGACCTTATAAAACGTTACACATTTAATTTTTGTGATCTCATTAATATAATGCCGGGCCTCCAAAGGAACGCTAAATTAAAATATTTCTCGAACAACGCTACTTCAAAGGAATTACTTGGAGATCATAAGGGCATAATATCCATCCAAAAATTGCTCGGGGTTATATTTATACATTATTCTCGTATAGTGGAGGTATCGTGATACTCAGTAACTGGGTTGTGCTGGGCAGATAGGCAGTCACTCCATGTAAAACACTTTTCAGCTCAATCTGGTTCAACTAGAAGCCGAATGCAACCCAGTTGGGGTAAGCAGATGATGATGATGAGAATGGTATTATAGTTCCCTTTAAGACAAAAAAAACATAAAGAAAGAAAATATATTTATAATGATGAGAAAATTGAAAACAAAAAACTTGTGCACAGAAACCAAAAGAGTAATTTTCGATTTAGGTTTATTCATTAGTCAAGAGATTTATCTATGTTTCTTCTACATGTAGGTACAATAAAGCCGAAGAATTGCCATACTTAAGTGGCAGTGGGCAGGGCACATTGCTCGCAGAATAGATGGCCGATGAGGCAGAAAAGTTCTGGAGTGGCAACCACGAATCTGAAGACGTTGCGTTGTAAGGCCTCCCACCAGGTGGACCGATGACCTGGTGAAGGTTGCGGAGATCCGCTGGATGCGAGACGCACGGGACTGGTCAATGTAGGCGATGCTTGGGGGCGGCCTATGTCCAGCAGTGGACGTCTTTCGGCTGATATGATGATTCATCATGAAGAGGTACAATCAAAAGTTTCACAAAGGGTGACCATGCTCATGTTCATTTGCTAATTGTAGAGGTTTATATATATGGCTCTTTGTTGTCAATAATTATACGATTGTCTTTACAAGATTGTTACCTGTAAGCCACCCAAAAAATACAAATAAAATAAATATATAATAATTTTCATAATCAAAAATATATAAACCTATTTTCGAACATAATAAAACTGCTTCCAGTTGCCGACACCAACCACTTTTTGATCGTCATGAGTATGTGTTAAGTGGAAGCAACTAGACACAAAAACACTGGTTCTATAGAAATCAAATATTTATCGGTATCTTGTATCTGACACAAGATTCAGTCCATGTTTGCGCCCTGCCTAATAGGATGGATCTTAATCTTCTTAAAATCTAGCCTTAAGTGAGTGATAGCACTTTTAAAGCTAGTAAACCTTCCAATCCGTACACAATGACATACAATTATATTCAACTCTAAGTAAGTAGCTACTCTACATAATATTGGTATAGCCTTCTACTTAATTTGAAGTTTATTTAAATTGACTGCTTGGATATTTATGGTCCACAATTTTTATTTATTTGTTTTAGCTTTTCTGTTGAGCTCATGTAAAATTCATTCGCAATTAACTTCGGTTTAGCTCGATCATTATTTTGCTGAAACAAAATACCTTTTATTTGACCTTTTGCCCGCGACTTCGTATGCGAAGCATAAGTACTTTGAATAGCCTATTTTTTAAACGCGCAATAATACTGTTGGTATGGGCCGCCTTACTTGAGTAATTATTAGTTCACCATACAAACTTCCACCCACTTTCCACCCTCTTATGGATGATTGCCGGCATACAAACTAACCTATATCCTTTCAGGGTCTCAAACTATCTCCATACCAAAATTTCATCTAAATCGGTTTAGCGGTTTAAGCGTGAAAAGGTACCAGACAGACATTCAGACACAGTTACTTTCGCATTTATAATAGGCACTGATTTAAAGAGGCAGTTGTAAATAGCGGTTTTGGTAAGTTAAAAATGGCAATTTTAATAACTAGTTCAGCAGTTAAAACTAAGCAGTAAAGTAAACAAAAATGAGTAATAAAAAATAATGAAATGGATCATTGAATATATAATTGAATAGAAAAATAATTAAATGGGCGGTTTCTGTATGCAGGGTCTAAAGTAACCTAACACTGATATAACACGAACGAGATGACGGGAGCCGAGTTCGCTCGCTCACTTCAGCTCCCGTCATCTCGTTTGAACCTAACCTGTCCGTGTCTGGGTGCCCTAAGCACCCGAGCTCGCTTCGCTCGCTCTTAGACTGATTCACTGACCATAATGCACTCGCACGTTTATTACGAAAACATGCAAGAATTCAAAACACGAGCTCAAGCGAAACGATTACCAACCCTGTGATTGGTCGCTTCCGCCACCCGCGCTAATATGCTCCGCCCAACTAACGAACTTTTACCTCTTTTCAATGAATTTGAGTTCGGGTGTCACCACTCGCTATGATCTGCCAAACTATATATCGAACCGCTCATACCATCATTTTTACCGCTCATTCAGTTATTGGACTGCTCAATTATTTTTAGAATTGACATGACAGAGCCATGCATGGTTTCAAAACTCACTTCACCGTTGTCATGGGAGACTTCAACGCGAAACTGGGCAAACGAGACGAGGATTAGCTGCAAGTGGGACAATTTGGAGTTGGACAACGGAACCACCGGGGTCACCTACTGGCCAGTTTTATGGACAAGGAGGGCCTCTATATGAAGAACTCCTTCTTCAAAAAGCGTAAACACAGGAAGTGGACCTGGCAGAGCCCCGATGGTGCCACAAAAAATGAGATCGACTTCATCATGTCAACCAAGAAGCAAATGTTCAATGATGTCTCTGTAATCAATTGGGTAAAAACCGGGCGCGATCACCGCATGGTAAGAGGCACATTGATCATTAATATTAAGCTTGAAAGGTCTCGACTGATGAAGTCCACGCTCCGGCCAGCACAGACCCAGGTCCAAAACCCCGAGAGCTTTCAGCTCGAACTCCAGAATCGTTTCGAGTGCCTAGGGAGCTCCGTGGATGAATATAGCAACGGGTTCGTGGAAGCTGTCCATACGGTCGGGTCTAAGTTTTTAAGACCCGTCGTACAGATAGAAACAAAAAGCTCTCTGATCATACCCTCAAGCTTATGAAAGAGAGGCGTGAGATGATCCTGCAGTCTTCAGAAGAGGCGTGCAAATACCGGCAGCTCAATAGACAGATCTCCAAATCCTTGAAAAGAGACCTCCGCCGCTTCAATACCGAGCGTATTAAAGACGCGATCGAGCGAAATAAAGGCTCCAAGGTGTTTTCAAGGGATTTGGCTATAGGGCAGAGCCAACTCACGAAACTGAAGGCCGACGATGGCAGGATCGTATCCGCCAAACCGGAGCTTCTCACGGAGATCGAGACATTCTATGGGCAGTTGTACACATCGATCAGCAAGCCCGTTGCGAATCTAGCAAACGACCCAAGAGCTAGATTGATCCGACACTATACCGAAGATATCCCGGACGTCAGCCTGTACGAGATTAGGATGACTCGATATTACGGCCGAACTCCTGAAGGCGGGTGGAAAACCGGTCCTTAGGGCCCTTCAGAAGCTGTTTGATTCCGTCATACTCGAGGGCAAAACGCCACAGGCATGATGCGGGGGTGTGGTGGTACTCTTCTTCTTCTTCTTCAGTGGGCGACAATGCCCGGTTTGAAGAACTATAGGCCCATCTCACTTCTTAGCCATGTCTACAAGTTATTTTCAAGAGTCATCACGAATCGTCTCGCGCGCAGGTTAGACGTTTTCCAGCCCCCCGAACAAGCCGGATTCCGAAAAGGCTTTAGCACCGTAGACCACATACATACGCTGCGGCAGGTTATACAGAAGACCGAAGAGTATAACCTGCCTCTCTGTTTAGCGTTTGTGGACTACGAGAAAGCCTTCGATTCTATAGAGACATGGGCTGTACTGCAGTCTCTCCAACGGTGCCAGATCGACTACCGGTACATTGAGGTATTGAAGTGTTTGTACAAAAACGCCACCATGTCAGTCCGTCTTCAGGATCAGACCTCGAAACCAATCCTTCTCCAGCGTGGCGTGAGACGGGGAGACGTCATTTCTCCGAAACTGTTTACTGCTGCGCTGGAGGATGTCTTCAAGGTTCTGGACTGGAGGGGGCTGGGCATCAACGATAATGACGAGTACATTACTCACCTTCGGTTTGCCGACGACATAGTGGTCATGGCTGAGACCATGGAGAGCCTCAGTAAAGTGCTCGATGACCTCAGTAGAGCTTCAGAAAGAGTGGGTCTTAAAAAGAACATGGACAAAACCAAGATCATGGTGAATGCCCATGTAACACCCACTCCTATCAAGGTCGGAGACTCTACTCTCAAAGTTGTAGACGATTATGTCTACCTGGGACAAACGGTCGAGTTGGGTAGGTCCAATTTCGAGAAAGAGGTCAACCGTCGAATCCGACTCGGCTTGTCGGCTTTCGGGAAGTTGCGTGGTATCTTCTCGTCCAATTTACCGCAGTGTCTCAAGACAAAAGTCTATGACCAGTGAGTGCTGCCAGTGATCACCTATGGGACCGAGACGTGGTCGCTCACAATGGGCCTTATCAGAAAGCTCAAAGTCACCCAAAGGGCAATGGAGAGGGCTATGCTCGGCATTTCCTTGCGTGATCACGTCAGAAATGATGACATCCTCAGGAGAACCAAAGTTACCGACATAGCCCGAAGAATTGCCAAACTTAAGTGGCAGTGGGCGGGGCACATTGCTCGCAGAACGGATGGCCGATGGGGCCGAAAAGTTCTGGAATGGCGACCGCGAACCGGAAGACGATACGTTGGAAGGCCTCCCACTAGGTGGACTGATGACCTGGTTAAGGTTGCGGGAAGGCGCTGGATGCGAGACGCAGGGGATCGGTCAATGTGGCGACGCCTGGGGGAGGCCTATGTCCAGCAGTGGACGTCTTTCGGATGAAATGATGATGATGATGACGATTCAGTCGGATGTCTGGGACCGCATTTCCTTTTAAACTGCTTTCCCTCTTATCGACGCATACAATAATGGCTTCTTGTTTCTTGAAGAAGAAGAAGAGCAGGCAGCAGTCAAACTGCTGACGGAAAAGTAGATAAAACAAAATACGATGAACAATGGGTTTCCAAACAAAGCGATAGCAATTCTCATAATGGTAAATATTTTTCAATTGTAAGAATTAGTGTACTTATTTACCCTTATAAGTTTTTAAACTGTCATGGTCACTAAGATTAACATTGGAATCGAGATATTTACCATGTTTACTGTTTGTAGCGAGTTTTCGATATTTCGGCGCTGTTGCAAGCTCTACTAGCTCTAGTAATACCAGATACCATTTGGATGTGATCCGTTGTGTGTTATATTGTTTACAACTTGAATGCAGTGCTTTGCTGACAGCTAGTGATTTCGATGTTTGTGATCGTATTACCCACTTACAAGCAGAACGTTTACGAGAGTTAGGTGCATTGATAAAGAAACAAAAATATGAATCACTAATTCAAAAACAAAAACTGGTGAGCCCCTACAGTGATAACTCACAAGATACTCGAACGGTTGTCAATTTGTCTGGCAGGGAATTATCGCAGGGTGCTTTCAGGGTCCTTGAGGTTGAATTTTGCTCCTACTCCGAATCACATACCTTACGAACAGGTGATCGGAGGTGTAGAGGAAGCGATACGACGTAACATGATACCCGCGAATGATGCCGATGTGCTGAGACAGGATACCGCCGTAGCGTTACGTCACGGTAAACATCCATCATCTAATATCACTGCTGATGAGATGGCCGCACTACGATATATTATTGTTGATCTCTGCAAGGATGAGGACCTACTTGTACTTAAAGCAGACAAAGGTAATGCTACTGTGGTTATGAGCGTTACTGAATATGACAATAAGATTCGGAACTTATTGAGTGATGTGAACACCTACAAGCAAGTGAACTACAACCCGACGGCACGAATGAACCGCAGTACACGTAAAATAATAAAGGAGTATCAACATATTATCACGGATGATACGACTAAGTACTTGCTCCGTCCAAGAAATATACAGCCCCCAAAACTATATACCAAAAGAACACAAGCAAAATGTTCCGCTACGACCCATAGTCAGTCAGGTTGACTCGCCCACATACTACCTAGCGAAACACGTAGCTTCTGTTCTTCAACCATTAGTTGGACATTCAACATCTTATGTAAAGGACTCTCAACATTTCGTTGACATCTTGCAACCCATCAATCTCAAAACAAATGACGTAATGGTCAGCTTCGATGTTGAGTCCTTATTTACCAACGTACCAGTGGCGGACTGCATGAAGGTGATTGAGGTTTAAAATTGCAAGAAAATAACATCCCTGTAGAGTACATGAAATTAATTCATCACTGTTTATCTACCAGTTACTTCATATACCAATGTCAATACGACCTGCAGATTGATGGTGTAGCCATGGGTAGTCCGGTAGCTCCAGTGGTGGCCAACATTTGGATGGAATATTTTGAAGAGATGGCGATCTCCACTGCATCTACACCTATAAAAGTTTTGGAAAAGGTATGTTGATGACGTTTTTGGGATTATTGAAGGAGACCAACATGAGGTAGAATTATGCTTGGCACACCTTAATAGCATACATGGTAAAATCAAATTTACCTACGAGATGGAAAATGAGAGGGAAATTCCATTATTGGACGTGAAAATAGGGGTCCGCGCTGACGGTTCTTTGAGTCCACGGCGTAAAGGCTGCACAACCTCATAAAAAAAACTGGTTGTAAGCACCGGAAGTGCGATAAATGATAATGATAAATGATAAATGATAAATGATAAATGATAAATGATAAATGATAAATGATAAATGAAAATGATAAATGATAAATGATAAATGATAAATGATAAATGATAAATGATAAATGATAAATGATAAATGATAAATGATAAATGATAAATGATAAATGATAAATGATAAATGATAAATGATAAATGATAAATGATAAATGATAAATGATAAATGATAAATGATAAATGATAAATGATAAATGATAAATGATAAATGATAAATGATAAATGATAAATGATAAATGATAAATGATAAATGATAAATGATAAATGATAAATGATAAATGATAAATGATAAATGATAAATGATAAATGATAAATGATAAATGATAAATGATAAATGATAAATGATAAATGATAAATGATAAATGATAAATGATAAATGATAAATGATAAATGATAAATGATAAATGATAAATGATAAATGATAAATGATAAATGATAAATGATAAATGATAAATGATAAATGATAAATGATAAATGATAAATGATAAATGATAAATGATAAATGATAAATGATAAATGATAAATGATAAATGATAAATGATAAATGATAAATGATAAATGATAAATGATAAATGATAAATGATAAATGATAAATGATAAATGATAAATGATAAATGATAAATGATAAATGATAAAGGATAAATGGCCAAATTATCGGATATAATTCTATTTTCTGATGATACTTCGCTAATTTTTAAAATAGATAGGCAAGATACGGATGTTTTAAATGTCAACGAAAGTCTAATTGTTCTCTCATAATGGTTCGCAGCTAACAATCTTTTACTGAATGCGAAAAAAACAAAATGTCTAAAGTTCTCTTTACCAAATGTACCACAACATGACCTAAACTTAAATCTTGACGACAACAATGTTGAAGTTATAACGGAAACTGTATTCTTAGGGATTACTATCGATTCAAAATTGCAGTGGGGCGCGCACATTAGAACTCTTTCGGGTAGGTTAAGTTCGGCTGCATATGCAGTAAGGAAAATAAGGCAGCTAACCGATGTAGCTACAGCTAGGTTAGTATACTATGCTTATTTAGATGAAATATAAAGGAAATAGCGCTTAATCTTTTAAAGATACGTTTATTTTACTAGAACACGTCTTTGACAGAACAGAGAAAAACGCCATCATTTCTTTTTTTTTTTTTTGAGACAAACAGACAATATAAACTTCTTACTTCTGTCTCACTCACACCTTATTACATTGAAACTTTAAATCTATTTTACAACATCCCCTCTCAATGTAATAACATACTTTTAAACTAAACACAAAATAAAATAAAAGTTAGTTAGTTATTTAAGCCACACATGCATACAAATTTTAACAACATATTATTATTCAAAGGTTTTGTAAACATGTCAGCAATTTGTTCCCCTGTTTGGACATATTTAACATATAACTTTTCTTTTTCAATAAGTTCCCTAATAAAATGATATTTGATATCAATGTGTTTCAATCTCTTGACACTATTAGTGTTAGCAATCACTATGGCAGACTGATTATCACAGAATAATGTGGCTGGAGTTACATTTGTAACATTAAAATCACATAATATATTGCTCAGCCAACATGCCTCACTTCCTGCCATACTCATTGCTACATATTCAGCCTCTGTAGATGAGATACTAACTGTACTTTGCTTTTTCGAGCACCAAGATATCAGACAATTAGCATACATAAAACAGTAACCCGTGGTAGATTTTCTATCTCTCAAGTCACCCCCCCAGTCAGCATCACAAAATCCTACCAACTTATCGTCTTTACAATTATAAATTAACTTATATTCTAATGTGTGTTTAATGTATCGCAGAACTCTCTTCAGAGCTACTAATAACACGTTACTAGCACTATCTTGATATCTACTCAATATTGACAAAGTAACGGAAATGTCAGGTCTAGTACCGGAAGCTGCATACATTAAACACCCAATTATCTGTCTACATACATTTTTAGTTTCAGTAGTACACTTATTAATTTCAAGTTCCTTAGTATTAAAATTCTGATCCATAGGAGTACTAATTGGTTTGCATTCATACATGTTAAATCTCTTAAGTACACTTTCCAAATATTTCTTTTGACACAACACTGTAACACCACTTTCTATGTTTTGTTTAACATTAATACCCAAAAAATCTGAGATTAAACCCAAATCTTTCATTTCAAATTCCTTTTTTAAAATTGTTTTTAAATGTGATACATATTTCTCATTACTACCAAAAATTAAAATATCATCAACATATATGAGTACATACATTTTATTATTTCCTTCACATTTAAAATACAAACATGAGTCACATTTAGATCTTTGATATCCTTCTCTAATTAGAACAGAGTTGAACTTGTCGTTCCAATATTTTGGAGACTTTTTAAGCCCATACAAAGCTTTATTGAGTTTTACAATACACTTATTGTTATCATAAGCTCCATCAGGTAAACAAATATACACATTTTCGTTTATTTCCCCATATAGAAAAGCCCCCGTTACATCCATTTGGTAAACAGGCATGTTTAATTTTGTTGCAATAGCTAAAAATAATCTAAAGGTAGATAACTTTGCTACAGGTGCATATATTTCACTATAACTCAATACATTATCCTGTTCAAATCCTCGAGCTACCAGCCTAGCTTTATATTGAAAATCACAATTATTTTGTTTTATTCTAAATACCCATTTAGTACTAATAACTTTCTCATTATCTGGTGGTGGATCACAAACTTTCCATGTATTATTATCTTTCAGTGTCTGTAGTTCTCTCTGGATAGCCTTCTTCCATTTAGATGCATCTGGACTCCTCATAGCCTCCTCATATGTTTTGGGTTCATTTTCTCCTACCAAAACATTATTGCACTTGTAGAAATCAGTCTGTTTCCTGACACGTTTGTTTTCAGAGTTTATAGAAGGTATTTCAGTGTTTTCAGCCTCATTCCACTCATCACTGTCACTTGGTTCATAGAGACTGCCCTCTGACTCACTCTGTAAAATGCCCAAAGATTCACCACATTCAGCAGCTTGATCTTGCACCTGATTTTCAGCATCAGCTGTGGTTTGAATCTCAGTGCACTCCTCAATTTGATTGTCTGTTATACACGGCACCACTGTTGACTCTGGTTTTTGTCCTGTATTTTCTTTCACGAAAACAATATCTCTTTTGATTTCCACATCATTTTTATTTGGTAAAAACACCCTATAACCTTTTGTAGTCCCTCCATATCCTACTAAAATACCCTTTTCACCTTTTGGGTCCCACTTATGTCTCTTTTCCTTCGGTATGTGGACATATACTGGAGTACCAAAGACTTTCAGGTTATTAATGTCAAATATTTTACTTGACCACAATTCATATGGAGTTTTCCCCTCAACAGAGCTTTTCCCGGTCCTGTTAATTACATAGGCTGCTGTATTTATACTCTCTGCCCAAAATTTGATTGGCAAGTCTTTAGCACATAACATTGTTCTGGCTGCTTCTACTAAAATTCTATTCTCCCGTTCGGCTCGACCGTTTTGTTCCGGGGTATAAGTCACTGACGTTTGATGCACTATTCCTTTTGTCTGGAACATTTCTCTTACCTCCTTATTTACAAATTCAGTTCCATTATCACTACGAAAAATCTTTACCCGGTTTCCTGTTTCATTTTCAGCCTGGGCAATGAAATTCTTAATACACAACTTAATTTCATGTTTTTCCTTAACAAAGAACACTTTCCTGTATTTCGAAAAGTCGTCCTTAAACACGACGAAGTATCTGGAGCCTCCAATAGACGTCCCCTCCATTGGCCCGCATGTATCTGCATGAATTATTTCACAGGTCTTTGAACTGACGTTTTCACTTCTAGGATAAGGCAGACGGTGAATTTTACCCTTCATGCAACTCTCACATGTCGATGAGTCGGACAATTGAGATTTATTGATGTCAACATTATTTTTCTTCAGCACGTCTTTCACTTGTACCATGTTTTGATGAGCCATCTTTTCATGCCATTTATGTAAATCCGAACCCATAACATTTACAACGTTAGCTTTGCATGTATTAAAATAACGAAATTCCAAATAATACATGCTTCCATTACGCCCAGCAATAGCCATCACTTTATTTTCTTTATAAAACTTGCATAATTTTCCTGTTGTCACAATGACATAACCTCTACTTGTAGCACAGTTCACAGAGAACAAATTTGTTTTCAACTCGGGAACATGAAGAACATTATCTATGGTAGTGTCAATCCAATCACTGCCGTTCCAAACATGCACTGCCACCTGCCCGCAACCTTTGACACTAATTTGCATTCCGTTGCCTACAATTACCGACTTATCTTTCACGACAGAATATGAAGTAAACAATCCGTAATCACAGCACATATGCTCACTTGCACCCGAATCAACCAACCATTTTGTTTGATTGAAATATACACCGGATTCACTGTTCTCGTCCATAACTACAAATGCATTACTTTCTTTGTCTTTTTTAAAGCGGCACTGACTTTTTAAATGTCCTGGTTTATTACAATAATAACATCTTACACCCGGACGTAGATCCTTGTTACGAAGATTGTCCGTATTACTCGTATTATACCTGCACTCACTTTGGTAGTGACCAAGTTTATTACACTTAAAGCACTTAACAGTTTTCTTGTTTATATTTTTAGCCACAAACGCTGCTGACGATGGCGCATTCCCGCCTTTTTCTTTAATTCTTTCTTCTTCTATTAACAATCTAGCGACTAGGTTATCGAAGGTCTGTTTATCGTCTGGAGCAGATTCCCATGCTGAGACGAAGTGTTTATAATTCTCCGGTAAAGACATCAGAATCTTTGTAATAACAAACTTGTCAGATATTGCTTCGCCGAGCTGTTTCAATTGATTCTGCATCTCCTGTATTTTTGATAAAAACGTAGACATATCAGAACCTTCGTCGTACTTAAATTGAAAAAAACGTTGCTGAACAATATGAATGCTTGTTTCAGATTTCTGTTCATAAACACTAAGCAATTTTCGCCACATACTTGCAGAGGTGTCACATGAGATGACGTGCAACATGACCTCTTCTGACATTCTTGTAACCAAGAAAGTTTGAGCTTTCGCATCTTGAGCTTCCCAACGACTGCTTTGTGCTTCATCCTCAGGTTTAACCGTAGTTCCATCTACAATTTTGTAAAGACCTTGACCCCGCAGTATCACGGATGTTTGAAATTTCCATATATTCCAATTCCTGGAACCTTCCAGTTTCATAACTTGACTGTTCTGTGTGGACTCCATGTTTTACTTTAATCTTCCTTCCTGTAGGCTTTCCTGCCTTGTTCAAATATTTCGAACAAGTAAGTTTCTTCCCGACTTACTTAAAATGGCTACCACCACGTACGCCGGTTTTATTTCCTTTTTGCACTACAGTACTTCCTTAAGCACATATTTATTTTCTCATACTGGTTAGTGACCTGGGCCCATAATCAGATGAAATATAAAGGAAATAGCGCTTAATCTTTTAAAGATACGTTTATTTTACTAGAACACGTCTTTGACAGAACAGAGAAAAACGCCATCATTTCTTTTTTTTTTTTGAGACAAACAGACAATATAAACTTCTTACTTCTGTCTCACTCACACCTTATTACATTGAAACTTTAAATCTATTTTACAACATATTTCCACAGTATTATGTCTTATGGCATTCTGCTGTGGGGATCAGCAGCAGACGTTGACTCAATTTTCATCCTACAAAAGAGGGCAATCCGCGCAATCTATAAAATGGGTCCTCGCGAGTCCCTCAGAGAAAAATTTAAAGAGATCGATATACTGACTCTACCTTCACTTTATATTTTGGAATGTATTTTGTATGTCCGTAAAAATCGGGGGCTGTTCAAAACTGGAAGCGACTTCCATAATTTAAATACACGCAGTAAGCACGAAATTGTAATACCCAAATTCAGATTAACGAAAACTAGCAAGTCTTTTCTTATAAACAGTATACGCTTTTATAACAAGTTGCCAAAGTCAGTTATAGAACTGACCGATGGAAGGTTCAAAAACTACATCAAACGTATCCTTATTAAAAAAGCATATTATAAAATCAAGGACTACGTTGAAGATAAAAACATTTGGCCTTAGCTCCTTCTGCGCATGCAGCTTCCCTGGTAACTTGTAAACGGCACAAATATGTGGATGTCTCTAACTATTCTCAATCTCATTTTTCTTTCCTTCTTTTAATTAGACTTTTTACAATGGTTTTCAAACATCTTTATAGCCCTTTGATAAGAATAGTTACAGCACTGATAACAAAATTTGTGCCACATGTTAAATTTAGTCTTGTTATACTTATTTTTATTTACAATGTATAGATTCTTTTACCGATTGTTTTGTGAATGTGTGAACATTGTAGGCCTTCTAGTTGCTAGTTAACATTTGTTAACTTTTTTATAAAATATATAATCCTTTTATTTTATTTTTTTAGTTTCTTACGACTTATTGTCATAAGTCGGGCCTACGTTGTCCCCACATGTCTAAGTACTAATGCTGTAACATGGAAATATTGTGAAACCAAACCATTTTTAAAAGAGTAACCATGGAGTTTCTTGCAGGTTCTTCTCCATAGGAAACGACCAACCCGAACCGTGCACCTTTTGTCGAAGTTTTATAAGTGCCCATGTAGGCCTATGTGAAATAAAAATATTGATTTTGAATGATAAATGATAAATGATAAATGATAAATGATAAATGATAAATGATAAATGATAAATGATAAATGATAAATGATAAATGATAAATGATAAATGATAAATGATAAATGATAAATGATAAATGATAAATGATAAATGATAAATGATAAATGATAAATGATAAATGATAAATGATAAATGATAAATGATAAATGATAAATGATAAATGATAAATGATAAATGATAAATGATAAATGATAAATGATAAATGATAAATGATAAATGATAAATGATAAATGATAAATGATAAATGATAAATGATAAATGATAAATGATAAATGATAAATGATAAATGATAAATGATAAATGATAAATGATAAATGATAAATGATAAATGATAAATGATAAATGATAAATGATAAATGATAAATGATAAATGATAAATGATAAATGATAAATGATAAATGATAAATGATAAATGATAAATGATAAATGATAAATGATAAATGATAAATGATAAATGATAAATGATAAATGATAAATGATAAATGATAAATGATAAATGATAAATGATAAATGATAAATGATAAATGATAAATGATAAATGATAAATGATAAATGATAAATGATAAATGATAAATGATAAATGATAAATGATAAATGATAAATGATAAATGATAAATGATAAATGATAAATGATAAATGATAAATGATAAATGATAAATGATAAATGATAAATGATAAATTTAAAATGATAAATGATAAATTTAAAATGATAAATGATAAATGATAAATGATAAATGATAAATGATAAATGATAAATGATAAATGATAAATGATAAATGATAAATGATAAATGATAAATGATAAATGATAAATGATAAATGATAAATGATTTTATTTCTGTAAGTTGGTTTATACAAACACTTTTACATGTCGAAAGGGTATTTATACAAACACTTTTACAGGTTGAGAGGCAGCCAGCATTTTTGCCGTAAATGACAGAAAAGGTTGCTAACATTCTTCGTACGCGTAAAGACTGTATTCACTCCTTTCAGAAAAGCATCACAGATAAGACTAAATGTGAAACAAGTGAAGTCAGGTGAGAAACAAGTGTTTTAGGAAATCATCCAATGACTTGGTCCGCCCTGGGTGAAGCGGGGGGGCATGTCAGACTTTTACTGACTAAACCCTACCCGTGTTCTAGGGCCGCGGTAACTTTGTTTCAAATTTATCCGCGACCATACATGATACTTAACATGATGACTATATTCCTGATATGGACGCCAGTCTTTGTAGATAAGTAGAATTGTAAGCCCCATATACAATAATAAGGTGCACGTCTATTGCCAGAGACACACCCAGACTCCAACAGACTCAATCTCCTTTACTGCAATCCTTTGAAGGCAAACTATTACCACTATTTAAAAAGCATAATGCCCCATTCCTCACCTCGACTAAGTGTAAAAGGTTGTCTGTAAGAGATTACCTAGTGCGATAAGACCGCCCATTGTACACGTTTTTGTAAAGGTTTGTCCTGTATGTTTTAGTAGTGTACAATAAAATATATAATAAATAAATAATAAATAAAACAAGTGAAGTCGGGACGTGTGCCGGAGCGATAACAACGTTATGCGGAGCTTGTCTGCGTCGCGCTGTAATTAATTGTAAGCAGAGCGAGGCGAGACACGCTGACGTCACTATTAACACGTTACACAAGAGGTTCGGCGCCGAAGAGAGAGGTTACGTTGTAGCGAATGTGCATAACTGATTAGAGAAGATGTACGCTGTACTATATAGTAGATACAAACCGCTAACTCGCCAGTTTGTATTTCATTATCATCGCTGTTGCTGGCAAAAAGTTAGGCCCTGCTGTGGCTACTAATATGAACATAAGAAATCTCATGTCATAAGTCTTGGTTAAGCTAAAATAATAATAATTTATGTACGCCTTTCAAATTCAAAAACTTTATTTCGAGCGAAATCTCATATAGGGTTAGTAACAATGTGCTTAAAACTAAGTGTTAGTAAACAACACGATACGGTGACACATGTAACTGACAGCAGTGAACTATATACGGACAGTCCACTCTGTCAGCAATCATTTTCAGAATCCTGTTAGGGCTGTCCATATCCCGGGCCACAATTGATGTTGCGCGTTTGCGCATTATCGCATAAAAACAATCCACACGCGCCGCTGCAAACATCCCTGACGCACTGCAACGCCAAGGCAACCCCATCAGTTTTCTGAACGCGTTATTATACTTTACACGCCCTTCCTTACGCATGACATTTTATGTTCAGGCACGTCTCTGAGGTGTAAGGCCTTGTCCAGAGTGACAGGGGTGGTGGTGGGCGCGATTGTGTTGCCACAGTTTGGTACTGTGCTCATATAATCGCGAGTTGTTGTAGCGGGCAGTAGAAGCTACACGAGTTTCCTCAGTACAAAACAATAGACGATCGCTGTCCAGTATAGACGCAAAAAGCGCGGCATTTTTATATGTTTGGTACTTCGCACCTGCCTTTGGGTGCTTTTCCACCAAAAATGTGTGAGAGTGAGACGGAGCACGAGAACAAAGAGAGAGTGTGTGGGAAAGTGCGGGTGAAAAATTAGTGCTACGAATGTCTGCGATGAATGTGTGCGAAGAACGCGAGTGAGGGATGGGTGCGCGCACATCTGAAATGAGTCCACTGCGCATTTTCGTACCACAGTTAAACACTTTGTCACACCTTCCACAAGCTTCCTTTGCACAAGCTTTTCACACAGTTTTGGTTTCAACTGACACACAGTTTCACAGCGCCGCCGCTTCGCATCCTCGCATTGCTTAGCTTCCTTACACTTCTCTGGAGAAAAAGCCCCTTCACACCCGCGCAAGCTCCTCACTATGTCCAGGGTCTTAATTATGACGAAGTGACATAAGTGACCTATTTCCTCTCATATTCGATGTTTTCTTCCCCGTATGATGGTTATGTTGTTAAAAGGATGTCGAGGTTGACGCCCATGTGTTTAAGAAAATATAACGTTTTGTTTTTGTGTGACTTTAATTCTGTTGGCGATTAGAACTATCTGTATGATCCACGATTTTTTGTATTCCGGTACTAAGTAACACCCTGGAGTCTGGCTTTATTCCCGGTTGATAGTCGCTCCCTATCTACATTATTCTTGGTTGGTGGTTAAGCTTCCTAATTTATAGTTCATATTTTATTACCACCACCCACCATAGGGCGATTGAGAGGCATTGGTCACATATCGTTTGTTTGGTGATATCGCCGGCGCCGTGGCGCTACGGTCATTACGCCGCCGCTACGTCCGCCGGCCGCAGGCGATCGTCGACTGTCTCTTGCCAACCACGGCTGGGGTGCGCGCACTTCCATCATCAGGCATCATCTCGCCCAAACCTCTTAATTGAACCTACATGGAAAGTGTTATCTGTATTACCTAGACCTACTGTGTTGTGTACCGCTGGCCAGCATAGTGTACCTAGTCTGTGAGCTGAACTTCCCGAACGTGACATCCATCTGCATCTGCATGGGAATCGCTGTTTCAAAGTTATGTGGCAATAATTAGTAAATTGAACTTTATCCATTGCCTTTCGTCATTTGCGTACTTTTGATAGGGTCTGGAATGAAAGCCTTATTGGTAAGCTTCCTTTGTTCGGTCTGCCCGGTGGTCTATGTGACTGGATTGCGGACTTCCTGAGAGATCGGTCCATTCGAGTGGTTATCGATGGCTGCTCATCGGACCAATTGGATATTAATGCCGGGGTCCCTCAGGGGTCGGTACTCTCAGCAACATTATTCTTGCTGCAGATTCACGCCGAAGCAGCTCCTCAAGTTGTGTCTACCTTTGGGTATGCAGACGACAGCACTGTTGCTGAGAGATACTTGTCCAACGCACGGGCTACCGGGCTGCAGATCCGGTCTCTCCGTGAGGCCATGGTGGAGCGTTTGAACCTGTCCTTACAGGCAGGCTCCGAATGGGGCGATGCCAATCTGGTCAGATTTAACGCTGCTAAAACCCAGGCGTGTCTATTTTCCGCAAAAAAGAGCCAATTTCAACCGGCTCCAACTTTCCGAGATGTGACCGTGCCAATAACGGACCATCTTGAGCTTCTTGGCGTTACGTTGACATCGACTCTCAATTTTGGCCCATACATTGAGGCAAAAGCTCAGCTGGCAGCCAAAGAGCTGGGGATCCTTGCAAAGGTGAGAAGGTACTTCACGCCGAAGCAGCTCCTCAAGTTGTATCAAGCGCAAGTTCGATCATGCATGGAGTACTGTTCTCATCTCTGGGATGGATCTGCCAAATACCAGCTTGATGCACTAGAGTCGATCGAAAAGCGGGCCAAGAAGCTCATCGGCGACGAGGCGCTGGTCAAGTCAAAGCTCCAGAGTCTTGAACATCGTCGCCGAGTTGCCAGCCTTTCGTTTTTTTATCGGTTACATTTCGGGGAGTGTTCGATGGAATTGCACGATCTAATTCCACCGAGCCCGTTTCATCATCAGACTACCAGACGTAAGGAGATGATGCGCCATCGATACATGGTGGACATTCCACCCATACGCACAAAACGTTTTGAGAACACTTTTATTATGCGTACAGCTAAGGAGTGGAATTCCCTGCCGGAGTCTGTGTTTCCCGACAGCTACAATCTGGGGGTCTTTAAGTCAAGAGTGAATAGGTTATTTCTAGGCAAGCGTGTTTCACCGTCGACCACATCATCGCATACCATCAGGTGAGATAGTGGTCAAGCGCGAGCCTATTGGATATAAAAAAAGAATAAGGCTGGCTGCCTTGCGTGTAGTACTTTCTACCGGCAAATTAATTGTTAACGTAAATCTTTAATTTCACTAATTGAAACTCCGAAAAATACATTTAATTGAATATCAACGTTGATTCATATCGCTAAATAAGTTTATTTAATAAATCAGTTAATTTTCGCCGTAATTACATATGTTTTTTGTTCCTGTATAAAAATTGTGGGTAGTCTGTTAAAACATGCGTCAAGTTGGCCTACGTGACTGTGGAATATTCCAGTTCTTGTTATCGTACGGTTATTTTTTATTTACGCATTGGAAACCTTTATATATTTTTTGTAATCGAGATTTTCTGAATTATTGACATTGATTGTTATTTTACGATACACTACTACTGTTGGTTCGTTAAGTAAATGCCTACTATACTCGTATTGCACGAGTAGGTATTCTTTATAATACTAGACTCAGCCGCATTTGATTAATTATTGCAATTAAAGATTATCATTGCGTCGCTTGTTATTTTATTTTGTAAGGTAACTTGTAAAGGATCTAATCTTTATCTCTCCAATTAAACGAAGATTGTAGCGATATAAACGGATTTATTTTAAACAAGTGCTTAGTTTAACCGTCAAATGACGAATGAAAACAAAACTGAAGTCAAAACTGTCATACAAAGTGTTGTCATACTTAACTCTCGATTCGATACAATTAAATAATCGATTTAATATTCGACTATAATTATAACAACTACCATTTTAATTAGCTTTTACTTTAGATACAAATACATTGTATTCGTGGTTACATGCTAGCTAGGATATTATCAAAATACCCACATCTTGACTAATTAACCTTACAACTCGGCCATCCTGTTTAAGTGAGTCCTCTCACTTGTTTACTAATTTGATAATACATGATAAAATTATAAACAAAACATAGGTAATAACTTGATTATCAATACATACATACTTCTATAACTAATTTCATTCTTCAATAATAATTCATATCGCAAGGTAAATTCTTTACTTTACAGTTCAACTAATATACTATATTCAAAAATCTCATCACAAACAAAATTTTAAGTGACATTATGTTTGCGTTACATCAAAGTTAATCTCAATTCAGCTTATTTTTATCTAGGTCAATATCTTTATCAAAATTCGAATTCATAAATCAGGATCAGCATTCTCATTCTTTGTTTCTTGCACAATCTGTCACTCATCTTTGGTCATCTGTGCGGCACCGTTATCTTGGTACCATTCATTATCTGCACTGACCTCTATGACAAATTGTGCTCACATCGTATAATCTTATTCACTATCTTGCAATCATAATACGTGCGGCATCGATTTCTCAATGTCATTCATCATCTGCACTGATTGCTCATTTATGGATATATAACCTTAATAATGACACGCAATTCTTATTCATATTCATTGATTAACCCAGCATTTCAATATTATCGCCAAAATCGAATAATCTTATTGTTACCTACTACTATGTAGAGTAATAGATCACTCTCTGTCTACCTCTATTTCTGTACCCTCACTCTGTTCACAGTCAGTGCTCTCACTGTCGTAACCTTTAAAATTCATCCAAGGGTGGATTTTGTCTAGCGCGACAACATTTTCATACCTCTTGTTACCCTTTCTAGATAATGGAGTATCTTCGACGAGAAATCTGTCATTAGGTAATATTTTGAGGATTCGATAGGGGCCTTGGAATTTGGGGATGAGCTTATGTGATTTTCCCACATGATCTTTGTTTATAACTGTCCTTTCTACCCTGACTAAATCACCTACATTATATTTTGTCCGACTCTTCCTATGCCTATCGAACTGCTTTTTAGCATATTCCTGTTGTTTTTCTGTCCTTACCCTAGCATTCGACCTCAGTTTTAGTAACTCATCACCATCGATTCGGTTAGTTGTTTCGGCTATTACGTCACTCAACACGTTTTCCGACGCATTCATCAATCTACAACCGAACAAAAGCTCAGACGGACTTTTCCCTGTTGTCTTATTAGTAGTGGTATTAATACCTAATTGTACGTCACCTATGTATTCGTCCCATAAGTTGTCATTTCCGTCATGACATTTTGTACTTAGAGCATCAGTTATGGTTCGGTTAAACCTTTCGACCTGTCCATTCGCTCTTGGAGTGGCTACTGCATTCAAGATGTGCTTAATTTTTAATTGATCCATAAAACTCTTAAATTTTGCACTAGTGAAACAAGAGCCACGATCTGTTATAAGACGAGAAGGAACGCCGAAATAACTAAAATGTTCCTTAAACGCCTTGATTGCTGTAGTCGTCTTAGTATCTTTAACAGCTCGTATATTGATAAATTTTGTAAATGCGTCTATGATAACCAGTAAATACATGTTGCCTCTCTTAGAGCGAATGAATGGGCCCAGATGATCAGCATGAAGTGTATGGAATGGTTTCTCCAACTTAGGTATTGGATGGAGCATTCCCTCTTTGGGGCCACCAGGTGCCTTATGATGTGCACACTCCAAACAAGCTGAGACATATTTCTTAGTGAACCTACGTATTTTTGGAAACCAAAATATGCTGTTGATACGGCTGAGCGTTTTTTCGAAGCCAAAATGTCCCACCTCATCATGGTTCATGCGCAGCACCTGCCACCTACACCCTCTCGGAACTACCCATCGTAAACCTTCGTCTAAAATTTTATATACATAATTACCTTTTAACATATAATTCTTACGCACGTCAGCTACAAACTTAGTCTCGTCATCTTCTAAGATGTCTTTTAAACGTTTTATTTCGCTATCATCAGCCTGTACAGTAGCGATCCAATCACGAACATCTACGTGTAGAATATCAAAAACATGCTCCGTATCCGCATCGGTTGAGTCACTCACAGGGGCACGACTGAGAGCATCTACGTGAGCCATACGCGAACCCGGTCTGTACTCAATTTCGCAGTCATACTCCATAAACTGGATCCACCAGCGAGAAATTCGTGGTACAAGATCCCTCTTAGTTAAGGTAGTACGAAGTGCGTTACAGTCAGTGACTATTTTAAATCTTAGTCCTAGTAAATAGACTCGGAAACGATTTAATGATGCGACTACCGCTAAGGTTTCCAACTCAAAGGAGTGAAATTTTTGCTCGTCTACCGTGGTTTTACGGCTGTAATATGCCACCGGCCTGAGTAAGCCGTCAGAACTTCTCTGTAGGAGAATCCCCGCAATACCTAGCTTCGACGCATCCGTATGAATTTCGGTCTCTAATCCGGGGTCATATAAAGCTAATATAGGTCGTTCAATTAATTTTGCCTTCAAAACTCTAAATGACTCGGCCTCCTCTGCTGTCCATTTCCATTCGAATTTAGACCTTAACAGGTCGGTTAGTGGACGGGCAATAAGGGCGAAGTCTTTTACGAATCTCCGGAAAAAGCTAGCCAGGCCTATAAATCGTCTGATATCATGAGCGTTCCGCGGATTTGGGAAGTTTTCTATAGCCAGTGTCTTGCGCTTCCCTGGACGTATCCCCTCACCACTAACATGAAATCCTAGAAACTCTAGCTCGGTACAGAAAAAGCTACACTTTTTTATCTTAAGTGTAAGACCTGCATCTTTTACGAGTTGAAGTACCTCCTCTAGCCGTCTCATTCCCTGATCAAAGGATCTCGAAGGAATCAATACATCATCCATATAAACGATCGTATAACCGACTTTAGAAAGTATTTTGCTCATTGCTCGTTGAAATACCGAAGGAGCATTTGCTAAACCAAAAGGCATGCGTTTAAACTGATATTGCCCATCGGGAGTAACAAACGCAGTCTTGTCTTGAGATTTTACCTCTACTGGAATTTGGTAGTAGCCAGATGCAAGATCTAAACTTACAAATAAAGAATTACCAGCTAGCCTGTCAAGCTGATCATCAATTAAGGGTAACGGATAGTGTTCCTTTTTTGTTTTATTATTTAATGTACGATAATCAACACATAGCCTGCTTTCACCAGTCTTTTTCTTTACCAGTAAGACTGGGCTAGCGTAAGGCGAGTTTGACTCACATACTATGCCTGCATCTATCATTTCTTTCACCATAGATTGAATCTGTCTACGCTCCGGAAAGGAGAGCCTATACGGGCGATAAACTACCGGTTGCAAGTCACTTAATTGAATATCCATTTGAACTACATTAGTCAATCCCAGGTCTTTTAGGTTATCCGAGAAACATGTTTCGAACCTTTTGAGCAACTCTTTTAATTGGTTAACCTCATATTCACTTAGCTGTTTGCCATAATTGAAGGCAGACTTGGTCTCAGTATTTTCAAAATCTAATAAATTAATACTCAAGTTATTCCTGGTACAAACGACTCGTGTAATGAGAGTATCCTTATTTAAACTAACCGTGCTGTCACTAAAGTTTTGCACCAGTAACCTAACCTCTCCGTTGTCTATTTCATATTCACCAGGCATCAAATAATATTCACTCTGTGACTTACCGCGTAAGGAGCCACTAACGTAGACTATACCCGAATATTTGTTTGTAGAAATACAGGGTAATGGATACATTTCCTTAGGAGGTATTACAATATCGGTTTTCAAACTTAATTCTAATTTAACTGATTGATCACGAGAAAATATTAATGAATCTGTAGTTTTTGTTATGACTATACCTGGTTTCTCTGTAAAACTGTGCCCAATTAAAATTGAATATTTAATAACGCTATCGTCGACGACGTACGCATTGACCTCCTCCACAATACCTTGAATTTCAATAGTGACGTTTGATACGCCCACTGGTATTACTATACTCTCACCTATACCTCTCATAGTTGGTAAGTTACTATCAGTCCACGTGATTCCCCTCTTAACAGCCTCACTGTAACGAATCAGCGTACATTGGCTACCCAAATCTACATAGCCTTGAATAACTTCACCGTTGAGTTTTAGATTCATTAAATATTTAGTGTCATTAGTACTAATTGTTTCAATACGCATCACGTCTTTTTCTTTAGGTTTATCAACTTTATTAGCTGAGTCAGAGGGTAATCTGGGACAGTTAATTGACAAATGACCTAATTTGGCACAAACATTACACTTCAATATCTTTTTTGTGCATCTAGAACTGAAATGCCCAGGTTCATTGCAGTTAAAGCATACAATTGATGCAAAATTGTTTGACTTCGAAGTCTTTGTTTCGCTGCCATTACCCATTTGCTTAGAACTATTACTAGATGATAAAGGGGTAGTGTTGTTACGTTTATCAAAATTCGCCCTTGACCTATCTGGTTCGCGAAGATTTTGCTTGATTGATTGAAAATATGTGAGAACCTGCTCCGGCTCCTGACATTTTGCTGCTTTCGCGCCTAATCTCAATGACCGATCCTCAATCCCATATAGTAGGCAATCCACAGCACGTTTACCATGTATTTCGCATCGATTTAGTAGATTAATTTTTTCGTAATAATAATGTTCTAACGAATCATTAAATTTCACACGTTTTGATAACATCTCGGTTAGTAATTCAGCATAATCTTCATTGCTCGGAAAGGATTGCTCCAGTTTGTCCTTCCACTCAGACCATGAATACGACATAGATGGAAGGGCCTGGTACCACGTTTTGGCAATCCCTGACAGTTTAGGCAGCGCGTAATGTATTATTTGATCATCGCCCCAACCATAAAGCCTAGCACATTCTTCAACTTTATTGATCCACATAACTATAGTCTGACTCTTTACCATAGGGTCAAAGTCTGGGATCACATTGCCTAGCATAGGAAATTTATTACCCTCAGATCGATTTTTGGTTAAAGCTTCCACTAAAGTTGCAAAAAACGCTTGCGTGTCATTACTAAGAACATTGGCGCTACTCACGTGACCAGGAAGTGGGGGTGTGTGTCGCTCGGTGCCGGATTCTGAGCGCCTGCTGTGGCCTCGCCTACTGCGTCTCCCCTGCAAGCCTCGGCTCGACCGACGCTGCTCGTAGCTGCTGCTCCGACTGCGATATCCACCACGGCTGCGACTCCGGTTCGGCTGGTGACGGCGCCTCATAATCTGCTCACGGGAACTGCGGTCTCCACTACGACGAGATTGCGACGAAGAATCGCGATTGCTCGATCGCTGACTTCGTTGCTTCCGTTTATGCGTAGTGCTTGTTCTTGTTTCTCTGCTCCGGTCACGGCGACGTTTACGTTCATTGCTCTTGCGATTAGTTCTAGTTTTATCCATTGTTACTCAGATAATAACCAGTGACTTGCGTACGCAACACAAAACACGTGGCAACACGTGGGCACGTTATTTGAGGATATTTCTTCAAAATTGTAGGCGTAATTGACTTATCCCAATTCTGAGATAAAGGATCTAATCTTTATCTCTCCAATTAAACGAAGATTGTAGCGATATAAACGGATTTATTTTAAACAAGTGCTTAGTTTAACCGTCAAATGACGAATGAAAACAAAACTGAAGTCAAAACTGTCATACAAAGTGTTGTCATACTTAACTCTCGATTCGATACAATTAAATAATCGATTTAATATTCGACTATAATTATAACAACTACCATTTTAATTAGCTTTTACTTTAGATACAAATACATTGTATTCGTGGTTACATGCTAGCTAGGATATTATCAAAATACCCACATCTTGACTAATTAACCTTACACTTGATCTTTTGATAGAAACCTTCAGGTAAAATAACAGATTTTTATAAACTTTACGCGTTTAGTTCTCCTCATAGGAAACAGCCGTATATTTATACATATCACCCCCGCATCTAACTTTGTAAACGTAGTACTTACTAGATAACTGACTTCGAATGGTCATCTGCGTATTTACTTGTTAGGAATTTTATTGTGTTTTACGAAGGTATTTCGTTACGAACACAATCGCATCGCTTACGGAAATAAGTACCATACTTGTTTCTAAGTTTCACACTTAACTTATTGTTGGTTGAGAATCTGTACATATTCTATGTATTGAGTAAGTTAATCTCATTTATATAGAAGTAGTACAAAAGGAAAAAAAAATATCGCATCGCATCCGACATAAATGTTAATTATCGGGTTGTAGGTATCTCTAAGCTAATCATAAATATAGGTAAATGGGTACGTTCATAAGATATTATGCGTGCTAACTGTTTTATTTGTATTAGACTTTGTTACTTGCATGCGGTTCAAACTTTGTACGCTTTATATTTTTTTCACCTTACAATTTATTATTGTTAGGGTTCGCGTGTGCGGATCGTCCCGTACTATTGTTTACTTAAGTTGTAAAATCTTTCGTTGAGTTATCAGTTTGATTGGACCACTAATTTCACTTACGCGGGTTCCGTAAAAGATAAAGATTTGTTGTTTTTTTTTGTTTCCATATTTTAACTTCTGTTCACCATGACGGACAAGGTTAAACTTAGATTGTTGGAAAGTAAACGCGACTCGTATTTCGCGTGGGTTCAAAGGATTTTGGATTTAACAGAATCTTTAACAACAGAAAGATTACGTAATTCTTTTATTGCTCAGGCTAAACAAATTGACGGCCAACGTAGCGAATTCAATGAGATAATGGACGAGATAAATATGTTAAAATTGACATTGTATCCAAAATGCAAAGTAAGCTATAGTGCTTTACATTCATTTGATGAGTTGGTCGGCGAGATAAAAATTACTTTACCTTCATTAACTGAATCAAATGTTTCCAAGGAACCTAGCCCGACAGCGAGCCCTAATGCTCATCATATAAAGGTACCTAATATTGAGCTGCCTGCCTTTGACGGTGATATTCAGAGCTTTCCGTTCTCTTATAAGACTTTCAAACGTATTATATATACGAACGCAGATTTATCAGATTCTGATAGCATTCATTATCTGTTGAGTTGTCTAAAGGGAAACGCTAGGAATGTGGCAGTAGGTATTGTACCTTCTTGCGATAATTACCGCGTTGTCTGGGATGCACTTATTGCAAAGTACCTGGATACTTGCGCGCTCGCCACTAATTATCTAAATCGACTGTTCTCATTGAAGTCGTTCGGTCCGACACCCTCTAATATTGAACAAGGTTTCGATAAATTAACTTCTACGGTTGCGGGACTCAAACAATTGAAAATACATAACTTGGATGATTTTATATTTATTCATTGGGGTCTTAAGTTAATAGACTCAGATACAGCAAAACATTTTGAAATGTCGCTTCGTAATCAACAAGTGTTGGATTAGAATTATTTCGTAAAATTTGTTCGTGAACAAGTAAAACTCTTATATCGCTCCTCTTCTGCGGCAACTAAGGCCGCCCCCGCAGGCAGATCCAGCACCTCATCTAAGGTCTCGCAGGTGTTTGTGGCTACTGAATCCAAATTTTCACTTTGTCAATCCACGCATAAAAACTTGAATACGTGCAAAGCGTTTCAAAAGTTGAGCGCGGATAATAGATTTAAGTTTGTAAAAGACAATAACAGATGCGTTAACTGCCTAAGTAGCCAACATTCCGTCTCTAAGTGCCTATCTAAGTTAACATGTAGGAAATGCAACGGTAAGCATCATTCATTATTGCATTTTGAGCAATCGACGCAAGCCCCTGCGCTGGTGCCCGCTAGCGACCCAGCCTGTGTTTCTGCGGCCGACCCAGCTACTTCTGATCGTGTGGCGTTGTGTACACATTCTTCTGCTCAAGTCCAGGCCACACGTAGCACCGAAGTGCTGGCTACTGCCAAGGTGTTAGTGGCGGGTAGGAATGGTAAGGGCGTGGTGGTTAGATGTATTTTGGACCCTGGGTCGCAAAATAATTATATGACATCGCGTTGCTGCCATATGCTCGGTCTAACTATACATACGGACTCAATAACTACCGTTCGTGGTATTGGTGTCACATCGCAGCCCGTTCGCGGCTCAGTGAATCTTACGTTCAGCTCACGGTTTTGCTCGCAGCCTAGGTATAGAATTGACGCTCTAGTCTTGGATCAGGGGGGTGACCACAAGCTCTTAGAGTAAGGTTATTTTGAGATCGAGTAAGGGACAGATGTATATGACGTGTAAACATCTGTCAATTACTCGATCTCAAAATAATCTTACTTTAAGAGCTTGTGGTCACCCCCAGATAACCGGGCAGCTTCCTCTGGTAGCTATAGATACTGCCGAATTGAAGCATATTGATCCTAAACTACTCGCTGATGACAGCTGGGGTGTGCCAGGTAATATTGACATGTTACTTGGAGTCACGCTGTTCGCAAAGTTATTGCGACTAGGTCCCGTGACCAGCGCACCCGGTTGCCTAGATGCCTTGGAAACTATGCTCGGCTACATACTTCTAGGAGAAGCACCTATTATCGAACCTTCAACTGACACTCTGTCTTTCTTTGCGAGTTCTTTCGATAACTTCGATCTTCGTAAATTTTGGGAGATTGAAGATGTTACTGCTTCGTCCGTTGGGAGTGTGGATGATAAACACTGTGAAGAGTTTTATTGTAGCACAATTACCCGCGCTCCAAATGGCAAGTATGTTGCAGCTTTACCACTGAAAACAGACGCGTCAGCGTTAGGAAATTCTTTTGATATAGCTCGCAAGAGATTCCATAGCCTCGAACGTAAACTTAAATCGCTTCCTAGCTTCAAGTTTCTTTATAATGACGTCATACGGGATTATCTACGGAACAATTATATTTCTTTGGTGTAGAATATCGTACCTGAATGTGGGTTGCCCAAACGAAATTGTAAGGAGCGAGAAATGGACTACTATATTCCTCACCATGCTGTTATTCGAGAGGATAAAGTGACCACTAAGCTACGCGTGGTCCTAAATGCCAGTGCAAGTACAAATAACGGTACCTCGTTCAATGATATCCTGTACGCAGGTCCAGTCCTTCAGGCTGACCTTTTTAACATCTTGTTAACAACTTCCGCGCGCTGAATGGCCGATAAAACCATTCGTTTGAGGCGAGTCGCAAGAGCTTCCCGAAATGAAGCCCGTGGCTTTACCTGTGCTCTCGCACGAATGCTCGGACAAAAGTCCTCCTTCCGACAACATTTTATACGCTCGCTCTACTAGATTCTCGTCCTGGTTTAAATATTTAAAAACCATTTGCTTCGTTTATAAGTTTATCAAACGACTCCCTATAGGGCCCGTTACCGCGTCTGATCTAGAGTTCGCTGTATTTGTTGTGTGGAGATCTGTGCAGAGGATTCATTTTGAAGTTGATCTCGATCGCTTAGCCCGCAATGAGTTGTGCTCTTAGTCAGTACAACGGCTAAGTCCCTTCCTCCACGAAGGACTTATCCACGTTGGAGGTCGCCTATCAAACTCTGAGCTAGATTTTGACTCACGTCATCAGATCCTTCTTCCGCGTCAAGATCATATAGTGGAACTATTAGTTTCCCACTATCATGTGAAAAATTTCCACACAGGACCAACCTTGCTCATATCTATCTTACGACAGAAGTATTGGATCCTGTCCGCGCGACGTATTGCACGTCACATTACCTTTAACTGTAAACTTTGCTTTCGAGCAAAGCCGCGACCTACCTTTCCTATAATGGCTTTCTCGCGTTGAGTCGGCTCCTAAGGCTTTTTCGACTACGCGGGACCTTTCTTGATCACGTCGATACGTGCTAGAGGTAAAAAATCGAGGAAAGCGTATATCTGCCTGACAACTCGTGCTCTGCATCTTGCGATTGCCTCAGATCTTAGCACTGCGAGCTATCTGTCCGCTTTTAAACGCTTCCTGGCGCGTAGAGGGCCGGTTCAGTGTCTTTACACAGATAACGCTACCAATTTTATTGGAGCCAAATCCTATCTACGAGATCTCTACCAATTCTTGGCTAAAGAGTATCGCCCTTTATGCGAAAGAGAACTTGCAGAGCATCGAATAACACTTAAAATTATCCCCTGTAGAGCTCCACATTTTGGTGGTTGTTGGGAAAGTGAAGTAAAGAGTGTCAAAATGCATCTCTGCAAGGTCATCGGTCAGCGAATTCTTAGTTTTGATGAGCTTAACACTATACTAATTCAAATAGAAGCTTTATTAAACTCGAGGCCTCTGTATACGATCAGCTCGGATCCGTCAGAGCCCACTTCATTATCGCCAGCGCACTTCTTGCATATAAAACCTCTTTTATTGCTCCCCGCCCGCGAAGTCAATGAAACGCGGTTACACCTTATTTCGCGTTATGAATTAACTGACCAAATGGTTCAGTCTTTTTGGAAGCGGTGGCGTCAAGAGTACCTGCACACCCTACAATCCAAACAGAAATGGAACACCCCTGCCAATCCAATACGGGTCGGTATGGTTATCGTCTCCATGCAGGACAATGTTATGCCGCTGCATTGGCCGTTAGGAGTAATCACAGAAATATTTCCAGATAAAAACGGAGTTTTTAGAGTCGCATCGGTAAAGACTAAAAGCGGGATCCTTCAGAGTCGCCCGGTAGTAAATTTGTGCCTTTTGCCAACGCAATAAGTTTCGTTACATTAAGCAGTATTAGATTCTATTACCGCGTAGAATAGTTAGTTAAATATTCTTATATATATAATAGAGAGTCGCAACTTTAGAGTTCTCATAACCTTTGGTAGAGTTGTGATGATCTGCTACTTTATTTACTTCTCCTTTGTGTTTCGAAAGTGGGAACTTTCAAGCCGGGGAAAATGGTTACGTTTCCTAATTTATAGTTCATATTTTATTACATCACCATAGGGCGATTAAGAGGCATTGGTTTAATAGTTCCAATTTATTAAATAAGTGTCACATATCGTTGGTTTGGTGATGCGCCAGCGCCGTGGCGCTACGGTCATTACGCCGCCGCCACGTTTGCCGGCCGCAGGCGATCGTCGACAGTCTCTTGCCAACCACGCCTGGGGTGCGCGCACTTCCATCATCACGCATCATCTCTCCCAAACCTCTTAATTGAACCTACATGGAAAGTGTTATCTGTATTACCTAGACCTACTGTGTTGTGTACCGCTGGCCAGCATAGTGTACCTAGTCTGTGAGCTGAACTTCCCGAACGTGACATCCATCTGCATCTGCATGGGAATCCTGTTTCAAAGGTATGTGGCATAATTAGTAAATTGAACTTTATCCATTGCCTTTCGTCTCATCTGCGTATTTTTCTGCTTCAAATTAGCACTGCTGAATCAGCAATTATAGCCTAGATTACTCTAATAATTTAGGTTAAATCGCGTGTGATTTTACTAGTAATCTTCTAGAGGTTATACGCACCAGTTGCAACAAGCTTTTTCGTATTCTTTTCAGCAAACCCTTTGATTTGATACACATATCATGGAAGTGCACAAAAAATAACTAGTCCGACATCTTGGGCTGTCCGCCATTTAGGATTTAGAATGCTGTCACTTAGCTAATCATGCATTGTCATCCAAACCAAACATGTATGCAAAATTTCAGCTTAATCGATGGAGGATAAATGCTTTAAAATTCAGTTGCAAGATTTTACCCGAATGCACTTACATATATACATACACTGCAAGTTAAATATAATCTTGTAATATAGTGAACCCATAGGTCACCACCACCAGTGGTGTACTATAGATTCTATTCTACCTAACCCTTAATATAACTTTTTCACTAGATCTTTGGATTTCCTATACTAATCAAACACATTAATACTAAGATTAGGTGTCTTCAAGCATCGCAAGGAAAAGAGAATCGTCTTTATGAACTCAATAGCTAACACGTAATGACCAATCGCTAGTCGCTATGAATATCCACCATTATACCAGAATGTTTAAAGGTTATGAACACAACTGTGTAAGGTGAGACATAATTAGATTTTTGGATTTTCAGCATTTTGTCTAGCTGGATATATTATAATAAATCCACTGGTTCAATTTACATAGACACAAACTTTAAAGTTTACTGAATATATTAACACTAGGTTTGGCCAGCGGCTTTGTCCGTGTGAAAGTCACTAATATAGGGGTATTTTAGTCATAAGTGAATAGGTAATTTCTAGACAAGCGTGTTTCACCCTCGGCCACATCTTCGCTTACCATCAGGTGAGATAGTGGTCAAGCGCTAGCCTATAGACAATAAAAAAGGGTATTAAAAGTATTATGTCCTGATCTACCAGTGCTATTCTGAAAACACCCAACTAGCTTAGGTAAAGTGAGCTTGGAGTTAGCGTTCGTCATAACTTTAGGTGGAATGTAGTAACTTCATACTTACTACACCCAAGTTTTCACGGTGAGGTGTACAGAATACCACTGCAGGTCATCATAATCATCACCAGCTTATAGCAGTCCACTGCTGGACAAAGGCCTCTCCAATTGCAGGCCATTTGCATCGATATTCGGAACCTCCCATACAGCTGCTACCAGCCACCATGCGAAGATCGTCGCTCCACCTAGCCTGAGGGCGTCCTATTTTACGTTTACCAGTTTGCGGTCTCCATACAAGAACACGTCTACCCCAACGGTCATCGGTTCTACAGCTAATATGGCCGGCCCATTGTCACTTCAGCTTGCTTATTCTCTGAGCTATGTTGACAACTTTGGTTCTTAACTTTGGTTCAACCTTGGTTTAACTTTGGTTCAAGTTTTTTAAAGTTTCCTTCAAGTCTGTTACAAGTTTGGTTCAAGTTTTGTTCAGGTTTGGTTCAGGTTTGGTTCGGGTTTGGTTCAGGTTTGGTTCAAGTTTGGTTCATGTTTGGTTCGACTTTGATTTGGTACAGCAGTTCATAGATTAGCTGAATGCGTTAATTTTGTCCAAGTCCGTTCACACCTTGACGGCGTAAATGACTCTGTATGTTTGTATATTTATTAATATATAAACATTTACAGACTTATTATTTATAATTATGTTATTAGGATTATTCAAGCGTCGACAGATTTAAATAGAGTCCTACGGGGCTTACAAAAGATGAATGTGAACCGAAATAATCAGATTAACTAGAAATCCACTTAGCACATACATCTATTAACAAAAGGCAGGTTGATTATATTATCATTATTATCTAAAGTAATCTAGATTCTGTGTATTTCATAATTTTAGTCAAATTGATGTTTTCACGTGAAAACTTGTTAGTTTTCACGTGAAAACATCAATTTGACTTCATAATTTATTAATTTATTTATTTATTACATGCTTTATTGTACACCATAAGTTACATTCATAAAAAGAAATTACTACATTATTTTAGAATTAAGGAACCAAAAAGCATAAATACTTACTGAAAACTTTCTACTAAAACCTCTTTTGTTTAAGGGGCTGAAGTGGAACAGTTGACAATCGACATCTGAGGTTCTAAGCCACGCCCACTGTCATCGATAGCTCAGGGGCAAACTTTAAATTGGAGCAAAAACTATTTGAAAATTAAATTCACAAGGCCGACCACAGAGGCCCACATCATAAACGGACTCTGCCGATAGTTTTTACAAAAACATTACCGTGCAAATTCTTATTTCAAACTGGCGGCTAGCATCTGACATCAGATCGTTCACTGTTATTTTGCCTATGAATGCAATGCTATGAAAATAAAGATCATTAAAATAGGTAATCTGGCTACTGTCGTACGAGTCTTTGCCGTGCAAATTGAATAAATATTAAAATTATGTCTGGTTCTATGTGACTGCCACATATAAGAACACAGTACGTTACATTTTTTCATATTGGTTTAATAGCCAGATAACTTGATTTATATTATTTTAATGAGTTTTACTATACTGAAATGGACTGTGCAATATTAAACTGGAAACTTTAAATTTAAATTAAGATTTGGTGCTTTCAGTAATAAATTTTATCATTATTTACAATAGGAAAGTCACATCAAATTGTAAAGACACCTTAAATTAGCAAATATCCAAAACTTACTAGGTTTGGAATTGTCTTTTTTAGGCATATTTAAAATATGCAATAGAATATAAATGACGTTATTAATATCGTTTGTACAATTAGTAGGTTCATATTCCTTGTTTAGTATTCTCTTGAAATCTTAATATGTCATTTAGTTACTAATACAAGATGACTTTCCGCTATCCTGGAATATAATAATTACAAAGCACTTACTGGGTTTTGATATACATCAGCCCTCTGTGGTGAGGCCACGTGGTGCCATTTTTCTGTATATTAGAGTTTAAAAACAAATAGACAGGGCGCAAAAAACACGGTCATGTAAACTTTATCTATCTATATACAAAAAAAACCGGCCAAGTGCGAATTGCACTCGCACACAAAGGTTCTGTACCATTATCGCAAAAAACGAAAAAAAACCCGTATGTTGTATGGGAGCCCCACTTAAATATTGATTTTATTCTGTTTTTAGTATTTGTTGTTATAGTGGCAACAGAAATACACCACCTGTAAAAAAAATTGCCTAGCTATGACGGTTCATGAGATACAGCCTGGTGACAGACGGACAGACAGACAGGGAGATAGACGGAACCCTAAAAATGCTGTATGTGATTGTAAGCGTGTTAATAGTGAACGGCTGAAACTATTTGTTGCTATTGTTTGTTATATATAGAAAGAAAGAAAATGTATATATGCGCTAGGCATGACCTATTGTAGCGTAACGTAAGCTCCGGAGAGCTAACGTTAGCCACGTTAGTAAAAATAAAAGGGAATATAAATTAAAACTAAGAAAAAGGATAAAGATAATAAAAACTATGGTCCGGATTCGCACGACGTGGGCAGCTAACCAGGCAGGAAGACGTGGTAGGCCCTGGGTAGGCAGAAGAGCAGGCACCACGACGGCAATCGGATAGGCAGGCTGTAGAGTAGGGCCGGCAATCGGATAGGCAGGATGTAGAGTAGACAGCAGGACGGATAGGCAGGCACACAGATAGATGGTCGAAGGCAGCTGAACTAATAGTCAGGCTAACGAGCAGGTAGGCAGTAGCACAGGTGCAGGCTCATGCAGCAAGGGGTGCAGGCACAGGCAGCAAGGGGTGTGGAGACCGGGCTGTTGCTTCATACGCCGATCAAACGAGCCCTTAAAGATGAAGCAGTGACTGATGAGGTTAATGAACCAGTAAAAATGCTCATATTTAAGTGCCACACTGAATTAATTATATTTATTGCACTAAAAGATTAGATAACATTCATAGCCGTATATGTTATAGTTTAAGGAGTTTTCAGATACGATAGTACACTTGGTAGTATCAAGAATTCAACCGTCTTTCGGCGTTCAGTCCAGATTCCAAACTAAAAATTGACGCCCGTTTTTCTTCGTTCTGTGTTCTATCTACATTTCAAATTCAAATTTAAATTAAGAAATAAAGACCAGAACGAATAAAAACGGTTCACAAAGGGGTCAATCTACGCTACCCTTATAATAGTGTAAACATAGCTTAAAGGATGTTTAGTCCATGGTACCTATGTTACGGTCTATGGTTTTAAGAAAAATAAAATAGACAGACAGATGTCATGTCAGATGAAAATGTCACAGTAGAAAAATATTGCAAGAATTACAAATTAACAATATAATTTAAGTTTCAGATATTAAAACAATCAGATATAACTAAAAGTATGATTTTCAGATGATAGCAAAAGAAAGAAAACATAAAAATGAATTACAAAAGATGATAAAATATCTAAATATATGAAGGTATGGTTTGTATAGTGTTATGAATTGTAAATAGAGTTAAAAAATGTGGATCTGTAAATCAGAACACCACAATATCCCCACACGTATAGGTGGGATGAAAAAAAAAATAGTTTCAGTTTTTTTTCTATTTTTATTTGAAAATCTTGATGCGGTTCACAGAATACACCTACTTACCAAGTTTCAACAGCATAGTTCTTATAGTTTCGGAATAAAGTGGCTGTGACATACGGACGGACAGAAAGACAGACAGACGAATCCATAAGGGTTCCGTTTTTTGACTTTCAGCTACGGAACACTAAAAACGAAAATATAAATACTAAAAACTGTGTATGCCTCACAACCACGTATATGTGTATATGTAACTGTTGTTTCAGTTTACAAAAAAAAAAACTATGATGAAACTTATTATTTATCGGTAAAACAGATTTACTAAGTCTTACCGGTAAAATTCCGAAATCATCATCATCTACCTGCCCTTGTCCCATGTTACTTGGGGTCGGCGCAACACGTTTTCTTCTTCCATATCGTCCTGTCCCGCACCACGCTGTAATTGACTCCCTTTTCTTTCATATTACTCCTCACACATTCCATCTATCTTTTCTATGGCCGTCCCCTCCCTCTCCATCCATTCCCATTTATATTCATAAGAGTACACCCAAGTCATTCCAGACATTCTTTTCCCGCACCGTCTAGAACCAGCCATCACGGTACGCGTCCAAATCATCTCGGCACCTATTTCTCTCAACGGTGCTTCCATCTTCAGGATTGTGGAGGCTTGCCCAGCGGTCAATTTGCATGCAACTAACATGAGCCGTAATGGCATTGGCCCATTTGAGCCGAACAGCCTTTTTACCCACGTCTATTATGCCCGTTTGGGAACACAGCGTGGTATTCCGTATTCGGTCTGTTCTTTTTACGTCCAGAATGCTGCGTAACTCTCTGGCAATCCCCAAGTGTAAGTCTTTGAGTGACAATGTCTGAGAACCGTAGGTTCGGATGAGCAGAATACGCATATCGATGAGTTTACTCTTCAGGGCGATCGGCGGATTCATTGTTAATAAATAAGAATTATCAGTGCCGATTTGGCAAAATGATAAGATCAATTAATAAGTAACTTAACAATATTAATAGACTAACAAACTATTATTGTAGCCCGTTATTGCAATTGGGATAGTTAATTGCGAGAAATACAGGACTGACTTTGACTTTATGTCCACATGTGGACGTTTTTTGGTTGAAACGACGAAAAATGACAAATTTGTGAGAAATAGATTATCGTTTCTACGAATTTGACATTTTATGGTCAGTTCTAGGTGCCGTATGTTAGAAAGAAAAAAAGATTGAAACAAATGGATACGGAGAATTTTATTAGTTCTGTCATTTCGAGACACTGCCAGCGCGGTTGGTACGACCATTCCATGTTTTGTGTTTTTTGCTTCTATTGTTTTCACATGAACGAAAAAGGTTAAAATCGTATTCGACCTCACCTATATTTTAAATAATGTGTAATTCAAATTGAGATAACATTTGTTGTATTTTCAAAGAGGTTCAAATACTTTTTAGTTATGGACTTAGTAAGTAAACTAAACGACGTTATTCGTTTATAATACAACAAAAATATAGATGCCAGTGAGAGCGGTAGTAACAGAAAATAAAAATAAAACAGACTTTGACAATATGACTTGTGATTTCGTTAGTTCCAATTAAAGCCACCAGGCTACATGATCTGGCTGCATTATACCTGATATTTTTTTTGACAGATTGATTTGACGAGAAATAAATCGAATATTATTTTTGCTTTTTGCGGAAAAAGCGACACAGACGTCCACCTAGCAACGCCGCAAAGCGGTCACTGTCGAATTGCACTGGATGGAAAGAGAAGCACGATGGAATTTGTATAGACTTTTTTACAAAACATAATAATATGAATTACTAGAGGATGCTTCGCGGTTTCACCCGCGTAGTTCCCGTTCCCGTGGGAATACAGGGATAAAAAGAAGCCTATGTCACCCGGGAATAGAGTAGCTACCCATCGGTGAAAGAAGTTTTGAAATCGGTCCAGTAGTTTTGGAGCCTATTCGGTACAAACAAACAAACAAACAAAAAAATCTTTCCTCTTTATAATATTGGTATAGACTTAAAAATAATGAATGAAACTTCAAAATATACGACAATGAAGTTTTGCGTCCTGTTATAATACGTTATTGTTGTTAATTGTACAAATGTACGCAGGTCAATATTACCGGCAAAATTGTTTGAAGATCACGGTTAGATGTTACTTTGCCATTCAATTGTAACGAGGTTTTTGTGCGTAAACGTGTTTCGGCCACAACAAAGTTTTTAGAAATATGATCAAGATTAACAAATATTTTTTCTGTTGCCACATCTTCAATAGATTTGGCTAAAAAAAGTTTAAAAGAAAGCCTATTTTGAGTATTCAGCCCCTTAAGTTTAGATTTTCATGAGATTGAAATAAACACAAGTACAATTTAAAATGTATAAAACCCCGATACATTTTTTGATCGACAATCTATCTTACGAAAATACCCCATTCAAACGCTAATAATTATAACTTTTGTTACCGACCTCCGACCTTGAATATACCAGCTTGACCTAATTCTACAATACGTATTAGTTCATCTTTTATTTTGAATGTTAATCTTCTAATATATTCATAATTAAGTATTCCGAATGATTAAAACCTCTAAGGACAACATCCGCTTGTCATCTTTCGGTGTGTCAAATAAATACTAAAGTTAATTATTACGCATGATTCTTTGATAAATATTACTGCCAATAATCGTTTTTTAATATTAGTTATTTTATTAAGTAATTCAATTTGATTATCACATTAATAGAAGTTTATTGGAATAATATTAAAAGCGGATGTGTTAGGCAGTTTGAATTGTTGGCGGTGACCGCCATGGTTGATACTACGAATTGTAAGGCGAACGCTTGTCAGATGGTTTTTTTTGAAAATAACTGAGAATAAACACTTTGTAAAATATACGAGTGCCGTTTCTGTTCTGTGACCAGCCTATCCTGACCACTGGTTCACACTTTTGAACGGCTGAACTGATGTTCATTAAAAATAGCTAAGATAGAAGAAGAAGCTCTCGATAAAGTCACCATTCAAACAAAAAGTGTATTTGTCTGTGGCATCATAGCTCCAAAACGGATGAACCAATTTTGATATCGTTTTTTTTTTCAAAGATCGAGAATTGTATGTTTGATGAGAATCGCTTCAGCCGTTCAAAAGTCATGGGCAGTTTACTGTTTGAATAGGGGTGTTTTCGCTAGATATCGTGTCATAATTACGTCTTCAATTGCTTGGCGATCAAAGCGTGTCTACTACTAGTTAAATTATGTAGCATGAAATAAAAATGGGTCGGGGGTTTTAATTTTTTTAAATTTCACTTGTACATGCGGCGACTGCCTATTTGATCTCCATAACCCGGTTTCTGTAGGTGACACGATACACCTTGCCACGAGAATAATCAATCGGCTAAACGAATTTGGGTGAACCTAGTACCCGGCTATACCATGATCTGGATTGGGATTAAATGTATTAAGTTACAAAGGATACCCGGGTGTAATATGCCAAATCAAATTCCAAATAATCGAATATCAATTAATAGACCATTGTAAATCGAACGTCTAAATATTCGAACATTCTTAATATCAAATGGTTAATAAATCGAACATTCAATGTATCGTACCTACACTCGATACATCGAGTGTTCAACATATCGATATTTTCCCTTGGTGTAATTATCACGTGGACGAACTTCCTGGCAGAAGCTAGTTTTGTATAAAAGAATAGCAAAAACCGCGTATGTAGTCAGGCTATAAATCTAATGGATTTCCAAACTCTCATGACCAGGATTTTCACATACACAACAGACCTATTTTTCTTTCACGCTACCATAATATTTTGTAAGGGTTCTTGTTTTCGATTTGGATTTAGAGGTAAAAGAAAATATGCCGGATGTTTTTTCGCTAACATTAAATCTAAGTTTTTAAGCTGACATGGTCACAATCATTAGAATTAATATTTGTTTCGGGATATTTACCATGTATATTTTTTTTTGGTTGAGAGCTTGATATTTCGGCATCGTTACAAGCGCCTTGATCACGCGAACTAAAGTCTTTGCGGGTGGGTGTTGTTTACGAGCTGACATATCTGTCTACCCTCTTCCTCACTCGTTTTTCACGCACGATGTCGCTACCACCAGAACTCGTCTCAATAGTTACTCGACACTGTTCAGCACTCGTCTCACTAGTTACACGATATTGTTCACGACAAGCGATGCTCACCGTATCCACTTTTCGGTTACATGGTTATAGGTGCGATTATGGTGGTGGGTAGACAGGGTTAATATTTTTAATAGGTCTTGTTAATTGTGAGGGCTATGTCATTAAGAAGGTAATTAGGGTTACATGGAGGTAAGAAATGTCTGAACTGCCTTTTGTTTTAGTTGCGGAAACAGAAAGTAATTGTGTGACACGTTTCTTAGTTTTCTTATCCGACTGCGCGACGCAAAGGGGGGTAATGTTTTTCTCAGTCTACGTAGATATGTATGTTTGTTCCTATCTGGCGTTCTAGAGACCAAATGCGTAGGCCGATTTTGATGATTCTTACGTTAATCGATACGTCTTAACCTTGCGAGTGTCTGTGTTGTGTGGCTATCTACTGGCTACATCAAAATTTAAAACACGAAAAATTAAGGGTTTTAAGAGGTGATTACAAAAATATGTATGACTTCTGTTTAAAAAGATTGAAAATAACGAAAAAGTTATAAATAAAAAAGTTATGTAAAAAATCAAAGCTGTGCGAGTCGTAAGATACATATGGTTTCGCTCAGTCAGCTCGCGATAGTGTCCTCCGACTCCTCATTACGATTTTCTTCTTGTTTACCTCTTTTTAGTACACTTTTTAAGCAGTCGGGTTTATTGATTTTTTTACATTAACTTATTTTTAGTTCAGTTAGACATTTTGTGAATATTCTAAACCAGTGGACGTTCCCGTTCCCGTGGGAATACAAAGATAAGGCCTATGTCACCCGGGGATAGTGTAGCTTCCTAACGGTGAAAGAATTTTTGAAATCGGTCCAGCACTTTTTATGTTTATTCGTTACATACAAAAATACAAATATTTACTCTTTATTATATTAGTATAGATATAGATTAAAGCTGCTAGCTGCAGTAGATATCTAAGCAATCATTCATTGCACTAATTCAGACATAAGAAAATCTCTTTCTGAAAGGTAGCTCTCATAATAGATTCGACTTTTATCGAAAATAAATTGTTAATATGAATTAAAAACTTTAGTGGGAAAAGATATGAGCACTTTCGGCGTAGCAAAAAAGTACACGAATCAGCTAAAGGGCTTTTCGTGTCTTCCATTTTTCCTCATTGCTTAAATATTTTATCGTCCTTTCAATCTCATGAACTCATCAACCAACTCAAAACCAAAACATTTATTCGACATCCCAGCCATCTTTCTTCAGATATTTCAACCTCTCTAAGCCCCAGTCAGTCTTATTGAGATCATAATCCCGTAGCTGTTAGAACAATCTCGGCGAGGGTAGGGTATATCCGCGGGGGATACCCTGTGGGGGCAGAATGGCTGCTAAATAATAAAAAATCATTCTTGATTCTTTACTGTACACAAAACATTACATATACAACATGAGCGATTATAAAGTTAATGTACAAAGGCGAGATTAACTCAAAAAAGAGTTTTCTACCAGCAAACCTTAGAGTGATAGAGAGAGTTTACAAGAGGAAGAAGAGAAGTAGTCCTCATCCCGAGAAATCAGCCCGATTCACTCAGGTTTGTGTTTTTGATCGATTGGAGTTGTGATTGAAACACAAATATGGAGGATACAATACGAAACTACATTCGTTTTTTTTTGTTGCTTGATGTAACGTTTTTGCCATAGTGGAATAAGACCAGAGAAGAAAAATCATGACGCAATTTCAAAGACGTCGTCACCGTCGTCGGTTCCTTCCTAATACTTCTTACCTATATCTTTACTTTAGGACTAACAAATGGACACTATTGTAGACTACATAGATGTCTGATTAATTCATTAATATTACATTTTTTTTTTCCAGAATCCACTAAATTACTCATTGTTATAATCTCTAAAGCTGATACTAAAAATGTATTCAGTGTGAATCCGATTTCAATTCTTTATCTAAGTGAAAACCATTAAAATGATCCACCTAATCTCACTTTAAAATTACTTACCTACCATTCCAAGTATTAACAAACGCGATAAATAAATGAACATGAAACTAACCTAACCTAACCTAACTGTAACTATCAAAGAATCATTACTACACGGTGACTTTCAATTCATAGACAATCATTTAGGGAATGGAATCGTGAAAAAAGCATAATATTTATTTATTTATTATATACTTTATTGTACACCAAGATAAAAACATAACACACGGAAACCTTAAAATAACAACAAAAATACAACAGGCGGCCTTATCTCGTTCTGCGATCTCTTCCAGGCAACCCAACATACGATATACGATATCATCGATACGACTTAAGTCAAACTGAGGTATACGTTATTGTTACGTTATTGTTAGCCTGTCGAGTGCTTTTGTTACTGTATAGATACTGACAGCTGTCGCAGAGTTCAAGCTATCTTTTATGAAGTATAGTATAAAAAATTCAAACTAACAGACATTTAAGTTTCTAATATTAGTAGACAGTAGGGTACGTATGATTATTCCTACCGAAACAAAATAACAAGAAGTTACCCAACTCAAAACAAGAAAGTTTTATTGCACCCTATTTGTTTTCCTTTTCAGAAAATATGTTGTTCACAAGATCTTCATATTTTTTCATATATATTTTACCAAACGTTTTCCACATGTGTGCCCCTTTTTACACCCTGTTAGAGAGTATGAAAATGATGATGGTGTTACGTTACATCCATCATTTTCGTCGGTTGTATCGTAATTTAAATGGCTTCTATAAGTATATTTGGAGGAGAAAACACGCGTATTTGAGGTTAAGAATTTTCTATGCTTGTTGTATCGGAAATAAAAGATAGCTAAGAATCTATACAAGGTGTAACGGAAAGGTATAATCATATTTTAAATACTTTTTCTGTCCATGTAGGGGTTTTTAAGTCAAGAGTGAATGGGTTTTTTCTGCTGACGACAACTTTTTTTTGTAGAAAGTTATTCATATAGATGCAGTTTTTCAAATATGATCCCACCTTTCCGTTACACTCTGTATAACAAAGTAAATTCTTATGAAGGAAAACGTTTTCCTTGGAAAACGAAATGGCAGTAGTCATATTACAAATACTTATGAAGATAAAAGAGTGAGTATTTGCACAAATATATACAAGGCAAATTAAATAGATTTCTCAGTAAAAAGAAGTATTTGAACAGCTTTTACCGACTTCAAAAAAAATGAGATAATCGATTCGACACGCATGTATGTAATATTGTTGTAATATTGTTCACATATGATATTCTATATGGGCTTCTAAACACGTGTGTCATATTTCATAAGTGTATGTTTGTCCACGCATTTCTCCGAAACTAATTATCGAATAGTGATAATTTTTTTTGTGTTGGATTAAATATTTCTCAACTAAGGCAATAGTTTCATCAAAATCAGTTCAGCAGTTTTCAAGATATGGAGTATACAACTGAACTCCGTAGCGACAAACAACATGAATGTGTAAATTGAGTTATTAGGAGTATTTTGTCAATCCTTTAGGTACCGTACTAAAGAAATTGCTCATTTTTAGTGATGGTGTACTAAAACTGAAAAGAGAGAAATAAAAACGTTTCACAAAAAAATAAACAGACTTCAAAAGTATAATACTAAAAGGTCCAAAATAACTTTAGTTTCGAAAGTCAATTTTTTCAGCTTTTAAAACATGTTTTGTTCTTGGTTTGTTTACATGTACAGAAAACACCATAGAAACTTCACCCCTAGAAGTGTATAAAAAGCGTAATCTATGGGCAGGAGGATATACTACTACATATACGTGAACCGCGTGCGCTCCATCTCTGTGACTATAATTAAGTTAGTTTTCTGTAGTTATTGACATCGATTCCACAAGTAAGCGTGCAAGAGACCCATTTAATAATAATTGTTTACGTTATTGATACATAATTTTCATGCGCTAACCAATATCCGCATATATAGGCAGCCCTGGTGGTATACTACGATGTTCACGTGCGCGCCATCCTTGTGATATCAATAGAATCAGTTTTCTGTAGTTATTGATATCGATTCAAAATTGTCATGCGCTAACCAACATCAGCATATTTAGGCAGCACTGTATGGCCACAGAGGAGTGTTGCGGGTTGAGAGGCAGGTTACACAAAAATAAAAATTAATAATACTATTTATTTCTAATTTAAAATAAAGGAGATTCATTTATATACGTAGTATTATTTCTATGCCCTTTATTTATTTTTTCTAAATTGTTACATTTTTTAATATTTTTATAAAGCACAAAAAATAAAGAAAAACATTTAAAAATATAAAAAATAGTAGCCCACCGGTGTCGGGTACAAAAAAAAACAAATCAGTATTATTTATTATTCTTATGGTATTAATTAATATAGTAACCCAAATCAGATTACAAATATTTATTTACTGAAAAAACTGATATAGTTTTGTATACTTCAAAAGAGAACCAACATGTTACTCACGTTTGAAAGAAACAGAACCACAATTTACATGTATGAAAATTTTCAAAACTATTTACAGAAAACAATTAACTATAAAAAAAACTTAACTGTTGCTTGTGGGATACTTATAACGGAGAGGGTAAACTTTATTTTCTATAACTTCAATCTACTCTACAATCAACTATTTCGGGGGACGGGATTTTAAATTGACAACCAAAATGAGTTAATCATGTACATACAGCAGCAGAGAATATTCATCCCTAGAAATGTAGCAAAAGTGACATCTATGGACAGGAGGATATACTACCATGTTTACGTGCGCCGCGTGCGCGCCATCTCCGTGATATCAATGAAACTGCTAAGATATTATAACAAGATATAAAAAAAACTGACGGCGCCCATGCAAGCGACCGCTAGGTAATATCCATCGCATCCTACGTTCCTACTACATATTGATATTTTTGATCTGCCAAATGTGTTTATCAAACATTATACTTTTTTACAGATTTCTAAAAACTCACAAATGATTTTAAAAAATTGTAAAATCGTTAGGCCGATGCAAGATTTGAACCTGGACCTATAACTCACGAGTCAGGCTCTTATACAGCTGCGTCATTCTGACACTTAACATAGCTGTGAAATTTTTTGGTACGAGTAGGTTTAAAAATCATCCATCATGTTATTCATGTCGGCCGTGACGTTTATAATAGTACATTGTGTATTAAGGGCGGTAGGTAAGGAATTACGATCGAGGCTCTAGCAGAAGCCCGAAGTCGAAGACTGAGGGCTTTCTGAGTCGAGGTTCGTAATTCCCGTACCGCCCGTGATACATACAATGTTTTTGATCACATTTGCGAGCAATAATTATGAATTATATCTCTAATAAAACATATTAAGAGAATAAAACATATGTCTGTTATTATATTTTAAGCTTTAGGAAAGACTTATGAAGGAAGCCTAAAATTTATTCCCAGTTTAAAAATCCAAAAGACCCAAAATTTTTAGTCCTAAATAAGCGCATACAACTAAACTGTTCGGAAAGTACTATACTCTGGCCAAGATGTTGTTACAAAAGTTATTAACAAAGTACTAGTACTAGCAGGCGTGTAAATTTTAGGGCCGCTGGAATCTAATCTTCTAGTCCTATGACCTTTGATATTTTATGTTCTTAAACTATCTTTTATCTGTACTAACTCAGTTAAATCGATGTACAACAGATACAACATTCTATATCGAATTCGTTTTATTTTTGTTGTTGAGTAGAGGGTATCCTTAAATCATTTTTTTTGTACTTTGTTAGTGAACATTCTATCTTCAAAATGGCTGAGGTATAGGTAAGTAATCAAGAAAACTTTAAGAAATACCCTTTATATATACTACCAGCAACCCCGATAGACTTGTGTCTTTAAATCTTTTACAAACCATTTAAAGCAATCCGTTAGCATTGTTTTAACAAGCCTTACTAAGTTCTCAGTGATCAATAATTTCCATTTGTGTGTTATCTTGATCAACCCACATTTTGGGACACGCATGTGAGTACCTAAGTATGTTTGTACGCTTATAGAGTTGTCATCAGTACTTGGTTATTATTATAATTATAGGCACTTACTTATGCTTAAATAATAACAGTGGTGGGCAGTTTTGAATTGTAGCTAATGTGTCATTGTGAGTACTTATCTATAAATTTTCCACTACTAGGTATAACTTTATTTTAGGTTTCAATTTTGATAACAAATTCCTATGTAAATACTTACCAACATTAAGTACTTACTTCAACAATTTTTTTTTTCCAAAAAGAAAACTTGTTTTTAAAAAAAATGTCTTCTTCATCATATTTCTCATAAACCTCTTATGAGCCAACTGGGTAAGGAACGCAAATTATTTGCCCCTTTTTGGTAGCCACGTTTTACCACGATTTCTAGAAAACTTTTTAAATATAAGATGATAATCAAATGAGATGCAGATTAACAAATGTTTGCTCTTAGACAACTACTTAACGTAATTTCAGTTAGAGTTACAAGAATCTTTTCTATTTTATAAGTAAGTTTATTAGTAAGAAAAGCAGTTTTCGTTTAATAAAAAAGAGCAATTCGGAGTCAAATAATTTCTTAGCTAGACCAAAATTCAGAGTTCTTCAAAAATAATATTTGTTCCGTTTCGAATTCATGAATAATTCTTTGTAATATACTCCATGTGCTGTACTGTAGCTTTAAAGAAGTGAACGACTAACCTAAGATATATAAACATACACATATATTGTAACTGATACATACTTAAATAAATACATAACACTAAAATATATAGATACTAAATATATATACATATGCTTATAAAGATCAGATTTGAGAGGAAAGATAATGCTCTTTTAAGCGCTATGCTAGGCGGAAGTGAGTTCCACAATCTTACAGCATGGACAGAGAAGGAATAATAGCTAGTTTTATGAGGGAGGGATCTAAGATGTGACCTACATAATGTGTCTCTAGAGCGAGCGTAAGAAAATCGCTCACGCAGGTAGGAAGGATAAGACGGGTTGTGTAAGATGTTGAAGAGGAGACATAAAATGCGAGTGTTCCTGCGAAGATGGATTGGGAGCCACTTGAGTTCTTTGCGAAGGTGAGAAACATGATCATACTTACGTAGACCATAAACAAAGCGAATGCATAAGTTTTGCAGGCGCTCAAGCTTATTTAATAGCTCCTCTGTGGCAACCAGGTAGCAGGCGTCGGCATAATCTATAATCGGCTGAATAAGTGTTTGCGCCAAGGAAATTTTCGTCTTTAAGGGCATTAGACTCTGAGGGCACTTCAGCGAATGGAATGAAAAATGAACCTTACGACTGACTTCGTTGACCTGCGCATGTCACGAAAGATTGGAGTCAATGATAACCCCTAGATCCTTTGCGGTTTCGGTAAATTCTATGCGAACACCGTCGAGATATATAGGCATCAAAGAAGCAACGTTAGCCGCACTGCGAACGAATTTGCTGCCTATGACCATGGCCTGTGATTTACTTGAGTTAATTTGAAGACCAAATGACTTAGCCTATGAGCTGATACATGCCAGGTCCCGTTTCATAGCCGCAATAGCTAAACCAGCGTCGTCTATAGTAAAATGTCCGTACAGCCGCAAGTCATCTGCGTAAAGATGGAAACTAGATGAGATTACTCTGGTAACTATGTTAATGAAGATTGAAAAAAGAAGAGGAGAGAGAACGCTACCCTGAGGAACCCCCTCAATGAGGTTACACTAATCAGAGAAGGACTCATCAAGGCAAACACACTGAGAACGTCCCCGAAGATAAGAATTGAACCATGCTAAAGCGGAAGAAGAGAAATTGATGGATGCCAGAACACCGAGTAAAATGTCGAAATCCACTGAGTTGAAGGCACTGCTAAAGTCAAGCAATACAAGTACTTACTCGTAGTCACTTTTAAAAGCGCAGAAACAGTGTTGTGACCCGAATGAAAACCAGATAGAAAGGGAGATATTAAAGAGTTTGACGTCAAGAAATATGAAACTTGCCTATGAACTAAGTGTTCGAAGACTTTAGAGAGAAATGGAAGAATAGAAATAGGTCTAAAGTGCGTCAATAAAGAAGGATTGTTGGTTTTAGGTAAGGGTATGATGTGAGCCTGCTTCCAGACCATCGGAAAAGAGCAAGAAGTAAACGAGTGATTGAAGATGTGAGTTAGAACAGACAGCAATGATGGAAGGATAAGAGTAATCATTCTGAAACATAACTTATCATTACCGACAGCTGAAGAAGTTGTTGCCAAAACAGACTTCTAAACGTCATTCTCGGTAACATCGCTAAGGTTAAAGGTCGGGCATTGTGGCAACGGCAAACTGGAAACGGCAACGGCACTGGTTGGTGGGCGATTTGCCTATGCTTACAGACTTGAGGAATCTCCATATATCGATTATTGAGTTGTTCATGGAAGTAGCGCCTCTTAGCATTCTGACACAGATGACTGCAGCGATAACGTAAAGATTTGTAATAAGCGAGTTTCAGGTCTGAGGGTCTGCGCTTATACCTGCTTTTGGCCTTGTCCTTACGGGCCATATACTCTTTAATTTGTGGTGTAATCCATGGTGCAGGACTATGCCGCACTTTGACTCGTATATTATGTATTCGATTCAACATTTTGTCCCACGCTGGGCGACAAAGTCAAAAAGATGTTTATTTTTCTAGTGCAGGAAAACTCAAGAGAAAAGAGAGTAAAAAGTATAAGAGACGTAAAGATTGAGGCAAGATAACAAGTTTGTTGTTTCACAGAAGTTGTTTCACTAAAGCAAAAATGAGGCAAAACGAAAATGTTATAAAAATTGTTGAACATCACTTAGACAGAGATTTTTACATTCGGCTCAATATTATACCTGTGCACACAGATATACTCGTAGATTTTAGTTTATTTCAACTTTTGTGCTACCTATCATCAGTTTCCTTCTTTAGATTATTATGATTTCTATATTATAATTTATTTAGATTATTATAGTTTTTTAATAACATTCACTCACACATTCATTACTTTTGACAGCAAACCAGCTCTAAAACTAACACGCACCAAAATAAGGAACGTTAATTTCACCGTCAATTTATCTCAATATGCTTGGCAAGGGATCCCGAAACGCTGGCGCTCGGGTTTCATGAAACAGAAGGCCTGCTCTGCTGCCGTCCTCAAGCTATAGTGCTACTATCTTAAAAAATACAGATTTGTGGTTTAAACGACAAACAAAATCCGCAAAATAAAATTAAAACTGAAGCTTTTTTTCAAAAGTCCTACTACTTTTATAAACGGGAAACTTTATGAAGTTCGATGCATGGAGTTTTGTTACTCTTTCACGCAAAAACTACTGAACGGGTTTTGATGAACTTTATAGAAATATAGCTTATACGTCAGAGTAACACATAGGCTATTATTTTGTAAAGGTTGTTTTTGGGAGAAGTACTAATACTACGCGGGTGGCAGCTAGTAAATCATATGCAAGAGCTTCTAGTGTCAAAAATAGCTCTAATTGCGCACTTTAGAAAAGGCACATTATTAGTTTAAATCTTATCAGTTTTTTGTAAACAGCAATTTGGGTTGTTTTTATTGTTTATCTTGAATCTATTAATAGTAAAAAATACTGCTCAGATAGATCGATATAGAATGTTTTACTTACCCAACTATGTCGGGTTGGCTTCCATGATAACAATTGGCCATGAAATCGGCCAATTGTTAGATAGCGGCACTCTAGCTTGAGGACAGCAGTGTGAACATCATACATAAGTAAATAGTTAATAAAGCTCCGACAAGCCACATGTGCCGCAGAGACCCTATTCGAAGAGATTGTGTTCTTTTATACTTTCTATAAGTAGGGACAGAAATAGAACTGGGTTCCACGGTGAGAGTGTGACCGTTCAGGGTAGTTATCTACGCACTTTCGCTTTATTTGTAAAAACTGGATAGCTTCACTCTTTACGCTTGAGTTCATCTGGAACACAATTTAGCAGATTTCCTTTTTTGTACGCATGAAACCATGCTCAACATGAAATATCATTATGACAAGATCAAACGATTTATTTACACGCAGGTGAAGCTACTGGCAGAAGCTAGTATATAAATAAATAGTAATATTCATACTGAGTTAAGAGTCGCAACTTTATTTCCTTTGTAAATATTCTATGTAATCGTCGATGTACCTCCCAAGTCCTAGAGCATGTTTATGAATTATAGTTTTTTGTAATAGTCACGAGTTCAAATCCACTTGATTTGCGAATGTCTGCATTTAATCCTGAAATCCGCAATGTACTTTTTAATTTTGGAAAAACCTCCTATAAGTGAGATAAAATCTAGTCTGGAAAATGCGGCATAAACATGTAACTTCTTGTAACTATTCCTCTTTATATGTGGTCCTAACATTATTGCTCGAACCATTCTATGATCAGAATTAAAATTTAATTGTTTTATTATTTCTATGTTTTTGAATACTCTGCAGTTGTTGGACAAAATTAAATCTACTTCATTTTTATATGATCCATTTGGGAAGACCCAGGTCCATTTCCTTGATATTTTTCTATTATAAAAGGTGATCAGAATTTTTAATTTATGCTCCAACGCCAGTGTGAACAGTCTTTCGCCATTTTTGCTTCTTTTTCCATAACCGTACTTTCCTATCGTTCCTTTCTTCACCCGGATTACACACTACAACTTGTACGTTGAAATCCCCCATTATTATGATATTTTTGTATGAGTTCTGAATTGTGGTTTGTAAGTCCTTCTCAAATTATTCGATCTTTGCTATTTCATGTTTATTAACCTACTTCACAAAAAGGAGGAGGTTATCAAATCGATTTTTTTTGGGTTCCGTTGGGGAGTAGGCCTGGATAATAGACCAACTGGTATCTTTATCATTGTATAAAGGTAGTTTTAAATTTATTACTGCAATTCTTTCCGAAATACCATTAATCTCCTATATATTCTTCTTTAGTTCCTTTTTGATTAAGAATCCCACCTCGTACAATCCCGGTGTTTCACCTTTATAATGTACATACTTCCCGTAGTCTTCGATTCCTTCTCCCAGGCGTCTCATTTTACTTATTCCTATTATGTCCCAATTTATAGTTTCTAGTGCTTCCTGTAGTTCAAATAGTTTTTGTTCTTAGAGATCGAGTGTTAAATGTAGATATATGAATATCTAGTTGTTTTGCTGAATTTCTATTTATTTTTATCCTTTGAGAGTCGTGGTCTTTACCCCCCACGATGACCAGTCGGCTTGGGGTAGATCGATTTCCATTATATCATTTTCTTTTATTTCGTTTTGTTGTGTTATTATACATTGTTTTGTTGTTTTTTTTTTTCGATTACCGCTATTTAATTGTTACTGTTTATTTCCTGGGAGAGTTGAGAGAGAGTTGGATCTAACTCTCATCATATCAAATGCATTTATTCGTATTGTTTTTAAACCTGTTAGATTCTGTTGTTTTCTAGGTTGCAAGTTGTTTTGTGGTGAAGTTAATAATTCTCGTTTCCTTGATTCATTGTTCGGATTACTTTCTCTAACCACTAACATACCGTACTTTAAATAATCTAGATTTCCTTTACTTCTTTCTTCTTTCAATTTAGGCAGTAAGGCTTTTCATCATTATTTTTAAAACTTCTTTTGAATAGTCTTCGGCAATATATATTTCCTTCAGTTTCTTTTTGTTTGCTAATACTTCAGTTTTCTTCATATAACTAACAAAGGAAAAAAGTATCGGTCTCGGTTTATCATCACTATTTATTTTCCGATACGATATAGATTGTTGACATCATATTCCTCAATAGCTATTCGTGCGTCGAGTTGTAACACTTCCTTAAGCTTCATTAATAACTCTGAGGTTAGAACCAAAAATCACTATTTGCTTACTTCTTTTCTCCTACATTAAATGCTCCACTTCTTTTTGCATGTTAAGCTATTGCATAGCTTCTATCGCGGGCCTTGAGCGTGGAGACCGAATCCAGAAATTCCATAACGAAAAATATCGTAACGAAACGTGACAATGGTGATCAATGTGGACCTTATGCTAATGAGAATAAGGGTCAGTTTTGCTTGTCAAAGAAAAGCGACCTTATTTCAATGTGAATAAGGGTCACTTTATTTTGTTTTTGCGGGGGGAGGTAAACGGTTAAGGAGGGGGGGGGGGTAAATCCTATCTTGTTCTCCTGGATGAAGTAGCGGCGAGCAGGGGGGCAATGTTTTTTGTCAGAAATGCGCTAACTCCAACCGTTTCTGAGATATAAGGGTTTTAAAATTTTGTTGGTCGTAAAAAAAAATCCTTTTATCGGTCTCTCTGAGCTGTTTCTGTGACAATGGTGATCAATGTGGACCTTATGCTAATGAGAATAAGGGTCACTTTTGCTTGTCAAAGAAAAGTGACCTTATTTCAATGAGAATAAGGGTCACTTTATATTTTTGTTTTCTTTTTTAGAGTTTTATTAATCGGAAATAAATGGGGGTTTGGCTCGCTACGTTTTCGAGTTTTCAAAGTTTTTAATTGAAAGGCTCAAATTCGCTTGGCAATGACAAGTTAAAATAAGAATTTTCATTATGACGGATGTAGGAAATATTTTTATGTTCTACTAGCTTTCCGCCCGCAGCTTCGCCTGCGTGGATTACACGATATTGGCTGTTTCGTTTTATTTCAGTTCTGATGGGATATTGCAATTATTATCCAAACATAGATTTCCGCCCGCGTCTTTGTTCGAGTAGACCACAAAATTTCATCAATTTTATTATTTTATCAAATTATTAAAATTACGTGTAAATTTATATAAAATGAGCTTAAACTGCACTGCCTTCCTGTTCTTATACACACATCAACACGGTCTAGGGATATTTCATACTCAATTAAATAACTCGAAAAGTACTGGCCGCATTGGAATCTTTTATACACCGATTTGTTTATAACTTATCTCAGACTAATTCCAAATTCAAATTTTTGAAAATTCTTTTTTTTCGGTGGCATAAAAATGTCTTGATGTGTAGGAGAGGGAATTTTCATTTGTGCGAAATTTAGAAAACAATACGAATTACGTTTAGTTACAGTTTTTTTTCATTTTTAATCGAAAGATAAACTTAATATTGAGGTATTGTAGCCATGCAACGCCAACATTTGACGAGGGCGGAGATGTTACGAGCTGTGGGAATGCTGAAAGCTGGGTCTGTTCAGCGTAATGTTGCTGAGGCCATAGGGACCCACCAAATTATAATTTCAAGATTGTGGACACGCTATCGTGCCACAGGTGAAGTAGCGGAGAGGCATCAGGTGCCAAGTCGCATCACTACCCCCAGAGAAGACCGATTTTTGCAAATTACTGCGCGAGCTCAACCAAATGCAACGGCGACTCAATTGGTCCAAAGGCTGCGAGTGGAACACCAAGTGCTTGTGAGTGACCAAACTGTAAGAAGGCGACTGCATGAAAGCAATCTACGCTCTCGTAGACCACTCCGGGTCCCACCTTTACGGAGAGGCAATCGTGGACGACGATTAGAATGGGTTCGGAACCACGTGGACTGGGGCCGTGAGCAATGGTCCAATGTGCTGTTCACGGATGAATCCAGGTTCGGTTTCCATCCAGATTCACGAAGGACGCGTGTTTGGCGAGTTCCTGGACGAAGGACGGACGGATCTCGTTTGGGTGCGGGGCAATATGACGGCAGAAAATTACTCATAAATTAAAAGTTAATTCATGTACGGTTTCCGTCCATGCTTCATTTTTTTTCCATGAAATCCTGAAATTTTAATCGAAGTGCCTTAACCATTATTAAAAAATGGTAAAATATTAAATAACGTATCTTTTAAATATATACGTACATGTCATATAAATAATTAACACATTGATAGTAATTCGCTTTTCTAAAAATATCCCTAGACCGTGTTGATGTGTTTAGTTAGAGCTTAGACTTTCATTCCGGAGGTCTCTTGGGATCGATTAGCACGGGGAGATACAAATAGTGGAAGACCACTTTGCTTTTAATATCTGAATCCTACTACCGACACGATAGAAAATTTATACAGGGTTGCGCAAAAGTTATCACCCGATGTTCTTTGGCTGTAATTTTTTTAATGAATTAAAAGCTTTGTTTCTGCTTTTGGATAATATTTATTTGGTGTCTTAATTTATGTTCCATTTCATTGAGAAAATGTGTAAAAATGCTAAGTGGCTGTTGCCAAAATTGATAAATATTCGGGCCCGTTTATGGCATTTGCTCTGGATCAGCCTTGCAGAGAACTCAGAACTTCTGGCGGATATTATCTTTGAGGGCTTCAAGAGTCTGAGGCTTGTTGAATTGGACACGTGACTTATAAAAAACCTAAAGAAAGACGTCTCGAACAGTTACATCAGGCGATCTTACTGGCCAGTGCAAGTCCGGTTAGTGCCGCCCTCAGAATTTCGGTTGCGGCTCGTGCAGTAAGCGCCGTTGCATTATCCTGTTTGAACCATTATGTACTCTAGTTCAAATTTATTCCTTTTAAAGATAGAGAAATATGTGGATCATGGCTCTGTGACCTCGTCGACCACAGTAGTGGTTTGGCGACCCGATGACGCCTCCAGCGTAAAAAACGTGTCTTTAATTGTATTGAAGAGCATGAATGATACTGAATGCCAAGTAATTTTGATAATTAAAAATTTAGTTTTCCTAAAAACTTTAACACCCCTTTTTATCCTTTTAAGGGATGAAATTCGAAAATCCTTAAATACATGTCACATTTGTTAACTGCACAAATGTCTAAACAGGATTTATATTTTTAAGCATCTTCCGATAGAGTGATGAGTTTTGCGCCATCCTGTACAGTATAGATATGGGTATTCCAATAAGCGTACACTAACAAAGTCGTCGAATTTAATTAACAACTTCTCTGTGTCAAAATGACCAGATTGTTAGTGCTGACTCTGAGACAGGTAACGTAAAATTGCCCGTGTCAGAAACAATCTTGCCTTAAATCTATGCCTTTACAATGACCTGCAAAGCAGACCTTAAGAGTAATTTGTAATCGTTTAAACTCAAAGACATAGTCAGAGGGTATCAGTGGTACTTGAGTTATGAAAACTGTTTCCCCCTAGCACATCCAGTAAGCATTCATATAATCTTTAACATCCCTTTTTACCTCTTTTAGGGATGAAATTCAAATATTCATCAAATATGTGTTTCTTTAATTATATAGAAGAGCAGAAATACTAAATTTCAAGTAATTATGATAATAAACCATTTAGTTTTCATACAAATTTTAACACTCTTTTTTAACCCTTTTAGGGAAGAAATTCAAAAAGCCTTAAATAAATGTTTCTGTAATTGTATAAGAGAAGAGCATAAATACTAAATTCCAAGTAATTTTGATAATAAACAATTTAGTTTTCATTTGAAATTGAAAAATCCTTAAATACGTGATTCTCTAATTTCATTACTAAACTACTCAACATTCTAATTACTTTTGATAATAAACAATTTAGTTTTCATACAAACTTTAATTCCACTTGTTAAAGGGGTTTAAGGGAAAAAAATCAAAATGTTCTTAACTACTTACATACATACATAAACTCAAGTTCTTTTTCCCATGGGGGTAGGCAGAAACTACAGAACGCCACCTCCTACGATCCTAACATACTTATTTTCCTCTTCACTCACGTTCATACATCTAGTGATACACACACGCTGGTTATGAGTACTGCGCACCTGGCCTTTTTGAAGAACATCACCTATAAGGTCTATGTATGTCTTTCTAGGGCGTCCCCTCCCGGCGTTTCCATTCACGTCTGCCTTGTAAATACATTTCGTTAGTCGCCTTTCATTCATCCTCTCAACATGCCCTTTTCAATTTTAGTCACTACATCTTCTTTTAAACCATAACTTTGTCTTATTACCTCATTCCTCAACCTATCATTTAAAGTTACACCACAAGTACTTCGCAAGGAGCGCATTTCTACTGCATTAATCCTACTTTCATGTCTTTTTTGCCATACCCACCCTTCACTTTCATACATAAGTGCAGGCTGTTGTGAACGGCGAGTCGAGCTTCCGGAGACATCGAATTGCTGGTCACAACCGCATGTATAGCACCATTCACTTTATTCCCTGCATTCACTCTCCTTTCCACATCCTCTTCAATCTTTCCATCCCTTGTGAACATACTCCCCAGATATATAAACTCGTTGACTTGCTCCTGAAGTACGTGTTTCTTCAATTTTATTGAAAACCATAAATACTAAACTGCAAGTTATTTTTATAATAAACAATTTAGTTTTCATACAAATTTCAACACTCCTTTTTACCCCTTTTAGGGATGAAATTAAAAAAAAGCCTTAAAGACGTGTTTCTTAAATTATATTGAAGAGCATAAATACTGAAATCCAAGTAATTTTGTTAATAAACAATTTAGTTTTCATTCAAATTTAAACACCCCTTTTTACCCCTTTAAGGGATTAAATTTAAAAAATCCTCAGATACGTGTTTTTTTATTTGTATTCAAGAGCATAAATACTAAATTTCAAGTAATCTTGTTAATAAACAATTTAGATTTCATACAAACTTTAACACCCCTTTTTACCCTTTTAAGGAATGAAATTCAAAAAAATCTTAAAGATGTGTTTTCTTATTTTATATTTAGAGGCTAAATACCATATTTCATTAATTTCAAATAAAAAATTACAGAGTTTCATACAAACTTTCATCCCCTATTTCACCCCTTTGGAGGATGAATTTCCAAAAATCCTTTCTTAAATGACGTCTACAGTATAAAATCAACAAAAAAAAATCATTAGTGGTTTAGGCTGGACGTTGATATGTCAGTCGGGACATTGGCTTTTATATAGATAGAAGTTGAGGTTCTTTATTTGTATCCTATTTTGAATTCCACCGCGTTCAATGTAGACTTTATGTATGTGGGAATAAGGGTCACTTTGAAAAAGCGACCTTATTGTGGTATAAATAGGGGTTACTGTTTAAATTTATTATTTGGGGAAAAGGTAAAAATATGATAATAAGGGGGTTGTTAGAGGGTGGCGTTAAGCGTTTATTATTGTGGGTGGACCGTGATCTGCTTTTACTATTTGGGAAAAGAAAGTAGATTTTAAGAACAATAGGTGAAAGAAAATTACTTAAATTCTCAAAAAAAAAAAACTAACTTCGTTTTTAGCAATTTATTTTCTTCTCTAATTGGTTTCAACTTTTCTTCCATTCGTCTCATGATGGTTTTCGAAATGGTTTCTGTTAATTCAATGGTTTGATTTTTTATCTCAATTTTCATTTTATCAAACAGCATTTGGAATTGTTGGTCCAATATTTCCTTTTTTCTTTTTTTGAACCGGAACATAATAATTGATTTGTCTAATTAGTCGATTCTTCTTTTCTCTGGCTGGTCAGACTGGATGACAGTTGGTAAATGAATGATATGTGGCTGATAGTTGTTCTATTTGGCTATGGTGTTAACTAATCTCCAACAGTTCCTGGTAATAATGCCGTGTTGATTTGTTCAATTCCAGTAATTCCCGTAAAGTTCATATGTTCACACACTTCAGTGCATTATTCTTCTTGTTTTGGAGCCTATTATTTGTAGAAATGTGATCTCGAACCAATTTTAATTGCAATTTGTTTACGACACAGTGACATGTAGTTTTTGATAGATTAAAATATAATAAGATATAAACCCTGCCAGCTCCCCCTCTACGAGCGATGTTGCAGTTATATTTATTTTTTTATGGCTAGTTAGTTACATTAATTAGTGTAGGTGTTCGTGGTCCTTCTTTTGGCGTTTAAACTGTATATTTTGGATTATGTTTGACTACCGATTTACAATTTTTTTATTGCTAACGGGAAAGGATAACCTCAAAATAGTGATTTTCAGTGTGAACTCTGCAGAATTCTGTTAAAGCAGAATACACTTCATGATCTAAGCCACAAGAGGCAACATAAAGAAAAAAATAGTCTGCCTAACAGCGGGGTAAACAACGCCATCAAGCAACCAAATACCTAATTTTTCCGCCATACTTAATGCTTAAACGTTGTTTTAACGTTGCATTATACAAAATACAGCCTTACTGTCGAATATTACGCCCTTAGTCGCACAACTAACTATTAAACGCACGACATGTCGTCACTTTATGACTGTTTCTTGTACAATATTCGTGCTACGGGGGGTAGGTATACTTAAAGGCCTGGCATGAACAAACATGTACAATTATAAAAGGATGGCAAAGTCCGTCATTGACACATAGTGAAGCCTTCACGTCAGTATACGAATCCAGTTTAAGCTGATGTCTTATTCTATTGAAACTTTGTACTATGCTAGACCAGCTCAAAGTGTTGCGGTCGATTGTACTTTCATATTAAGAAAGTTTTGTGATACAGTGCGATATTACACACGCTGCGTCAAAGCGACTATTGATGCTACGGATTGCCAAGACACGCCTACGGATTGTTACGACACTTAGGAGTGTCGTAACAATCCGTAGTTCGATGTATTCAATACGTAGTTAGATGAATCCGAGGATACATCTGGTTTTGGTCAGCCAGCTCGCGAATATGTATCCTCCGACTGCACAGCATGATTTTCTTCTTGTTTACGTCTTTTTAGTTCGCTTTTTAAGGAGTCGGGTTTAATGAATTTTTAATTAACTTTTTTTTCTTTGTTTCTTCTGGAGATGCTTCGTATGGTTTCGAAGGTCTGCCGCTACTACTTCCAGACGTATTAGGGTTAGTAACTGTGACTAGATACTCTAGTGGAATATGAAATTGACCATCTAACCAGTTGACGTTCTTACTTTTAAAGCGTTCTTTTGTTCGAGATGCATTTCTCCAGCGTTCGTTACATTTAGACACCAAGTTCCATTGAATGTAGGAGACCACAGTAGAAAGTAGAAATAATGAATAACAAACAAATAAACATGTACATTAAAAGAAAATTATATTTTCATAGCTCCATTCTTCAGATATAGTATTACCATGTAGTTTCCCTAACGTACTAGGTAGTGTCGCACTTTTAGATTTAAATCGATTATCCTTAATCGATTTTCGAATTAAAACCCTCATCTATCGTCTACGCCTCACTAGCGCTTCCGCGATTTGCTCATTCCTTTTTTGTGCGCGGTAGTGAACGCACTAGCTCAAAAAAAAAAAAAAAAAAAAAAGTAGGTACCCTTACATTTCAAATATGCCGAAACGAAAGGCTGAAGATAAAATAAAACGTTACAAAGAAAAATCAAACATTTAGAAGAAAAACAAAATGTGAATAAACGTCGACGAAATATTATAATTTCCGACTCAGATTCTGATATCGAAGACCAGGGTAAGTAAATATATATTTTTTACAAGTGTTGACGGATTACGAAATAAATGTGTGCAATACAGCGTCTATAAGTCTGCCTGGAGGGTAACTGCGAGTTATACACGATGGCTAGACATGACGCAAACAATCTAAGCCTGGAGGTTGACCGAGAGTCATACACGAAGGCGAAATACATGTACCTAGATACATTGTGAGCATTTAACGAATTTAAAGTTCGAATTACATATTATGTTATAACTTTAATCTTAAAATTTCGCAATCACAATAAAAATCCATATGGGTGATATTATTTTAGTTTTCAAAATAAAAACTATATTTTCACCTTATACTTTCAGATATCCAAATACCCGCAAATTATAATGTTGAGGACGTTGAAATTATGCACCATGATTATCCTAATATACAGGATGAATCATTACCGATACCGGTTGACATACCCGACATACCGTTATCTAAACCTAAAAATGATTGCGAGTCATCTGAAACTCCAAATCATCCTCTAGACCAAATTAATACGGTTCCAGAAACTTCAAATGAAGTAACTATAGAACTTGGTCCAGAAATACGTCTTGCATTGGGGGATCCCATTGAAGACAGTCCTAAATATGGAGCTAATATTCACAACGACCTGGCACAGCGCTGGTTGCCTATACTAAGGAAAGGCTTGACAAAAGATGTCAAAGAAAACTTGTTGAAGGAACACCATATTCCAGATAACTGCAGATTACTAAAATCACCCAGTTTAAACCCTGAGATAGCCGCTGCTGTTGCAGAAGCAGTTCGAATTAGAGACAAAAAGATAGAAGTAAAACAAAACCAATTAGGATTGGGAATCACTGCTATTTCAAGAGCTTTGGAAATAATAATTAATGACGGAAGTAAAATTGAAACTATAAAACATATTTCTGAAGGTTGTAGAATATTGACAGACCTTCATTATACAGAAACTCAAATTCGGACTAAATGTATTACTCCGTGTTTAGATAAATCTATACTGAACATAATTCAAGAAGAGGAAAGAGATGAGTTCCTATTTGGCAGTCAATTATCAGAAAAAATAAAGGCTGCCAAAGCCATAGAAAAGCAAGGGACGCAAATCAAAAGAAATATACCGCAAAAAAATGTACAAAATCAGTCCCAATCAAAAGGCAGATACACGGGAAACTGGACACCCTCTCCTCGATATCCCTCGTCGTCGAGCAGGGGGGGGCGCGGAGCATACATGACGAGCAGAGTACATCCGAACAGGCAATTTCGCCCTCAAGCACCGCAGCCGCCGCCGCTGGCAGCGCAGTCGCAGTCAAGGACAGCCACATTTTCCAAACAACGTGCCCAAACACGTCAATAGTTCAGGTACATGCAGGTAGATTAACTTTTTATTATGATTGTTGGCTACACATAACAAAAAATAAAACTGTGTTAGATTATATTTTAAATGGCTATCGTATACCATTAACAAATAATATTACACGGCCGCATATACCAAATAAATCTTTATCATATAAAGAGAAACAAAAAATGCAAATTGCTATTAATAACCTCCTTGACTTAGGAGCTATTTCTGTATGCGAAAACCACACTGAACAATTTCTCTCACCATTTTTTTTGATTCCAAAACCTAATGGGACAGATCGTTTTATTTTAAATTTAAAATATTTTAATAAATATGTAAATAACGAACATTTTAAAATGGAGGATTACAGAAGTGTATGTACTTCATTATCAAAAAACAGTTACATGGCTAGTATTGATCTGAAAGAGTCGTACTTATTAGTTCCTATACACCCCGAACACAAAAAGTATTTAAGGTTTCAAATTGAAGACGATTCACAAAATTCAATTACGTATGAATTTAATGCAATCCCCTACGGCTTATCATCAGCACCAAGAACATTTACAAAAATAATGAAGGAAGTGATTGGTTACTTAAAAAAACGTGGTTTTAGTTCAGTAACATATTTAGACGATACCTTGTGTATCGAGAATTCTTATGAAAAATGTCTTTTGAACGTAAAAGAAACTGTCAGAATCCTCGAATGTTTTGGTTTTATCATAAATTTCGATAAAAGCTCGTTAGAGCCAAAACAAACATGCAAATTTTTAGGTTATATGTTCGACACACAAAATATGACTATATTCTTACCAGAAAACAAAAAAACCCATATATTACATTTGGTGAAAAAATTCAAAACATTACAAAAATGTACCATTCGAGAATTCTCTCAATTTATAGGTGTTTTAACAGCTGCATGTCCTGCAATAAAATACAGCTGGTTGTACACAAAGAAATTCGAAAGGGAAAAGTATCTCGCCCTGAAAAAACGTAACAACAATTACGATGCTATTATGAAACTGTCAAATAACATTTTACCGGATTTAAATTGGTGGGAAAGAAAGATATTAAGATCTAAAAAAATTATATCACCTCCAATATACAAATTGGAAATTTTCACGGACGCGTCAAGGTCAGGCTGGGGTGCTGTCTGCAACAATATGTGCGCCAATGGTCACTGGAAAGAAAGTGAGCTAAAATATCATATTAATTATCTAGAGCTTCAAGCAGCTTTTTTTGGCCTTAAATGTTTTGCCCGAGATGTTACCGACTGCGCTATATTGATGCGAATAGACAACACTACGGCCATCAGCTATATTAATAGAATGGGTGGTATACAATTCCCACACTTAAATGACTTAACGAGATCCATTTGGCAGTGGTGCGAAGAACGCAACTTGTGGTTATTTTCATCTTATATCAACTCCAAAGATAATAAAGAAGCTGATACGGAATCGCGCAGAGTTAATCCCGACACCGAAATAGAACTATGTTCAGATGCCTTACAAAATATTATTAATAAACTAGGAAAAATTGATATAGATTTGTTTGCATCTCGCACCAATGCCAAATGTAGGGTATACATATCCTGGAAACCAGCCCCGGATGCGCTTACGGTAGATGCTTTTACGATATCATGGTCAAAATATTATTTTTACTGTTTTCCTCCTTTTGCAATAATTCTAAAATGTTTACAAAAAAATGTCAGTGAACAGTCAACTGGAATTTTTGTTTTTCCTTATTGGCCCACACAAGTGTGGTTCCCGTTGTTGAGCAATATTATAATATCAGATATTATTTTTCTAAAAAATGCAATTCGGTCGGATTACAGGATACATCTACCCGCGCAGACTACCCTGGCAGCAGCCATTGTCTCCGGGAAGCCTTCACAAAACAAGGAATTCCATCTGAAGCGATACATCTAATGATTTCTTCGTTGGCGGCTAATACTATTAAACAATACAACACAACATTCAAACTGTGGTGGAATTATTGTTTAACCAACCATATTAACTACTTAGAAGCACCAAAAGCAGCGCTAATTTTATTTCTTACGAAACAATTTGAAAATGGCGCTTCTTATGGGACACTAAATAGCCATCGTTCAGCTATATCACTGCTTCTAGGTAATAATATAGGTTCTAATGAACAAGTTTCACGGTTACTAAAAGGAGTCTTCAAATGTAGACCTAGTATACCTAAATATAATACCATATGGGATCCACAGGTAGCTTTAGATTTCATGGATAAATGGTTCCCTCATACAAATTTATCACTATGTCAGTTAACAAAAAAGTTGGCCACTCTTTTGGCTCTTTGTACAGCTCATCGCGTACAAACATTGTCTTTAATAAAAACAAATAGTATTATAGTCCATCAAGATCAAATCGTTATAACTATTTCCAATTTGATTAAAACCTCGGCAATCAATCGTGGGCAACCAACTTTAGTTATACCCTATTTTAGTGACAAACCTAGTATCTGTCCTGCAAAATGTTTGGAAGATTACTTAGAAATTACAAAAAATATTAGAAATGACTCTTCCAACTTATTTCTAACTTACAAACGTCCACATAAGCCGGTGACGTCACAAACCATCAGTCGATGGATTAAAAATATGTTAGCAGAGAGTGGCGTCGACGTGACGAAATTTGGCGCTCATAGCACACGTCACGCCTCCACATCGGCCGCTCGCGCCTCTGGTGTATCACTAGATGCGATTCGGAAAACAGCCGGATGGACGGCTACATCACAGACGTTTGCAAAATTTTATAATCGCCCCATTATTTCACAAGCGTTAGCTAGGTCTGTTTTTGAAACAAATAATTAAGTTTAATTGATTATATTTTATTGATTATTGATTTATAGACACATTATATAAAGTATAAGATTATCAGTTATGTTAAAAATTGTTATTTTGATAGTGTTTTAAAAGTTATTGAAATACAAATCATTTTAGTTTCAATAATCTTTGTTTTATTTAAATACACTTTCCTACCAAAACTTTTAGAATAATATGCATTACTTCAGTTCTCTAAACATCTACATGGTAATACTATATCTGAAGAATGGAGCTATGAAAATATAATATATGATCAAACGAACTTCTAGAAGGAAGTTCGATCATTATTATATGAATAGCTCCATTCGAAGATATAAGAACCCACCCACCTCAACCCTTTGTAAAAGTTTTGGTATCTCTAAAAGAATGAGCAAATCGCGGAAGCGCTAGTGAGGCGTAGACGATAGATGAGGGTTTTAATTCGAAAATCGAGTAAGGATAATCGATTTAAATCTAAAAGTGCGACACTACCTAGTACGTTAGGGAAACTACATGGTAATACTATATCTTCGAATGGAGCTATTCATATAATAATGATCGAACTTCCTTCTAGAAGTTCGTTTGATCATATACTTTATAATACTTGCATAACGCTAATTGCTTTTTTTTTCATGTGGGTAGTTGTACCAGTTGCATTAAAAACAAACGCTCTTAATTAAAATTTAATAATAATTTAATATAATAATATTTACAGTCATTTAATGTCATATTTTAAAAGTTCATAATCGGTACCTGCTGGTGTAGCGTTATCTCCTCACAATATCTGCTTTTCAAAACACTATTAATATCATTTCATCACTGTGGACTCGCTGGCAAGCACTTTGAGTGATCTCAAGGAGTTATTTCATACACGGCTGTCCGTCTTTGAGGCTGAACTGCAGAAGGCCCCTCCATCACCTGTCAAAAGTTCCAGCCTAGCAGCGGAGTTTGCTATCTCTCAACAGCCTTCAGAGTCAGGTGGAGCTTCTAGCCCAAAGTGTTGACCAAGTAGAGATGCGAGGACGGAGGAAGATCTTGCTTTTGCATGGCGTGAGCGAGGAGCAGAAAGAAGATACCGCCAAGGTGATAACTGAGATGGTACGTAGCAGGCTCCAGATGACTGTATTCACCGTGGCGGACATCAGCCAGTGCCACAGGATGGGACGAGCAGTGGCAAGCAAAACACGGCCTATCCTGTTCAAGGTTGGCAGCCTCGCTGTTCGGGACAAAGTTTGGTTCTCTAAAGCCAAATTAAGAGGTTCGGGTATCACCTTGTCTGAATTTTTAACAAAGGAGCGGCATGACATATTCTTAGCTGAAAGGGAAAGATTTGGCGTTTCCAAGAGCTGGACTAAGGCGGGCTGCGTATATGTCCTTGGTGCCAATGATACGCGGCATCGGATCGAATCCTTTGCTGAATTGGATAAGATTGCGCCGATTCCCTATGAGCATAAGCAGAACGAACCCAAAGGGCCAGTGCCGGGCTCTGTTCCGAACGCTGCTGCTATGAAGACCGCAAGATTAAAGCGTGCTGCGGCTGTGAAAAAGTAATTTCATCTTTGTGATATTTTACTGAAGGGCCGGGTAATAGCCAATATTATTTTCTGTTTTTTTTTCACTTTCACAATAATTATGTTTACAATTTTACGTCAGACACAATTGTCATAAGTCACTGTCAGTACGTACGTCACTAGGTACTTTTAAATCACTGCTAGGTATTGTCAGTTTAACGTCACTTGTTTTCTTTCTTTTTGATTTTTATGGGTGCGTTCCGTTTTTAGGTAACGGCGCACTGGTAAGGGGCAAAATTTAGATTATTGTTTTATTTATATGTTTCTTGCTGATAAACTGTTTTATTGTTTCTTGTCACAAGTTATTTTTATTGTGCTGGTGTTACCCGGTCACTCATATAGTTTTTTGTTTAAATCGTTATAACGTAATAACGCAACTAGCAGGTGAACTTGTGATTGGTTTTTAGTTATTAGATAGGGTTTTATATATTAATATTATTATAGGAAATATTTATGTCTATAGATCAGAGGGCTGACAGCAGCGATAACAATAGTTATTTTTCGGCAAACAGTGACGACAGTTTTGTGAGCATCCCTTCTCTTGCAGACAGTCTTGAGGCGCAGTTCTCTGATGTTCCGAGGAATTTTAACGTGATTCATATTAACGCCCAGAGTATTCCGGCCCATTTCCACGATATGTTGGCAAGTTTTGACTGTAAAAACATACATGCTATTCTTGTATCCGAGTCATGGCTTAAACCTTGTCTCCCTTCAACTAGCTACTCTCTACCTGGTTTAGTACTCGTAAGAAACGACAGGACCGTTGGTGGTGGTGGTGGTGTTGCCATATACCTCCGTGCACACATTCCCTTCTCCATAGTCCATGTGTCAGCGCAACCACTGCCATCAAATGCTGGTGAACACCTCTTTCTTGAGGTCGAACTACACCACTCGAAATTACTTCTTGGCGTCTATTATTGTCTCTCCTTACGCATCAATTTCTTCGCATCTTTTGAAAATCTCTTAGAACTTCTGGTCCCTTCTTACAGTCTTAGCATAATCATGGGTGATTTTAACACTTGTCTCCTTAAAAAAGACCATCGCTCTTCTTCTCTGACTAGTGTTGCGACTTCTAGCAATCTTTCCATTCTGCCGCTATGCGCTACTCCTAATTTGCCAAACTGTACTCCTTCACTTCTTGACTTGATTTTTGTCTCCTCTCCTGATCGCGTGGCTAATCATGGCCAATGCGCAGCCGACGCCTTTTCGCATCATGACCTGATTTTTCTATCTAATAAAATTCGTCCACCTAAAGCTAAAGCCAAAATTCTCATGCAACGCAATTTTGGTGGTATGAACATTGACAGTCTTTGCGAGGATGCCAGCAACATTGATTGGTCTCCTCTGTTTGCCTCCACGTCGGTCGATGAGCAGATTAATGTCTTTACTGCTAAACTCATCGAGCTGTATGATGTTCATGCACCTGTACGAGCTGTTAAAGTTATGCATTTGCCGGCGCCGTGGCTGACAGATGAGATCAAAAAGTTAATTCACAAAAAAGTTGCGGCGAAGGCCAAATATAAGCGACGACCTACTGATGCAAATAGAGACAAATATGCCTCAATCTGCAAACTCTGCAACAAGGTGTGTAGGAATGCTAATCGCCAACACATTCATAACTCTGTCAAAACGGAAACGCATCCAAGGTTTGGAATTTTCTAAGATCATTGGGGGTCGGTGAAGCGCGACAAGAGTCAATCCCTAAAGATTTAGATATCGATGCATTGAATAATCATTTCACAGCTTCGTCCAATTTCGATAGGACAGTAAAATTGAATACATTGGATTATCTTTCATCTCTTCCGACTCCCAGTTATGCTCCATTTGTTTTTAGTCAATTCACCGCATGTGATGTTAAGAAGAGCATACTATCAATTACTTCCAGTGCAATAGGAAGTGACTGTATCAGCCGTAAAATGTTACTCCCGGTGCTGGACGTTTTCCTTCCTGTCATTTGCCACATCCTTAACTTTTCTGCGTCTAGCGGTGTCTTTCCATTCTCATGGAAAGATGCACAGATAATTCTTTACCAAAAAATCCAATCCCACATCCTTTTCTGAATACCGTCCAAAATCTGTCTTACCTGTCCAAAGTCCTAGAACGGTTAATCCATAATCAAATAAGCACTTTCCTATCCAAAAATAATCTCCTGAATCCCTTCCAGTCCGGCTTCCGTCCTGGTCACAGCACCTCCACAGCTCTTCTCAACATTACGGATGATATTCGGTCAGCCATGGAAAGCAGCAATCTCACGGTCTTGGCATTGCTGGATTTCAGTAATGCTTTTAATACTGTTGATTTCGATGTTTTGCTTGGCATTCTATGCTCTCTTAATATATCTCCATCGGTGGTTGACTGGTTTCGTAGTCACCTGTTCGGGCGCCGGCAACGTATTAACATCGGAGAGAAGTTGTCTTCCTGGTGTAGTAATTCAGCCGGGGTAACACAGGGTGGCGTTTTATCCCCTTTATTTTTCGCAGTTTTTATAAACTCAATCTCTAATGAACTAATTTCTTCCTACCATCTTTATCGTTCGAATAAGATCGTCTGGATCTGCAATTATACTCTCGAGCTCCTCTCGGAAAGCTGTCTGAGGCTATAGCTACCATCAATCTTGATCTGGCTCGCATTTGCGATTGGAGCAGGAGGTATGGGCTTATGGTCAACCCTGTAAAGACGCAGGTAATTGTAGTGGGCAGTTCTAGAATGGTTTCTAGGATTGACTGGGCGTGTCTTCCCCAAGTTCTTTTTGACAATTCAGTAATTCCCTTCAGTGAAAAAGTTAAAAACTTGGGGATATTCATCGACAAGAGCTTCTCTTGGACTGCTCAGTCAGCCGCAAGTTGTTTTCATCTGCTGCAACTTTGAGGAGACTGCGTAACTTTCTTCCGACTGCCACTAAGATTGCGCTTGCACAATCTCTTCTTCTTCCCATCCTTGATTATGCTGATGCCAGCTATCTTGACCTTACTCAAGAACAACTCGATAAACTTGAGCAGCTATTTGTATAAGATTCATATTTGGTTTGTGCAAATATGACCATGTTTCCGAATTTCGTGTAAAGCTCAAGTGGTTGCTAATTCACCTTCGCCGGAATGCTCATATTCTTTCTCTTTTGTTTAGTGTGCTCTTTACTCCTTCCACCCCTCTTTACCTCAAGGATCGTTTTCAGTTTATCTGCGATTCCCACACGAAATCTCTAAGGTCATCAGATAACTTGCGACTTAAAATGCCAATGCATTCCACAACTTTTATGGATAAATCTTTTACTGTCCAGGCTGCTCGTCTGTGGAATGCATTGCCTGACTCAATAAAACGTGCTCAGTCGTTGCCAGTATTTAAAAAACTCGACAAAGAATATTACCTATCGCTGTGATTGTGCTCTTGGTTTTTTTTTTGTTAAAATGTGCTATGAATGTCGTCCTTTTTTTTTTTTCATTGCTTATATATTATATATATATTTATGTATATATTATTTAGCATATGTAGGTATGTATTTTTGTTACTAGTGAGTATTGTTGTATGTTTATTATGTTCATTGTTGGTATTGTCGCACCACTGACAACCCCATGTCATGTCCAGGTAATCTCTGTCCATTCCAGGTTGCCTGGAAGAGATCGCGGATTACGATAAGGCCACCCATTGTATTTTTTTTAGTATTAAGTTCCTTTTTTCTTGTTTATTATGGTGTACAATAAAGTGTATATAAATAAATAAATAATGCCAATTCTTACATACGGGTGCCAGACTTGGGCTCTAACAAAAGCTCATACCAAAAACTTAGAAGTCTGTCAAGCTGCCATGGAAAGAAGTATGCTCGGGAAAAGGAGACTGGATAAAATGAGAAACGAAAAACTCAGAAGACGCACAAAAATAGAAAATGTTGCACTAAAAGTAAATAAATTAAAATGGAGATGGACAGGACACACAGTAAGGGGAAGGGAGAAATGGAGTAGAACATTGATGAATTGGTTCCAAAATACAATAAACGAAAGAGGGGGAGACCGTTTAAAAGGTGGGAGGACGTACTAAAGGATATTGCAGGAAAAACATGGACAAGGACGGCGAGAGATAGAGAGGGGTGGAAGAGGTTAGAGGAGGCCTTTGCCGAAAATGGGCAAACAGATATTATATGTGTCGATGTCATATAAAAATATTGTAATAATTAAGAACTTTGGAATTATCTAAATTTAATAAATAAATAAAGGATGATCATAAGCCAGAAAACCTGACACCAGCCTTGCCAAGGATTATCTTTCCCAGTTACTAGGTTGGAGATCAGACCGCCTTCTCCCACCCCTTCTTCATTTGGAGCGGTGGCGCGAGAGGATCATCCTCCCGCGCACGCTCCGCCGCCTCCTCGCAAAAGGAGGCAACTGCTGCCCAGGCCTCCCCACTCTCCAGCATGGAATTCACCACACTGGGAAGTGAGAGGTCCTGCCCGACCACATCGATCAGGGCACGGCGCAGCTAGGCCCAGGCTAGGCACACGTCGAGGGTGTGCTGCGCCGTGTCCTCCGCAGCGCCACAGTCGTGGCACCCCGGGGTTTCCTCCCTCCGGATCCGGTGCAGGTGCGTTCCAAAACACCCATGTCCGGACAACACCTGCACCACACGGAATAAGAGGAAACCGTGGGGCCGCTCGAGCCAGCCCCGCAGGACTGGGCCGAGCGTCCAGCGTCCGACGGCCAAAGGCAGCGGTGACGAGGTCCTCCGTCCAATGGAGGACGATTGCGTCCCTAGCCCCCCGCCGCACGGTCTCCCGCTTTTCCGCGGCGGGGCGCTCTTCGAGCTCCTTACGCCACGCCGTCCACTCGTACACTCTGGCGAGCACCTAAGCCTCTAATTCCCAAGGAGGACTGCCCGCCAGAGCGCACGCCGCCGCAAAACCTACCGAGCGGTAGGCCCTCGCCACCCGCTGTGCAATGGCCCTTCGGGGCCTGCGGATGGCGGTCGCGTTCTCCCTCCTATGGAGAGAGTCGGTCCAGATTGGTTACCCGTAAAGGGCCATGCTCTTCAACATACGAGCCGGCGTACAACCGGTGGCATCGCGCCTTGGCCCCCCCCAGATTTGGCAGGAGCCACGACAGGGCATTGGCGGCCTTCAGCAGGCACGTCTACAGCCCACTGAAATGTGGGCCGAAGCGCCACCTGCTGTCCAGCGTGAGGCCCAGATAAATTTTCTGGGGCCCGACCTCGATCCTGACGCCTTCCACGACTATGTGGGCCTCAGGAGGGCAGCGCTGCCGAGGCCCGTGAAAGAACACGGTCTCGGTCTTTTTCAGCGCTATCCTCAATCCAAGCTGGCGGATTTTCTTTGCTACTAAGAATCCGCCAGCCGAGGGCAGACAGGCCGCCTCTCTGAAGTCCCTGCCCCGGGCAACGAGGAGAGGGTCATCCACGTAGCAGACGACGCGCTTGCCCTGGAGGAGGGTGCCCCGCAGGAGCAATCAGGAGAATCAAAACCGATGAACACCGGACTCCGCGCCCTTGTCGAAAACCGAACTGGGCGTCCGACAGGTCTGGCCCCACTCCCCGCAGCAGGCTATTAAGCCGGTTGGCGACGATCTCCTCGAACATTTTACCGACCTCATCGAGCAGAACGATGGGCCGGTATGCCGAGGGGAATCCACCGGACATCCTTCATTTCGGAGGAAGCACAGCCGCCCCTCCCTCCACAGTTTCGGGAACCTCCCAGCCGTAAAGCACTCGCAAAAGAGGTCCCGAAACCTGTCCTCCATCTGGGCGGCGGCGATGGCCACTACCCGAGCAGGGACGCCGTCCGGGCTAGAGACCGTTTTCTTCGCGCGGACGCGAAGAATCCTCTCGTGAATTTCATCCACCGTCACCGGGGGAATCTCCTCCTCCGGCGATGCCGCCTCCCGCGGGGATCCATCACTGGTGGGGCGAAGCCGGTCCTGCGCGGAAACAAAGACCGGACCAACCCATCCAGCAACGCCGGCTCGAGGGTCTCCGACAGTGGGGGACCATAGGGCCGCAGCTTGTTCCGCGCTACCTTGTACGGTCTCCCGTATGGATCCCTGTCGAGACCCTCCAACATCTCGGCCCTCGCCGAGTCCTTGGTGGCGCACGTTGCCGACTTGAGGACCGTCTTTGCCTCTAGATAAGAGGCGTAGAGGCGGTCCTCCCCGGCCTGAGTTCGGGTTGTGCGCCGCCGGCTCCGCGTGTAGGCCCTCCCGGCCACCACGCAGGCGATCCGGAGCCCCGCCAGCTCCTCCGTCCACTAATAGACGGCGCGACCCCCCCCCACTGCCGCACACACGTCTGAACATCCCCCCTGTTTAAGAGGGACACACCGCACAAAGCCGCCCAAAATTCGGTGGCGCGTCCCCGGATGTTATGTATCAGAGATTGATACATATCTCTAATACATAACCTACCGCATATGAAAATCAAAGTTCTAATGTTATGAAAATATATATTTATAAAACGGCTTTACAAAGAAAAATAGGGCTTATTGCTCTTTTGTAAAACAAATATATTTACTTTATAGTTTTTAAGCACGCGACCACGGATAATTAGTGTAGAAATGCCTTGTTTTCTGGATTACAATTGTTTTTGTTTAGTGAAACAGTTGGACTGTGTATTTGTGATTGAAAATGACGAGCCTGTTTTATTTTAGAAATGATACTTTTGACAGTGGTTAGCATTATTTATTAAGTTATCTTCAAACCAACAACATTTTATCTCCCTCTCAATTTCTCAGGTATTTCTACGGAAGATGCTATCACATCTTTAACTTCTGTGCTAACAAAAGAACTTGACAAAGGAACTAGGTGTTTATCTGTTTTTATAGACCTAAAAAAGGCCTTCGACACGGTCTCTATTCCCATCCTTGTCCAAAAATTAGAAAAAAATGGTATTAGAGATACACAACTAGCTATATTTGCCGATTACCTGACAAATAGAAAACAGAAGGTTAAGCTAGAGAATGTTGTCAGCGAGGACGTGGATGTAACATGCGGCGTACCTCAGGGAAGCGTTTTGGATCCTACTCTATTCCTCATTTATCTAAACGACTTATGTAATATGACAATCAACCAAGCAAAAAATTCGTCGGGAAGGAACATTTTCGTCACCGAGGCCGTCTCGCCCGACACATATCTCCGGTTCCATTCATCAAGCGAATCCAAACGGATTTGACGCTTGATGAATGAAACCGGACACTGGTCATAGTCCGGCTTCCTCCGTAACGACAATGCTGCCACCTTCGCCAGCTCGTCCGCACGCTCGTTCCCTGGCAAGCCCGCGTGTGCCTTGACCCAGTAAAGAGACACAGCTTTTTCTTGGGTCAATGCCAGAGCGATATTCGCTCTTGCGCGGACTGCCAGAGGATGGAGAGAGCCATGGCCTGTCAGTGTCTGCAATGATGCCTTTGAGTCACTGTACAGGCCATAGCTCGTCTCTTTGCGCTTGAAGATTACGTCCGTTGCTTTACAAATGGCAAGCAGTTCAGCCTGGTAGACAGTGCAGTACGCGGCGAGGCTAAGCTTGAGGTCCTGGATTTCACCATCACTATCCCATAAGGATAATGCGGCTCCAACCTTCCCCTTAATCTTGCTGCCGTCAGTGAAGGCTGCACATTCTGACTGTCCACAAGCTGTTGGTCTGCCAGGCACATGAACTCCAAGGCCATTTGCTTGGCAAGGTGAGACGTCTCCGCAAATCTCACCATACCCTCAATCTCCCGGTCTCCTGGCACGAACCGGGATGACCCTCTCCTTGCCTCATACAGGGCGGCTGCCTCTTGTATGCGGAGGTCTAGAGGCAGTATCCCAGCCATTTGTTCTAATTTATCTCGACTGTCTATTTGTTTAATAACGTTTAAATTTATATTACTATCAATTTTATGTGTCCCCAATTTAATATTAAATTCCTCCCAATTAGCTTTCCTAGTATTATATCTCCTAGTTGTTCGGGTTATACTAGTCCCTTTTTCCCTTTGTGTCCTCACTTCGAATAGGATGGTATTGTGGTCTGAACTTGTTACCCCCGTGTCAACCCACCAACCGTCCACCAGGTCAAAGAGCCTGAGCGAACAGGCCGTCACATCCACGTGGCTCTTGTACACTACGCCGCCTCTTACTGTGTAAAAGGTCGGCGTATCGCCAGTGTTGAGTATCTGAAGCTCCCGCTCCTCTAGGGTCCCGGACATCTCTTCCCCCTTGGGGTCCTCCATGGTGCTACCCCACCAGGTACTCTTCGCGTTCGCATCCCCTCCTATTAGGAGTTTTCCAGTGCCCAGGTCCAACTTGATTTTGGTCAACTGATCCAGGTAAGGCCCTATGGGTTGGTCTGGCTCGAAGTAATAAGAGACTACTACGATTTCCCAGGCTTTGGTCCTTATCCCAACCACGACGATGTTATTCGTGGTGAGTTTTGGGTAGGGAATGACATCAAGGTCATTATCTAAGACGGCTATTGCCGCCTTTACCCTCCCACTTCCTTCAACCTCGCACTGGTAGAGTCTCGCGCCAAGGTAGCTCTTCATATTTTGGCTCCCCCCACATAGGGCTCCTGGATCAGTGCCCACGCGATGTTACGCTTGCTGGCCTTTATGAAAAGCTCGGTGGTTGGCAGCTCCTTTCTTCGTAGGTTGGCCTGAGCTACTCCATATCTTCTGATGGGGTTGCCTGCCCGTTCGCCAGTATCCACCTTAGCAATACGCCACCTTTGCACTGGCCAGGACTTCACACCTCCTTCTTACTGGGCACTCGCTGCTAAATGCGTTGTGCTCTGTATTATCCAGCTTTGCTCGGACACAGTTACAGCAAGTAGGGGTCACTCCAGCCATCCAGTCGGCGCATTGCGTCCTCATATGAGGTCCCCCGAAATGACTGCACTTCTCCACTTGCTCTTTACAGATCCGCCGTCCATGCCCAAAGCCGAGGCATAGTGGACTAGTGGTGTTTGGTCAAGCTGATATGTATGGATGTAAGGATATGCGCGGGGCGCAATAATACGACTGTCTGGTACTGAGCTTCGTTTATTACTGGCAAAGATGGAGCTTGCGGGCGCGCGCGGCGGTTCACACACATACGTATCGGCACACACGCACACGTATACATCATTCCTTCACACTTAGATTTTGAAACCTGCTGACAATATTTTATTCTTAATATACTTCATACTTAAACATATAATTAGTAATTTAACTTCTTACCCACTATAAACCTTATAAACTAGGATTACTTTATTATTGTACCCTCAAACACAGACATCGAAAGGTAAGCAATATAAAAGTTTACACATAAACAAAACAAAACGGTTAAAAGTATTTCTTATAATCTACTATATTCCTAGTACGCTTTTGGCGTAAGGGTGTGGGTGCCAGTGCTGGTGGAACGTCATCACGCATACCTCCGTTATTCGAGAGTGACTGCCCTCAGTAATGAAGGTCTCGGGCTGCTCTGCCGCTGGCTGCGATGATGTAATCCCATCAACTACCCTTCCCTCACTCTCAATCGCCTCACAATCTCGCCATTCCTCCCCATCACCATCTGCGACACAATCCGCATCTGGTACAGCTGGCACATTATCAGCCAATTGTTCGCTAGTTACTGAAATGTCGGGCAATTGTTGCTGATGAGGCATCTTATCCGTTCTAGTTTTTGAGGGCTCATCGTTGCCTGTATACTTTAACACCTGATCTATATGTCTTACACAGTAAGCATTTAATATGTTTATATAAATGTTGTACATTTTATTTACTATTCTGTTTTTTTATTTTAACTAACTGCCATGTTTCTTTTCGTGCGCTGTACCATCGGGTCCAAACGACATCGCCAATTGAAAATTGTCTTCTACCGCGCACCGCAGGTGTTTCGTCATGTTTGGATTCTTTTGACGGTACAACTAAATCGAGACGTGATCGAAGATTTCTACCAAACATTAACTTGGCTGGCGTTTCCCCGGTGGTACAGTGCACCGTATTTCTATAACTAAATAAATATCCTAATAACCTTTCATTGATTTGATGTAACGTTAAATTATCTTTCAATATGCATTTTAACATTTTTTTTTAAATTCTTACCGAATTTTCGGCTTGACCATTGCTGGGCGGATGATAAATTGGTGAAGTCATGTATTTGATACCGTTAGATAAGCAAAACGTCTTAAATTCAACCGAATTAATCTTGACGTCATTATCGGATACCAACACATTCGGTATGCCAAAAGTTGAAAAAGCTTGTTTGAGTTTAGCGATTAGAGCTTTAGTTGTAGTTCCGTTATGCATGTAAAAACATTCTACCCATTTACTAAATGAATCAACAACCACTAAATATACCCTCTGCCCTACGGTCATATAATCTATGTGCACGCGCTGCCAGGCGCCGGCGGCGGCGGGCCAGGGTGCCGGAGGGTCGCGTGGCGGCGCGGGGCGCACGCTCGCACACGTGGTGCACGAACCTATCCAGCGCTCGATGTCGCTATCGATGCCTGGCCACCACCTACTCCGCGCATTACTTTTTGTTTTTATTATTCCTAAATGTGTATCGTGCAATTCACGTAACATTTTCTCCCTTAGCGAATTCGGAATAACTACCTTATGTCCCCTGAAAAGACAATCGTTTTCATATTGCAAATCGGACTTGCACATGAAGTAAGGGAAAATCGATTTGCAATTTATTTTTCGGGGCCAACCATTTTGCATGTACCTACGGACAGTTTGTATTACGTTATCGTACTCCGTGGCCTGCCTTATCTCGCGGATCGTAGTAACGGGTGACGCATCGTCTAAGAATTTTAGCGCGTAAAAGGTATCATTACTATCATCCTCCGGCTTACTCGTGCACTTTAAGGGCGCTCGGGAAAAATAATCAGCCACTACGTTATTTTGTAAGCACAGAGCGTTATAGCGTATCTCTGCAGCCGCAAGGCTGTTGTTACCGGTATACCTGTATTTTGGTTAAAAATCGACACCAATGGCCTATGATCCGTCTCTAAAATAAATGGGTCACTGCGACCGTACAGATACTGATCGGAACCGTTTCACACCAAATATGATGGCGGTAGCCTCCATCTGTATCTGGCTATAGTTTCGCTCGCTGGCGGTCAACGAGCGCGACGCAAACGCGAGCGGGCGCGCGTGCTTGTCGTCGTCCTCGCTCTGCGACAGCACGGCGCCGAGCCCTGCCGGGCCTGCGTCCACAGTTAGAAACAGCTGCGCCACTGGCTCGAAATGCGCTAGTACGCGCTCCGACGCAAGTTCACGGCGCACTGCCGCCATAGCCTGTCGCTGCCTATCACCCCATTCCCATGGCGCATTGCTACGTAATAACTCGTGGAGAGGATTAAGTAGTGACGAAGCGTTAGGAATAAAATTCCTGTAACTTCGGTGACATTTTCAGGCTCGGGTGCGCTTAATATTGCCTTGACTTTATCAGGACTCGTCTTTAGTCCTGCCTTACTGATCACATAGCCTAAGTAAATAACACTATCTTTGAAAAATTCGCATTTATCTTTTTGAAGACGAAGACTCGATCGCTCAATCTACCTAAAACTTCTGACAGTCTTTTAATATGCGAATTCCTATCGGGTCCTGTAATGCATATATCGTCAAGCCAGACACTAACTCCGTCAATGCCCGCTAATAACGTCTCCATGGACTTTTGAAAAATAGCGGGTGCGTTGGCAAGGCCGTAAACTAATCGCGTATATTTGAACAGACCTTTATGTGTGTTTATGGCTGTTAAAGCCTGCGATGACTCATCTAGTAAAAATTGATTGTATGCATTTTTCAGATCAATTTTACTGTACAACTCACCCCCTCCAATCTTTGCAAAAACCTCTTCTATCCTGGGTAACGGGTATATTTCTATTACAAGATCTTTGTTTAATGTTACTGAAAAATCGCCCGCGATTCTGACTTGATTGTTATCTTTTAACACAGGCACTATCGGAGTGGCATATTGGGCGTGATTTATTAAAACTAAAATACCTAAACCTACTAACCGGTCTAACTCTTTTTCTACCTTTTCTCTTAGGGCAAACGGTACAGTTCGTGGTTTGAAAAATTTGGGGGTAGATTTTTTTTTTTGTTGTAATCTTACTTTAAATTTATTAAATGAACCTAACACATCTCGCCATAGATCTGGGTATTTTCCAAGCAATGCCAATATTTCATTGTCGCTACTTATTAAAGAGTTAATCTTGGTTGTGATAATTAAATTAAAAGCGGACATGAAATCCCTACCTAATAATGGTGGGCCTCCGTTCTGAACTACAAATACTTTAATATTTCTTTGCAAATGATTATATTTTGCTTTAGCAGTGAAATAACCTAGCGGAGAGATTTTATGTCCGTTATACAAACACATTTTTACATTACAATTTTGTAACTGGAATTTTGGGTACCTTGCATTGTAAAAAATTTCGAAAATGACAGTGCTACCCGATCCGGAATCTAGTTCCATTTTAACAAGTTGGTCACCTAATACTAATTCAATTTGAATAGGGTTAACGGCATCGTACCTTATATTAAAATTCTGGCACTCCTCACAACCTTGGCCTTGGGGCTGGTCACCGCCGTCTCTCTTGGACAAATCTACGTGATAAATACGTGTGGAGCCCCTTGAGTTACCGCACACTTTTTTTAAATGGCCTTTTAACCCGCACTTTTGGCACGTATAGCCTTTGTAGCGACACTTATCACCACTATGGTTCTTCATGCCGCAAACCTCGCAACGGTCCGTATCGCGGCGGTTTGCAGCATCAGCACCACCGGCGGCACCACGTCCACGGCTAGCTTGTCCCTGGAACTTCGCGCGGTAAACTGATTCCTCCTTGATTGCGATGGGCTCCAAGCTGCCCAACATAGCCCTTGCCTCCTTGGCACACGCAGCCTGTTCCGCCATTTCAATAGCCCGCGACAACGTAAGCGTCGACGGGCTCTGCTCGAAAAGCTTGTCGCGTTCTGGTCCTGCACTCAGGCCGAGGACGAAACGATCCCTCAAGTTCGTTTATAGTGCGGTGCCGAAGTCGCAGTAAGGTGCCAAACCTCTTAATCGTGCCGCCCATTCTCCAACGGTTTCGCCTGTTTCTCTGCTGGCACCAAAGAATTTCGCCTTGTCCACAAATGTGCACTTTTTCGCTTTAAAATAGCCGTCGAGTAATGATAATAGCTCTTCATAGCTCAATGTTCCTAGCTCTTTTGGATAAGCTAGGTTTAGCACCAGACGATACGTTTCTTCCGTGAGATGACACAGCAAAATTCCATTTTTATTTTCTTGATCGACCTTGTTTATTTTCAAAAATTGCGTCAACTTCCCTTTATATATTTGCCAATCATTTGTTTTGTGGTCAAATATAGTAAGGTGTCCCAGGTACGTGCTCATTTTGGTTTCTTGCGTGGATCGATCACCTCGTCGCCAATGATATGTATGGATGTAAGGATATGCGCGGGGCGCAATAATAGGACTGTCTGGTACTGAGCTTCGTTTATTACTGGCAAAGATGGAGCTTGCGGGCGCGCGCGGCGGTTCACACACATACGTGTCGGCACACACGCACACGTATACATCACAAGCACTCTTATTCTCTGCATGTCGATGTGTACAGTTTGTCTGTCTTGCAGCCTGTTCCACAGTTTTGGGGAGACCCTGAGGACCAGGTGTTGTGTATGGGGGTTTCGGGTTTTCTTCTTATATAATATTTCTACCCGTTTTTCCTCTTTCTTTTACTCCTCGAATACATCCTTGTTTTGGTTACGAAGAGCCGTGAGGATGTCTTCGTCGGTATTGAGGGTAAAGACGTCTCTCAGAATCACAAGAAGATCTTTATTCTTGACATCCTCAACCTTCAGTACTTCCCCCACACTTGCCAGTCTTTCCTTGTTTTTGTCCCTTTCCTGTTCCGTTCTGCATCCCAGGACCACCTTCCTGTCCCTCGCCTTTCTGATACTATCCACTGTGACTGGGGGAGTCTCCTTCGCATTAACCGCCTTCCTTATATGGTCAATTATTTGTTCCCCCGTTTCTGTCTCCTTCGTGGAGGTGACCACAATGGAGTGAAGTGCCGTCAGCTTTTGCGGTCGCTCGACAGGCCTACTTGCTGCTGCACAAGCGTAGGAGGAGAATTTCTTCTTTATGTGCTCTTCGCCAGTTTCAATTGTCTCTTTTGACCTATCGAGCTTCTCACTGTTTTCGAGCAGGTTTCAGCTGTGCTCCTCCATGGCCCTTTTAAAAGACTCCAGTTCCACCCCAGTACATGGAACTACTTTTAGTTCTTCTGTAGTTTCTTTTTGTACTTGTGTCCCTTTTGAGTCTGTTGTGACCTTTGGGGGCGGCGCTAAGCCTTTCTCCTGTTCAGCCTCTTTTACGAGCTGGAAGAGGCGGTCAATCTGGGCTCTGACCTCTTCCTTAATCTCCCTCTTTGTGTTTTTGGAGTTCGTCATTTGAGTTTTTATTTTTACGAGGCATATTCTAGCCTCCGCAACTCTAGTCTTAACTGCCGGCGGCGGCGGGCTTATACAGATAACCTCCGCGGAGGCTTGCCGCGGCAGCTGCGGGGTCAGTTTAGACGGTATTCTTCCTTCAGTTTCATTCACTGGGGGGGTCATTTTACTTGCTGGCTTCCCAGCTTCCCACTCACCCACACTTCTCCTTACACTTTGTGCGGAGGGTCCGGCCTCCTCTATAGGTTTTGGTGGGGTCTTGGTAGGCTGGTTTGCCGTCTTTCCAGGGGGTGTACGTATACCCATCATTATGGATTCGGAATTGAAATAGTCCGACGTCAGTGGGGTATTGTAAAAGGTACCCCAGTCTTTTATAAAAAAAATTGTAAAGAGCGAAACTAATTAAATCTGCTTCACCATATATAAAAATGTCCAACCAGAACATGATTTCAACATTAAAATACATGACTGTAGGAGTGTGGCTGATTACGACTGTAATCGTCCAACCATCAATAAAGTTAATCACGTTAAGTATCTAGGTATAATGTTGGACCAAAGTCTGTCCTGGTATCCTCAAATCAAACAAATAACTGCGAGAATACGAAATTTTATTTGGATTTTAAAACATTACGACAAATTGTCCCAAGGAGTGGCACATCCAAAAATCTTCTAAATGAAGTGTATATCTCGCTAGTTCAATCCGTAATAATATACTGTATTTCCATTTGGGGAGGCGCGCTTAAAACACTTTTTCTTGATGTTGAAAGAGTGCAACGGACATTAATAAAAGTAATATATTTCAAAAAAAGGACCTTTCCTACTCATGAGCTATACCAAATTAGTTGTTTATTATCGGTCCGAAAATTATATATTATACACGTTGTACTAATAAAACATAAAACCCTACCATTAGATCCCAATATATTGACTAGAAGAAGGAAACACAATATTGCTTGTACCCATTTTGTAAAAACAGAATTTGCTAATATTCAGTATGACAGACGCTCGTCTTACTTATATAATAAAATAAATAAATTAATATATATATAAATAAATTAATACTAAATCGTTTAAAGAATGCAAATCGTTACTGATTAAGTGGATAAATAAGTTATGCTACGATGAAACAGAGAATCTTCTATAAACTGTCAACTAAAAACTGTTTCTATTTACGCAAATCACTTCCGTATAAAAAAAACTATGCACACTCACACACACACTCTATCACACACACCCACACATACATACACACACACACACACTCGCATGCACACATACACACACACACCAACAGACTAAGGATAAAAAAAAACTAAAAATAGACTATTAATTATTCATTTTCAATGCACTTTTGTCTTGTAATTTATTACACTCGTAAGATATAAAAGAGCGGCGCCTCCTGGTACAGGCATTTATATGCTTAAAAGGAGACGCCACCAACTGTGTAACATTGTATAACGTGTAATAACGAAATAAACATTTTTGATTTTTTTGGTTTGATTACTTCATTATAGTCGATTTACTATTCGAGATATCTTTTAGGTGACATAGTTAAACTGAAGGATTTCCAGTGGCCATCTGTGGTCTTCTTCATCAGTTTCTCTTCACCAAATGACACTTTCTGAGTGCAGATGAGAAAGTTTTTTTTTTATATGTTTCGTTGTGAGAGACTGGAGTCCATACTAGGATACCCTGTGTGACGGATCACCAGGCTCTGAATCCGAATTCGCGCACTTTTCTTCTTAAAACTATAAACATCATGAGGAGTTGTAGTAACGATAACCAAACAAAATTGTCAGATTACTGAAAATAAAATGAAAATACAAATATTTAGCAATGTGTTAATCCAGGTAATAAACTTTATCCAAATCCGTTCAGCCGTTTATGCGTTATTGAAACAAAAACATAAAAAAATCCCATGTAATGTAAATTTGTGAGCCATTTTTCAGACGTTGTAAGCTGCTTTTCTTTGCTGCTGAAAGTCTGTGACCAGTTTGGGTTGCCAGTGATAACATATGGCTCTGAGACGTGGTCGCTTACAATGGGCCTCATCAGAAAGCTTACAGTCACTTAAAGGGCAATGGAGAGGGCTATGCTCGGAGTTTCCTTGCGTGTTCGATGTAGAGATCCGCACGAGAACCAGGGTTACCGACATAGCCCGAAGAATTGCCAAACTTAAGTGGAAGTGGGCAGGCCACATTGCTCGCAGAACGGATGGCCGATGTGGGGCAGAAAGGTTCTGGAGTGGTGACCGCGAACCAGAAGACGTTGCGTTGGAAGGCCTCCCACCAGTTGGACCGATGACCTGGTGAAGGTTGCAGGGATCCGCTGGTTGCGAGACGCACGGGACCGGTCAAAGTGGCGACGCTTGGGGGAGGCCTATGTCCAGCAGTGGACGTGTTTCGGCTGATATAATGATGATGATGATGATCAAGCTGCTTTTAAAGTTTTATAAAATAATTAATCTGTTCAAACAAAAGAAGGCAAAAATACTTTTCATCTTATCACGTTTGTGTTTAATTCACCTGCTATTCCTAAATAATATATTAATATTTTTCTTACATTGGGTGCCAGAGTTGATCGTAAACACTCTTTTCCCTAGTTGAAACGCAACGTGTTTATTATATAAGTGTTGTCTTGTACAGCTGAAGTAAATAAAAATCTATATTTTTTTTTTTTATAAAATTACCTCATTAATTAATTCTTATCAACTTAAACACCAACCCTTAGTCTGCCTATTTGTTAATGAACAATCTGTTGACTTCTACAAGCAAATCTTTCAAATAAACTCCGTCCCAGAATAATTTACCTACTAAAGTAACTAAATCTATACTGCCTTCTTCAATCTACAGTACCGCTATCTGATAATTGGTCGATTTTAGATTTTTATGCCTTCGTAATAACCAAAAAAATCTGTATCGATCTATCTAGCAGTATATTTCTTATATCAATAGATTCTGGATAAAAATGAAAACGCCCCAAATTGCTATATTTACAAACTTATTTTTGATAATATTAAGTCATTAATTTAAACTAACAATGGGCCAATTTAAACTAAATTCGAAAGCGCGCGAATAGGTTTTTTCTTGACACCACATATGATTTATAATTCACTAGCTTTTGCCCGTGACTTCGCCAACAATTATCCCAAAGGGAACATTATACCAGAATGAAAAACCTATGAGCAATTACAGACTATAATCTATCTCTGAGCCAAATTTCATCTAAATCCGTTCAGTAGCTTGTGCGTAAAAGAATAACAAACATACACACACACAATTTTCTCATTTTTAATATTGGTAGGATTATAGAGTAGGACTAGCCGCCATCTGCGGCTCCACCCACGTGGTGTTAGTTCTTCTAACACCACGTGGGTATGTACCACTATTGTACATGAAGTTTAAATAAATAATATTATAAACAGGAAAGATTTGTATTTTTGCATGTAACAAATAAACTTTAAAACTACTAGACCGATTTAAAAAATTCTTTCACCGTTTGGAAGTAACACTATCCCCGGGTGACATAGGATACTTTTTATCACTGTATTCCCACGGGAACGGACACTACGCGGGTGTGTGGATCAAGGAGTCTTTCCGGATCTAATGAAATATAGTAAGGTTATACCACTTTTTAAATCCGGGGACAGTAAAGACACAAATAATTATAGACCAGTATCCGTCTTGCCGGTTTTCAGCAAGGTATTTGAGAAGATAATGCTTAATCAAATGCTCATTCATTTTAATAAGAATAACATCTTGCATGATAAACAGTATGGTTTCACCAAATGACGTTGTACAACTGACGCTGGTGTCATCCTATTAAAACACATCTTTAATGCGTGGAAAGAGTCGCAGGATGCCATAGGTATCTTCTGCGACCTGTCGAAGGCGTTTGATTGCGTTAATCATGAAACATTACTTCTGAAACTTGAGCATTACGGGCTAGGTCAATCAGCGTTAAGTTTGGTTGAATCTTATTTAAGTGATAGACAACAATTAGTTCAAATAAACGGTGTGAAATCGTCGGGGTTAAACGTGAAAATGGGGGTACCCCAGGGCTCAATTTTAGGTCCTTTTTTATTTTTAATATACATAAACGATTTACCCCGTTTATTGAAAAACAAACTAAACATGGTGCTATTTGCTCTCTGCATCTTTAATTTTTAAAATAAATAGACGTACTTGTCAGGTTGACGACGTAAATAACGCGTTACGGCAGGTTCAGGATTGGTTCACTGCCAATAATAATAAATGGTAAAAAAACCAAGTGCGTAAAAAAACCAAGTGCGTTCCTTGCCGAATGTAATAAGTACTGATTGTGTCATTATATTAAACAAGGAGAAGCTAGAATTCGTCGATAAAATGGTTTTTCCTGGGAATCACGCTAAACTCAACGTTACAATGGGGTCCTCATTTAATATCGCTTGCAGGGCGGCTAAGTTCGGCAGCTTATGATTCGTCAATTTAGTGATGTAGATACCGCGAGGCTGGTCTATTTTAGTTATTTTTATAGTATAATGTCTTACGGTATTTTACTATGGGGAAGGGCTGCAGACATTGAGTCAATTTTTATTCTGCAAAAACGAGCCATCAGAGCGATATACAATCTTCGCCGGCGCGATTCTCTAAGGGAACTGTTTAAGGGCATTAACATCATGACGGTTCCTTGTCAATATATTTATGAAAACATCATGTACGTGAGAAATAATTTAAATCTTTTTAGTAAAAAACGGAGATAGACATAATTACATTACTAGAAATAGGGACCAATTAGTTCAACCAGGTTTCAGACTGGCTAAAGTAGCCTCTTCTTTCATGGGGTACTGTACAAAATGTTACAATAAAATTCCTCCCCACATTCTAGAACTGAATGAGATGAAATTTAAAACTTGTATAAAACGCACACTATGCAGGCAGGCATATTATAAGTTGGGGGATTACATCACTGATAAAAATGCTTGGCTCAATGCTAGTCTTGTTCCACAAACACTAGGGCGCAAAAACAAGTGATAATCAGAACATTATTGTTTTGTAGAATTGTTGGACCTGCTGAAGACTCTATGAATATATTTGTATTATATAGACTCAATTTCTTTTAGTATTGTATAACTGCGCAGCACGTGTGTGAGTACTATGTACCCAACTGTAAATCTACCATTTGCTGTACCTTGGTGTCGTTCGTTGACTTGTGTTTGCCCTGGCAGTTGAGTGTGTCATGCTCTCTCAAATGTCTCTCTGATGGTGGCGCGTGTGTTGGATAATTCGGTTCCCTTCATGATGGTTGAGCTGGGTGGTGCCGATTCTGCGTATGTTCATGCGTCATGTTCGTGAACGGGCGCCGTCAGTTGGTATTGGTCTTAACTTAATTACTTCGGATGCTAGTGTTTTTCTAGTACCTATTATGTAACTGCACAGTACATGTGTGAGTACTTTTAATACTTTGTACCTGTAAGTAGTATAGTATGTAGCGATTCTGGGAGCATTGTCCTCACACATATAAATTTATTAATGTATGTACTAATGTACCTAAATATAGTAAAAAAAAACTTTTTTTTTTAAAGAGTAAGTATGGAGTTTCTTGTGCGTTCTTCTCCATAACAAGCTACTTTCCGAATGCACGGTAGAATCAATTTTTATTCCTTGTAAATTTTAATGTATCTAACGTTCAAAAGTGCCGCTTTGTGGCGTAGTTGAAATAAAATATCTTTGTCTTTGTCTTGATTTTACGGTTCACGCTCAAACGGCTGGATGGATCTGGATGAAATTTGGCACAAAGATGGAATAAAGTCAGGTAAAGCACATAGAATACTTTTTATCCCGGGAATATGTTCCTTGTCTAGATAAATGTCGGCGTTCACGAGGGCGTAACCGTTGGCAGAAGCTAGTATAAAAATAAAATACCTTATATATATAAATAAATATTTCAAGTATCGCCTTATGTCTTTGAAGACACCTCCGAGCTTCAGCGGTGCGTCATTTCTTCCAGACAATATGACGTAAGCGCCAAATATCACAAAGTATCATTATGATAATGAAGAGCCTGCGTCATAGACGAGCTAGATACTATTTTTGTTGTAAGAGAATTTTTCTCCTTCATTTTCTAATTTAGGAGTACATTAGGGATGCTACAAAATAAACTTCACCTATATTTTAAGACCTTAAAAGTAGAATTAACCTGACATTATGAAATAATTCACTGAGAGTAGTTTAATTGAATTAAGAGCGAATAAAATAATGCTTGAGTTTTAGAAGAAAGTAGAAGGGTGGCCGAACTTTATACATATTTGAAGAAAGGTCTTCACCAGCATTCTTTGTTTTAGTGCTCGACAGTACGACTGCTGGGCGGTGGTGAGGTCTGTGGTTCAATTTCCAGCTCATGCAAAATGTTATTAGGTTTTTCCATTTAGAGTTTCTCAGGAACAATTAATTATTCGCAGTCTGAATTACTTCCTTCCTTTTACGACATGGTACTTCAACAAAATAACCAGTGAAGGCTAATTTAAAAGGTTTCCAAATATGTATTATTGATTCATGTACATTATTAGTGAATTTTTTTTTTCGTTTGTCTAATTTTTTTGCTTTATCAAAATAATTAATAATTCAATATGTTTTCGCTAATTTTGGGTACTCCAAAACGACTTGGATTTTTTAAAATAAAAACAAATTACACAGAAAAATTGATGACTAGTATTTCTTCATAACTAAAATAGCATAATAATATGTAAATCATAGAATATGTTTGCACAAACTAAACTGTCCAAAGAGAACCTATCTTTAGACAGTTTGGTTTATTCAAAATATTCTGATATTGATATTCTGGTTCCGAGCGGGCATACGGCCAGTACTGTATTAACATTGGGGCATATATAAGCCTTAAGGCTCTAAACAGACTGAATATCAACTGCACTCCAACTGCAAAAATGCAGTTTGAATGCAGTTTACGTGCAGTTGACCTACATAACATATTATCTGAACAACTGCATCGAAACTGCTAACCGACCACGCAGTCCACTCAAATTCACTCCATCTGTTTAGGGCCTAAGGAAAAACAAGGCGTGCTGTGATGTGACAGAAAGGTTTAGAAATACCGTCAAATTACCAAGTTTGCCAGTATTCAATCTACCAACGGATCACTTTCAACAAATTCACAAAACGCTAATCCTATACAAACTCTTACTTAACCGTAACTTTCCCAAAGTAATCAAAACTCGTTACTTTACTAATCCAATTTTAATTTACTTAAAGCTACATTGCGTCTTTTTCCAACTGGGGAGTTTGAAAAGGACAGAGAGATTTCAATTACAATACAGATAGAGATATAATTACATATCACTTGTTTTTGCGCCCTAGTGTTTGTGGAGCAAGACTAGCATTGAGTCAAGCATTTTTATCAGTGATGTAATTCCCCAACTTATAATATGCCTGCCTGCATAGTGTGCGTTTTATACAAGTTTTAAATTTCGTCTCATTCAGTTCTAGAATGTGGGGACGAATTTTATTGTAACATTTTGTACAGTACCCCATGAAAGAAGAGGCTACTTTAGCCAGTCTGAAACCTGGTTGAACTAATTGGTCCCTATTTCTAGTAATGTAATTATGTCTATCTCCGTTTTTTACTAAAAAGATTTAAATTATTTCTCACGTACATGATGTTTTCATAAATATATTGACAAGGAACCGTCATGATGTTAATGCCCTTAAACAGTTCCCTTAGAGAATCGCGCCGGCGAAGATTGTATATCGCTCTGATGGCTCATTTTTGCAGAATAAAAATTGACTCAATGTCTGCAGCCCTTCCCCATAGTAAAATACCGTAAGACATTATACTATAAAAATAACTAAAATAGACCAGCCTCGCGGTATCTACATCACTAAATTGACGAATCATAAGCTGCCGAACTTAGCCGCCCTGCAAGCGATATTAAATGAGGACCCCATTGTAACGTTGAGTTTAGCGTGATCCCCAGGAAAAACCATTTTATCGACGAATTCTAGCTTCTCCTTGTTTAATATAATGACACAATCAGTACTTATTACATTCGGCAAGGAACGCACTTGGTTTTTTTACCATTTATTATTATTGGCAGTGAACCAATCCTGAACCTGCCGTAACGCGTTATTTACGTCGTCAACCTGACAAGTACGTCTATTTATTTTAAAAATTAAAGATGTGTCATCAGCAAATAGCACCATGTTTAGTTTGTTTTTCAATAAACGGGGTAAATCGTTTATGTATATTAAAAATAAAAAAGGACCTAAAATTGAGCCCTGGGGTACCCCCATTTTCACGTTTAACCCCGACGATTTCACACCGTTTATTTGAACTAATTGTTGTCTATCACTTAAATAAGATTCAACCAAACTTAACGCTGATTGACCTAGCCCGTAATGCTCAAGTTTCAGAAGTAATGTTTCATGATTAACGCAATCAAACGCTTTCGACAGGTCGCAGAAGATACCTATGGCATCCTGCGACTCTTTCCACGCATTAAAGATGTGTTTTAATAGGATGACACCAGCGTCAGTTGTACAACGTCATTTGGTGAAACCATACTGTTTATCATGCAAGATGTTATTCGTATTAAAATGAATGAGCATTTGATTAAGCATTATCTTCTCAAATACCTTGCTGAAAACCGGCAAGACGGATACTGGTCTATAATTATTTGTGTCTTTACTGTCCCCGGATTTAAAAAGTGGTATAACCTCACTATATTTCATTAGATCCGGAAAGACTCCTTGATCCACACACAAATTGAAAATTACAGCTAAGTACGGCGCTATAGTCTGAATAATGGAGGTACAAGCTTTGATGGACATTTCCCACAGATCTTCAGTCGGTTTGATCTTGATTTGCTTAAAAGCTTTTATTAATGTTATGGGGTTTATATGTGAAAAGTTAAATACATTCGGGCAGGCTGAAACGTTCGCATTTAATAATCCAAAAGCAAGCGCGGGCAAAGAATTTAAGGTTTCAGTAGTTTTAATTGGGATGTTGGTAAAAATTTTACAAATTCTTGCGCATCTTTTTTGTTATCTCTAATAAGTCCGTGTGTGGTCTCAAGCGTGTAATCAGTATGATTTCTTTTATTCCTGTTCGTTTCATTATTTATAATTTTCCAAACCGTCTTGATTTAATTTTTTGCTAATTTAACCTTATTTCTAATGTAAAAGGCCTTAGCTGCCTGTATTGTATGCCTGTATGTATTTAAAAAAAATCTCGAGTAAGTAGCAACATACTTATTAAACGTTTCAGTGTTAATACAAGGCTTAAGGCCAAATAGCTCGTAAAGTCTTTCCCTACTTTTTCTAAGTCCTGTAGTCGCCCAGTCACTGAATAAAAACTTAGGGCATACAGTTTTATTTATCTTCTTAAAAGTGTTATTGAACTCTTTTTGAACCACTGAAAAACTTCATCATACAAAATATTACCATCATTCACTGTGAGGTCCTGATCGCTTAACTAAGCGATTAAAGTTTTGTTAAATTTATTTAATTTACCGGATGTTATTGGTCTGGATTGAATCTGCACTTGTTTTATTAGCATATTGGACTCAAATGTCACAAGTAGCCCACTATTATCCGAAGGCAGATAATTTATAATGGCATTGTCCAAGTAGTTGCAGCAACAAAAAACATTATCAATACATGTAGCAGAAGTCAGTGTAGTTCGGTTTGGTTCCGTAAACACATGTGACAAATTAAATGATTTAAAGAGATTTAATAACCTACTTCTATCTGAATTATGTTCTAGAATATTAATATTAAAGTTACCCCAGACAATTACTAGTTTATTACCCATTGCGAGTTTTGCCAAAACATCTTCCATCACTGGCTCGAATATAGAGTAGTTCTTATTATTAGGGGGTCTGTAGACGCACACTTTTCCAGCTCTACACAGGACAGTTCAACACTATGTTCAACTGAGAGGTCTACTATATCTTTACGAGGTTTTGATTTAATACCATTTTTAATTAATATAAGTGAACCCCCACGCAACATAATATTTCTGTTAAAACAACTGCCCACAGTATAATTTTCATAATTGATATTGATAAGTTGGTTGTAATAGGTAAAATGAGGGAATTTCATAGAAAAAGTCTGATTTGTCCATATTTTGGAATTTGTTAGTAAAATATGCATAACAACAAACATTATCACCAAATTTGAAATTCATAGGTCAATGGGCTGTCAAAAATAATTGGAACTTTTTGTAAAAAAGCTGGCTCAGTTGATTCGCTGGTAATATTTTTTAATGCGCTCCTTTTCCTGGATTGGAGCTCTCCAAAAAAACATTTGAAAATATTGTTTGTCAATTTGTATGGCTTTGGGTCAACAAGATGCTTATACTGTGAAAATTTGAAGACTTTAGTTCCAACCGGTTGGCTGTAAAACATTTGTGACAGACGATGGACAGACAGACAGATAAGACAGACAGATTGACATGTGAGTGACAGCAATAGGGCTCCGTTTGGACTCTTCGGGTAAGGAACCCTATAAAACAAAATAATTGTATTTCCCGATCCGGATATTAAAACGATATAGAAAGTAAAACATTTTAAAAGATGGTAAGAGAGGTTCTTCTCTTCGAAAATACTTTATGTAACTTTACAAAGTTAAATTGCTCAAGAAAACAGTTTTAAAGTTTTGCCTACGAATAGCTGTCGCATAGAATATTCTCATGAATTTATAATAGTACATTATGGTACAAGTGTGTAACGTTGGTGATTACCGCTGAGGCGCCATTGAGACCCGAGCCGTCAGGTGAGGGTCTTAAGAGAGCCGAGGACGGTAATCATCAATACACACGTGTATCATACGACGTTTTTCAACACACTTGTGAAGAAAATAATACTAAAAAATCATTTCCAACAGTGAAAACGGGTTGTGAAATTTTTTTCGCAATGGCGGGCAAAATTAATCAGTTTTCCTATGCGCGCGCATCTAACAATGGCGACCGCCCATAGACTAAAAAGAATGAATTTTTTTTTTGGCTTTTCTCGGAAAGTTTTTAGCCACGTACAAAATGGGGAATTTCAAGTTTTCTTTATAAAACAAAAATTATATTTGAGTGAAAGTTTTATTTACTAAACACGTACAAGTTGAAATTATCTATTTAAATACGAAGTTCCATGAAATGTGTTGCATTTGTACTATTGAGCACGATCTTTTTTGTATCAAAACTTTTTTAAGAACAAAGCAACTCAACCAATATTATTAAAAAAAAACTCTTTATCTCACTTGTGAATAATAGTAATGAAAAAGTCACAGTTTGATAACAGGTGTCATTATGTGCCTAATTGCGGTGAAATTTGAGCCACTTTATGAGCAAGTGTGTTGAAAAAAATATTGTTTAACAATTTTAATTTCTCCTGAGATGGTTATGCTGTAGATGTTAGAAACAATTTTTAAATAATAACTAAGTCATCTTGTTTCTGTTTGTTGAATTTTAAATTTTAAGACTTTGCAAAAAAAATAATGTACAAATTCGTGCCCCAAGGTGTGCCAAAAAGTTTAAACTAAGTTAAATTTCGGTATCTAACGGCTGGTTGGTGGAAACCAAATTCATTGTCTGACTGAAAATATACTAAGTATTTTACAATAATTTCGCCTACCGGAAATATTCACCTCCATCATAGAGCGCGTTTTACCTTTACACACACAGTGCCACACACACTCTCGGGCAAGTAACTGCTCACGCCTGGTGTTCACGGGCGCTGAGGTGAGGACTTATATTGCACTCACGGACACAACACTCTCCAAATACACACATAGCACATCTCCTTTTGTTTTTGTATAATTATCTCTTCCTCTCAATTTGATACTTTCACATTGTTGTAGTACGTAAGTGCACCATAATATTGTAATTTTAAGGTTGTGGGCTTGGAGATCTGTCGTATGATCCTAGATCATCTGTTCCTATACAAAATAATAAACACTCACATTGATTGTCCGAGGTTGCTGAGTCAGATAAATATAAATGTGCCTTGCAAACTTGCTCGTAAGTCCAGATATCAGTTACTTTGCGCTAAGGGCTTTAAAACCAATCTGAGTCATTTTTCCACCATTAACAGATTGCAGGTTCAGTTTAGTCGCCTGTCACGCTCACCCAGTGTGGATATTGATATGTCTTACTCTTTACATAAAGTTAAGTCTGTCTTGCATAGGGCATTATCTCAAGAGTGAAAAGGAGATAAGAATATTATAGTTTATTTTTAGTTTATTTTTTTTATTTTTCTTTTGTCTTTTTCACTTACATACATTACACAATAAGTATAAAGATTTGGTGTATGTTTGTATTTGGGTTGGTTGGCGCAACGTTGTACAAAATTGTTTGGATTGATCGAGCAAAACCAGCAATATTCATGAGTTTTCATTTGTATGTCGATTTTACGTTACAGTTTACGTAAACTGTATTTATGTAACAATCTATTTGTAAAGTAGTAAACACTGTTCTACATTTCCTATTCCTTTGTTTAATGCATGCCGTGGCAGCCTTTAATTATGGCTACACTATACAATGTAATAATATAAGTGCTTTAACATGTATTTTTTGGTGTATGCTTTGTTGGTTGTCCTTAATTAAATAAATAAATAAATAAATACTGGTGTCGAACCCAGTATAGACTCCAGCTCTCACAAATGTTTGAATCTGCTGTAACTTAGATACTATTTACCGAAATGTACCTTTTTTAGAGAAATAATGTTATATTCTATTGTTACGGATCGCATGGTAGTTACTAGGTAGGTAGTTAGGTACTACATACTATCTAGGGAGGTTTCAGACTTCATGCAGGATGCAAGTTTTCTTGGCATTTTAATGGTCCTTCAATAGTCGTTCTCACCCCGGAGAAATGCCGATATATCCCCTATATATGCCTCTGGGCAACACATATGTGATAGTATTTGTACCTACTGGTATAACAACTGTTGGGTTAACAACCAATTACTATCAAGTGTGTATTTTACAAATTGGAACAGAAACACGAAATATTCTACTACACAAAACCCAAAAACACCCAAAGGTCGACTGATAGAAAATGCCTAAGGCATTAAGTCCACCTCTGTACTTGTGTGTGCATGAAGTATTAAATAAATAAATAAAAACAAAAGTCAACACATTTCGATCAATAAATGTGATATATCCAATATCGGCAGAATGTTTATTTATATCCGTTTTCGAACTATCAGCAGATGAACACTGATTGGCCGATAATACCCAACGATTTAACATCGGCCCCGTATTTTGATTGTGTCGTATCATTCGTTCAGTAGTGGTCCAAGCTTTAAGCGTTATTATTTTTGCGGGGAAAGACACTTATCTGAATTATCGCTTCAATTTCTTTTTATTTTGATACCCATATCATGTTAGCTCATTGAGTTTCAGTCTAAACACTCCACCAAGTCTAAAAATGCAATATTGTTGATATCCAACTGAATCTAGAACAAAGCAAGTATCTCATATAGCTTTGAATTATCCTCTAGGCTAGGGTACTCTGTCTATGTATCTATATATATAGTATATTTTAAAACAAGTTTTATCGGTATTCTTCTCAGCAAACTTTTCATTTGACAGCCATATCATGGCAGTGCACAAAAAATAACTAGTCCGCCATCTTGGACCATCCACCATATTGGATTTAGAGTCACGTCACTTAGGTAACCATGTATTGTCATCCAAACTAAACGTGTATGCAAACAATCATCTTAATCGGTGGAGGATAAATGCTTTTAAATTCAGTTATAAGATTTGACCCGAACACATGTTAAATAAAAGCTTGTAAAAAATAACTGTTGCTGTTCGTTAGTCTCGCTAAAACTCAAAAACAGCTTGACCGATTTGAATAATTCTTTTTTGTTTTGTTAGTCCGGATACAGGGAAGGTTTAATAGCAAAAAAAAAACAAAAGGTAGGGTATGTGGGTAGGGTAGGTAGGTAAATAGGGTAGGTGGGCTGACGGGAGCGAAGCTGCGGGATAAAACTAATTTCCATTAAAAGTCAAGACCGTAGTGTTTTTAATCCTTTGACTGGTAGAGAATGTCTTGTGGCATTAAGTTTTTATTTCGTCCTTATCCTCCTCCCAATTTAATAAGGATCTTGACGCATGGATTATTTTTCCATAGAGTATTTCTAGGCTTAACAGTCATTTTTGAAGTCATATCCTTCTTATTTTAAGTTTCAATGGCAATTTAGTCAGCCCAGGATTTGGCTTCGAGTTTAGCACCCTATAATACCTTGACATAGTCCAGACAATTTAAAATTACTTTATATAGATAAATTATTAGTATCCAAAATATTTAGTCTTACCCTTCCGTTCAGGGTGTTTCACTTAGATTCTTTTACTACCACCTCTTTTAACTTGCACCTGCCCCATTGATTCTAGGAAACAGTAGTAACAGATAAACACGTGAGCTATTCGTCGGTACGTGTCGAACTGTCGATGCCTCCAGTAGGACCACAGAGCATGGAGAAGCCTCGGTTTGAGGTGGAATTGTCAACACTTTTCATCAAACTAAGCGTGTCAGTTGGCGTTATTGATTACTCATATCAAGCTGCTTAGTCTTTACCCAACGCGATAAACCTAGAGTTTGCGATTCGACACCCCATGGAACAATCCTTGCAGAGCACCAGTATTAAGTTTTATGTAACCAATTATATAACAAAGCGAACCGAAACCACGACATCTTTCCTCTAACTGTCAGCAAGTGTAAGAATGTCTTAGGTGACTGGTTCCTACAATTGGACTATTCAGAAACGGATACAGTCATAATTGCATCCACACACTCACCAACACATCACACTACACAACACACCACACAAACACACAGGTACTTGTACTTACTATTTTTGTTTATCTATCTCTATCTATATCTATACCTATATCTACATCTATATATATATAATATAAAAGGCAATGTCCCGACTGACATATGACTGCTCAGCCTAAACCACTAATCATTAAAGTTTGAAATTTTTAGAGGATGTTCATTTTATATTGTAGGCGTCATTTAAGAAAGGATTGAAATAGAGGATGAAAATTTGTATGAAACTGTCATTTTTTTCTCCCGGCCAATCTGACGCGAATGGCTGCGTTACAGGATTGGTCAACCGTTGGCCAATCCTGGCGCATTACTTTGCCATTGGTGCGACTCATGCGCGCGCAAAGTTAACGGGAAACAAGACAATGGTTTACAGTTAGGACATAACAATATCTTAAAGACAAACACACACAATGGTTTACAGTTATAACGTTACAATAGCTTACAGATAAAAACACACGATACTGTACAGTTAAACATGACACAATAATATTTTATAATGAAATGAGTTGCCTACATTCCACCCCCCTGTTCCTGAACACTCTCGTCAGTAGGCAACACAACTATTTTTACAACAGGTCTCTTCATTGAGCCCCTACAAGTTTTTATAGTAACTACTCTAATTTGGCCATCACGGCCTTGGTGGACTGCGCTAATCACGCCCCTAGGCCATACATTACGTGGCTGATTCTCTTCTAAGATAAGAACCATGTCTCCCACTTTCACAGGTGGCACTTCGTGAAGCCACTTCTGTTGCTTTTGAAGAATGGGAACATATTCTTTGAGCCAGCGTCTCCAAAACATGTCCGCCAGGGCCTGAGCTTTAACCCACGCTTTCCTACTGGTTAAATCTGATGCATCAAATATACCCAACGTGGATGGCACCGGTAGCTGTACCTATCAATAGATGGTTTGGTGTAAGAGCGATGAGTCCGTCGGGGTCCGTACCTACAAAAGTTAACGGCCTACTATTTATAGTCATTTCTACCTCGGTCATCAATGTAAACAATAATTCTTCTTTAGGCGCCCGCGCCGACAATGTGACTTTAAGTGCGGTCTTTACTGAGCGGAGGAGACGCTCCCAGCACCCACCCATGTGCGGCGCCGCGGGCGGGTTAAATTGCCAAGAAATACCCTTAGTTACTACATAATCTCTTATCTTTTCGCTCTCCATTGCCTGTACGGTGGCTTTCAGCTCTGCATCAGCACCGACGAAGTTAGTGCCTCTGTCGCTGAACATGATAGAGGGTTGTCCACGGCGAGCTATCAATCGTCGGATTGCCATTACGGCCGAATCAGCAGAGAGCGAAGCTGCGAGTTCTAAATGGACACCACGAGTAACAAGGCAAGTAAAAATAACGCCCCATCTTTTTTGACGTCGCCTTCCTATGGAAACTTCCATTGGACCAAAATAATCTACCCCACAATGAACGAAAGCTCTTCTCGTATTAACGAGTCTGGCAGCTGGTAGATTTCCCATCTTAGGCATCGACGGACGAGCACGACGGACACGACAAAACTGACACTGGGATACGGCAGTTTTGACCGTACGCCTTACCTGAGTAACCCAATATTTTTCCCTTATGCTGTTGATCACAGTCTCGGTGTTTGCGTGGTGGACGCGCCTATGATATTCAAGTGCAATAAGACGCGCGGTGTTACTGTGACCATCTAAAATGATGGGATACTTCTTGTCAAACATTAACTCCGGCGCAGCACTCAGGCGTCCTCTGACTCGAAGTAATCCATCACCTTCATACAAAAAAGGATCTAATTCCCAAATTATACTATCCGCAGGCAATGTACCTTTCGTTTTCAATAGCGCCAGCTCCTTAGGGAAAGTCTCGGCTTGGCACTGTTTCAACAAAAGTATCTCAGCATCACGGACGTTGCTACCCGATAACTTCTCAACCTGATTCTTACGAGACATACCTACAAAAGCGAGAACTCGACCTGTAGCCCTAACAGCCCGTGTCCAACTGGCGAACCTATCGACATTAAACAGCGGAACATTCTGCTTTACAAGTGAACCTTCTCAAGGAGCTCCAAATCCGTGTCAACAGCATCCTCGTATTCGTTGACCGGTCACTGATCTTTGTCTTTGTACAAAAAAGCTGGACCTGTAAACCACAATTTACAATTTGTAGGCCAGTGTAGTTTTGTTGCTTCGTCTGCAAGGTTCTCTGCCGATGGTACCCAACGCCACTTACTTGGGCTGGACTTTCGGTCGATTTCTGCTAACCTATACGAAACAAACTTTTGGAAATCCCGAGGATCCGAATGCACCCATTTCAGAACAGTTTTGGAATCGGACCACAAGTACTTACGTGTTATTGTCAAACCTTGTTCTTTAACAACGGTACAAGCTAGCCTACACGCCAACACAGCTGCCTGTAGTTCTAGACGGGCTTTACCAATGACAAGTGAGACGTTTGGTTGGCCAAACTGATCCCTACCAACGAAATACGCCACTGCCGCATAAGCTGACTCACCCGCATCACCAAAAACGTGTCATTCGACAGCACAAGGGTCAAACCGGTACCAACGGGGAACACGTACGTTATCTAACTGTATAATGTCTTCAACCAGTTTTCCCATTCCTTAAACTCGTCCTCCTTCAGCTGGTCATCCCATCCTATACCCGATTTCCAAACCTTCTGCAACAGAATCATCGACTTTATCGTGTAAGGATAAAGTAAACCTAATGGATCAAATATACTCATAATGAGCCTTAGAAACTGCCGTTTGGTAGGAATGACCCTGCCCTCCACAACATCAGATGTAACCTTTTTGAAAGATAAGTCAAACGCTAACTCATCTGAATCCGGCATCCATATCATACCTAGAGTCCTTTCACCACTATATGGAGACTTATCAAAATTTATAGTACCAGGCACGACAGCTGGTAATTCATTTCTGAGCTCCAGTGAATTTGTCACCCACCCTCTGATAGAAAAACCACCAGCTGAGTGTATCATAGAGACATCTTTGATCAGCTGGTGAGCACTGTCTATGGAGTCAACACTATCTAGGTAATCATCCATATAGTGGTTTTCATGGATTGCCTTGACGGCCTTGGGATATGTATCTCGGAATTCAGTAGCTTTCTTATTCAGTACATATATGGCTGCGGCGGGCGACGACTTAGCTCCGAAGATCATCGAATCCATTACATACGTGTCAGGGTCACGCACTCTATCCCGGCCTCTCCATAAGAAGAGTTGCGCGCCCTGATCTTCTTTTCTAATTTTAATCCTTAAAAACATATCAGCTATGTCTGCTGTATAAGCTATAGGGCCAGTTCGGAACTTAAATAATACACCTAACAAAGAATTTAACAAGTCCGGCCCTGTTAACAAATAATCATTAAGACATACACCTTTATATTTGGCCGCGGCGTCATAAACTAACCTGAGCTTGTTTGGTTTATTCTGGTTAGTGACTCCAAAATGCGGCAGATGCCATACTGGGTTAACACTGAGCGGCATTTCCAATCGCCTAGCATAATTTTCAGCTATCAATCTCTCAATTTGACGCGAATACGATTCGGCATAGTCGGGATTTTTATCCATTTTACTCTCTATGCCGCGTAGACGCTTGACAGCGTAATCGTAATTATCAGGTAGGTGCACCGCATCACATGACCATAATAATCCTACCTCCCAGCGCCCATCGACATGGCGACTAGTGCTATCTAGGACCTTACAAGCGCGTTCAGTCTCGACATTTTTACGTGACAATTCTGCGATGCCGATCGACTCGAGCGAAAATTGTTGTTTAACGAGTTCGCTTAAATCATCCAAGTTATCACTAACTAAATTAACCGATTCCTGACTAGACCTATCATAAATACCTACAGGTCCATGAACAATCCACCCCAATTTCGTAAGTGACGCTACGGGTTGCCCGGATTTACCCTGTCGTATCTGCTGGTTTACGATTAACTGCCAATTGTCTTGGCCGATTAGTACCAATGGTTTTGCACTCGACATCGCACAACAATCTAGGTCACGTAGATGTTTATTCCTAGCTATAACTCTGGCGGACATACTTTGGGCAGGTAAGTCTAGGTTGTCAATACTGCGTAACGATATATCATGACATATACCGTTGGGACCACGTATTAGCGCAGGCACCCTATATGATTTATTATCGATAATAACATAGCCCCCTGCACTAACAATTTTTAACGGAGATGATGGTCCACTAAACTTACAAACACTTGAATCGATATAACACCTATAATCTATATTATTTACAATAATACTTACAGGCACAATTTTCAATAATGTTTTAGTGTTCTTACATCGCTCACCCATACTCGTTACCGACTCGGCAGCGACGTTTGCTTTCGACGGCGTGGCGTGGGGCGTGGCCGCATGCGCCGCGGCACCTGCACGTGGGGCGGCAGCGGCGGCGCCCGGGCCATTCAACTTCTCGTAGTGGAGAAGCGTGTGATGTGGAGCACCGCACTTATAACACGGTTTCAAACGGCACCGATAACGAGAATGGGTTGTCACCAAACACTTAAAGCATAACTTACTGTCCTTAACAAAGTTCCACTTATCCTTTTCGCTTTTGTTCATGAACAAGTCGCACTCGATTAACCGGTGACCCGCACTTTTACACAACGTACATACACTAGTTTGCGAAGACGCACTCGATGACGCACTTTCCTCACTGGTGATGTGTACCCGGTGAGCAGGATCCCGCCGATGCGTCGATTCTTGGCGCCCGGCGCGCGCCCCATACATGGCGGCGCGGGCGCCAGAGGGGTTGGCAGGAGCGGTGGTCCGGTTTCGATTACTCTGCTCGGCGTTTATATTTAGTGGCAGGTAATAAGCCGACGCCCGTAACAAGTGACTTAGAAAGTCGAGCAGCATATTTATATTCGGTGATACTCGAAGATCTTCTTTGTTGTCGACGTTTCTCACCATGACGAACTCGCCGTATTGCGCTCGTTGCACGTGTGCTAATTTACCCAGGATCTCGTGCGTAAGTTGAGGGTGGTTGATAAATCCCTCTGCTTTAATGTTTCTCAACATGTACACGCAATTTCGTACGACGCATGTCATGTTTCGCAACTCGACGCCGCTATCGAATACTCGCGGTAAACTCCTTATTTTATTTAGCGCGGTATCTAGAAGTAAGTTAGGATGTCCAAACTCTTCTTCCAGGGCTTCAATGACGACGGTTGGGTCGGTCCCGGTACACAACAGGCCTTCGACGGCATACTTTGCCGCGCCTCGGAGTGACGCCTGAAGTCGCACGGTATTTTCGAACGTGCTATACATGGACGCGGTAGCTTCATATGCGCGTCGATACGCCATCCAGTCCACTGGGTTACCGTCAAACACAGGGAGATCATAATTTTGTCTCGGACGTTTATTCATACTTGTGATTATAACGTCGGCTAGGTGCATGATATCGGAAGGTGCGGTGGGGCCGCCGGTGTTTATGGTCGCGGGCGGAGCAACAGGCGCACATTTTGAAGGCGGGCAGGAGGACGCCGCAGGTGCATATAACACGTGGGCACTGGTCGCGGTATGCGGCGCATGTGCGAGCTCACGTGGGCGCTCTCGAGCTATGCCGTCGGTTGAACACGTGCCAGCCGGTGCGAGAGGCGCTACATCATCGCGTTCGCAGGGGGAATCACTGGACCTAAGCCACTCAACCACGTTGTTGCTACGGTGACTATAAACACTCGGAGCGCAGTGTTCCCCTTCATCTTCTTCGATCTCGGCGATCTCCAATGCCAGCTTCTTTCTTATCAGCTGTTCTTTCTCTCTTATCAGCTGTTCTTTTTCTCTTATCAGCTGTTCTCTTAACGTCGCGAATTCTTCTTCGGCCCTGTATTCTGCTGCAGCACGGCGGCGCAGCGCTTCGCGGGTCTGACGGCTTGATCTAGACCGCACAGACAAGCATGCGGTATTTCCTTCACCACGTGGTACTGTGGGAACACACGTGTTGTCGTGTTCCAGGGCTTCGTGTCTACGGCTGCTCGCTCTCGACCTGGATTACGCACATGTGGCAATTTCTTCACCACGTGTAACAATAGCGATATCCTCTTCAGGTCATTGCTCGACTCCAGCAGCTTTGCTTCGTGTGACAACGCCAGTAAATTGGTTTTCCATTATGATCCGGCTCGAAGGACCAATTTTGCGATTAGGACCGGATTATTTTAAACACAATGGAAACTCAATACCAAATTACTGGCAAACTTGTATCATTTATTTTACGCACATAATAATACTATTATACTACGGACACACAAAACATAATACAGCTACTTACATATTACGCGAAGAAAGGGCAGAAGTGAAAGAGGCCGTTGCGCCCGCGCGCAATGGTTTTGTTCAATCCGCTTTCACCCCTCCCGGCCAATCAGACGCGAATGGCTGCGTTACAGGATTGGTCAACCGTTGGCCAATCCTGGCGCATTACTTTGCCATTGGTGCGACTCATGCGCGCGCAAAGTTAACGGGAAACACGACAATGGTTTACAGTTAGGACATAACAATAGCTTAAAGACAAACACACACAATGTTTTACAGTTTTAACGTTACAATAGCTTACAGATAAAAACACACGATACTGTACAGTTAAACATGACACAATCATATTTTATAATGAAATGAGTTGCCTACAACTGCCATCTCTAGTTGCTTCCAGTGCGGTGATTCCATGCTCTGTACCCAAGACCTCTCCACACAATACTACAGAAGATATTTGATCCGAAGGGTCTCACATTCGAACGTGTATAGCTTGAGGAATCCCGGAACGGCAGGGAATAATTGAATGGCATTGGTATGGGGAAGAGGGTTGATATATGACGTAATTTACGTTGTTCTCGCATCTTCACAACATAATATGTAGGTAGTTTATGATCCAAAGCAAAAATATAATAAGGTCAAACACTGTAATAAAATACCTTTTAGTACCGACGTGGGGTCTGCGAGGTTGCAGCAGATAGTCAGATTGTTGGCGTTTACCCTTTCCCCGTAGTAGGTATACCTATAATATACCTTTTGCCATAAAATAAATAACAGAAAACACGACGAACTCCGGTTTGAAATTTCATCGCAGCCTCACAGACCCTCGTCGTAAAAATGCTTTAGATTTTTGTCTGTGTCTACACACGTTATCAAAATCGGTTGATATCCACCATTTTCTGAAATAAAATTGTAATATCATATCTAATGGTCTATTTAGGTTGAAGAGCAGAATATTCTGGTCTCTGACTAATAGCTAATATTAAATGGCGTTATTTAGCATTTCTATGCCAAATGAAGATATTTTGTTTTGATTCTTTTCATCCCACGCAATTTTGTAGTTATCTAAATGTCTAATTATCTTTCCAAATGATGCTCTTTTTGTAAAATATGGATAGTAATTTGTTTTCATAACTATCCAAGCATTACAACTAATGGGCTAATTTAAATCGCTAAAAAGATTTAGAAAGAATTTCGTTCAGGCGTTTTTGTAACTAAAATCGCACTTTTCGAGGGACATAGTGCTTAGTATATGATTTTAAATTTCAACATTTCCTATTTAGACAAGATTGAGATCAATTGTACGGAATAGGAAGTTCTTATAGCCAGCGGTGTACTACTAATGATACGAGTCTCGCTTCTGTAAAACCCCAAACCCCTGTTTCAAGAAATATTTATTATTATTTATTTATTATATACCTATTGTTCACCATAAGTTACATTTATAAAGGAAACTTAAAACTAAAAACATGTACAATGTCAATTAAAATATCGTTGCAATACTAATTAAACGCAAATCAAGTAATCCAGTTGGCTGTTAAAAATTTTAGTTGAAAATCATTTAATCAATTACAGCAGCTAACTAGCGTTCGACGAGTTTATCACATGCATTTTGTGTTAACTAATTATTATCCTTTAAACTTGACTACCAACCATAAAGCTCCACCTTTTTCCAACAAAAGGTTACTTTTAATTAAATTTAAAACCTAAATAAATACACGTAGACTATTGGAAACCAAATGAAAGTAGTACAAATATATACTCTATTAACACTGTTTGCTTATCGACGCTTACCCTCGCTATTTCACCGCAAAGCCTGATATTATTTTTTCCTATAGTCTGTACTGGTATTTGCTGCAATATTTGTCTGTTATATATATAACCGTTGCATTATACTCCTAAACCTAGCATCAGTAGCTTCAAAGATTATACTTGAAAGGTATTAATTTAATTCAATAGATATGATTTACTTATTCAGCACTGTAATTAAAGAATACATCTGAAGTGGTCATAGGTGGTCAAATTAATAACATTATGAATTTTGATGAAAATTCCAAATTTGCGAACATTTTATGAACTGTATTTTTTTTCCAACAACGTTTTAATTAATTCCTACATAAACTCACGTTGTTAACGTTAATTATTATTTAAACAATACATTACTACTAGCAGCAAACATGTGAACAAGCCATAAAAAAACTCTCCAAAGTATTTTTTTTAACTCACTAAAACCACCCCGGTGATCACTGTCAGCACGTAACATTGTGACCTCTTAAAATACCAACCCGGAACTGTGCAACGCCTGTTAGGGCACATTCCTGGAGAGAAGAAAATAGGCACCTACTCAAAGGCGGTCTTTAACCTAGAAGAATAAATCCCTATGACATCATCGGAACTACATTAAAAGCATACGATTCGTTTCGTTTATCCAACACAGCGTAATGCGGCGAACAGTCGACCGCGGCTAATCCGAGCGCCGACGTAGTGACGTCACTGCCCGCCAAATTGCCCAGAAAACCGACCACAGGCCCGCATGCCCGATGTTTTCGCTTATATACGTTGTGTTTTTAATTTATTCGCTGTGCTATTTGTATGTCTTTTGTTTTGTGGATTCCAATGTTGTTTCATTTTGTGCAAGTTTATTTTGTGAACAATACGGTCGTAATTCATAGGTATTTTTATCATGTTGAATGTTGACCTTCTTTGTGCAGTCACTGTTTGATTCATGGTTCTCTGGTCTATACTTCTATCATAGGTTTTTGAATGGAGAATGACTTTTGTATTCTCTAATATGATTGCCTGATGGCTGCGCTCATGTATTTTGTATGTGATTTTATTTTACAATATATCCGGTGTACAAGTTCTTCAATTCTTTGATTGCATTCGCGGAAAACCCTCTACGAGAAGTTAACATATCATCATCATCTACTTGAATTTGCTCCCTACTAAGCAAAGGCCCCTCTTATCGTGAGCCAATCTTAAACTTTTCCACAATAATACAGACGCCTTAAAGGCGTCGCGACAGTTGAATGGGTCTTTTTCATGTTCTACCTACAATGCTAACAATGACGTCAGCCTATTTTACCGTCGGACCGCCAACACCAGTCCATAAAAGCCTCTGCGTTACACCACCTAACACTTTATATTCACTTTATATTATTTGTCTTTGCTAAAAGCGATAATGATTGTGACATTTCGGTAGCACATGTCAATAACATTTATTTTAACTTTTTTGTCAATTTACAGTTACAGTACAATTTAATTAAATACAGTGACGATTTGTTTTAAAGTATTTTTGCAGTTTTTACAGTTTCATTGTACCAAAATGTGTTACAATACAAATTTATAAAGCCGAGAGGCATGCCTCAGAAATTTAAAAACGCGCCATCTATTGGAATCAATTCGTTCAAATAATTTTTGAAACGTGAATTAAGAGCCCAATATTCCACAATTTTGTGCTTAGGGTTGAGGTAGAGTTGATTAATAAAGAACATAATTCTTTTTAAGATCATTTCTAGAAAATGTTAATTTTACACATAATTCAATAACAAATCGATGTACAGCTCGCCATCTAGTGACATTTATTCGAACCAAATTTCCTCAGTTAGCGCTGTGACTCCGTGCCAATGGTAAGCGATGGTGGTCAATGGTGAATCACGCTTGCTTAGAAATAACCTATTCACTCTTGACTTAAAGACCCCTAGGTTGTAGCTATCGGGGAACACAGACTCCGGCAGTATGAGTTTAATGACCATAAAATCATTCACCTGTGCAACAATACATACCTGGTAGATCTGTCAGCAATCAATTCAGAGTGTGTATCGCAGTGTAATATTCGGTAGGTATACAACAAAACGTATGGGATAAGCAGATAACTCTGCATTAGGCATTAGCGGGTTGTCAGTTCAGCGCTAAATGGGATATTTTAGACCATTTCGCATTTGGTTAACATACTGATAGGATTGCGCTTGTTATTGTAAACTCGCGGTCGTGTGTTGGTATTGTTCAGTTCGGTGTGTGTTAAAATTCTGTGACTACTTAATTTAAATCTATGCCACATAATATAATATAGGTAATACAAGCAGATGCCTCATCCCATGCAAAGACACCGTGCCAACGTAACCAGCGTTTTTCGTCTGATTAAACTGATTATTTTTCTAAGGTTGCTTATAACCGAAACCGCGTTTTGTTCCGTTCAACCGTTCAACGTATAGATGGTGTTAAAAGCGACTTGCAAGTTAAAGGGTTTACTCGGTTCGTGAATACTTTTTTTTAATACAGCGGCTATTTGGTTTACAGTATTTTTGGACGTTTTTACAACCCCGTAACCGTGCCAACTAATTTAATCAATTTTAAATTATGAATTCAAATAATCTTTGAAATATGAATTAAGAGCCCAATATTCCTTAATATTGTGCTCAGGAGAGTTAATTAAACAAGAACATTCATTTTTTATGATCGTTTCTAGAAAATCTTAATATTTCACAAAACTCAATAACAAATCGAAGCTTACGCTCCCATCCCGCAAATTTGGTTATTTGATGAAGAAAGTGAATTCTCCCAATTGTGAAACATGCGGAACGGTTGATGATGTTCACCATCTACTTATGGAGTGTACTAAGACTAAGAAGGAAAGAGAGAGTTGAGCAGAATAAAAGTAAACGAATATGATATTGGTGCATATGTAGAAGTTTTAGCGCAACCTTCACCTGAGATAGTAAATCTACTTACTGATTTGTATAAAATTTAGGTAAGTGTGAGTCTAGCTTCGAACAAGTTTAAGTTATGATGAGGCGGATTTTGGGCGCCATTTTGTAGGGGGGAAAAATTTTTTTTTCTTCCAAACCCATCGTGTGGGGTATCAATAAAGGGTTTTAAGAGGTGATTCCAAAAATACATAATACTTATATGTTCAAATAAACCTTATTTAAAAGAAATAACTTAAAAGTTGTAAATAAAAAAAGTTAAGTAAAAAAATCAAAAACCCGACTGCTTTAAAAGCGAACTAAAAAGAAGTAAACAAGAAGAAAACCATGCTGTGCAGTCGGAGGATACATCTGGTTTTGGTCAGCCAGCTCGCGAATATGTATCCTCCGACTGCACAGCATGATTTTCTTCTTGTTTACTTCTTTTTAGTAGAAATTGCCCAGAAAACCGACCACAGGCCCGCATGCCCGATGTTTTCGCTTATATACGTTGTGTTTTGAATTTATTCGCTGTGCTATTTGTATGTCCTTTGTTTTGTGGATTCCAATGTTGTTTCAATTTGGGCAAGTTTATTTTGTGAACAAAACGGTCGTAATTCATAGGTATTTTTATCATCATCATCTACTTGAATTTGCTCCCTGCTAAGCAAAGGCCCCTCTTATCGTGAGCCAATCTTAAACTCCTCCACAATAATACAGACGCCTTAAAAGGCGTCGCGACAGTTGAGTGGGTCTTTTTCATGTTCTACCTACAATGCTAACAATGACGTCAGCCTATTTTACCGTCGGACCGCCAACACCAGTCCATAAAAGCCTCTGCGTTACACCACCTATCACTTTATATTCACTTTATATTATTTGTCTGTGCTAAAAGCGATAATGATTGTGACATTTCGGTAGCACATATCAATAACATTTATTTTGACTTTTTTGACAATTTACAGTTACAGTACAATTTAATTAAATACAATGACGATTTGTTTTAAAGTATTTTTGCACGATACAGGCAGAAATTTCTAGTGAGGGTCAAAAAATAAAAAAAATAAAAAACTCAATATGTCTCTAAAAAGTAAATAAAAAAAAAAAAAATGAATTATTTTAAACTACATAATTTATCTAGTAAGCAAGCAAGTTTCGATTGCGATTTAATCGGCTTCATTCAGTAAAACGTCCCATAACTTTTGAACGGCTAAACCGATTTTCATCAAACATAGCTAAGAAAACTCGACAAAGTAATATTTCAAACAAAGAAACCTAAATCAAGATCGGTTTATCCATTTAAGAGCTATGATGCCAGAGACAGATACACAAATACACATATACACACTTAAAACTTATAACACCCCTTTTTCCGTCGGGTCTTAAAAATCAACCAAACCGAAATCCAGGACATTTCCTTTAAATAATAAAGCTGAAAACCAACAAAACTAAATTACAAGAGCCCCAAAATAACCCATTCAAAAATCAATATTCCTTTACCAAAGCCCAAATTCCAACACAAAATAGGGTAAGCGCGTTCATTATTCGACGCTTACAACTTGCAAGTTTTTGTGACAAAATTGTCCATAAATACCCGAGCCCGCCTAAAGTTGGGTCTACTCCAATTTTCTATTAGTGTCCCGAATGGGAGAAAAACGTGTCAATTTTCCGTGTACCCTTGAGAAGGGGAAAATGTCCTATTGTTCATTTGGGAACAAATGTATTAGAAGGACTTTAGTGATATAAAACATTCAGTGGAAATAGTTCTGGGCTAGGGTAAATTTTTGAGTTATTAGAATGGGTTATACATAATTATGAGTATTTATACAAGATTTGTAAGTGGTGTTTTGTTTAAAGTCACGTTGTTTTCAGTAGAATGTAGGTAGTCGTTTTAGGTGATTCAGTGATATTTTGGCATTTCATTATCACATATCAATTCCACATATTTTGGAATATTTTGTCAATTAAATCTTTATCGCTGTTAAGCCCGCCTACACCATCCTGAGTTATCTCACTAACTCCGAGTTAGAAGCTAACTCGACCAATGATGTACAGTACCAACTCGCCAAACTTCTTGGCCATCCTAAAGTTCGCTTTGCAGTGCGTAAGGCACGGCACGGCGCGGTGCTTTTTAGGGTTCCGTAACCAAAGGGTAAAAACAGGACCTTATTACTAAGAATCCACGATCCGTCTGTCTTTCTGTCTGTCCATCTGTCACCAGGCCCTAGATTCTAGGGCCTAATCAACTGTGGCATCTCATTGACTCGACGACATTTTAATCACGTTTCATGTGTAATTTCAGAACCTCTTACCCAATTTCCGTGATTTTAATTTATTGATACTAATTCAATTAGTCAGGCAGGATGGATAAATCTCTCTTCAGTGAGAACCATGCCTAAGGGATTAGTGACGTCAGTCAGGCGGATATTGTTGTCTGTCTACCATAATTCCTTAGTGGCGTGCGACCTACCTGCGACACTTATGTAGATATGGGGATATATAGGTAACATTACAGTTACCAAATATAAATACATGGGGTATAATTAGGTACTACAATTTTATACATAACTACCACGTAATTCTTAATCGTAAATACGTCTTCATTTCAGTTACGTTGTCATTTCCATCAGTTGTTGAACTTCTTGAAAATGCTTTTCTACATAGATTGACATTACTTTATTATTTTATTAGCATTTTACTTACTTATAATATACTTGATGAAGAAAATATATGTATAACATATTGTAATGTCGTCGAACGTCCAAATCAATTTGGGTTTTTAAAAGCATTAATTTCGGTAGATTTTCTTCCTTCAAATTCGAAGATATGGGACATCCCCCAATCCGCACTGGGCTCGCTTGGTGGATTACGGCCCACTCCCTCTTACAGAGAGGACGCCTGTGTCCCAACAGTGAGAACATAATAAAGTGATTGTTATAATTTCCTTCGCGACAAAGCACAAATCACCTCAATTGTACCAAAGGTTAACCAATTTATCCAACAAACCACATACGAAAAACACCATATTTAATGGATATTTATTCAACATGAATATCCATTTAAAAGCCCCCATACACAGGCATACGAGTACATACAGAAGCAACTACATACGGAACGGCAATATTTTCCCTCGCACAACCGTCGCTCCGACTCGAACGTATCGAGCCAACGACTGGAAAATGTTATTTCTTACCTCAAACCGAACTATCGTGTCACCCTGCTGAGTATTGTGGAAACATACAGGGGACTATTATGTTACGGGTAATCTCAAAATATGATGAAATGCGAATGGCAGCATGTGATTACTTTGCTACCGTCTTTTCTGGAGTCACTTGGTGATCGGACAGAGTCCCTAATCCGAGTGCCTGCGACCCCGGAGTGTTTGCCTCCCGACGCGTTATTTTAAGGCGTTTCCACCAATATCGCACCACACAACTTATCATCTTCTACGTGACCGTCCCACTTAACGTCCCCGTATATTTCCACCAAAACAAATAGTATATAGATAGATAACAACACATACAAGATGATAACACCGTCTGCTCACTGCTCAGTGTTTACAATCCATATTTATGTATGACTACGTCGCTGACGACGCGAATAGTCGGTTCTACGTTAGGGTCAAAGGACAATGAAACAAACTCGAAGCTAAGCGACGTCATTATCATCATCAGCCTAAAGCAGTCCACTTCTGGACAAAGGCCTCTCCAATTACATCCCATTTGTTTCAATCTTCGGCAAGTCTCATCCACCCTGCCACCCACCCTGCAAAGATCGTTGCTCCATCTGATGGCGTCCTACCTTTGGTTTACCAGTTCGCGGTCTCCAATCAAGAACACGTCTACCCCAACGGTCATTGGTGTATATATATAACTATGTCGACGACATTGGTTCTCTGCCGAATCACCTCTTATGGCGCATATACCCCTCAGTAGCTGATTTTAAAATGAGAATCACGTCTGGGAGGTTAGTAATTAAAAGATTATTAAGAAAATGATCTCTAATCTAGCATATATTGTTACATTAGAGTTAGACCATTTTCTTAATAATATTATTTTAGAAAATTTAAAATTTTATTCGTGTAATTAATTTGTAAAGTTATGTCCACGGACAAAAATCGACAATGGCACCAAAATCGCTGGGCGTATTTTAATGAAATTTACACCATCTCAAAGAAAATTTAATAATCTATATTTTGATACAAGGTTTTTTTAAGGACATAGAATAATAAGGAAAGTACAGAAAACTACTGAATTTTGGGTAGCGCGGGTATGAAACGAGTGCGCGTTTTGTTCTCTTAATTTTGGCGACTGTCATTGTCCGTGTCGGTCTCAAAATTTGCGTAGTATATTGTTTGGCTAAGTATGCCTTGAACCTTACGTTCGAATGTTACAATTACAACTGTTACTTTAACTTATCTGGGTACCGCCCGACTAGCGTAATTATTCTGCATTTCAATTACTTTCAGTGAATTCTATGTTTCTCTTCTTTACATGGTGACTTTTAATTCATTGGCAAATGGTAATCTTTCAGGGGGTAAAAGTACGCATGTATGATCTTTTTTTAGTATTAATTTTAACTTTAAATATTACTAATCATTTTTAGAGTTGATAAACTCTAAAAATTATTAGTATAGTTTAGTAAATTTTGGGATACTTAATTTATTTATTTAGGTTAGCCAAAATCGTTTACACAAAACATTTAAAATTTATACTTGCTTAATATTACGTTTATAATTGCAACAATTACTTACAGGCTAACACAACGTGCACCAATTATGATTATACATTAGTAAAAGCCAAAAAGGATAATTTTATTAAATTTTAAAGTTGTTCAAATTTTTTTTTGTAATTTACGGTAGTTACAAAGCTTACAATTCTACCAATTTTATGTGTATATAATATGTGTTCGCATAATTCAGTAAAATGTTGGGAACAGGTTTTTTCGTGGCAGTTAACGTAATAGACGACTTGATTAAAGTTTTAGCAACAGACACTAATCAATCACTAATGACTCACTGAATCAAGGCTGAAATATGTCCATTTCTACCCGTAACCGAAACATATCACAACAAAATCACATTCTTCACAAAACCTTGCAAGTTTCAAGGAACATTGTTTTCTATTTCCATAAAAAAACAGCTAACCGTGTTGTTTTCACCGAAAAAAACACAACCTCTTTTGTTCTCTTGGGTGTCATAACAGGCAGAGACACTGGAAGCCGGTTTTATTAAAATGTTCTAAAGTTCAACAGCTAAAATTCTCGTGGAACGCTTGCCTCCATAAAATGTTTTATAAACCACATATTTTTGAATTTATTTTTAAAGGTACATACAGCCTCGCTTGGCAATATTTAGAATAAGCAAGTAAGAATATTATTCTGCAGCACTGGATTAAGCTTGAAGGTAGTGTATGATTTAATTTTGTATGTATATCTTAGAGAAACTACAGTTTTAAAACATATTTCTACTTAGTACTTTCTAAGTCCTGTGCTCATGGACCACATGGCCATTTTTTTTACACGCTGAGTACTATTCAAAAGCATCCAAAGATGCTTCTAGAAAGCGCTAAAACTGTATTTATTTTCGATACCAAATAATAAAATCAACTGGAAATAAGATGAATGAAATTATACGTTTATTTAACGCCGTCAAATAAACAAAGACAACATTTTTTTTTTAATTCTGCTGAACATAAAATTTAATTTTAATGAAAACCCTTTGTCACGTCGCTCCTGTCTGCGGGAGCCTTAACCCTGCTGAACTCAATAATAACCTCATATGGAAAATATACACATTCATCAGAATCCAATTGATTGAAAATGTCAACGTCGAGTTTCAAGACGATAATAATGACATGGCTGCTAATCTATTTAACGCAAATGACAGGATAATGGACAGCAATCACAAATCAATTTTCCAAGTTCATTCTCATTTGCAATCATACAGTTTTATTTTCAGGCGGCTTTTAAGACTATGCCACAACCATCAATATGTGTATATATTAGCTGGTTAAGAATATAAGCCAGGAAGTGTCTATGCTGTTATGGCCACTTTTTTAGACGTGGAGATGATCCTATCAAAAAGACCCTAAATATCCCCGATCGGCCGCGAGGAAAGGGGACAACCACCCGCCAACTGGTGGTCAAGCATGCAGAAAGAAGTCCAGAGAGACAGAGAACTTCAGCATCAGACAACCCAGAACAGAGCTCTCTGGCGTAGAATTACAAGAAGACCCAACCCCAGCTAAATTGGGAAGCGGGTTGTACAAAGGAAAAAAGATAATATGTAGGTAAGGTGTCGGTGGTTCGGACTGCCCATTAGTCACCAGTCTATGAATTCTAATTCACCATAATTAAAAGCTAATATTCTAAACTAGTTTCTGCCCGCGACTTCATCTGCGTAGAAAGTGGTTTGTGATCCCAAGGGAACACACTACCAAGATAAAAACTAAAAATCCTATATCTTTCCAAGGTTCTCAAGCTATCTCTATATCAAATTTCATCCAAATCGGTTCATCCGTATAGTCGTGAAAAGGTAACAAACATAGTAACTTTCGCATTTCTTATATATATATCTTATATATAGTATGGTATTGTGTCGTAGTCCAATGTGTGTGGTATGTAGTCCAAACTCCATTTTCACAAGTGACTTAAAAAGAATTCAAACAAAATTCGACAAACTAACCGTTAATCCAGATAGATTGCCTTCCAGATAAGTGAGGAGTTGGGTACAACCCTGTAATCCGATTACTTCTAACTGGCAACCCAAAAAGATTATATTTCTTTGTATGTATATACTTGACCACCCTTGACTTAAACTGCTGAACCAATGCGACAAGAATTATGAAAGAATATTTTTTGAGTTACTTTTTAGTCCCCTGTGGCTTTGTTTGTGTCTTTTTAACGGTACATATTGGAGATACTTATGATTTTGAGGAAAATGGATCTTTATTATTGATAATATTGATCATCTATGCTTATCCTTTTTCTGAAGTGGAATGTAGACTGATGAGGGCACAAGCGCAGTCGTTATGGTGACTCTTAGAGGAGTTCTATATCCATTCAGTAGATACCTACATTTTGGCAAAAATAACGATGTTGATATTATTTGTTCAAGATTTTATACACGAGTTGATATATGATGGAATTACTAAATTATACTTTTCACTTGTATATGAAAGTAAGATATTTTTTAATAAATTTTTCAAAAAAGTGCCTATAAAGCGCCCGTGATACCCGAATTGAGTGATTGTTGGATAAATATATTTATCTACCTTTCCCCAAGCCAATTATCTATAGAAACACCATCTATCAATTAATATTTCTACCAAAAATATCATGACGTATTTCCCGTTAATAAACATGTGGATTCCTAAATGGGAAATCAAGATAGATTACCCTGTAGGTACTCTTAACAACAGAAGGTTTCCATGAAAATTAAATCGTGTACAATAGCTGCAAACATTACTATTATAACCCTTTTAGGGAATATAATGCAGCGCATATCTTGTCGTGTACGTAAAAGGGTTGTTTCTCCTATATAAAGGGCACGTTTTATCATCAGCCTTTTAATGTTTCCATTGCTGGGACACATGCCCCGTCTCTGTGAGAGAGGGCATGGCTTGTAATCCAATATGCGGGCCCAGTGCGGGTTGGTAGATTTCAAATGTCTTCGATTTTTTGTCTCTAGGACGTACCGGTTTCCTCACGATGTTTTCCTTCACCGTTTTGAGAGCAAAGGTGATGAAATAATTTACATAAAGTAATGCGTCTTGCCCAGGTTTGAATCCAAGACCTACAACTTGTAAATAGCAGCTGTTATCACGGGGCCACCACTGCTCGTTTGGTATCTTTGCACTGTGCTTTGTATTGATATAATATATTATCCGGGAATACTTACACAAAATCTATTAAAATTCATTCACCAGTCTTGCCATGATCTGGATCACATACAATTTTCCCTCTTCCTTGCTTTAAAGAGCTTGTAGCTAAGTATACAAAAGTTGTCCGGGTCGAATTTCAAGGTAGAGCAAAGTTTTCCGAGTGATGTAGATGAGTGTCCATCAATTCCATACCGAGACACATCCGTGTCTCAGAGAGCACGTTAATCGGCTGGTTCCGGCTGTCATTTCACTTCACACATACAGCACTTCTTTTTCTTTTCCCTATTTAAAAAATGTTGACGGTCATTATGACGGATAGTAAGAAGTCTGAAAATGTGACTACAGGGACAATATGGATGTACCGATGCCACTGAGTTATCGATAATTTTACTCGATACTGTATCGGCCGTAAAGTATGGATACTATATTATCCGTATCAAATGATTTCTTTGTAGAATTGAGGACAAATAAAAATAACAATAAGTATTGATCTATTGATATTGTTTATTGATATTATCTTGTTTTCAGACTTAAGTCATAAAAAAGAGGGCTAAGAAAAAAATTGTATTTGTAATGCATTCCAAAAATTTTATATTTAATTATATATTAAAAATTATACTTTTTGTAAATATTTGCCTGTAAGACGATTTCTGGGTGCAGTGACTGTTACACACCAGCTCTAAAAAAAAAAAAAATCAAATTCAAAACGTTTATTGCGAACTAAGTGTATAATATTGTTGTTATGTTATGTTAGTACTTATGACATAGCAGCCTTTTACAAGCATTGCAACCATAATTCTCATGTCCCTATCATCCCAAATTAGCATGCATTAAACATAACTATTATTGAATTATTTTGCATTAATATAATTAAATTGAAAAAAAAATAGTAATGTCAAATCTACAATGTCAAGTCTAATATATAGTTATGTCAAAATTAAATGTCAATAATAATGAATATAATACAATTATACAGCAATATCAATGTCATCCTTTTCAGGTAGTACTAATAATAATTACAATTTTGTATGAAGTTAATTAGGATAAAGTAAATCTTATTGTTTATATAGGACAGATCGCCACTTGAGATAAAATCGTTATTTTAAGCTTGACTCTAAATATTCTTTTACTGAGTAGAAACACTTTTGGATTAGGTATAGTTTTAGCCTTTTTTGGAATATTGTTACTGATTTTTCAGTTTTAAACGAGTTGGGCAACTTATTATATATTTTTATTGCCATATAATATGGGCTATCACTTAACATTTTAATTCTTGAGGATGGAGCGCATAACCTCTTTTTATGCCGAGTATTGACGTTGTGCGTATCTTCTACTTTCGTAAAGTTGTCGATATTTTTAAAAACAAATACGCAAATGTCAAGTATGTATATTGACGGCAGAGTTAGGATCAGATATTTTATAAAGTATGGTCTGCAGCTCTCCGTGCTACCTATTTGAGCTAGAATTCTTATACACTTCTTTTGCATTATGAATAGATCATTTACGTTAACGCTATTGCCCCATAGCATGACGCCATATCGCAGCCATGAGTATGCGTATGCGTAGTAAGCAGCCATAGCTGTTTGTATATTAGTGCTTTGTTTAATTTGAAAAAGAGCGTAAGAGAATCTGGAGAGCTTTGTTTTTATATGTTCTATGTGTGATTTCCAGTTAATGTGTGTGTCAATATTTATACCAAGTAGGCTAAATGTATTAACTTCTTCTATTTTCGTATTTCTAAATGTTGTTATTAGATTGAGTGGTGGTTTTTTGTATGATCTGAATTGAATTATTTTAGTTTTATTATTATTAATTTCCAAGTTGTGGATCTTGAGCCAAGTATCTACAGTTTGGAGGGTGTCTTGTATTTGTAGACTAGGGTTAATTATATTGCCACACTTAATTAGTATTGAAATATCGTCTGCAAATAATACTGGTAAAACATTTTCTTTGTCTAATATTTTGGGAAGGTCATTAATATAGATTAAAAACAGTGGGCATCCTAATACACTTCCTTGTGGGATTGAGCAAGTAATTTGCTTTTCTTGTGATCTAATGATTTTGATCTCATGATTTCCATGGCCGTAATTTTCAATTTGTACTATTTGTGTCCTATTATGTAAATATGATTTGAACCACGAATAAGCTGGTCCTCGTACGCCGCAACCATATAGCTTAGTGAGTAAAATGTCATAAAGGACCTTGTCGTATGCTTTTGTCATGTCTAGTAGTAGCCCAATTACGTATTGTTTGTCGTTTATATGTTGTAGAGCTTGTTGAACATATTTATATACTGCTAATGTTGTTGATCTACATTTTCTAAATCCATTTTGTGCGTCGTCAAGAATATTAAACTTTTCCAAGAACTTATAAAGCTGATTGCACATAGCTTTTTCAAATATTTTGGAAAAGGTTGGTAGCAGTGCTATGGGTCTATAGTTGCTTGGGATATGCTTATCACCTTTTTTATGTATCGGTTTTACTAAAGCTACTTTAAGTGCGTCTGGAAATTGGCTGTCTTGGAAGCTTTGGTTGATCAAAAACATTAGAGGAATGCAAAGTTCTATTGCGCATTGCTTTAATAATATTGGTGGAATCTCATCGATACCGCAGCTATGTTTATTTTTAGTTGACCTTATTATATTAACTGTCTCTTTTTGGTCTACCGGGCGTACATACATTTATTTATTTATTTATTTATATACACTTTATTGTACACCATAATAAACAAGAAAAAGAAACTTAATACTAAAACAAAATACAATAGGCGGCCTTATCGCTTTCCGCGATCTCTTCCAGGCAACCATACATTGAACAAGTAGAGGGGTTGACCACGGGTTTTCCAATGTTATTGGTCGAGTTAGTTGTTTGATTTTGCCCTACCGTCGCAAAGAATTCGTTAAATCTGTTGGATACACTTAACGGGCATTTTACTTCTTCATTGTCTATCTTCAGTGATATATTTTCACGTCTATTTATTTTTGTCTTCCCTGTTTTTGTGTTAATTATATTCCACATTGTCTTTACCTTATAATCAGATTCTTGCATTTGTTTAATATATGTTAGTTTTTTCGATTTTCTAATAGTCGATTTTAATATTTTACTAAATAATTTATAGTGCTTTTTTATAACACCACTTTTAGTTTCATTAAAAATAGTTCTTAGCGCTCTTTTGTGTTCGCATGATTTTTTGAGACCTTTAGTAAGCCATCCTTATTTTGGTTTGAATTTTATTCTTATTTTTTGTAATGGAATATATTTATTTAGATTGTGTTTTATTATTGTAATGAAGGATTCGTAATTTGTATGTACATTATTATTTTTATTTAGTATAGCTTCCCAATTTTCTGATTTTAGTGAGTTTTTAAAACATTCGACGTTATTTTTTGTAAATAATCTTTTTTCGGTATACCAAGTTTTACTATTGTTATTTGATAAATAGTCTACGTTTAATTGAACATTTATTGCCTTATGGTCTGATAATCCATAATCTTTAACAATTGCTTTGTTTATGAGCGGTGGGTAGTTTGTAAAAAGGAGATCAATGCAAGTAGATGTTGTCTTGGTTACTCGTGTTGGCTCGCGGATTATTTGTTGCAGGTTATATGTTTTCATAAAGTTCAAGAACTCCAGAGTCTGTTTATTTTTATTGTTCACGTTTATGTTAAAATCTCCTCCTATAATTAAGTGTTTATCAGATTTGTTTACATTTAATTTATGTAAAACTTTACCCAATTGTTGAAGAAATATATCAATATGACGATCTGCTCTATAAAGTCCTATAAAAATACAGTTAAGTTTGGGAACGTCAATAGCACTAAATTCTATAACATACTCCTTTGAATGATTTACAATGTCTATTTGTTCAATAAAATCTAATGAGTCTTTAACAATAATACAAACTCCTCCGCCTTCGCGGGTTTTACGACAAAAAATGGACGCTATTTTATATCCCTGGGGCAAGATTGATTGACAATAATTTTCATTTTTCCACAATTCGGATCATCATCATCATCATCATCATTTCAGCCGAAAGACGTCCACTGCTGGACATAGGCCTCCCCCAGGCGTCGCCACATTGACCGATCCCGTGCGTCTCGCATCCAGCGCCTTCCCGCAACCTTAACCAGGTCATCAGTCCACCTAGTGGGAGGCCTTCCAACGTATCGTCTTCCGGTTCGCGGTCGCCATTCCAGAACCTTTCGGCCCCATCGGCCATCCGTTCTGCGAGCAATGTGCCCTGCCCACTGCCACTTAAGTTTGGCAATTCTTCGGGCTATGTCGGTAACTTTGGTTCTCCTGCGGATATCATCATTCCTGACGTGATCACGCAAGGAAATTCCGAGCATAGCCCTCTCCATTGCCCTTTGGGTGACTTTGAGAAACAATATGGTTTCACCAAAGGACGTTGTACAACAGACGCTGGTGTCACCTTAATAAAACACATCTTTGATGCGTGGGAGGAGGGACAAGATGCCATAGGTATCTTCTGCGACCTGTCGAAGGCGTTTGATTGCGTTGATCATGAAACATTGCTTTTGAAACTTGAGCATTACGGGCTAGGCCAATCAGCATTAAATTTAGTAAAATCCTATTTGAATGATAGACAGCAATTAGTTCAAATAAACGGTGTCAATTCGTCGGGGTTGAACGTGAAAATGGGGGTACCCCAGGGCTCAATTTTAGGTCCTTTCTTATTTTTAGTATACATTAACGATTTACCCCATCTATTGAAAAACAAACTGAACATGGTGTTATTTGCTGATGACACTTCTTTGATTTTTAACATAAATAGACGTACGAGTAACGTTGCCGACGTAAATAATGCATTGCGGCAAGTTCTAATTTGGTTCACTGCTAATAATTTAGTTTTGAATGCTAAAAAAACTAAGTGTGTAAAATTTGCCTTGCCGAATGTCAAAAGTTATGATTGTGACATTATATTAAACAACGAGAAGCTAGAATTCGTTGACAAAACCGTTTTCCTGGGTATCACGCTAGACTCAAGGTTACAATGGGGTCCTCATTTAATATCACTTGCGGGGCGGTTGAGTTCGGCGGCTTATGCTGTTAGAAAAATTCGTCAATTTACTGATGTAGATACCGCGAGGCTTGTCTATTTTGGTTACTTTCATAGTATAATGTCTTACGGCATATTACTATGGGGAAGGGCTGCAGACATTCAGTCAATTTTTGTTCTACAAAAACGAGCCATCAGAGCGATATACAATCTTCGCCGGCGCGATTCTCTAAGGGAACTGTTTAAGGACATTAACATCATGACGGTACCTTGTCAATATATTTACGAAAACATCATGTACGTTAGAAAGAATTTACATCTTTTTAGTAGAAACAGCGATAGACATAGTTATGTTACTAGAAATAGGGACCAATTAATTCAACCAGGTTTCAGGCTGGCTAAAGTAGCGTCATCTTTTAGGGGGTACTGTATAAAATGTTACAATAAAATACCGCCACACATTCTAGAATTGAATGAGACGAAATTTAAAACTTGTATAAAACGCACACTATGCAGGCAGGCATATTATAGGTTGGGGGATTACATCGCTGATAAAAATGCTTGGCCCAACGCTATTCCAGCTCCACAGCCACTAGGGCACAAAAACAAGTGATAAGCAGAAAAGTTCTGAAGTATTGTTGGACCTGCTGAAGACTGTACGAATAATCATAATGTATATTTGTGTTGTATAAACTCAATTTATTTTTTGGATTATATAACTGCACAGCACATATGTGAGTACTATGTACCAACTGTAAATCTACCATTTACTGTACCTATGTGTCGTTCGTTGACTTCAGTGTGCCCCGGCAGTTGAGTGTGTCATGCTCTCTCTAATGTCTCTCTGATGGTGGCACATGTGTTGGATCATTCGGTTCCCTTCATGATGGTTGAGCTGAGTGGTGCCGATCCATGTGTCATGTTCGTGAACGGGCGCCGTCAGTTGGGATTGGTCATATCTTAGCTGCCTCCGCATGTTTTTAATTATCTATTTATTGTATTTTTAATTGTTTGTTTTACTCTAGACGCTTTTAAGTGCGTTTTTTTTTACATCGTTCTCACATATATGTATTTTTCCTACAAGATTATTGTAACCAAATACTTGTAAAACACATTTTTGTTTTTTTAAAAGAGTAAGTTTGGAGTTTCTTGTCCGTTCTTCTCCATAACAAGCTACATTTCCGAATGGACGGTAGAATCAATTATTATTACATTTAATTTTTATTTTTGACGTTCGAAAGTGCCGCTTAATGGCCTAATTGAATAAAGAAATTTTGATTTTGATTTTGATTTTGATTTTGATTTTGAGCTTTCTGATAAGGCCCATTGTGAGCGACCACGTCTCGGTCCCATAGGTGATCACTGGCAACACACACTGGTCATAGACTTTTGTCTTGAGACACTGCGGTAAATTGGACGAGAAGATACCACGCAACTTCCCGAACGCCGCCCAGCCGAGTCGGATTCGACGGTTGACCTCTTTCTCGAAATTGGACCTACCCAACTGGACCGTTTGTCCCAGGTAGACATAATCGTCTACAACTTCGAGAGTAGAGTCTCCGACCTTGATAGGAGTGGGTGTTACATGGGCATTCACCATGATCTTGGTTTTGTCCATGTTCATTTTAAGACCCACTCTTTCGGAAGCTCTACTGAGGTCATCGAGCATTTTACTGAGGCTCTCCATGGTCTCAGCCATGACCACTATGTCGTCGGCAAACCGAAGGTGAGTAATGTACTCGCCATTAACGTTGATGCCCAGCCCCCTCCAGTCCAGAACCTTGAAGACATCCCTCAGCGCAGCAGTGAACAGTTTCGGAGAAATGACGTCTCCCTGTCTCACGCCGCGCTGGAGAAGGATTGGTTTCGAGGTCTGATCCTGAAGACGGACTGACATGGTGGAGTTTTTGTACAAACACTTCAACACCTCAATGTACCGGTAGTCGATCTGGCACCGTTGGAGAGACTGCAGTACAGCCCAAGTCTCTATCGAATCGAAGGCTTTCTCGTAGTCCACAAACGCTAAACAGAGAGGCAGGTTATACTCTTCGGTCTTCTGTATAACCTGCCGCAGCGTATGTATGTGGTCTACGGTGCTAAAGCCTTTTCGGAATCCGGCTTGTTCGGGGGGCTGGAAATCGTCAAACCTGCGCGCGAGACGATTCGTGATGACTCTTGAAAACAACTTGTAGACATGGCTAAGAAGTGAGATGGGCCTATAGTTCTTCAACCGGGCATTGTCGCCCTTCTTAAAGAAGAGTACCACCACACCCCTGCACCATGCCTGTGGCGTTTTGCCCTCGAGTATGACGGAATCAAACAGCTTCTGAAGGGCCCTAAGGACCGGTTTTCCACCCGCCTTCAGGAGTTCGGCCGTAATTCCGTCATCACCCGGCGCCTTGTTGTTTTTGAGCTGTTTCAGAGCCATCCTAATCTCGTACAGGCTGACGTCCGGGATATCTTCGGTATAGTGTCGGGTCAATCTAGCTCTTGGGTCGTTTGCTAGACTCGCAACGGGCTTGCTGATCGAAGTGTACAACTGCCCATAGAATGTCTCGATCTTCCTGAGAAGCTCCGGTTTGGCGGATACGATCCTGCCATCGTCGGTCTTCAGTTTCGTGAGTTGGCTCTGCCCAATAGCCAGATCCCTTGAGAACACCTTGGAGCCTTTATTTCGCTCGATAGCGTCTTTAATACGCTCGGTATTGAAGCGTCGGAGGCTCTTTTCAAGGATTTAGAGATCTGTCTATTGAGCTGCCGGTATTTGCACGCCTCATCTGAAGACTGCAGGATCATCTCACGCCTCTCCTTCATAAGCTTGAGGGTGTGATCTGAGAGCTTTTTGTTTCTATCTGTACGACGGGTCTTGAATAACTTAGACCTGACCGTATGGACAGCTTCCACGAACCCGTTGCTATATTCATCCACGGAGCTCCCTAGGCACTCGAAACGATTCTGGAGTTCGAGCTGAAAGCTCTCGGGGTTTTGGACTTGGATCTGTGCTGGCCGGAGCGTGGACTTCATCAGTCGAGACCTTTCAAGCTTAATATTAATGTTCAATGTGCCTCTTACCATGCGGTGATCGCTCCCGGTTTTTACCGAATTGATCACAGAGACATCATTGAACATTTGCTTCTTGGTTGACATGATGAAGTCGATCTCATTTTTTGTTGCACCATCGTGGCTCTGCCAGGTCCACTTCCTGTGTTCACGCTTTTTGAAGAAGGAGTTCATCATATAGAGGCACTCCTTCTCCACAAAACTGGCCAGTAGGTGACCCCGGTGGTTTCATTGTCCAACTCCAAATTGCCCCACTTGCAGCTCATCCTCGTCTCGTTTGCCCAGTTTCGCGTTGAAGTCCCCCATGACAACGGTGAAGTGTCGGTGAAGTGTCAGTGTCATGACAACAGTGAGTTTTGAAACCATGCATGGCTCTGGAGATATCCTCATACATGGTCTCTACCTCATCGTCGGGGTGTGCCGAGGTTGGGGCGTAGACCTGTATGACCTTCAGCGAATATCTTAAGGATATTCTGAGTATAAGGTACGCCACCCTGGTCGACACACTCTCGATCTTCACCACGCTGTTCACAAGGGACTTGTGGACGATAAACCCGACACCACCCTGGGACTGCCGGTCACCTTCTCGGAAATAGAGCAGGTTACCGGATTTGAGGATTATCGAGTCCTCCCCCTCTCTTCGGACTTCAGACAACCCTATAATACTCCATCGCAACCTGCTCAGTTCCTCCTCGAGTTCGGTGACCTTCTCGTCGGTCCGAAGTGTGCGCGTGTTGTACGTTGCCAGGTCCAGTCGTCGGTGATTGTTGGGGTAGCCGGATCTCGTCCGGAGATTCTTAGCACCCCTTGCCATGCCGTAGCCTCGACCGCTACCGTAGTCGAGGGTAGGCAAGCTGCCGGGTACCAGGGGCCATTTTTTATTTGTGCTATTCATTGGGGGGGTTTTGCCATAATCGCCACGCTTGGCAGGCGGGTTGGCGATCGCAGTATGGTTGTTATAGAAGCACAGAGAACGCTGCTGCCCATTCTCTGGTTTGTCCCTTAGTCGCCTCTTACGACACCCACGGGAAGACATGGGAAGACGGGAACAATTCGGATAGTGAGATAAAATCAATTTCAGAATCCAAAAGTAATTGTTCTATTAATTCTACTTTGTTTCCGATGCTTTGGATATTTTGGAAAATTAGTGTAAATTTAGTCAGTTGATATATTTTGTTTCTTTGTACTTTGTTTCGTTGATGCAATACGATATTAGAGAAAAAACTGAGAGCCGTCAGCTAGTTTTCCTTTTGTCTCCGTTTGACCCTTTTGTTCAAGATCGTAGTTATTGTTTGCCATACGGTTTATAGCAATTATATCTTCCATTTGTCGTTTTATATCGTCAAATATGGTGTGCATTCCATTGTTATTCAGTTTTCCTGTCAAGTTGCTAAACATTCTACTGTCATACGTAAGATGTAGGTTCGAGTCCAATAGGTATGCATGTAAATGTGTCATTATGTCTAGATACAGTAAGTTGACAAAGTTTTCTACTCGCCAGTTGAACAGATTTGAACTGCTATTAAACTTAAAGGTGGGAAGGCATAGGATAATATTTGTATTGTCAATTTCCTTCAAGGTGTTTCTTATGTTATAGATTAAATCAAAGTAGTCATTAGTTGTTATGAAGTCGTCTTCTCCGATTAATATTATACAAAAATCTTCCTTGGTATAGTTTTTAAGCATGTTTTTTATTCCTTTGAGTAGTTGTTGGATTCCGCAGTTTGTTTTTATGTAATGATAGATATTATAATTGTCTATCTTTTTCTCTGCGATCGATAATACTTTATTCGATTTGTTGGCACTGATGATACAAATTTTATTTTGTTTGCTCTGATTGTGTGTAGTTGTGGTATTCAATTCTGGTTCATTTAAAACTATTGATTTTCTGGTTTCGTCTAACTCTTGGTTAACTGGTGTTTTTAATTTTGAGGAACATGTCATGTTTTTATAATGTTCATTTTGCTCAAGCAACTCCTGATTAATACTCTTGAGGTTAGTATTTTCTAGAGATAACGATTCTATTTTATTATAAGCGCTGTTTAGTTCTGTTGTTAATTGTTCAAGTTGTTTTTTTAATTGAATAGTTTGATTGTCTTCGTCATCAGAAACGTCAGGTAAGCTTGTTGTGGTGCCATCCATATGCGATTCAGTTGAAGTTATACTTTCATTCTCAATACTAGTAGTGTTTGAGTCGGACTTAGTACGGTTGCGACGAAAGGTGATGTTATCTAAGAAATTCATATTACAAATTTTTAAAGTTTCCAAAAGTATTTGCACTTGCTTGGGTTTGAACCCGGAGTCGCACGGAGATGTCAGAAATTGTATCCTTACAGTAACTAATTAGCCACTTGGTTGTTGTACACTGGTGTAGAAATTGTCTACTGCTTACTTCTTCGTACAAAATTTTAATCAAGAAAGTGCGTTACTGTGACTCATTAAGAAAAAATGTTTGCCACACTATGACACTTCACTTTTGTTTTTGTATTGATTGTTTTATTTAATTATGGATATTTTATCACTGTCACTGGCCACTTTTATTTTCGTTTCTTGTCTTTATTTGTTCTATTTACTCACAATTTTATGTTTTTGACAACTTATTTGTGAAGGTTGTCGATGATAGTTTTGAGGCGTTTTTTTATGATTTAACGCGTCACAGTTAATTCACCAATAATGTCACTAGAGCTTTAGATGTTTAAGCACATTTTTAGATAATATCGGTTATAAACAGAACACGATTTACAATTTTAAAGTATTTTTAAACACAGACTCGAAGTGGTCGTGGCAGCACTACCCGCATTTTTTTCCTGAAAATCATCACTGCAGCCTGCTAAAAAGCTTTTAGCAGGCTGCAGTGATGACCTGATGAAAGATGCGGGAACTCGCTGGATGCGGGACGTATCAATGTGGGCCGCTTGGGGGAGGCCTATGTCCATCAGTGGATGTCTTTCGGCTGATATGATGATGATGATGAGACTGCAGAGATACCAACAATATTTAAAATTATTCCCGTTTGTTAGCCTAATGCTGAAAAAATAGGTTTAAAATCCTCCCAATCTTTTAATGGATACGTTTAAGGCGAAGGTCTTGAAAGACGAAGTATAAATATGGCGATCGGTCGACAGTTCGATACTTTTTGTTCTCTTTGGCATAGACAAATACAAACAAGCCTATCAACTAAAAGAAAAATATTTTTATCACCACAGCCATCTAACAGATAGTAAATAAATAAAAATATCGTTTTAATATAGTACGTTATCGTTTTTCATATAGTTTTTTTATAATATATATTCATAATATCGTTTTTCGCATATGAACTTAATCAATGTATAAAAGTCAAAAATTGATTGGCATTTTATGAATACTGATAGTCCGATCGATACGAATACTTGTAATCTATACCTATTTGGTAATTGGTAGTAAAATATCGATAACAAAACTACTACTACCAAAAGTATCGAGTAAGTACTTTAATTTTGTATCATTTCAGCCCTACTCCAGACTTAATGATGAGATAATACGATGCCCCTTGCATTGTATTATCTAATAACTGGTTTTTCAATTCTACGAATCAGGTATAGGTATTCCTCTGAAATAAATTCCTTGCTGGGGGAGGCCTATGTCCAATATAATCATCTTTCGGCTGAAATGATGATTCCTCTCAAGTAAAAAACAAGTACCTACTCAGCTGCAACCGGCTTTATTGGAAGCCGAACCCAAAACTATCGAAGAAAGGCTGGTTAGTGATTTTGAATAAAACCAAAACTTATTCCCCTTTATATTATTAATATATAAAATAGCCCTAGTATGATCGCTTTCTGAAGCAATCAAGAAGCGGTAGATGTTTACAAAATAGATTAGATTTCCCTCCCAACATCTTCCAATCTGCACACAATAAGGCCTGAACACTTAGTGGTATTAGTTTGACAGGGAGATTGTGGCCATAATCTTGTGTAATCTCTTTCTCACCTTAAGACATTAATGAGCAAACCAATCCGTAGCTGGAAACCAAATGATTACACCTAAATGTTGTCTTACAAAATTATAATATAAGTAAGTGTGTACAATAATGGATGCGAGACGCACAAGACCGATCAGTGTGGTGACGCATGGGGGAGCTCTTTGTCCAGCAGACGTCTTTAGCCTGAAATTATGATAATGAGTGTTATAAGTAGTTTTAATTTGTTTGTTTCTAATATTAGTTACTAGCTTTTTCCTGCGTCTTCTCTCCCGTGGCATGTCACGCAAAAACCGTGCATTTTTTCGGAATAGAAAGTTAAAAAGTAGAAGTTCCATGATTTGAACTTAGAAAATTACAGAGAGTTTCTATAAAAACTTTTTATTTCTTTCTATAGCTGTCCTAGTAACCACATACAAACAGAATTGTTCAAAATTTGAGAACTTGTGTACTTACTTTACGTTACTGACGCGAGTTTTTTTCGGATAGCGATACATTTTTGTTATACAAATAAAGCTAATCCAGCATTTTTTTTAACAACACGTACTAGATTTTATCAGTGGCTTTGCTTGCTTGCCTGAAATTTTATTTAAAACATATATTTTGTATTTTGCTATAAACGTTAAACACTTTTTTTTGTTGACGGGGTAAAATCTTCCAAAGGCGCCTGGACTTTTGGGGAAAAGACCATGGAGTGTGGCATTTTTACCCCACTTGTTTTGTCCCGATTTTTACTTGCAACACCGTGTCGGTGGGCCATCAACGATTTTGACAGATAACACTTAACAGTCGAAAGAGAAAATTTGTAACGTGGACACGCTGAAGTCGGGTTCTTGTAGAAACATATCTAATCGAGATGTGTTTCACTCATTGTATTTGTTAATCGCGCCCGCCGTTCGCAATCGGCGTTGTGGGGCGCCCGCGAGGTTGGTTTAGAATATATTTTCACGTGCAACGAAGCGCTTTTATGGAAAACACGTGAGTCTGCCTGGAAGCCGAAGCCCGGTTCAGAACGCGTTGGTGGTCCCAATCCAATAATTATATACATATTCTCCTATCCCTAACCTCACGGCACGATATTGATCGACCCCCAGGAGTCTACCGCAGGAATCTAAGAAAAGTCCTATTGAAACATCTTGTAGTCGTCCCACTTCTCAACTGTCAGATAGGTACCAGGATATCTCCCAATGAGGAGCAAATCCCTAGCTTTCCACTGCCGCGAACCGCGGTTTCGTGGGGTACAGGTTCAGACAGGGTCCAGGAGTCCCAACGCCGCTATGGGCCCCGGCGTATAGCTCCTGGCTTGGGACCAGAAGACCTGTATTTAACATTTGGTAGCAGGAGCGTGGTTTGCATTCCACGAGCATAGTAAACGCTAGGATCATATTATTTCAGTGTTTTCAACGTTTTATACACCAAGTTTCAGCTCAATCGGATGCCAGGAAGTGCTTGAAAAATTGATTACTAGTTGCCAAATACACATACGAAAGCAAGATACAACTATAAAAACGTTATAATATAAAAGTACAGTATACATCATCATCATCATTTCAGCCGAAAAACGTCGACTGCTAGACATAGGCCTCCCCCAGGCGTCACCACATTAACCGATCCCGGGCGTCTCGCATCCAGCGCGTTATGCCATTGCCACGTTGAATGGCAATGCTGATTCTCTGGCCGAAGAAAAGGCCAGCTCTCTGGTCACGTGACGAGTCAAGAGTCGACGATCTATATGCTAATTTCACGAAAAACTCGATGCGCACTCGGACCCCAAGGACCTAATGTTTCGACCCCAAACGGCTCAAACATATAACTTCCAATAAGGTTGTTAAATATGCGCCGTTTGAGGTTTTCTGCACCGGCTGCAGCCGCCCCGAAGAAGATGGGATGGCGCAAGGGTTTCGACAGAGGTTGCATCCTACACCAAAGGCCTACCAACCTTCAAAGGCATAATGGTCATCCCGTCTGGTCTCTTCCCATCGTCGCGTGCCAAGCCATTGGGTTCCAAAACAGCTGGCACCCCGGTAGTGACAAGAGCCCGACTTATGATGTCATTAATGCTGGCGTGCCGTGCTATCCACCCAGCGCTCCTACTGCAGGATAGGCCATGGTGACCGAGGCGGTCGACTGCTTCACCATATTGACAACGATGTGGAGCTCCACTAGGAGCACCCAAACGCAGACATGTAGCGATCCGGAAGGTGTTGTCACTCAGCAAAGTATCGATGTTGAGTGACGGTAGTGCCTGTAGCCAGAGGTCCGACTCCTACACTCCCACAGCCAGCAGGCGGGCACGCTCAGCAGTTTTGGTGGACGTATTAAAGTTTATTTATTGTAAATAACTTATATTTTAGCAGTTTTTTAAACTAGATTTTTCTTGATGCTTAGCATCCGTGGCCTATGCCAACCGTGTATATTTACGTCTTAAAAAGTTGCCTGTGTAACTACTGTGTCGGATCAGATCGGATCATTTCATCCGGGATAACTAACTCGTATAACCAAATCCCACAACAAAACGAAACGTGCGTTTGTCCGGGATAAAAAGAAGCCTATAAAATTTACCATAGAATAAACATTATCGGATCTGTACTCCCAAAAATGGTCTCGTTATACAATCACTTTTACCTCTTTGTAATAATAAAATATTAGTAAAGAGACAATGGAAAAGAAGTACGAATAAATTTTTAAATCGCCTTTCTTCAGATAGATCCGTTTGTCGCTTTGACCAACACTGACCGCGGATCTGTACATTTCTGATTCGATCACGCAAGAAAACTCCGAGCATAGCCCTTTCCAATGCCCTTTGGGTGACCGTGAGCTTTCTGATGAGGCCCATTGTGAGCGACAACGTCTCAGAGCCACAGGTTATCACTGTCAACCGTTCGACAGTATAAAATTATTCATGCACTATTAACACCACCTTGTATTCCACGAAGAGCTAGGCAAATGTGTTTTGTCATACTTTTTTGTTAGTTGTCACGGACAAATTCTGGGCTGCTATTGAGAATTCCTGTAAGGGAAAACTCAATTCAACATAACATAAACATACATAACTTCATGCCTATAAAACATTTCGCATGCTATATTCAAGCGCCTTGTTATAGAGACAAAGACAAAACAATCTTTATTTCAACTAGGCCATTAAGCCGCACTTCTGAACGTCAAAAAATAAATTTATAGTTTATAATAATTAACAACTATACTACGTAAAGGTATAAAGTATTACAAGCAATAACAGGTAAATTCCTTAATTTGATAAATAGGAACATGGTTCTCACATACCTACAAATGTTGCAAACATAGGTAAATTACCTGATGGAACCACAACGGAACAGTGTGCCAGTCAATTTCTTAATCAAAAAGAGAAGAATAAATAAAAATATAGCATTACTATAATTATGAATATGTCGGGTTTAGTCAATAGTACGGACGTCAAAACAAATCTTAAGCACGCCATCTGGTGGCAAAGCAAGAACAACTACGCATTGGCGCGCTTTTACTAACTGCTTGCGCGGTGGGGACAGTGGAATAGAGACTAATATAATATAAATGAACCAGTTTGATTTTGTCTACACTAAAGATCATCAAGGGGCGAGCCTATCCTATCCCATTACATAGGATTGTGCTGCATCAACCGGGTACAGATCCAGACTCCGGGGTGTTACTGAGATATTGCAGATGTAAAAACCCAATAAAACTTGGCCCGACCCGAGAATCGAACCCATGATCCCCAGTAGCGGTTGCGAACACTACACCAATTAGGCAGTCAATTTAAATAACTCCCGAACTAGAGTCGAACACAAAAGCAACCTAAGATACGCTCTACAGTCATACTTATACCAGCATACATTGTATTTATTTATTCAGTAGTAGCACATACATTTTATATATTTAAGTTGATGCCAACATAAACTCATTGGAGTTTTACCGTGCACCAAAAAAATCGACTACATAATATAGACAAAATAATAACCACTTAGTAGGTACTTAGGTAAAAAGTAACGACAAAAAGAATAAAACTGACATATATTATTATATACCAAATACCAGCATATTTATTAGATGAAGCTGGTATTCTTCATATAATATGCATATACTGAAGATCGCAACACCTCAACCACCGCTTCACGTGAGGTCGTGGTTGGGAGCATCATGATTTAATAAACATAAAAAAACAACCGAATGTAGAACCGCCTCCCTTTTTAAAGTCGCTTTAAAAAAGAATATATCGTACAATAAAAAATGTACATAAAAGGAGCTTTAAAACAAGCTCCCAAGTGAAATAAAATTTATTTCAAACGAAGTTTTAAATGTGTTTTAGGAATTAACTAAACAAAGAGAGGGTATTAACTAAAAATACTATGAATATTGAGCACTGCTTCTAACTCAAATAATATTTTAATGTACCAAAAATATTTATATCCAAATGTATATTTACTTTGTCATCAGATTTTAAGTAGAACTTTCTCGATTGCTAGTGGATGCAATAACAGTTTAAATTGTTCATTACATATTTCTATGAGATTTAGACATTTGCAAAAAAAGGTCAGACTATATAAATTATATTTTGAATCAAAAATTTATTACAAAAATTACGATTCTTTTTTTAAATATTCAAATTTTAAGTGTTTTCATGTTTGTGTAATGTTAGTATTATTTAAAACAGAATAAAATCCTTCCAAAATAAAACTTTCAAAAATAAGCAATGGGATCCGAAACCTTTCATCTCCAATTCGCTTCAAGCCAAACCCTGTACTCATTTGTTTTTGTTTCCAATTATTCTCAAGCTTGTTCGTATCGTCTGAACCACAACCGACAATTTCAGCAAAATGAGAAAATAGAACATGAAACTTGATAAACAAAGTAAGGCTTTGTCCAGGGCGACCGCGGTGTAAGCGGGTGCGATTATATGGTCACAGCGTATCAACATGAGTGCTTCGGAAAGTAGCTGTGCCTCATAGGCTGGGAGCCAACGCCCGTTTGCCACCATTGTGGAGAATGCCTCAACGACACACCGCAGCACACCTTTGCGGAGTGCAGCGCCGTAACCCAACCGTGGCGGTCGGTACTGCGGTTTTGATCATGGTCCAGTTCATGGTTGGTAGCGAGAGCGCGTGGAACGCCGTTGGCTCCTCCTGTGAGGCAGTGATGATTGCAAAGGAGGCGGTGGTAAGAGCGCGACGGAATACAACCTCCAGCCACGAAAATATCTCCAGCCGCTATGGGATGTGACTTGTAGGCAACTGACTTGGGGAGTCTGTTGCCTGAACAGTCAAAGGCTCGAGACGACGGCGCACCGTGTTCCGTGCATGCCTCTCTAGAGGATTCGCGCATACGCCCCGGGGCGGAGAACATCCAAGAAGTTTTCCATACGTTAACAAAACTGGTAAAACAATAGACGTACACTAGAAAAGCAAACGACGGTTTCAACATTTACTACTATTCCTATTCTTCTGCCTGTTAATATTTATCACTGTGAAATTATCTGTTGTTGAAATGTTGTAGTACGTTATCTTTGACAAATTTCAGATAGGAACGCGAGTGAAGCCGCTTTTAAAAATTATAGTTCAATATTTCAGGAACACCGACGACTGGACCTGGCAACGTATAACACGCGAACACTCCGGACCGACGAAGATAGCCGAACTCGAGTTAGAATTGAGCAGGTTGCGGTGGAGTATTTAGGGTTATCTGAAGTCCGAAGAGAGGGGGAGGACTCGATAATCCTCAAATCCGGTAACCTGCTCTATTTCCGAGAGGGTGACCGGTAATCCCAGGGTGGTGTCGGGTTTATCGTCCACAAGTCCCTTGTGAACAACGTGGTGAAGATCGAGAGTGTGTCGACCAGGGTGGCGTACCTTATACTCAGAATATCCTCGAGATATTCGCTGAAGGTTATACAGGTCTACGCCCCGACCTCGGCACACCCCGGCGACGAGGTAGAGACCATGTATGAGGATATCTCTAGAGCCATGCATGGTTCTAAAACTTACTTCACCGTTGTCATGGGGGACTTCAACGCGAAACTGGGCAAACGAGACGAGGATGAGCTGCAAGTGGGGCAATTTGGAGTTGGACGTCGGAACCACCGGTTTTTCAAGTCAAGTTTTTCTAGACCCGCCGCACAGATAGGAACAGAAAGCTCTCTGGTCCTACTCTCAAGCTCATGAAGGAGAGGCGTGAGATGATCCTGCAGTCTTCAGACGATGCGTTGAAATACCGGCAGCTCAATAGACGGATCTCAAAGTCCTTGAAAAGCGATCTCCGCCGCTTTAATACCGAGCGTATTAAAGACGCGATTGAGCGGAATAGGGGTTCCAAGGTCTTTGCAAGAGATCTGACTATTGGGCAGAGCCAGCTCACGAAACTGAAGACCGACGATGGCAGAATTGTATCCGCCAAACCGGAGCTATTGAGAGAGATCGAGAGTTTCTATGGGCAGTTGTACACGTCAATCAGTAAACCCGTCGCGAATCTAGCAAAAGACCCTAGAGCTAGATTGACCCGGCACTATACCGAAGACATTCCGGATGTCAGCCTGTATGAGATTAGGATGGCTCTTAAACAGCTTAAAAACAACAAGGCGCCGGGTGAAGACGGAATAACAGCCGAACTCCTGAAGGCGGGTGGAAAACCGGTCCTTAAGGCCCTTCAGAAGCTGTTTGATTCCGCCACACTCGAGGGCAAAACGCCACAGGCATGGTGCAGGGGTGTGGTGGTATTCTTCTTCAAGAAGGGCGACAATGCCCTACTAAAGCCCATCTCACTTCTTAGCCATGTCTACAAGCTGTTTTCAAGAGTCATCATGAATCGTCTCGCGCGCAGGTTTGACGATTTCCAGCCTCCTGAACAAGCCGGTTTCCGTAAAGGCTTGAACACCGTAGACCACATACATACGCTGCGGCAGGTTATACAGAAGACCAAAGAGTACAACCTGCCTCTCTGCTTAGCTTTTGTGGACTACGAGAAAGCCTTTGATTCGATCGAGACTTGGGCTTTGCTGCAGTCTCTCCAACGGTGCCAAATTGAATACCGGTACATCGAGGTGTTGAAGTGTTTGTACAAAAACGCCACCATGTCAGTTCGACTTCAGGATCAGACCTCGGAACCTGTTTTTCTGCATCGAGGTGTGAGGCAGGGAGATGTCATATCTCCGAAACTGTTCACCGCTGCACTGGAGGATATCTTCAAGGTTCTGGACTGGAGAGGGCTAGGCATTAACGTCAATGGCGAGTACATCACTCACCTTCGGTTTGCCAACGATATAGTGGTCATGGCTGAGAATATGGAGGACCTCAATACAATGCTCGATGACCTCAGTAGAGCTTCCGAAAGAGTGGGTCTTAGGATGAACATGGACAAAACCAAGGTGATGTTGCATGCCCATGTCACACCCACTCCTATCAGGGTCGGAGACTCTACACTCGAAGTTGTGAATGACTATGTCTACCTGGGACAAACGATCCAATTGGGTAGGGCCAACTTCGAGAAAGAGGTCAACCGTCGAATCCGACTCGGCTGGGCAGCGTTCGGGAAGTTGCGCGGTATCTTCACGTCCAACTAACCACAGTGTCTCAAGACGAAAGTCTATGACCAGTGTGTGTTGCCAGTTATGACCTATGGCTCTGAGAGGTGGTCGCTCACAATGGGCCTCATCAGAAAGCTTACAGTCACCCAAAGGGCAATGGAGAGGGCTATGCTCGAAGTTTCCTTACGTGATCGAATCAGAAAAGTAGAGATCCGCAAGAGAACCAGGGTTACCGACATAGCCCGAAGAATTGCCAAACTTAAGTGGCAGTGGGCAGGGCATATTGCTCGCAGAACGGATGGCCGATGGGGCAGAAAGGTTCTGGAGTGGCGACCGCGAACCGGAAGACGTTGCGTTGGAAGGCCTCCCACCAGGTGGACCGATGACCTGGTGAAGGATGCAGGGATCCGCTGGATGCGGGACGCACGGGACCGGTCAATGTGGCGACGCTTGGGGGAGGCCTATGTCCAGCAGTGGACGTCTTGCGGCTGATATGATGATGATGATGATAATGACGATGATGATGATGATGATGATGATGATGACGATGATGATGATGATGATGATGATGATGATGATGATGATGATGATGATGATGATGATGATGACGATGATGATGATGATGACGATGACGATGACGATGACGATGACGATGACGATGACGATGATGATGATGATGATGATGATGATGATGACGATGACGATGACGATGATGATGATGATGATGATGATGATGATTTCAGGAACCCCACAACCTAGAACCCCTAGCCCGCTTGTTATATAAGAATTGCGTCTAATTTAGACTTCAGCCCGTAATATCATAACTGCTTACTTTCCACATGCTCTGAGTACAAACAGTTTGCAAGTTTTAATGAGTTCCTTTTAAACTGTTTATACTTGGGCGAGATAAAAGAAAAGTCGTCCGTTCGCCGCTCGCTTTTCTCATTTTGGCGAAATTTCGGGATTACGGGAGTTAGACTTGTTTTTTTTAAATCTAATATGGGTTCGCCCTTGACCACTATCTCACCTGATAGTAAGCGATGATGTGGTCGACGGTGGAGCACGCTTGACTAGAAGTAACATATTCACTCTTGACTTAAAGACCCCTAGATTGTAGCTATCGGGAAACACAGACTCCGGCAGGGAATTCCACTCCTTAGCTGTACACATAATAAAAGTATTCTCGAAACGTTTAGTGCGTATGGGTGGGATGTCCACAATGTACCGATGACGCATCGCCGTACGTCTGGTAGTCCGATGATGGAACGGGCTGGGTGGAATTAAATCATGCAATTCCATCGCACACTCCCCGAAATGTAACCGATAAAAAACCGACAAGCTGGTAACTCGGCGACGATGTTCAAGGCTCTGGAGCTTTGAATTAACCAGTGCCTCATCGCTGATGAGCCTCTTGGCCCGCTTTTCGATCGACTCTAGTGCATCAAGCTGGTATTTGGCAGATCCGTCCCAAAGATGAGAACAGTACTCCATGCATGATCGAACTTGCGCTTGATACAAGCTAAGCAGCTCTTCTGGCGTGAAATACCTTCTCACCTTTGCTAGGATCCCCAGCTTTTTGGCAGCCAGCTGAGCCTTTGCCTCAATGTATGGGCCAAAATTGAGAGTCGATGTCAACGTAACGCCAAGAAGCTCAAGATGGTCAGCTATTGGCACGGTCACATCTCGGAAAGTTGGAGCCAGGTGAAATTGACTCTTTTTTGCTTTTTTTGTTTTGTCTTCAATTAAACCCGTATTTCTAAATCCCTCGCGAAACAAAAGAATTCAGCATAATCTTCGCTCAAAGTAAAAACGGAAACTACATCATAGCCCTGTTTTTATTTTCTATGTACAGATAGCAAATTATTTCCGTGTTGGGTCCTTCAGCTCTCAAGTGGCGTGTACGCTGCATGGGAAGCTGGGGCACTTCTAATTGTTTTTTTAAACTATTTGCGTTACAAAACGTACTCTGCAGTCAACGACTAAAGTACGAAGTTACGATTGGTTTTTTTAGTCGTAAATTATTTGTTTTGAAATTGAGTATTGAGGTTATTGGAGAAGCGCCATGGCTTCTTAAAAATTAATATAGTAATTTACATAATATTCATATTTTTATCAGATTGTGTTTATTTAATTTACATCCATAAATACGTATCCAACAAGAAAACTTTAGTACTGTGCAACGCTCACTTATTATTGGATTCGTTCAAGAGTTGTAACCATCGAGCTCAGAGATGGCGTTAGCAGTCGCGTTTTGATGAAGTTATCTGCGACGTGATTGGTCGCGAATGTCACGACTTCGCTCTGTGATCTGTGGTGCTGTCTGTGAATTGGAGATACGAGTCGAGTCTTGTTCTATTTGAACGACGAGAACTTTTTGCTGTAAAAAATGGACAAATCCTATAATCCTATGTACAAGAGACATTATAAACTGTTCTATTGCTCTTATTGATAGCGCGGCCGTGCCTTGAGTTTAATTTAGTGGACATTGCTGGTGGTTGTGAACTTTCTCTGCTACGCGTCATTTGGACTGTTCGCCGGCGATTTCACGCAACTCCTGAGTCCTGCTCATCCTCGTGGTCTTCTCTCGAGGAGTATTCGGAGCGACACTGGTTCGATGACAAGGTGAGTGAGCGCATTTAATACTGCACGATGGAAATACTGATGTTTCTTGTTGGATACATATAGGTTCACAGGTAGGGGTAGCCATTTTATAGGCATTTTCGAAAATTAGTTTTTAGTACGCAAGTACAAAAAAGGTGTTGGCTATTTACACGCCACACCAGTTATTGTTTCAGTTATTAAAAAAAAAAACATCATTGCCCTACTTTTGTTCCACGTACAGATAACAAATTAGTTCCGTGTAGGGTCCTCCCGCTCTCACGTGGCGGGCACTACGAAAACTTTCTCCTTTATTCATTCGTTTTAAACACATTGCGTTACAAACCGTACTCTGCAGTCGACGGCTCAAGTGTGGATGTATGATAGGTTTAGTTTTAGTCGTTAATTATTTATTATGCAAGGTGAATTGATACAGTTGCTAGTTAGTAGTTACTTCACTGTGAAATATTGTACTTTTTAATAAATATGAATTCATTTGCATTTTCATTTGCCAAGTTAATTATTAGAATTGAAATTAATCTGCAACATAAATATACTGTTGTTTTCTTCTGCGGTAGGTATATCGTTAGGCAAATTCCCAGCTATTCAACTTTAGTTATACAATATTTTCTCAATTTGAAGGCATTTACAATTACTTGAAACTTCAGTGAGACATCAAAGTGCCCAATCCTTGATCACTAAGAAAAAAGGCAGTCATGGGAACTGCCGATAGAAGTGAAAACTTAAAACTTTGGAACAACTGTGTTTTAGTTTGTCGCACATCACATTAGCATGTCTATGACGCAATCAATTAGCATGTCGCTTACGTGAACCCACAAGTTTTGTCCCTACCAAAAATCTTTTAATCGTCTAAAGAAGTTTTCACTTCAAAAACCGCAGACATTTTGCATTCTCATGCAAAGACATATAACTTAAAATCCACATTCATGACGCCATTATCCTCAAGAAAACTTCAAACAAGTCCTGCACAGCAAAATAAAGAAGTTGATGTTTTCAATAAAGTTTGATAAAGCTATTCCGAATGTATAATTATGCTATAAATCTCTTCACTTCTCTTAACTGGGAATTAATGTTGAGAAAGTTTCATGTTATGGAACAGAACATCAAAATTTTGCATACCAAAGACTTAATTATTTACTCTTGATTAGGATTTTCCCGCGGCTTTCCTCCCGTGACATCCTCTCCTACTAATATTATAAAAGCGAAATTTTGAATGGATGGATGCATGTTTGTTACTCAATCACGCCAGAATAGCTGAACGGATCTGGTTAAAATTTGGCACAGAGATAGATTATAGTCTGGAATAGCACATAGGCTACTTGTGACCCCGATATAATGTTCCCTTGGGGATAAGAAAAACTTTTCACGCGTGCAAAGCCGCTGGCAGAAGCTAGTATGAAATAAACAGTAGTCTATGACAGTCACACACTCGCTAGCACCGGCGTATACTTTATATTTTGTATCTTGTAACCTTCTTCTGGAAGACCTCAATCAGTCTGGTTCTTTTCTCAAAAGACTATTTCAGACACCAAACTACATAGTCTTCACACGATCTGAGCAAGATTATTTAACTTAAACAATTTTTTTGGCCTCTGAGTTGGTTTCGGCCTTTCTTCTCAGAGTAGATTAGTAGACTAGTATTGCCAAAAATTTTTGAACTCTTTCGAAAAGAGTATTTTCACTAATGAAAGATTCCACTAATTTTTGGCAATACATAATTAGATAAAGGTAATTTGTTATACTCTTTCTTGGGGTCATACCCTTTGCCCTTTCAAATTCATTTACGCAATTAGGCTACTAGCATTGCAATTGATCACATCATCCTCACTTAAGTTTTTACGGTGAGTTTTTTTACGGAACCGACCTGCTTACTTTCAGAGAAAAACTGTTACAAAATTACAAATAATAACTTAACCTCTTTATAATATAATTTTAGATTTGTATAATATACTCTCTTTACATATAGTATGCCTACATTTTTCCTCAGAGATTAAGCTGTATTTGTAAGAAAGGTCATCATAACCAGTTTAGCAGTTTAGGGGTGAGAACGTAACAAACAAACAAACAGACAGACCGAAACAGTTTTCAAATCATCATAATGATTTTGGATGGATTTCATCAGCTCGAGTTTCATCCATTAAACAATTTGAATTCCTAACTTTGTTAATAATATAATCCTTCCTGTAGTTAAGAGTAATATGAATCACTTTATACGCTCGGTCACGTGTAACTTTTAGAGCGGATGAGTTATCTTGGGGTAGGCAGATGTGTTCGATAATCACTGCATAGTATAAAATAAAGTCGCCCGCCGCTTTTGTACGCGATAAACTCAAAAACTACTAAACGGATTTTCATGTGGTTTTCACCAATAGAATGAGTGAGAAACGAGGAAGGTTTTTGTGTATAATTTGTCACGTGCGAAGCCGGGACGGGTCGCTAGTGTACGGGGGACGGGACATAATTATGATGGGCCCGTAAGATGATTTTGTTGTGATCATTACGTCATTTTAAAACCTCAAAATGATTTTGTGTTGATAATTGTATGTGTAACAGATAAGTGTTAAGACAAACCCAATTTCATCACCATCCTCATGCCCAATTTAATTATTTAACCATTTATGCACAACCACATAATATCCAGACAGGAAGAAGGAACAGAAAAATAGTTACAGAGTTTATGCTTATTTCTATAGTAATCTCTTCCAGCAAACCTGCAAAAGGATTGAAGAAAATAAGACATGTAGACATAGTGAGAGTGGGAAAAACACATAAAACAATTCATAACTAAGTAATATACAATACTGATTCCAAATAAAATATTCTATCACTGTACTGTTTGTATTTATTTTGGGCTGATCCAGCATTTATTCTTCGTTCACATCCTCGTACCTAATCGTACGGTATATTGCGATCACTGATGAAATTCAAAAATATCCTATTTACTCTTTTATCAATAAACATTGATAAAATAATCAATGTTGCCAGCATATGCTGGCAAAAGTGTACAAAGTATGAAATCGGATGAAATAATCTAGAAATATCTACAATGATTTATTTAGTACAGGATATTCTTTAAAACTTCAGAAACAGATTCCTCGCCTCATTCCTTGCAATGAAAACAAATACAAACACAAAGATTCCTCCATATCTATACCTACATGCTTGTACATACATCCAGTATGTCGGTACCATTAGCAAAGTTTCCCAAGCTTGTGTTACAAGTAGTTTCTTGTTAACCATTCCACACTGAGTTAAGATTTCTGCAGGGTACTTAGTTTGTACAAATGTGCGAGAGAATTAGGCTCTTTGTTTAGCTTAACGAGATATTTGAAAACAATTGAATGAGCATAGGTATGTAGTTTGTAATGTAACGTTACACTTCAGATTTTAACAAGTGGAACTCAAAAACTAAAACCCGACTAAGGAAAAACCACTATTGATGTTCAGAATTACCGATAGATACCGATACGAGATAGAATTACCGAGCACGAGTAGATACCTAGTAGTGCTCTCTATCGGTAATTCTAAGTATTATAAATACTGACAACTGGTCCGTTTTGTTTACTACATTTACAGACCGCCACTTTTTTTGATGTATCTTTTTGTTTATTGTCCGTCATATTTTTATTTTTAACCGACTTTCCAAAAAGCAGGAGGTTCTATGTTCGACTTCAAGTTTTTTTTTTTTTTTTTTTGTGTATGTTCACCGATTACTCCGTCAATTTTGGACCGATTTTGAAAATTCTTTTTTTGTTTGAAAAAGTATGTTCCGAAATTGGTCCCATTTTAATTTGGTGAAGATCTGATGTAGAACTTCGGAGATATACAACAGAACTCTTCAATAAATAACGGCAAATCTCTCGGGATTGCTGCAATCGCATCTCTGTTTGTTGTTTATAACATTTCATAACATAACATCACGCCAGTTCACTCTTAAGGGGTAAGCAGATCTCTCATTTCACCGGTTATGTTCAAGTTTCATGAAATCTATTCTGCCGAAATAGTTCCCTTACTAACTTGCCTATTAGGTACGTACAACTAAAAAGTGAAAATAAAAAAAAACTTTTTGCAAAAAAATACTACCGACTTCCAAATACAAAACTACAAAGTGAAAAATAACTTAATTTTTTGAAGTCGGTGTCCATAACGCAAAAAAATGGTACCTACGAAAGACACCGACTTCAAAAAAATAAGTTATTTTTCACTTTGTAGTTTTGTATTTGGAAGTCGGTAGTATTTTTTTGCAAAAAGTTTTTTTTAGAACTAGATTATTCACGTTATTTCATGACGCTGGTCTCTGTTGCCAGCGCCCTTAGACGGTCAACATAAAAATTTACATAACATATTGTCATCAACTATAGATAAAAAAGACGCGTGTCTCGACTTATCGTATATAAAGTAGCCTAGTGTCACCCGGACAATACCGAATCGATCGACACCTTATTTGCCGAGATTGTATCAACTAGTTCATACCATTGTATCTACATATTTTTAAATATTTCCGTTTAAATTCCGTATAGTAAAATAGGCACGTTACACTTAGTATGCCATACTAAAGCGCGCGGCAGCCACAAGCATTGCCTGCTCGTTAGAACACTCTTAACTAATTTGTTCAACAGATGTGAATACGCGAGGGCTTCGCAACTGTGGGTAACAAACTTTATTTTTGTTCGCTGACAGCCCGCGTAGTGCCAAGTGACGTCATTATATGGTAATGAGGAAATGATTGTGGGTTTATGTGTGGACTTGTGATAGTAATTAGGCATGAATTGTATGTTAACAAGCTATCTCTCTACTCTATCTGTTTTGGTATTCCATAGATGTTTTAAAATTGTTATTTTTCTTCTTTTCTTTTGATGATTTGGTCAAATTTTGTGTCAGAGTTAATTAGGCCTCTGTCTTGGCAGGCCTTTTTGTTATCGTGGAGAATTACTCATGCATTCTGCGCTACCACGGGGAGATATGTTCCGTATGGTGCCGGGCGTAAAGAATTTCACCATCCCATGTCTTCCCGTGGGTGTCGTAAGAGGCGACTAAGGGACAAACCAGAGAATGGGCAGCAGCGTTCTCTGTGCTTCTATAACAACCATACTGCGATCGCCAACCCGCCTGCCAAGCGTGGCGATTATGGCAAAACCCCCCCAATGAATAGCACAAATAAAAAATGGCCCCTAGTACCCGGCAGCTTGCCTACCCTCGACTACGGTAGCGGTCGAGGCTACGGCATGGCAAGGGGTGCTAAGAATCTCCGGACGAGATCCGGCTACCCCAACAATCACCGACGACTGGACCTGGCAACGTACAACACGCGCACACTTCGGACCGACGAGAAGGTCACCGAACTCGAGGAAGAATTGAGCAGGTTGCGATGGAGTATTATAGGGTTATCTGAGGTCCGAAGAGAGGGGGAGGACTCGATAATCCTCAAATCCGGTAACCTGCTCTATTTCCGAGAGGGTGACCGGCAGTACCAGGGTGGTGTCGGGTTTATCGTCCACAAGTCCCTTGTGAACAACGTGGTGAAGATCGAGAGTGTGTCGACCAGGGTGGCGTACGTTATACTCAGAATATCCTCAAGATATTCGCTGAAGGTCATACAGGTCTACGCCCCAACCTCGGCACACCCCGACGATGAGGTAGAGACCATGTAACATGTAACAATTCAAAACTCACTTCACCGTAGTCATGGGGGACTTCAACGCGAAACTGGGCAAACGAGACGAGGATGAGCTGCAAGTGGGGCAATTTGGAGTTGGACAACGGAACCACCGGGGTCACCTACTGGCCAGTTTTATGGAGAAGGAGGGCCTCTATATGATGAACTCCTTCTTCAAAAAGCGTGAACACAGGAAGTGGACCTGGCAGAGCCCCGATGGTGCAACAAAAAATGAGATCGACTTCATCATGTCAACCAAGAAGCAAATGTTCAATGATGTCTCTGTGATCAATTCGGTAAAAACCGGGAGCGATCACCGCATGGTAAGAGGCACATTGAACATTAATATTAAGCTTGAAAGGTCTCGACTGATGAAGTCCACGCTCCGGCCAGCGCAGATCCAGGTCCAAAACCCCGAGAGCTTTCAGCTCTAACTCCAGAATCGTTTCGAATGCCTAGGGAGCTCCGTGGATGAATACAGCAACGGGTTCGTGAAAGCTGTCCATACGGTCGGGTCTAAGTTTTTCAAGACCCGTCGTACAGACAGGAACAAAAAGCTCTCTGATCATACCCTCAAGCTTATGAAGGAGAGGCGTGAGATGATCCTGCAGTCTTCAGATGAGGCGTGCAAATACCGGCGGCTCAATAGACAGATCTCTAAATCCTTGAAAAGAGACCTCCGCCGATTCAATACCGAGCGTATTAAAGACGCGATCTAGCGAAATAAAGGCTCCAAGGTGTTTGCAAGGGATCTGGCTATTGGGCAGAGCCAACTCACGAAACTGAAGACCGACGATGGCAGGATCGTATCCGCCAAACCGGAGCTTCTAAGGGAGATCGAGACATTCTATGTGCAGTTGTACACATCGATCAGCAAGCCCGTTGCGAGTCTAGCAAACGACCCAAGAGCTAGATTGACCCGGCACTATACCGAAGATATCCCGGACGTCAGCCTGTACGAGATTAGGATGGCTCTGAAACAGCTCAAAAACAACAAGGCGCCGGGTGATGACGGAATTACGGCCGAACTCCTGAAGACGGGTGGCAAACCGGTCCTTAGGGCCCTTCAGAAGCTGTTTGATTCCGTCATACTCGAGGGCAAAACACCACAGGCATGGTGCAGGGGTGTGTTGGTACTCTTCTTCAAGAAGGGCGACAATGCCCGGCTGAAGAACTATAGGCCCATCTCACTTCTTAGCCATGTCTACAAGTTGTTTTCAAGAGTCATCACGAATCGTCTCGCGCGCAGGTTTGACGATTTCCAGCCCCCCGAACAAGCCGGATTCCGAAAAGGCTTTAGCACCGTAGACCACATACATACGCTGCGGCAGGTTATACAGAAGACCGAAGATTATAACCTGCCTCTATGTTTAGCGTTTGTGGACTACGAGAAAGCCTTCGATTCGATTGAGACTTGGGCTGTACTGCAGTCTCTCCAACGGTGCCAGATCGACTACCGGTACATTGGGGTGTTGAAGTGTTTGTACAAAAACGCCACCATGTCAGTCCGTCTTCAGGATCAGACCTCGAAACCAATCCTTCTCCAGCGCGGCGTGAGACAGGGAGACGTCATTTCTCCGAAACTTTTCACTGCTGCGCTGGAGGATGTCTTCAAGGTTCTGGACTGGAGGGGGCTGGGCATCAACGTTAATGGCGAGTACATTACTCACCTTCGGTTTGCCGACGACATAGTGGTCATGGCTGAGACCATGGAGAGTCTCAGTAAAATGCTCGATGACCTCAGTAGAGCTTCCGTAAGAGTGGGTCTTAAAATGAACATGGACAAAACCAAGATCATGGTGAATGCCCATGTAACACCCACTCCTATCAAGGTCGGAGACTCTACACTCGAAGTTGTAGACCATTATGTCTACCTGGGACAAACGGTCCAGTTGGGTAGGTCCAATTTCGAGAAAGAGATCAACCGTCGAATCCGTCTCGGCTGGGCGGCGTTCGGGAAGTTGCGTGGTATCTTCTCGTCCAATTTACCGCAGTGTCTCAAGACAAAAGTCTATGACCAGTGTGTGTTGCCAGTGATCACCTATGGAACCGAGACGTGGTCGCTCACAATGGGCCTTATCAGAAAGCTCAAAGTCACCCAAAGGGCAATGGAGAGGGCTATGCTCGGAATTTCTTTGCGTGATCACGTCAGAAATGATGATATCCGCAGGAGAACCAAAGTTATCGACATAGCCCGAAGAATTGCCAAACTTAAGTGGCAGTGGGCAGGGCACATTGCTCGCAGAACGGATGGCCGATGGGGCCGAAAAGTTCTGGAATGGCGACCGCGAACCGGAAGACGATACGCTGGAAGGCCTCCCACTAGGTGGACTGATGACCTGGTTAAGGATGCGGGAAGGCGCTGGATGCGAGACGCACGGGATCGGTCAATGTGGCGACGCCTGGGGGAGGCCTATGTCCAGCAGTGGACGTCTTTCGGCTGAAATGATGATGATGATGATGACGGGGAGATAGCGCAGTTATGTGGGACTCTAACCCACTAAAACTCCACGGTGTCCTCCTGTACCACTTATAGCGGGGACACTGGCATGCGTTAGCATACATCCGCTAACCCGCCGAGGCTGTCCGTCTCCGGACCCTCCTTTTGAGGTTTACCTCATCACCGGCGCACCAGAACACACTGTACGCCGTTACCACCCCAGGGACCAAACCAGCACATGGGCGCCAGACGACCCCGTGTATACGTACGTACGACCCTTGGTCCTCCTGTGATGGGTCAGGACAGTGGCCCCGCCACCTACCACTTTTCGGTTGCAGGGGATTAGGAGTGCGGCCAACGCTATACCGACACTCCTTTTCCCCTGTGGCCCCACCGCGTCCGCCATCAGACGGTGGCGACCTCGTGCAGGCCGTGGAGGGTAGGGCGAGCGGCGCACCGTGATACCGGCACTCCTCTCCCGCCGCGGCCTCCAAACCTCAGCCGCGATGCCTACCATACCACATCGCAGCCCGCCTCAGTTGCGATGCCGCTCATACGCGACCGCAACCTACTTATTGGCCCCTACGTCGTTGGTTTATCTGCAAAAGCCCTGACGAGCGGCCCCTCCTCGTGTTCCTCTTCGCTTCACCGTGGTTGTCCAACCCACGGCTACTGAGCCCCCCCGCCTCGACAATACGGGAACCCACCGGGGGGGTGCCTACATTATTTGCATGCCTACATTAATTGCGGGGGGGGGTTTGCCTAAAATAATTTACGACTCGCACCTACCAACAATAAAACAATCAAAAAATAAAACTCAATCATCCAAATTAATTAAATGAAACGCAAACGCAAATGCAATGTCAAACACTATACGTGACTAATCCAAAGATTTTTTTTTCTACCATGGCCATTGCTGATATAATGAAATTTTGTTTAGAGCCAGTCTGAGGCTCTGGTCTGAGGATCTCATTGGACAGTTGCCCGATGTTGGTTGTGGGGATGTCATATAAATACTTTCCTATACTATTAAACGAGCAATATTTATACGGCTTTAAAGATTTCGATAAAATTTGCAATATAGGGGTTTTCGGGACCATAATTCAATCTAGCTATCACCATATAATCTAGGTCTCATCTGGGAAAACTCGAAAATAAGAAAAAAATATTTTTCTCTATTTACACCCGACCAGAGCTCGATTGCCCAGGTGTTTAAATCGCGCGGAAAACTTTGATTACGCGACGTAGGATTTTTGTGATCTTATTGTAGTTCGAATGAGGCGTAACAGAGTTATAGAGCTTTCAATATGTCGTAGTTTTTAGATTTAATATAATAGTTGAATGTTCTCATAACCAAATTATCAAAGCTATGCTCTAAATATCTATTCATGTCTCTAATACACAGCTAATAGCTATTTTCTAACTGTACTTGCTAATAATAATAATAACTAACCGAAAATATATTAATAAAATAATGATCATGAAGGTTATATAAACCTTATCATATATCCTTACATCCTACATGATGTCCATCTTATTTTTAAATAATATCTTATTAACATTACAAACAGAGACCTTCATCAAATAACACCAAATAAAATAACCTAACACAAATTTCCCATACAGCTATCAAAACATTCATGTCGACGATCCCATCTCGCCCGACATCGAGTATTCATTCGATTCAGTTCGATGCAATTCAGAAATCGAGGGGATCCGTATTCGATTGTATCGTAATTCTATAGTACCTATCATCTGCTCCTTCCTGCAGGTGATGTAAATCGATACAGCTCTGAATGAATAAGAGAGATACCTGGAACTATACGCTGCAAGTATACTTTGATTCAGTACCTGAAAATGTATTTCAAATGAAATATAATACAAGTAAGATAATAGGTACGCTTTCATTCTACAATTTCGTCATGAATGTTAAAGAATATGAGAAACGCTTTAATGATACAAATGTTACGAAACTGTTATTCTTATTTTATTGTAAAAAGACTTTTTTAATAGAAACAAATAAAATATGAAAATATGTTTATTGAAACCCTGCCTCAGGCAGGCATTTCTCATGTATCGTGGGTTTATTTACATACATAAACTCACATACACAAACAACCATACCGGAACATTACAACAACTATCTGTAGGCCATTTAAATATTTGTTTCTTGCGGGAACCGAAACCGCGACATGCAGCGCACCAGCCGATCGCTCAACCACTACGCCAAACATGTCGTCAAGTCAACACTGAATAGTATTTAGCTACGACTTAGAATTACGCTACGGTTTAGCATTTCGCTGCATCATAGCCTTACGCTACGGCGTAGCACTACTCTACTACGTGGCAATCCGCTACGTCATAGCCTTACGCTGCGGCGTAGCACTACTCTACTACGTATCATTTCGCCACATCAAAGCCTTACGCTACGGCGTAGCACTACTCTACTACGTAGCATTTCGCTATGTCTTAGCTATACTTTGTAGTATCTTTTCTTTTCTTTTTTTCTTTAAATGAAACGTTGCCCCACATTAGGAATTTCTTTCTGTATCGTGGGTGCGTTTACAAACATATATATATATTTTTTTTTTTTTAAACTTTGCCACACACTACGAATTTCTTCCTGTATCGTGGGTGCGTTTACAAACATATAAACTCACATACACCACACCCAGAGACGGAACAACTATCTGTAGGTCATACAAATATTTGTTCCGTGCGGGAATCGAACCCGCGACACGCAGCGCACCAGTCAATTGCTCAACCACTGCGCCAACCGTGTGCCCAACTCTCAGACAATACCCAGAGCCGAAACAACTACCTGTAGGTCATACAAATATGGAATTAATATTTATGGCGTCTGTCGTATGCGTTGGGGCGGCAGAAACATGGATGAGGCGGTGCATTATATTTGTTCCGTGCGGGAATCGGACCCGCGACACGCAGCGCAGCAGTCAATCACTCAATCACCGCGCCAACCATGCGCTCATTCTAATTTGTATCTTAATTGTTTTCAAGTCCACAATTTAATAGGATCTTTGTATGCTTTCCCACTAAGCAGATTATTTATTTAAAACGTATATAAGAAGAAACGAAATAAGTATACCGATGATTGAGGCTTCATTTCGTTGTGGAATATTTAAATCAATCAGCCAGAGAGGCACTTTAAATAAATTAAAATAACTTTGACTTTTCTCTAATGCAAATCGAGCATTTTAAACCACTTATTTATTAAAGAAAGTACGTAATATGTATTATATAAATTGATTGTATGAGTCATTCTGATTATTTTGGTATGAATTGTATTTTGTCATGATTAAAGTTATATACTTGTTTATATGTTAAGTTCTACCAGTTTTATAGGATTTAAACAATGAAGACAAAGGAAGCAAATGACGTTGGCTTTGGCAATCATGCCACAGTATCCTAATACTATAAAAATATCCTATGGCCTAATCTAGTAAATGGTCTAGCAATGTGTTTCTGCCAAAATCTATCAGCCGTTAAGACGAGAGATTATAATATTAGTAGGAAGTAAAACAGCAGTTTTCGATTCCAAGTATACAAAACTTTTGTATATATAAATCTCACAGTGATGTCTAAGATGAGGTGAGCTCAAAGTGAGCCCTCTCATTAGTTGTCATCTCAGTCATCCCTAGCATTAGTTGAAATGAAAACTCACTTCAAACTCACTTCGCCTAAGTTATCACTGTGAGATGTCTACAGAATTGACCAGCTGGCAATACAATGTTATGCCTGCAGTGTACGAATCCAGAGCCTTAATCCAAAAACAAAAGGCTTTTAATAACTATTAAAATTAAAATAATCTGGGCCTTTCCATAATAGTATACGTTATACCCTCATTAAAGGTCACTATATTTTCTCTCATCTCATCTTAACAATACAGCATATCTACACTAAAGTTCTCACATTAAGAGACAGCATACCGTCGAAACGTCCTTCTCATGTTTACAACCGACATCAAAAGTATAGCCGACGTGCCGTGAAAATATAACAGCCTATAGATGAACGTGATACGAAACATAAGATTCGGCCACAGAGCAGTGAGACGCCTCAGCGGGCACGTCACGTCAAGACTTTCCATATAAAGCAAGCATGTCATTTAGTGTCACCGTTTACTCATGATAATTGTCGGCCCATGACAATATAAGACTCCATAGTCATCATCGGTTGACTGCAGGTTAAAGTTGAATGTGATTCGGATGATAAGGTTCTAGACACATAATATTGAGACATCTCGGCGGGTAGTCCTAGAGACGACATCGTCAAAATGTTCCATACAATCTAACAGTGTCAGCTGTCAAGCGATTCAGCCACAGAGCAACGAGATGCCTTACCAAGTACTACAAGAGACGGCATTGTCAAGACTTTCCATATAAACCAAGCGTGTCAGTGAGTTTCACCGTTTGCTCATAGTAAATGACGGCTCGAGACAATTTATGACTCCGATGTCATTATTTGCTGTCTCCAGTTTATTATATATTATTATTTATTTATTCATTACTAGCTGTGCCCGCGGCTTCGCTACCGTCAACAATCTACCCTACCCTACTTACCTACCACCTACCTTGCTACTTACCTTGCTAGCTAGCCTACCTACAGATTTTTTCCAGGGCCTTTCTTCCGCGGAGAATCCTAACACCGCCATTCAGAAAATGACGTCAAATGCACAACTTCATCTATCGAATATGGAGTTTAACTGTCCCGATCTGTACGACCCGAACAGATGGGGCTTTCGCAGCTGGAACTACGGGTCCGGCTGTTTGGATCAGGGTACGCGGGGTCAGGTAGGCCCTCCACCAAAGGTGGAACCTGACATTGAGGTTGGACTCGCGGTGGTCTATGTGGTGGTTGCAGAGGAGTGGCATGTTGTCTGCTCGGCTATGTGTGGGTCGAGCGTCATTCCTCGCGCGCAACAAGTGTCTGAATTTACCGGCCCAAGGCAAAGGGCCACCTGGTGGTCAGACGCGGGGTTCGTGAGTAACCCTCAAGCAAGTGAGCTCCTGTGAGCGAGCTGCATCTCCGGCACTTTCCTGGATAGAAAGTAGAGGACTACCCGTTGGATTAGTTTTCCGGCAACCCAGCTGTAGGCATTGGGTAGATGCGATGATTTGTATTCGAGAGGTGAGCGTGCTTACAGCTCCGGGACCATTCTGGAGAAATGGGAGCCAGCTTCTCTGGCGTCCTTAACGGGGATTGAATCCGCTAGCACCAACTGCGCTGGTGCCGGTGCTTGCACTAGTGCTGGCGTGCTGGGGTGCGTGCGGTGAGCGGCTTTATTGCTCCGGTACCATTCTGGACAAATGGCAGTGAGTAATCACGATGCGACTCACATTTTCTCTTGAGTACCAGGGGCGAGTGCTCTCGGAGGCGTGACCTACCGAAGATGGTCCCAGACACCTCGTAAGGGGTTGCCTGGTATAGTGTGCCGCCTTATATAACGTAATGTTGGTGAAGGTGGCCACTAAAGAAAATCTCAGTAGACTAATAGGGGTATGTCCGAGTATCTGAATTGCGTGTGTTGTGATATTTACTTCTTGAACACTTTAAATCCAATGAAATAAAAACTAAGTATTATTTCAAGTAACGCACAATTTTTATGAATAAAAGTTATCTACATTAGTTTCGTACATTGTACATGATGCTTGCACAACTAAACAGACAAGCAGACAAAAATGCCAAAAATGCTGGAAATGGATTCCTTTAACACCCTGGTTAAATTTTTAGGTTATATTTAAGATGTACAGAAACAACTTTTCTATAGATTTAATATAAGTATTGATGATAAATATTACTCAATGCCCTTACAGTGCACATAAATGAATGTGACAGAAATGATAAGGTCTCATCCACAGAGTCCCGAGACGCCTCGGTGGCCACTACTACTGAGAGGGTCATTGCTTAGGTACTCATAGAACTTGACAGCCCATGCTATAAGCTTGTGGCTTAATTATTACAGATTCACAGATTCATCTCCAAGGTTAAGCAACGCTTGCTGGAGTCGATCTGTGAACTAGCCATTACATATCGATATCACGTTAAGCCGTGGGTCCAAGGTGTCATTAGTAGATGTTCGACACTTTTAGTGACTAGATTGTAGAGAGCTCAGATAGGCAGTAATTAACACCTATAGCCAAGTTGACAATCTACAATCGTTAACGCTAGTAGTAAACGAATCAATGTATGGGATGACACATCTGAACGTTGAGTCACAGCAAACAAATAGAAGGCGTTAAGGTTTGTAGAAAGAGGTTCGATACGAAATGTTTGTAACTTGACTAGGAGGGCAGTACTGTAAATCCATATCCATCCATACACCATACTATTTTCATTATTATTCATATCTGTCTTCCCTCTTCTTTCTTGTGACCATGTTAGCTTAAAAACTTATATTATTAGAATTGGCATCTCTAGCGGTTGCGTCATCATAATCCTCCCAGCTCATAAATAACCTGAAAGAAAACAAAATACCTGCAACTTATCTATCCCTCATCATCTTATATAGCCCCAGCCAAACGCCGTCACCACAGTATGAACCATTGTTATGGTTTATTCGTGTATGAGAATTATTTTGCCCAAAATGCTAAAGAACTACAAATAAAATGATAATTACATTCATCGAATTCTTTATCGTTAGTGTAACACTTTTCATTCTTCATTTTAAAGTCAATTTTACGCAGACAATAAAATGTTTGCCCATTATATTTTACTAGCTGACCCTCGGGGCTTCGCTCCCGTCAACTGCCTACCTACCCTGGCTACCCTGTCTATCCTGCCTACCCTACCTACCCTGCCCCTACCCTGGCTACCCTTACTTTCCTGCCTACCCTGCCTTTCCTGCCTACCCTGCCTACCCTGCCTACTCTGCTTACCATGCTTACCCTGCCTACCCAGCCTACCCTGCCTTTCCTGCCTACCCTGCCTACCCTGCCTATCCTGCCTACCCTGCCTACTCTGCCTACTCTGCTTACCATGCCTACCCTGCCTACCCTGCCTACCCAGCCTACCCTGCCTGCCCTACCTATCCTGCCTACCCTGCATTTCCTGCCTACCCTGCCTACCCTGCCTACCCTGCCTACCCTGCCTACCCTGCCTTTCCTGCCTATCTTGCCTACCCCGCCTACCCAGCCTACCCTGCCTACCTTACCTATCCTGCCTACCCTGCCTATCCTGCCTACACTGCCTACCCAGCCTACCCTGCCTACCCTGCCTTTCCTGCCCACCCTGCCCTTCCTGCCTACCCTGCCTATCTTGCCTATCCTGCCTACCCTGCCTTTCCTGCCTACCCTGCCTACCCTGCCTACCCTGCCTTTCCTGCCTACCCTGCCTATCCTGCCTACCCTGCCTACCCTGCCTACTCTGCTTACACTGCCTACCCTGCCAACCCTGCCAACCCTGCCTAACCTGCCTACTCTGCCTACCCTGCCTTCCCTTCCTACCCTGTCTATCCTGCCTACCCAGCCTACCCTGCCTACCCTACCTACCCTGCCCCTACCCTGGCTACCCTGCCTACCCTGACTTTCCTGCCTACCCTGCCCTCCCTGCCTTTACTGCCTATCCTGCCTATCTTGCCTACCCTGCCTACTCTGCTTACCATGCCTACCCTGCCTACCCGGCCTACCCTGCCTATCCTGCCTACCCTGCCTACCCAGCCTACCCTGCCTACCCTACCTATCCTGCCTTCCCTGCCTACCCTGGCTACCCTGCCAACCCTGCCTACCCTGCCTAACCTGCCTACCCTGCCTACCCTTCCTACCCTGTCTATCCTGCCTACCCCTGGCTACCCTATCTACCCTGCCCCTACCCTGGCTACCCTGCCTACCCTGACTTTCCTGCCTACCCTGCCTTTCCTGCCTACCCTGCCTTTCCTGCCTACCCTGCCTACCCTGCCTACCCTGCCTACCCTGCCAACCCTGCCTATCCTGCCTACCCTGCCTACTCTGCTTACCATGCCTACCCTGCCTACCCAGCCTACCCTGCTTGCCCTACCTATCCTGCCTACCCTGCATTTCTTGCCTACCCTGCCTACCCTGCCTACCCTGCCTTTCCTGCCTATCTTGCCTACCCTGCCTACTTTGCTTACCCGCCTACCCAGCCTACCCTGCCTACCCTACCTATCCTGCCTACCCTGCCTTTCCTGCCTACCCTGCCTATCCTGCCTACACTGCCTACCCAGCGTACCCTGCCTACCCTGCCTTTCCTGCCCACCCTGCCTTTCCCGCCTTTCCTGCCTACCCTGCCTATCTTGCCTACCCTGCCTACCCTGCCTTTCCTGCCTACCCTGCCTACCCTGCCTACCCTGCCTACCCTGTCTTTCCTGCCTACCCTGCCTACCCTGCCTACCCTGCCTACTTTGCTTACCCTGCCTACCCTGCCTACCCTTCCTACCCTGTCTATTCTGCCTACCCAGCCTACCCTGCCTGCCCCACCTACCCTGCCCCTACCCTGGCTATCCTGCCTACCCTGACTTTCCTGCCTACCCTGCCCTCCCTGCCTTTCCTGCCTACCCTGCCTATCTTGCCTACCCTGCCTACTCTGCTTACCATGCCTACCCTGCCTACCCGGCCTACCCTGCCTATCCTGCCTACCCTGCCTACCCAGCCTACCCTGCCTAGCCTACCTATCCTGCCTACCCTGCCTTCCCTGCCTACCCTGGCTACCCTGCCTACCCTGTCTACCCTGCCTAACCTGCCTACCCTGCCTACCCTGCCTACCCTGCCTACCCTTCCTACCCTTCCTACCCTGTCTATCCTGCCTACCCAGCCTACCCTGCCTACCCTACCTACACTGCCCCTACCCTGGCTACCCTGCCTACCCTGACTTTCCTGCCTACCCTGCCCTCCCTGCCTTTCCTGCCCTCCCTGCCTTTCCTGCCTACCCTGCCTACCCTGCCTTTCCTGCCCACCCTGCCTTTCCTGCCTTTCCTGCCTACCCTGCCTATCTTGCCTACACTGCCTACCCTGCCTAAGCTGCCTATCCTGCCTACCCTGCCTACTCTGCTTACCCTGCCTACTCTGCTTACCATGCCTACCCTGCCTACCCTGCCTACTCTGCTTACCCTGCCTACCCTGCCTACTCTGCCTACCCTGCCTAACCTGCCTATCCTACCTACCCTACCTACTAATTTGTATCTATCATCAATAGTTTCCTCAGCGCACGCCAAATAATGTATTTTACAGACAACATTTTGCTACCTTGGGTTACATTATTGCAATTTTCATAAGGATCTCTATTTGTTTTGAAAATATTTTATAGCCTATGACACTCAGGAATAATGTAGCTTTCTACCGGTGCAAGAATTTTCAAAATCGGTTCAGTAGATCCAGAGATTACCCCTTACAACGTCACAAACTCACAAACACACAAACTCACAAACTTTACCTCTTTATAATATTAGTATAGATATTGTCTGAAGTATGAAAAGCAGTTGTTAAAGTGTTAAATCGGTTTAATTTTTACCCCCAGACACGCATCGCATTTGAGTACACTTTGAGTGCTCGTGTGTTCTTTGATATCTTACTAACATTGATAATGACAGTCTATGCGTTTGGATGTTTTATAATTAATTACGCCCCAACAGCAAATCGAATTCGGATAAAATTTATAACGAAGGTAGGCTATGGCCTAAATAGGGACAAAGGATATTTATTATACCGATTACTCGATTCTGTGGGATCATATTCGATGTTTATACGTGCGAATTCGCTGGCCAGAGCTAATACTTCGTCATCTAAAGTTTCGCCGTTAATCGTAACGGATCACATTTGTTCTCTATCATCGTTTGAATATAAATCCTATAAAGGAACAAAATCGTTGTAAGCGTGTTATACCTACGTATTAGTTTGGCTGTAGCCAAACTAATTATAAACACTTACATACATTAAAAAAACTGCAAAACCTAATTACTATATACTACGAATATTTTGTTTGTAATGTATTTTGTAGAACTAACAAAGCACAACAAAAATAAACAAACCATAGCTAACAGAATCACCAGCAAAACTACAGAATTCCATATTAAACAACAAGGAACTCCTCTAATTTGTGCACACACAGCACAAATGCCGAATATACAAAGAAAATCACCAGATCATTAAAGGCGCTTTTCCACAAGAGATGTGCGATGTAGATAGGCGGTGCGCGAGGAATAAATCCATCAATGGATTGTTTCATTTTCTAGCCTGGCTTAGCGCAGCTCTGGAGGAAAATAAATAGAGGGTATTTATTTTATCTTTTTTTGTAATCTATAGGCTCGCGTTTGACAACTACGCAGGGAGTTTCGGGGGCGATAAATCGATCTAGCTAGGTTCAATTTTTAGAAAATGTCGTTTTCTCTATTTTCACCTGAGCAGAGCTAGGTCGCCCAGGTACTGTATTTTAAAGCAAGCGATGTATGCGAGGAATGGAGTATGCAGTTACTGGGTTGTGTAGGTCAGATAGGCAGTCGCTCCATGCAAAACACTGGTAGTCAGCTGAATCCGGTTAGACTGGAAGCCGACCCCAACAATAATTGGGTTAAAGGCTAGGCAGATGATGATGATGTATGCGAGGAATAGGTGCCTCCGGTCACGCCCCCACGCCGTATCCCGCCCACGCACAGCTGAAAAGAGTCCGCTACTCACCCTTGCACCACTCATCTTTGCTAAGCAACCATGCAAGCTATGCTATGCATCACGCAAGCTGTGCAGCTTTGATACTCGTAGAAAGAAGAAAGAAAGAAAAGTGTTTATTGTCACAGTAACTGACATGGCTATAAATAAATTATGCTTAAAAAAAAACAAATGAATAAGACATACACATGAAGAAAATCATGCTGTGCAGTCGGAGTATACATATTCGCGAGCTGGCTGACCAAAACCAGATGTACCCTCCGACTGCACAGCATGATTTTCTTCTTGTTTACGTCTTTCTAGTTCGATTTTAAGCAGTCATGTTTTTTGTTTTATTTTTTTTGTTTGACTGTTTAGTTAACATTTTATTTTTCGGATTAGGTACATTTAAAAATAGGCATTATATATTTTTGAAATTACCACTTAAATCCTTTTATTTTGATACCCCACCCGATGGGTTCCGAATAAAAATAAATATTGTGCCCTCACAATATGGCGCCCAAAAGCCGCTATTTTTCTAATTACCAATGTAACAAGTGACACTCGCAAGGTTAAGACGAATTGATTGACGTACACATCATCAATTCGGCCAACGCATTTGGTCTCTGGAACGCCACATAGAAACTAACATACATATTATATATATATATAGACTGATAATCACATTACCTACCTTCGGCAGTCGGGTAATATACCCTTAACGAAGGTATTCTCCAAGGCAGTTTAGGTCTTTGGTGGAAACAATCATACATCTTTCCAGCGCTGCTACATATCCTCGCATCACCTAGCTACCTCGCACATTTGATGGAAAAATACCCTTAACCAGGCTGTGACAAAAAGGGGGTGACCGCAGAGATAAAGGTTCTCAGCAAACATACTGTAGCTAACTGTTGAGTAAATGTTACGCAATCCGCTGAGGTTTCAGTTACTAATTCACTTATAATTTGATACAGGCCTTGTTGACTGTTTTGTGATGGAAATACTTTCGTTAGATATTACTTCTGGTTATATTTAAGATGTAAAAGGTAAAAAATGACGTAATTGTTTAAGAATTCAAGGATCGCGATTAACGCCAATATTTTCCATTTTGACAAATCAAGAAGTTCTTGACGCCATTGAGCAGGCGATTTTGAGAATTTAAATCAAATAGAAATGAAATATAAAAAATCAGCAGAAAATATACAAAAGAAATATCTTATTCTATGAAAAGTATGTACAAATAATAAGTACCTATGTAACTATAAAAAAAATAATCGTAAAGCAAAAATGAGAATGGAGAAATGAGAAGGAAGTGCACATGAATGATTGTATAATGTGAGGGTGTAAATGTGTGAGTGTAAGAGTATGAGTATTATGACACTGGTTTTAATAAATTTTCCTTGGAAATGTAGTCAAGGTTTAAAAGCCAATTCCTTAATTTCCTTTTACAAACCTCTTTTGTGTGCGTGTATATAGATAGGTTATTAAATAAATCAAAATTGTCTATAAACTCAAAAAACCCAGCCAGCGTCACGAAGAACTGGCAAACAGTCTTTCTAGAACATTAAAAGCTTCCAAAGAAAACCAGATAATCCGTATTTAACAAATCAATGTTGTGTACATTTATATAAGATCTTTAACGGCCTCCTGAACGATTCCATTACCAAAGACTATTAAAGATAGCTTGCTCGTTCAGTGTTATGGTTATTTTTATTACCCCATTTCGACTGAGCAGTGTATTGCTTATTTAAACTAACATATATTTTGTCAGGCAACGATCATATGTGCCGACATAAGTGGTGCTTTCTTTTGAGCACTATTTTTTATTTTTATCTAGGAAAACGTAGGGGTGTTCAAAATTAAATTCTACTTACTATTCCGTTATTGCTATGGCACAATCATTTATTTAAAACTTCTAACAAAGGTAGGTAAAATGACAGTCATAATGCCTTAGGCATTCTTAACCATTTGAATTGTACACCCGTATTTCTAAGTCATTTCGATCACACCACTTGACTCAATTTTGACTCAACCTCGGTTTTAAAGCCAGAATCAACAGTGGCGACCAACAGAAAAGCGCCGAGGCAATGAAGCTTGACGAAATTTCGGCGAATGAATTTAAATGTCTTGGATCCCGCAACGAAATTAATCAGAAAAGAATAAAGAAGGAGTAGAAAAAAAAAAATCCTCTTCCCTTGATATCAAGCAGGAGACAGAACAAACAAGGCCAATAGGCACAAAGGGTCGTTTACAACTGGGATATGACCAGTTGCCTAGCACCACGGATAAAAATTAGCATTAATAATATTTGTTTTCAATAATAAGTATGGCAAAAACGCTCACGGCAATTTGTTCTAGTTTCTACAAGGTCCGTATAGTAAACAAATCCTGATGCAGCCTGTACATTATTCAACATAATATTGCGTTAATTCTGCCAAAGAATACACTCCCACAATATATGATGTGCAGATTGTACATATTCGCAGTCAGATGTTGAATACTGACACAGAGGCGAGGCAACGAGCTTGAAGGAAAATCATTTACTTTTAAAGTTACCATGCCCTGTGATAAATTAGGCAACACAGTGATCCACCTCCAGCCACGTCCTGGCCAGCCGCATGCGAACGGATGGAAAGAATTGGTGCCGGTGTCGGCTTTTGATGTAATTATCCCACCTACATTGCCACTCGGATAAAAGTTCCTCCCAGACGTCAATTTGTGGTTTAAATACTTGTCAAACTTTACTTATCAGCTAACTTACTTTAAAGTAGGATTTGACACGTTCTTGAACACCAAATTCTCAAATCTTGACCCGGGTATCTCTCTTAATCAAATTGACAGTCTGTTATAGCTTGTTTTCTTTTTCGTTGTCATGGCGACTGGATCAAGTAGAGTTTAACATTCCAAGTCATGTTCTCCCACTTGACTCCACTTCGAATCACCAAATTGACAGTTAAACCACAGATAATATAATACTGGCATACAGATGCCTCATCTCATGGACAGAACTGTGCCGATGTAACAAGCGTTTTTCGACGGACTCACATCATCATCATATCATCAGCCTATTAATGTTCCCACTGCTGGCCTCTGTGAGAGGGGCCTGCAAGTTTTTCCAATTTCGTTGTACCAAAATGTGTTACAGGAAATATTTAAAACATCGTGTAAGAAAACCAAAAAAAATTACTACAACGCCATCTATTGGAATTTACATTAAATTATCCGTTTAAATAATCTTTGAAATGTAATTTATGAGCCCAATATTCCATAATTTTGCGCTTAACATACATTTTATATGATTAATTCTAAAATCTTAATTTTAGACAAAATTTTAATAAGAATTATTTATATTTGAATTTATTTGAACCAAATTTTCTTTCTTGTTGTTGGGAGCCCTTTATCAAAGGGTTTTGTCCGTTATCACGGTGCCTGAATAGAGTTTCGTGGTGGAAGTTTCGTTAAAAAATCTTAGAAAAAGCGTGATAAAAAAGTTCGTTTTTGTTCGAACATCGTGTCTGTCAATCAACCCCTTGTGACAATATATTTCTGAGTACTTTAGACAGTAAATCCTTGACAGGTTAATTCAAAGGTGACAGAAACGTGGATGACACAGCGCGTGGGTAGACCGATGCGGGTCGACGACTTTACCAGTCCTGTCGAAAAGTCTTCAGACAGACAAAAATGGCGCAAAAAAGTGAAGTGTAGTCTAGGTACACGAAAGGGTAGACGATTATATTTGCAGTGAGTGGGCAGAGGCTGTAATATAAATTGGAAAAGTCCTAAACATTTTTTTTTTTTTTTATCATACATAAATAACTTAGGCATATGTCCAACAGCCGACGATCAGCGAGAAACGAGTAGAGCTAGAAACTGGATACGAGTTTGCGAGCACGGTGAAGCGCAAGTGTTCTTGGGTGACGGACGATTGCTCGCACTATTTGCCCGGGGCGGCCAGATCCGCACTGTAGGCAGAAATGACCATGAATGAGCGTGAGTTCTCAGTGAGCTCTCAGCGTGAGTTTTGATTCCCAAGTGAGCATCGCTGAGCGAGTATTATCTTTGATAGCTCTTGTCGCTGCGACAAAATAGTGGTGAGAGAGTTCTTGCCAGCAGTGTGAACAGCCAGCGATCAATTTTATGTGTCTCTTTTATTGACACGGGATCTATATCCTTTGTCCGTTTCTTCAGCGAGAAAATCGATCGATAGCTAATCGTTTCTGATCGTTTCTTCGTCGCCGGTGGGACAGGTGCCTTAACAAATTGTTACACAAATTTTTAACTATCACTGTACTGCCTCCTGGAACAACGCTTTTACTAATGCAAGAGTTAGCGAATTTCATGAAATTTGTAAACGTAATTGTTTTTATGCCAATTATATATTTTTAATCCCTACCCCCTCCCTCTTTTTTTTTATTTTTATATATCTTTTTAATAGCAGTACACAGACTACCCCCTTTTTCATTCTAAGTTCTATGAGTCCATAGTCCTATGGTTGTCAGGTAGTTATCGCTGTCAGCGATAAGACCGCCTTTTTACCCGTATAATTAAGTTTACTTATAAAAGAGATGTATAATTTTATGCTGTACAATAAAGTATATTCTATTCTATTCTACTACTACTATAGTGTAACCCCTGAAGAACATACGCATGATGTTAAATAATGTATGTATAGGAATCTGAAGTAGAAATTATAGAAAAAAAACACAGTTCATAAACTTTGATATTTAATTTTAACAAAACAATTTTTCTTAACACAATAATTTGATAATCAGAGGAGCAAAATCTACCCACAACATAAAAACTTCAAATCACACAATTACACCACTCACGCTGCCGATGAGCACGCTTCGAGTGCTGGGACGAGAAAGAGACGTGCGCTTATTTTTTTAATACTTTGCGTACGAGTATCACAGTAAAATCCTACGATTTACGAACTGCTTAACTGGTCTTTCCTGTGGAGAAAAATCTAAATCAAACATTTTTATTTTACATAGGCCTATATGGGCACTTATAAAACGTCGACAAAAGGTGCACGGTTCGGGTTGGTCGTTTCCTATGGAGAAGAACCGGCAAGAAACTCTACGGTTACTAGACTAAAGTATAGCCAGGCTGAGACGTGCACCGACTCGTCGCTTCTTTTTATACGGAGTAGCGAGAAAATACGGGGGTACTGCTTATAGTATAATTTTCTCGCATTTTTTTGCATTGCACGTGCAATGTTGTTAGTTTTTAAAGATTTTCCTAATATCTTTTAGTTGAATTTTAAACATAAAAAAAACATTAAGGACTTATTCCAAATAGCTATAAATGCTCAGTTTATTAGTAAAGGTTAATACCTTAAGCCGATATGACATGAGTGTGCAACCAAGTTTAGTGAATATCCCTCCCTGGAGCGATGTTAGGTGATTATTAAGCCCCCCCGGTGGGTTCCCGCATTGTCGAGGCGGGGGGCTCAGTAACCGTGGCTTGGTCACCCACGGTGAAGCCGAGAGGACCCTTGGAGGGGCCGTTCGTCAGGGCTTTTGCCGATTAAGCCGACGACGTAGCGGCCAACTAGTAGGTTGCGGTGCCGCTTGGTAACAGGCGACATTGCAACTGAGGCGGGCCGCGATGTCTTATGGAGATTCCCAGGTCCCATACGATGTCGCGGCTGAGGGTTGGAGGCCGCGGCGGGAGAGAAGTGCCGGTATTGTGGTGCGCCGCTCTCCCTGCCTTCCGCGGCCCGGGCGGGATCGCCACCGTCTGATGGCGTACGCGGTGGGGCCGCAGGGGAGGAGGAGTGTCGGTATTACGTTAGCCGCTCTCCCTATCCCCTGCGGCCGAAAAATGGTAGGTGGCGGGGCCTTTGACCTTGTCCCGTCACAGGGGGACCAAGGACATTGACCAAGGTCGTTATATATAGTATGTTCTGGTGCGCCGGCGATGGGGGGTACTCCTCCGAGGAGGGTGTGGTGACGGACAGCCGCAGCGGGTTCGCGGTGAATGCTAACGCGTGCCCGTGTTCCTGCCATAAGCGGCACAGGAAGACACCGTGGAGTTTTAGTGGGTTCGAGTCCCACATAACTGCACTATCTCTCTGTGGTAGTGCAGTATGCATGAGCATTGCTCCAGGCAAAAAACCTTGCAGTATAATATTATCTTTTGTACACCTTAAGTGGTCGTTAAATAAATAAACAACTGCATACTTCGTTTGCCGTCTGTGGTTTCATTCGCATAAAGCATATACTTACCCCCCCCCTCCTTAGTAAACCCTTCCAAAATATCAAGTAGGTTTTCGAAAGACAAACCATTGATTGACACTGTTGGCAGTCATTATACTAATTCCACGTGGGCGATACCTCGGGCGGCAATTAGTGTTCCATAAACAAGCAAACTATTTTACGTGTGTATTAAATTAGTTTATAGTAGATTAAAGTAGCACAAAGCCTGGTTCACAGAATTTGGTACAGCGACTGTGTAAAGCTAAGGATTATACGATGTATTGTGTGAACTATAGTGACTTACTTGACTTAGTGTCCTACGTCCCCTGGATGGGGCAAAGGGCGTCCACAATAGTCCTCCATCGCGATCGGTCTTGAGCTTCACGCTTCACCTCGCTCCACGTCATACCGATGCTCGTCGCTTCCGCCAACACGGTGCGACGCCAGGTTTGACGGGGACGGCCACGCTTTCTTTTGCCTTGGGGATTCCAATCCAGCGCTTGCTTTGGTATATGATCAGAATCCCTTCGCAGCGTGTGGCCAATCCAACTCCACGATGACCCTCTTTCCATTGCGTTAAATACGTTTAGAGTTGCCAGGTCCCGCTACAGAGCATCGGAGGAAAAATCAAAGGGTAATTTATTGCGTAAAGTAGTAGAAAAATTAGATAAGGAAGGTCCGTGGTCTCCTTTATATCATGAGTTTAAAGCCAATCGATCAGTCGACCTCGCGTTTGTTCAGAATATTAAAGTAAATAATAAACACACTACCGGTATTGAGGAAACAACTGAAGTTTTGCTGAATACTCTTATACCTGATGACTTACTAGCTAATGACAACGAATACCATCAACAGATCAGAGCGTGGGCAGCTGTACCACCTGAATCACCAGCGTCAGACCTTCCATCCACTGACGAATTTATTAACGTTATCAAGAGGTTACCACTCAACAAGTCATCAGGTGAAGATAAAATATCTAATCGGATGATTATAGAAGCGTGTAAAACAGCCGGTGATTGCGGAGGGCGTATTTCCTCGTATTTGGCGACGCGGATTTATACGAATAATCCCGAAAAGTGGCGACAAACCCCCGGACGACCCGAAGTCGTACCGGCCCATAACATTACTTCCATCTTTGGGAAAACTCCTGGAGCGCCTTATCGTTCCACGGTTGCTACCGGACGGACCAAAATTTCACAATAATCAATTCGGTTTCACTATTGGAAAATCTACCGTAGACGCGGCCCTTACTGTTAGGAAAATAGTTAATACATCTGAACATAAGTATGTAATTGGGATTTTTCTAGATATTTCTGGGGCTTTTGATAACGCATGGTGGCCAATGCTATTACTTAAAATGAAAAATCGAGGCTGCTATAGAAATATATACAATTTAGTTTACTCTTACTTTTTAAATGGTTCCGCGAAACTCAAACTCGGCCATCATTCCATGTCGAAGTCTCTCACCATGGGATGTCCTCAGGGTTCGGTTATTGGTCCACCTTTATGGAATTTAGGCTTTGATGATTTCCTCGCGATTCCGCTTCCAAGCGGCTGTTCATTAACCGGTTACGCGGACGACGGTCTTCTGCTCATTCAATCAAGTACTCGAGCTGGACTCGAGAACTTGGCTGACACTTGCCTACGATTAATATCTCAGTGGGGCGATCGTAACCGCCTGACCTTTACTCCGCATAAAACTTATCAGCTCATTTTGAAAAGTAATCTTAAATCGTGTCCTACTATTAAATTTAATAACGTTCCGGTAAAAAGGAAGCAGTCCGTGTGCTATCTTGGTCTTGTGTTAGAAAGGAATTTTGCATTTATAGATCATATTAAAATCGTCGGTGAAAAAGCAAAAAAGAACTTCTATGCCTTAACGAGAATATCTAAATCTACGTGGGGTCTGTCTTTTTTGACTTTAAAGACTATTTATGGGGCTACTTACTTGGGTTGTATCTGCTTTGGGGCGCCTGTTTGGGCTGATAGGGCCACAATAGGGGCGGTACGACGTAAATTACTTCAGAGTCAGCGTTTGGCATTTATATTCTTATGCAAAGCATACAGGACGGTTAGTACTGAGGCCTTACCGGTACTTGCTGGCGTACTTCCGGTCGACCTTGAAGTGCAGCGACGTGCTGCAATGTACTATTCCGCAAAAGAGACCATGGACGCGGACTTTTTAACGCGGAGTGACCGTGCCAAATATGCTCTCAATGAGAGGCGTCAGAACGTTGACGGCGGAGGATAAGTCAGCTTGTAGCATTTCCGCAGTTATCAAGTCGAGTCCTGGTGCTTTGCCTGTCTTCAAAGAGAGGACTGCTCTTGCAACTGCCGACGCTGACGGTGGTTCCGTGTCGATGTTGAGAGGCCGGGATGGTTTAGAAATGACTTGCAGCGCGTCAGGTGTTGATGTTGCTGACAAACGGAAGACCTCCTCAAAGTGATTACGCCAGCGTAAGAGCTGCCCTTCCGACGTCACTATGAGCAGACCGTCTTTAGACTTGAGCGGCTTCTTTTTATACTTGCTGTTACCTGCCAAGGTTTTGGTAGCTTGGTACAATTCCTTCAGGTTACCGGTGTATGCAGCTTGTTGAGCACGATCAGCAATACCATCAGCCCACTGCCTCCTATCTTTGCGGGTGCTGCGATATATTTCTCTGCGTTTCTGACGGTATTGCATATTAAGGTCGGCTCGCATGGCGTTATTATGGGTCTCAAGCAATCTAAGATGAAGGTTTCTTCTGTCTTCAATCAGGCTCCACGTGTGCTGTGACATCCAGTCTTCGCGAGAATGAGTCGGTTTATGTCCTAGAACGACGGAGCTGGTTTCCAAATAGGCCACTTTGATGTGTTTCCACTCCTCGTCCAATGATTCCAAACCGGTATTAAGTCCCGAAAAATGATTACGCAGCTCGATTTGGAACCTTTCACGGATGCCTGGATCACGCAGTTTGCTCACGTCGAACCTTCTTCCGATCTTGCCGGGTCCTCCAGCCGCACGGGCCACTGCAACCTTAAGCCGGATTTCAGCAACTACCAAATGGTGGTCGCTATCAATATCGGCGCCCCTGCGGTTTCGGACATCGAGCAATGAGGAGCGCCATTTGGCGCTAATGGCAAGGTAGTCAATCTGGTTCTTAGTGACTCCATCGGGTGAGTTCCACGTGTATTTGTGGTGGTCCCCATGTATAAATAATGTTCCTCCAATGGTCAGGTCGTGGTTCTGGCAAAACTCGACAAATCGGTCTCCGTTCTCATTACAAACTCCAAGCCCCTGTGTACCCATGTGCCGCTCGCGGTTTGTGTTAACGCTCCCAACCTTTGCATTCAGGTCCCCCATGACCAGGACGATATCTTGTTTCTTGATGCTCCTAAAGGTGGCGTTGAGGGCGTTGTAGAAATCGTCTTTGGTATCCTCTGGCGATGCATTAGTTGGGGCGTAGCATTGTACGATGGAGATCTTCCGGGCTCTCGAGTAAAAACGGGCGTACATGATTCGGTCCGAGATCGGCTTCCAGTCCAGGAGGCTATTCTTAGCTGCATTAGAAAGGAGGAGCCCTACGCCGTACTCGCGCACATCTTCCTCACTTTCTTTACCTGAATACAGCAAATTCAAGCCCCTAGACGTTCTCAGCTCACCAAAGCCGATTCTTCTCACTTCGCTTAGACCGAGTATTTGCAGGTTGTAATTTAGCATTACTGCTTCTGCTTGGGCTAATCTACTGTCATCGCTAAGCATTCTTATATTCCAAAAAGCAATTCGTGTCCGTGTTATAAAGCCAAAAGTCGTCGGTAGGGTATCGGTCCGGTTTCTTACTGTTTCAGTTTCGTTAATCTATTATTGTCGGGCAAACGAGTGATAAGCCCACTGTGCCTTAATCCGCTAGCGGGGCTGCCGCTTTAGAGCCTACGGATTTGCTCGGTTTCTTGTCGGGTATCTTCCCTAGTGAGTCGATTCTGTTTTAGGGCGCAGAATATTAGCTCAGCTGCAACTCGTGGTGGTGGACGCGCGGCAGCGCGGTTGCAGCAGGTCCCAGGGAGAACGACGGGGACGTGGATGACTCGGACTGGCTAGGGCTCTGCTTGCTACGGTACTCCACTACGAGTACAGCAGAAGGTATTTTTTGGCACTTTATAGGTAATGCTGTTCTCACCAACAGCGATTCCCACCAAAACTTACCTTAGCTTCTCTCCCCTACTATAGTAATAAACTTTAATTCTAGCGTCCATTATTAAATAAGAAGGGATTATTGTACACAGAGGATGAATATATTAATCTATTGTAGTTCAATCTAAGTTCATTTATACAAATAAGTGAAACGAACGAAAGCTATTATTTTGATATTACAAACATACACTTCGTGTAATAGCCTTTTTTGTAAATGCATATGAAGACATTCGCATTGGTGGATGTCACATTCGATGACATGTGACATCCACCAAAGTGCACTCGGCCCGCGTGGTAGATTAAGGACCATGCCCTGTCTCACAGAGAGGATGCCTGTGTCCCAGCAGTGGGAACATTAAACAAGGCTGATGATGACGATGAAATTCCTATGAAAATATATACGGTAGGCACTTATAATAAAAAATAAACTGTTGACGCCGTATGTGTATCAGAACATGTCAACCGTGGCCAATATTTAAAGTTTGTTCCCTACACCGAACATAAACTATATTTAAAATGGTAATCTGTCTGTCTGTTTCTTCTGGGTAAACTTCGAAACAGGTGGACTGATTATAATGGGAATTTCACTGGCAGGTAGCTGATGTTATAAGGAGTACTTTTATTTTAGAAATACGAATGAGGGTTACGCGTGAAAAATAAAAACCATGTTTTTTTTCGGTTTACGGGTTTGACGCGGACGAATTCGCGGGCAACAGCTAGTAAGTTATACAGTAGGGACCTTCGTTCAGATTTTCTAAGCAGCTTTTAGGGCTTATAAGATAAGTCGTTATTGTTATTCTTTCATATTGAGATAAGGTGTTTATTTCTTTAGCCAACTACAAGGGCGGACCATTTTCAGAAGGCCAACGAACTCTTTCAAGGTCACTCTCTGTTTAAGTTTCATAGCAAAAATGACACAAAGTACCATCATTTTTCATTTGCGAGCTCGTTATAATTACGCTAATGAGTTCGCACTTAATTATACAAAGCTTTTTGTCGGCGAAACACGGAAGTTGCGCTAAAATCCAAATGGAGGATAATAAATTTGAAACTTTTTATATCTTTGTGACTTTAGATTATTGTTTGGTAGGCTGAATCATGTGTTAGGTAATAAATGAGAAAATTTGGTAATTAATAAGCACACTGGTAACATATCCAGTGACCTGAGGGCCCACTAGATAAAGGATATTGATATTTGGTAACGATTGTTGCAAAAACGTTTGGGCTTTTCTATAAGGGAATGGATGCCAAACAAATAGGTCTCCCTCTTGGCATAATTTCTTTAGACATAATATTGTATGACATAACATTTTTTCATAACTTTTATTAGCATAATAATACTGTGGCGTAATAATACTTTAGCATAATGCAAAGGTTAGCATAACAGTTTTTTGATCTAACTTGTTTTGGCATAATTTGGATTTGCATATTTTTTAGGCATAATATGATGCATTATTATTTAGCCTACAGTATTTATGGCAATACATTTATGCCTAATAATATTATGCGTAATGATCATTATGCTGAATTTCGTTATGCCAATGTAAATTATGGCAATATTTTTTATGCTTATCATTAGTAAACCTATTCAGTCTTATTACAAAAAGCGGTTTAACTAAAAACCCAGGTTTAAATCTCTATAAACTGTGTTTTACACAAAAATGATATTACAAACAATGGTTTAGCGATAAACCATAGACCAAATCATGGTCTAACGCTAAACCTCGGTGGCCCCTAGTTTAACGATGGTCTAAGTCGTATCTGTCAAAGTTTCTCTTTTAGGTTATAGCATCTTTTTTTATTGTGTTGTATTGTTTTTACCCGAAAATGGATATTTAATTAATATTGAGGCTATTACTTTTTCCTCGGTACTCCAATTCTCAGATCGTTTTTTTTGTTGGTCCATCACAATATATTATTAAATATACTATTAACAAAAAGGCAATTGTTCTATTAGAGACTTCGATAACTTAAAAATGCAAAAGCTTAATTAACTTTGTTCAGCTTGCGATGGTTTTGTTTAATGTTATGGTTTTATACATCTACATTTCGTTACACGTACGTAGATGTATTATTAGTAAGTAATACGAATTTAAATAATTTGCTTATATCTAAACAATACTTCAATCGATAAATAACAAATGTTTATATCCATGCAAAATAACAAAGTCTCAATATGTTTAATACTCGTAAACGTCATGTAATCCTTATCATATTATCAAAAGGTTTTCTTTTCTGGGCAAACAGAACGTTGCAATAGAATGATATTATGGTGAACGAATGATATTTGTATTAATCTGTGGTTGATATATAGAGAATGGTTCAAATGACGGTACTAAGGAGACCACGGTTTTTTTGAGTTTTGTATTACGAACAAATTTAGACCATGGTTTTCAGATAAGCCTGGACTTGATAGTAGAGGTTTAAACCAAGGTTTATTTCGTTTTTTGTAATAAGACTGATTATCTTTTGTACACCTTAAGTGGTCGTTAAATAAATAAACAACCGCATACTTCGTTGAATATGATGTGCACTACAGCAAAGTTTCGCAAAGTTTGAATAAAACTACCTGCCGTCTGTGGTTTCATTCGCAGCATAAAGCATATACTTACCCTCCCCCCCCCCACCTCTTAGTAAACCCTGCCAAAATATCAAGTGGGTTTTCGAACGACAAACCATTCAAAATCAAAAATCAATTTTTTTATTTCACATAGGCCTACATGGGCACTTATAAAACGTCGACAAATGGTGCACGGTTCGGGATGGTCGTTTCCTATGGAGAAGAACCGGCAAGAAATTCCATGGTTACTCTTTTAAAAATGGTTTGGTTTAACAATATTTCCATGTTACAGCATTAGTACTTAGATTAGATTACTTAGATATGGGGGGACAACGAAGGCCCGACTTATGACAATAAGTCGTAAGAAACTAAAAAAATAAAATAAAAAGATTATATAGGTATTATATAAAAAAGTTAACAAATGTTAACTAGCATCTAGAAGGCCTACAATGTTCACATATTCACAAAACAGTCGGTAAAAGAATCTATACAAAGGTAAAAAAAAAAAAAATAACAAGACCAAATTCAACATGTGGCACAAATGTTGTTATCAGTGCTGTAACTATTCTTAGCAAAGGGCTATAAAGATGATTGAAAACCATTGTAAAAAGTCTAATTAAAAGAAGGAAAGAAAATATGAGATTGAGAATAGTTAGAGACATCCACATATTTGTGCCGTTTACAAGTTACCAGGGAAGCTGCATGCGCAGAAGGAGCTAAGGCCAAATGTTTTTATTTTCAACGCAGTCCTTGATTTTATAAGATGCTTTTTTAATAAGGATACGTTTGATGTAGTTTTTGAACTTTCCATCGGTCAGTTCTATAACTGACTTTGGCAACTTGTTATAAAAGCGTATACTGTTTATAAGAAAAGACTTGCTAGTTTTCGTTAATCTGAATTTGGGTATTACAATTTCGTGCTTACTGCGTGTATTTAAATTATGAAAGTCGCTTTTAGTTTTGAAAAGCCCTCGATTTTTACGGACATACAAAATACATTCCAAAATATAAAGTGAAGGTAGACTCAGTATATCGATCTCTTTAAATTTTTCTCTGAGGGACTCGCGAGGACCCATTTTATAGATTGCGCGGAATGCCTTCTTTTATAGAATGAAAATTGAGTCAACGTCTGCTGCTGATCCCCACAGCAAAATGCCATAAGACATAATACTGTGGAAATAAGCATAGTATACTAACCTAGCTGTAGCTACATCGGTTAGCTGCCTTATTTTCTTTACTGCATATACAGCCGAACTTAACCGACCCGAAAGAGTTCTAATGTGCGCGCCCCACTGCAATTTTGAATCGATAGTAATCCCTAAGAATATAGTTTCCGTTATAACTTCAAGATTTTTGTCGTCAAGATTTAAGTTTAGGTCATGTTGTGGTACATTTGGTAAAGAGAACTTTTCATTGGTTGACACTGTTGCCAGTCATTATAAAATGTCACATTGTCTGTACCGAGTTTTCACAGTAGGTAAGTTTAACCTGTAAGCGAATGAAATCACAGACGGCAGGTGGTTTTATTCAAACGGGCTTTGCGAAATTTTGCTGTAGTGCACCTCATATCCAACGAAGTATGCAGTTGTTTATTTATTTAAAAATGCTATTATTTTGATATTACATACACTTCGGTTTTACTTAACTACAATAGAATAATATATTCATCCTCTGTGTACAATAATCCCTTCTTATTTAATAATGGACGCTAGAAATAAAGTTTATTACTATAGTTCACACAATACATCGTATAATCCTTAGCTTTACACAGTCGCTGTACCAAATTCTGTGAACCAGGCTTTGTGATACTCTAATCTACTATAAACTAATTTAATACACACGTAAAATAGTTTGCTTGTTTATGGGACACTAGTTGCCGCCCGTGGTTTCGCTCACGTGGAATTAGTAAATGCACAATATGTTCTTAAATTATAACCTATGTGTTATTTTGATGTACAAACTATATTACTGTAATGTTTCATCAAAATCCGTTCAGTCGTTTTTGCTTGAAAGGGTAACAAACATACATACTCACAAACTTTTCACATTTATAATATTACTAGATTTTGCCCGCTACTTCGTTCGCGAGGAATAGTGACTTCCGGCAGATTTTTTGTTTTACCCACATAGTTCCCGATCTCGCGGGATCTCTTCAAAAATGAAATGTGGAAGATATTCTAGAGAACTCTTCAAAAATCAACATAATGAGCTCTGCGTTTGAATTGAAGATATGTATACTCACTTAGGGCATTAAAGCCGTTATTGCCGATCGAAAAAGGCGAAAATGTTATTTTTCCCTTATTTTCAAAATATTATTTTGATTTGCCATTTCAGAAAAAAATACTGTTTCTCCCTTGACAAATTTTCTATTATTTTAGGCTTTAAAGATTATTAAAGTTTCTTACACCAAGACATTTCTGTATACCACGTTTTTAGTTTTGCTATCCTTTGCAAAAATATATAGGTCTTGTGGTTTTGACACTCTTGAGCACGCAACGTAGAGTTGTCCATGGGAGAAACAATCTTTTTCAAGTTGTACCCCCGTAACTTTAAGCGTTTGCCCTTGGGCTTTATTTATGGTCATTGCAAACGCAGTTTTCAGCGGAAACTGAACTCTTTTGAATTGGAATGGCAAATCAGTTGGAATGATGGGAATGCGGGGAATAATTACAGTTTCGCCTTTTGCCATTCCAGTCATAATAACGGGTTTAATGACATTCCGTCCTAAATAGGTTACTTGTAACCGTGTGCCGTTACATAGCCTTAGTGGATCTAGGTTTCTCATAAGCATCACAGGAACTCCAACTTTCAGCCTCAACTTGTGAGAAGGCACTCCTGATAACTCTAAGGAGTTGAGAAACTCTGTTGGGTAAGATGTCACTTGCTCGGTATCCACGACGTTATCTACTGATAGATACTCGATGACATCTCCCTCTACGTCAGACATAATTTGGTCATTTATCCGGCTTACTATTTCATTTGTTGGCGCCAATATCGCCCTTTCGCATAACCATTCCCGATTTTCGATATTAGCGCGTAAATCCGGATAGACACTATTTTTTAAATTGTGTGCTATCCACAATTTGGCATAATTCGCTGCTCAGCGTGATCATACTCTCGGAGTCGGTAGGCATACGATCCTCGCCGATCTTCAGAAGAGCAGCAGCATACTGCCCGGATTGACAATCATTATGAAGTAATACTCGCATATTCGTCGACAGTGAAACCTTTTTCACATGTGTCCATAGCACAGATGCATTTAAACAGGCATTGATTTCATCTGCCGGTGTGCCCCTTGCTATAACCGGCAGGGTCTGCCGGAAGTCACCGGCCAATAGAACCACCATTCCTCCCATAATACCTTGATTGTTTTTAATGTCTTTCATCGTGCGGTGAAGTGCTTCGATTGCTCTTTTATGGGACATCGTACATTCATCCCAAACCAGCAGTTTACATTATTGCAACATTCTTCCACGCTCACTACTTTTACTTATGTTACAAACTGGCATTTCCTCATGAGCTAAATTTAGTGGTAATTTCAGAACTGAGTGGGCCGTTCGTCCTCCACTAAGCAGCGTAGCAGCTATTCCGGATGATGCTACTGCCACAGCGACTCCTTTATCTTTCCGGATTTCAGCTAATAATAAGTTTAGAAGAAAGGTTTTGCCGGTACCTCCTGGAGCATCCAAAAAGAACAAACCACCTTCACCACTGGCAACTTTGTTGATGATTGTCTCAAAGACTAATCTTTGTTCTGGATTTAAAAGTGGAAGGGTCTCTGTTATTTGTTGCTGTAACAAAACTGGATCATAATTTAGCTCTCGCATTAAATCATTACTGACTTCCCCAATTCTTTGTGGTCTGCTCATACCAAAATCGGACAAATATTTACCAGTGATAGTTATCACTTGGTCCTCAACCTTAGTCAGAGCGTCATTGTAAATTACATCATTATACGAAATATTTGGGTCCTCTTCTTGAAATCTGCGTAAAATGTCGTTTGCCATATCATTTTTATATTTTCCCCACAGATATTCAGGGTTTGAGAGTCCAGCCATCTCTTCTGTCTCAGCAGCTCTTTGAGTTGCATGACGCCCAGCATCTAAGAGCCGGCGCTCCCGAGCCATCTCTTCTGTCTCAGCAGATCTTTGAGTTGCATGACGCCCAGCATCTAAGAGCCGGCGCTCCCGAGCCATCTCTTCTGTCTCAGCAGCTCTTTGAGTTGCATGACGCCCAGCATCTAAGAGCCGTCGCTCCCGAGCCATCTCTTCTGTCTCAGCAGCTCTTTGAGTTGCATGACGCCCAGCATCTAAGAGCCGTCGCTCCTGCCTCACCTCCTCAGTCTCAGCAGCTCTTTGAGCAGTATGACGTTCGGTGTCTAACAGCCGGCGCTCCCGAGTCATGTCAGCGGTCTCAGCAGCTCTTTGAGTTGCATGACGGCCGGCATCTAAGAGCCGGCGCTCCCGAGCCATCTCTTCGGTTTCAGCAGCTCTATGAGTAGCGTGACGCTCAGCGTCTAAGAGCCGTCGCTCCTGCCTCACCTCTTCAGTCTCAGCAGCTCTTTGAGCAGCGTGACGCTCGGCGTCTAAAGTTAAACGGGCTTGAGTCTGTTCTTGAGACTCTTGACTTCTTGCAACTCTTTTAGCTCGAGCTCCGCTGGAACTACGTGCTAAATTGGACTTGCGTTTTCTCGTCATTGAAAAAAGTAGTTTAAAAAAGAACTTAAACTAAAGAAATATTACAATCTTTCCGAACTTAAATTGAAAACTAACTGAAAACAAAAGAATTAAAAAAAAATACGAATTACGAACTTGATAACAATTTAAAAGAAATTATATTACAACCTATTCTCTTAATAACCAAGCATAAAACTAAATAATTTAAAAGGAACGATCTAATTAATTTAAAATTAAAACGAATTTAGACATACAATTTTAGTATCTACTAATAATCGAGATCAAACTAAACTTACATTATACAACAACCAGACAACCCAACAAATAAACCTTTTAATCGACAAATACAACGGGACCAATTTTGAAAACAACCACCAGACAACCCAACAAATAAAACTTTTAATCTACTAATACAACGGAGCCAATTTTAAATTTACGAAACGATCAATCCACAATTCCACGACAGTACCGAAGCGCTCGGCCGATACCCAACCAAATGCGTGTAACGAAACCATAGCGCGATCTATTTCGATCCCAACGCCATCTATCGAGCATAGTGACAACTCGGATTATTTATCTATACTCCATTCGGGCATTTTCTTTGTACTAAAAGTTTTATTTATTGATATTATTTTTTCATACCTTTTTACTATTTATTTACTTTTTTCCGATGAATTAAAACAATAACATGAACCGAACTCGTGTAACGATCATCACCATCACCATTGCGCGATCACCAACTCGACATATAGTACTAATAGAATTATCTATACTCCGTTAGAGCATTTTCTTTGTACTAAATATTATATATTATATTATATTTTCATACCTTTTTACTATTTATTTACATTTTTCCGATGAATTTTCAGTACTGAATTGATGCCGACTCTTGACCAATAGATGGCGCTGTATGTCCGGAATAAATTTTATTTTATATTTAATTTATTGTAATAAAAACTATCCTATGTCCATTCTCAAGTTCCAAACTATGTCTGTACCAAATTTCACACAAATCGGTTCAGTAGTTTAGGCGTGAAGCAAAGACAGACAGACAGACAGAAAGACAGACAGACAGAGTTACTTTCGCATTTATAATATTAGTTTGGATTTATACACTAGCTTCTGCCAGCGGCTTAACCCGCGTGAGAGTCGAAATTATGCCAAGGGAACATATTCCCGGGTCAAAAAGTAATCTATGTGCTTTTTCTGACTGTAATCTATGTCTGTGCCATTTCATCTAGATCCGTCTAGCCGTTTGAGGTGAAGAAGTAACAAACATACAAACACACACACACTGTGTGATATTAGTAGGAAGTAGGATTATAGGAATAGGAAGTAGGTTAGGATCGTCATCATCATCATCCACAACATGAACTCTACCCTACATAGACCTACCAATCCTACTCTACCTACCTACCCTACCTATCAGCCTACCTACCCTACATACCTACCTGGGTTAGGTTAGGTTAGGTACCGACCCTACCCTACACTACATACATTTCTTTTTTCATACTTAAAGTAGCCTGTGTCCTTTCTCAAGATGCCATCTATCACCTTGCCAAATTTCATCGAATTTGTTTCAGTGGTTTAGGTGTGAAAAGGTAACAGATAGACAGAGTTACTTTCGAATGTATAATATTATAGTATGGATATATAGAATGACCAAAGTAGCATATGTTCAAAATGAATTAAATATATGGAATTACATGCGCTGCCCAAATGTCAAGAGCTCAATCACCAACATTTGCCATTTCGATAAAAGGTTTCATACATACATACACACTTTATCAGTGACACTCTGTCTAGCCTCTAAGGTACAACACTGTATACTCAAATTCATCACTTTTCGCTTTGCCCTTGAAGAAGCGTTGACCCATTGCAATTATTCTCCATAATAACGCACGAGAACATCCAAACCATTACTCGTTGAAACAAACAATGTATCTAATAAAAACGCACACGAAACAAGCGTCAATAAATCTTTGTAGAAATGCAATAACACCTAACCACAGAGTAGGTAGATATAGAATGTTGACTGCGTAAAAATGATCTGCCTAGCCTTTTCCCAATAGGGATGTTTCCTGGGTAAAAAAATGATAATTATATTTAGTCCGTCAGTGAGATTATCAAATAATATTGGAAATAAATTAAAATTGATAAAGATAAAGTGCAACAAAGTTCAGGAGTAGGGGCTTGTGACGTCACTTTGTCAGTATAAAGTGTAGCACACCGTGACGTCACAAGATATTTCAACGCACTGTATCGTCATAATTTTTTGTTTACGTGGCAAAAGAAAAATTCGTGTCCAATATTTTTAGGTTATCTAACTGACGGACTAAATATATATTTTTGTCAACTACCTATAATGTTTATTTATTTATTTATTGATAGGAACACCAACTACATGTTTACAGAAAAACATACACATAATTATACATAAAACATCATTCCGTGCAAACATGTCACTTATAGGTGAACACAACTTATACAAATTTGATTTTAGATAAATTCATTAAATTAGATGTAGGTATGACTGATAAATTATTAAAAACAAACATATAACTTATTTAATTATGGATTATATATAAAATTACTATAAATATTTGATAAAAAACATATAATAGGTAATAATTGAATAACATTGATAAAAAGATTGAAAAGCATTGCATAAAAAGATTAATAATAACATTTGATAAAAAAAAATGTAAAACATTGCATAAAAAGATTGATACTAGTTATTAATTGATTTATTTATAATTATAAATTTGGTAATATAAGTACATTATTTGCTTGATTATTTTATTTTAATGTTGGGGTTGGCTTCCAGTCTAACCAGATGCAGCTGAGTACTAGTACTAGTATTTTACATGGATCCGACCTCGGCAAGAATTGCTTATTAACCTTGAAGATCAACCCGTGCGTGACCCAATTTATTATTTAGTCAGGAGTCCTCAGATTGTTGACTCCATACAACTTGCGAAAATAGGCATATGCACTCATTAGACGCGTAAGGACGGCTGGACGGCGATCTCAAACAAATTCCGGTCTTAAGAGCGCGGCGAAGCATCAAATGTCCATACAAACATAATACCAAAATCATTTGTGATTTTAGTATATTTCCACCATATTATGATGATATTCGGATTAAGACAGTATTTATCTAGGTCCCTACGTCTTCTTTTTTCTAAATACTTACCTAAAATGAAGTTTTAGCGAATTCCATTTTGTATATTTTTACAGCGTAAATGACATGTTTTCATTTTGATATTTCTGTATTATAAAAAACAATATCTTTATTAATCTCGTAGCAGGAACATAGCTCATATTATCAAATTACAAATCATCGAACAAACATTTTTAAAAACATTAAGTTTTCATTCATAATTTTTGGTATTACGGAACACATCAAATTAATCACACATTTCCAATAGCTAGTATTGCTGTCGCGTCAAGCAAATGTCAATGTGTGCGTGGTCGCACTGCTCACGGTTGTGTATCGTTCGTACGGCTTGGGGTTTGTTCGGGGCACTTCGGGTGTGCTTCGGGTGTGTTTCACTGTTTTTTGTTCTACTGTTCTGTGGATTGTTTGTTGTCATTATTAGATGATTACTTTACTATGCTTTATGTGCGCGTTTATTTATTTTATACATTGTACTTATTTTAATATTTCTGACACTATTGAATAATGCTTTGAACTTGGATTTAGATTTGCCTTGTGATTTGAACTTTGGTATTGAGTAATCTACTTTTTTACGAACTTTGCGTTGTTTACGGACTTTGTTATTATTTACTATATGGTTCGGTTGCCGACATGGTCTCCGAACGTTGGGATGTTTCTCACAGGAAGTACCTATTTCCCAATGACAAAATACAATAAGTTAAATTAAAAGGTACCTTAGTATAACTATACTAATATTATCAAGCTGAAGAGTTTGTTTGTTTGTTTGAACGCACTAATCTCAGGAACTACTGGTTGGAATTGAAAAATATTTTTGCGTTGGATAGTCCATTTATTGAGGAAGGCTATAGGTTATAACTTCACGTTACAACCAGTAGGAGCGGAGCATAAATGAAAAATGTTGCAAAAACGGGCAAAATATTCCTTTTTGAGAGCTTTTGTTGCGTGCGTTGCGTACGATCATGTATGTAGAATAGATTAGGTGTGTAGATAGGGTAGGGTAGGGTAGGTAGTTAGATATGTAGATTAGGTTAGGTAGCCAGTTGACGGGAGCGAAGCCGCGGGGGACAGCAAATTTTGTATAAATTAGTATTTACCTACCTACCTATCCATCAACTTACGAAGCTTTGTTTTTTTTGTTTGTTTATTTATGTCATGAGACAAAGCGGGCGTAGGTAATTATCTCAAGGACACCGCTAAGACTTACCTACATTGCTCCTCTATAGAATAGAATAGAATAGAATAGAATACTCTTTATTATGTACACCAAATAAGTTACAGAAAGTATAGATAAAGAAAAAAAAAAAAAAATACACTGGGTGACACAATGGGCGGCCTTATCGCTAAAAGCGATCTTTTCAAGACAACCTTTGGATGGATTTTAAAAAAGAAAGGAAAGAAAGTACTGTAGGTAGTCTATTGGTGTACTATTTATATATAAAATAAATACATATATATAAACATACTATATATAAAAATATATACAGTTATAAGTATGGAACAAAAACATAGAAAACAAGAAAACAACTACTAAAGAGAGAGGTAGTGATTCTTTACCATAGTTTTAAAAATGGGCAGAGATTGAGCTCGCCTTATTGACACAGGCAAAACATTCCACAATCGCACCGCTTGAACCGTAAAAGATTTGTCGTAAAATCTGGTGGAATGCATCGGCATCTCTAGTCCCAAGTTTTCCGATGACCTCAGGTATCTATTATGTGTGTCATGAAGGAACTTGAAACGTTCTTTGAGATAAGAGGGGGTTGTAGGATTGTATAGAATACTGTAAAGCAGAAATAAAATATGAGAATCCCGGCGAAGACGTATGGGAAGCCACTTGAGCTTTGTCCGAAATTCAGAAATGTGATCATATTTGCGCAAGCCAAATATAAATCTTATGCAAAGGTTTTGAAGACGCTCAAGTTTATCTAGTTGTGCCTGGGTGAGATCGAGATAACTGACATCAGCATAGTCAAGGATTGGAAGCAGAAGGGACTGTGCAAGCGCAATTTTAGTGGCAGTGGGAAGAAAGTTCCGCAATCGTCTAAGGGACCTGGCAGATGCAAACATTTTGCGGCTTACGTCCTGAAGCTGCGGACCCCAAGACAGATATCTGTCGATCCAAACCCCAAGGTTCTTAACCTTCTCACTTATTGGAATAGTAGTTCCGTTAAATTGTACCAGAGGAAGTTGTGTCCAATTTAATTTTGGAATCATCCCAGAGCTGCCAACAACTATGACCTGGGTCTTCGACGGATTTACCTGAAGCCCATTTGCTTCAGTCCATTCACAAATTGTTGCCAAATCCTTATTTAATGTATTAATTGCATCAGCTAACTCTGCAAGGGCAGCTTGTTTGTAGATTTGTAAATCGTCTGCATACAGGTGGTAGGAGGAGAGAAGCTTTTTGGAGATAGCGTTTATAAATATTGCGAAGAGTAAAGGAGATAAAACGCCACCCTGAGGTACACCGGCAGTTGTATAACACCAAGAAGAGTTAGATTCTTCTATGCATATACGTTGCCGGCGGCCATACAGGTAACTACGAAACCAATCAATCGCCGTTGGAGATATGTTAAGCGACCGAAGTATGCCAAGCAGGATATCGAAATCGACAGCATTAAATGCATTACTAAAATCTAGCAAGCAAAGAACCGTCAGATGTCCTCGTTCCATGCCTAGCCGTATGTCATCCGTAACGTTCACTAAGGCAGTAGCTGTGCTGTGACCAGGACGAAAACCGGATTGAAAAGGATTCAGCAGACTATTCTTACAAAGAAAAGCACTAAGCTGATTGTGGACAAGGCGTTCAAGGACTTTGGAGAGGAACGGCAAGATGGAGATAGGACGGTATTCGGAAAAGGAAGTAGGATTGACCTTTTTGGGTAAAGGAGTGATTTTGGCCTCTTTCCAAGCTGATGGAAAGACCCCATGGGATATTGAGTAGTTAAGGATATAGCAAAGGACAGAAGGCCAACTGCGTTAGAGGTAATTGACACTATGCTCTTCTTAACATCACAATCAGAGAATTGACTAAAAATAAATAGGGGACGATCCGGAGTTGGAAGGTTTGAAAGATAGCTCAAAGTAGTTGCTTTCAAGGTCCCATTACATGAGGATGAAGACGAGAAGTGCTGATTTAGTTGATCAAGATCAAGGTCTTTAGGAATCGATTCTTGGCGAGATTTCCCAACTCCTATGGATTTAAGAAATTTCCAGACTTTAGCTGGGTCTCCATTTTCAACCGAGGTGTGGATATGGCGTCGTTGAGCGTCTCTACACACCTTATTGCAGCGATTTCGTGCGTCCAAAAGTTTCTCCCGGTTCGGCGACGTGGGACGACATTTAAACTTGGTTTTGGCAACAGCTTTCCTGTGGATTAACTCTTTAATGTCGCCTGTTAGCCATGGCGCCGGAAGATGTTTAATTCTTATTGCACGTATGGGAGCGTGAACATCATACAGCTGCAAAAGGTTGTCCGTCAACACGTTCACTTTGTCATCAATTGACTCAAGGCTGACCAGGGGTTCCCAGTCAATGTTGCTGGCATCCCTTCGGAGATCTTCTATATTCATTCCACCAAAATTGCGCTGCAGGAGAATTTTAGGTTTTGGCTTAGAAGGTTGAACTTTGTATGAGAGGAAAATGAGGTCATGATAGGAAAACATGTCAGCAGGGCACTGGCCGTGCTTGCCGACATGTTGTAAAGAGGAAACAATAACAAGGTCTAAGAGTGACGGGTTACAATTTGGAAAATGATGTGTGGCACTTAAGGGAAGTAAGGATAGGTTCAAAGATTGAAGGACTGATTGAAAAGCAGAGGAGCAGGCATCGTTCTTCAATAAGCAAGTATTGAAGTCCCCCATAATGATTGTATGACTGTAAGAAGGCAACAGGTTTTCTAGGATAGTTTCAAAAGAAGAGAAGAAATTTATTCGAGATGAAGGGCTGTAATAAACGCCTAGAAGGATTTTTGTAAGGTTTAGGGTGACTTCTATAAAGAGATGCTCGCCCGCGTTTGACGGGGGAGTCTGTGCTGACATATCAATAATTGAAAAAGGAATGTGTGGGCGAAGGTAAATAGCAACACCACCTCCACCGCCACGCGCACGGTCATTTCTTATCAGTTGAAACCCCGGCAAGGAATAGGATGTGGATGGGAGACATGGTTTTAGCCAAGACTCGGAGATAAGGATGGCGTGGATGTTCTTACAGTCAAGAGAGGCTAGCATGTCAGAGTGGTGTGCCGGAATACTTTGGGCATTTATATGGACTACATTAAAATTCTTCGGAACATCGGAAAATTGGGATTCAAGTGTGTCAGCAAGGGTCGGAATGCTAACAAAACTGTCATCACTACATGCAGTAACAAAGCTTTCGGCGTCGCTGCTGTCATTATTGCTTGACATCGAAAATGTATAAATAAATAAAATATATATATGATAGAATACCAAAAATATGAAAACAAAAATTACTAAAAAATAAAAAAATATTTAAGCGGAGGCCAATTTATATCCACCCGCCAGTTGTGTGTTAAAACTTTACACGTTTACGTTTCTTATAGAAAAGCTTTACAACACAAATAAGCAACAAGCTCAAATAATCTCATCGCCCGGGTAAGCAGCAGCATACTATAAAAACATAAAAGAAATAAAGCGAAGATTAAAGAAAAATAATAAATAGTCAAAACTACTGCACAAAGCTAATATACTGGGCGCACTGTCAACCTGTTTCTAAACGAAAAATAATCTAATGACAATGAAAAGAAATGAAATGTCAAGTTGACAGCTGCCAGTGCAATATGAAATTTGAAAACATTGGGAATTTTTTATGAAAAAAAACCGATTTAGATTGCGGGTTAGACAAATAAAAGGTGAAGGGTAGAAGAAATCAAGAAGCAATAAAATTGGAGAGGAGGAGTAGCAGTCATTTCACTTGTTGTGAGTACCACTCACAACAAGTGAAATGACTGCTACCCGGTATACCGATAAAATTAATGAGAAGTTGGAGCAAAATCACGAATCACTTCTTCGCAGCACGCCGGGCCTTCTTCGGTGCCGGAGTTGGTGATGGTGACGACAACGGATTCGGCGATTTGACGGGGGATTCGGGTTTTTTCCTGGCTGGCTCGATTCCATTTAGGTCAGCAATGGAATTTATTCTATGCCGGTTGCCGTCTGAATTAAGAACATAGATGAGACCCTGCTTGGTCCAGCAATTGGTCTCACCGAGCTTATCCCTCGCCGACATGAAGAGCCGATGCCGAGATCTTGTCAGGAACTCTGATAGCGTGATACCAGTGCCTTTCAATTTAGTCTTCGCAAACCAGATACTATCCCGGTTGTTGATGTCCCGCAGTTTGCAAAGAATAGGCCTAGGCTTGCTTGTACCTGTCGCTCTACCCATCCGATGGCAGCGTCTGATGTCAGCAACTGTAAAATCTGGCAGCTTGAGGTGGCAACGCACAACTTCGGCAACTACCTGCGCAGTATCCTCTTTGGCCTGTTCTGTAACACCATGCAGTAGAACCACCTTCCGCCGACTCCGCATCTCAAAGTTGTTCAGCCCCTGTTCTAGTGCCTCCAACTGACGCTGAAGACAGCTCAATGCATCCAGGATGAACTTCTTGAACGAAGTGTAGTCTTTAACCAGCCCGTCCGTGTCGCTAGATGATGAGCTTGCAGGGTTTTTCCTTAGCTCCGCCTCAAAATTGGACATCCTGTTTTGGAACAGTGTCATCATATCGGACAATGAGACTTTCAGTGCTTCCATTTTTTTTCTTTTTTCTTTGGTGCCAATCTGCAATCAGTTGTCCACTATAAGCAGATATGATGTGAGATATTGTCTGATCAAGTGCATCCTCCAGCGAGGATGGCTACTCTTTGTATATATGACATTCACTAGAGTATGTCTTTTCTCTTGAGGCGCTTTTGATAACTGCGCTTAATTAAACTTGCTGCAAGTATATTCGGGTGATTTTCCAGCCGCTTCTGGTATTTTTCTGTTGAGGCCTGGATTTCCTCTTTTACAGTGGCTATATTTAGTTGTGAATGGATTTCAGTGTTTGTAATGAACCACGGAACATTAGCCATTGTTCTTAATATTGCGTTCTGCATTCTTTGCAATATTGCGATGTTGGAGTTGCTTGCACTTCCCCAGAGTTGAATGCCATAGGTCCAAGTTGGTTTTAGTATGGAGTTGTATATTAAAAGTTTATTATCTATTGATAATTTACTGTTTCGGCCAAGCATCCAGTAAAGATTTCTGTGCCGTATATTTAGTTCCTCTCGCTTACTCTTAATATGCTGGTTCCACGTCAAGCGACGATCGAGGTGTAATCCCAGATATCTTACACTGTCTTTGTGTGGTAAAATTGAGTTTTCAAGACGTACAGGAGGACAGTTTTTCCTTCGAAGTGTGAAAGTGACCTGCACAGACTTTGTTGCGCTAGCTTTGATCCTCCACTTTGTAATAGCATCGAGACCCTGCTGGAGCTGTTCTGAGGCCCGTTTGGGTTGTTTGTCACTCACCATTACAGCTGTGTCATCGGCATATGTGGCAGTCATTACTCCGTCTACCTGCGGAAGGTCTGAGGTGTATAGAGTATACAGAATTGGTCCCAATACAGAACCCTGAGGCACACCTGCTCTTATATTGTAGAATTTGGAGGTTGCTTCAGACACTCTAGCTTGAAAAATTCTGTCTGTTAGATAAGATTTCAGCAAGATGTAGAAGCTGTGCGGCAAGTTTGTTCTTATCTTACATAGAAGTCCCTTGTGCCAGACCCTATCGAATGCTTGTTGGATATCCAAGAATGCAGAAGAACAGTACTCTTTTTCTTCTAGAGATTTTCTTATTTTCTCAACAACTCTGTGTACCTGCTCGATCGTAGAATGTTGCTGCCTAAATCCAAATTGATGGTTTGGGATGATATTGTTATTTTCTAGTATTGGCAGAATTCTATGAAGGATCAATTTTTCACAGACTTTTGACAGAATAGGCAACAAGCTGATTGGCCTGTATGAGGTAATTTGGTTAGCTGGTTTTCCTGCCTTGTGTATCATGAGGATTTGGGACACCTTCCAGAGGTCTGGAAAGTGCTGGACTCTTAGAATTCCATTATACAGCATGGTTAGAAAAACTACTGCTTTTCTTGGGAGCTCCCTCAAAATTTCTTTTGTAATGAGGTCATATCCTGGTGCCTTTTTGTCTTTGAGGTCATTAATTATCTTCCAAACTTCTTGTACTGTGACAGGTTTAAGCGGAAGCGACATTTGTAAAGACTGGATAAGTATAGATTCAACCTCTTTCTCAAAATCTGTATCGCTGGCGTGATTCGGGCTAAACACGTTCGAAAGATGGGCTGCAAATAAGTTTGCCTTTTCCTGAGATGTGCGGGCCCAGCCATTTCTGTTTCTCAAAGGAGGCTTTGCAGGTTGTGGTCTATCAAGTGATTTTGTGAATTTCCACAGAGAATAATCAGTGGCTGCAGTGGGTGTGAGAGATTCCAATTGAGCCTCAAGAGTCTTGTTATGCCAATTCCTTAGCATTTCGCGTAAACGTGCTGCTTGCCTATTGAAATCTGTTTTATCAGCAGTAAGTCTGCTTGACTGCCAAACACGACGAAGCCTCCTTTTTTCTAATACCGCTTTTCTTATTTCCAGAGGGTAGTTTATTACCTGTTTTTTCGGGTCAAGCAAAGGCGTACTTCTCCAACAGGCCTCCTGTATAAGATTTGTGATGTATTTGGCTGCTGTTTCAATTTCATCTGGCGTCTTGAGAGCAATTTTTAGCTTGATATTCTTTTCAACTAATTCTCTAAAACAATTCCAGTCGGTTTTCCCATTATACAATCTTTCTGGAAGTACATGCTCTATAATATTCATACTTAGGGTTAACAATACTGGCGTGTGGTCTGATGAACTGTCGAAACAGGACTCGCATTTAACATATTGTTTAGAAAAGCCTTTCATAACGAAGAAATCAAGCAGATCTGGTATTTTGGAAACATCTGCAGGCCAATATGTAGGTTCACATGTGGAAGCTGCAAATAGTTTATTATCATCTATGCTAAACTTGAGCTGTCTGCCTCTGGTGCTTGTTAGTCTGGAACCCCAGTATATGTTTTTAGAGTTCCAGTCTCCACCCGCTAGGAACCGATTGCCAAGGGTCTCAAAAAACTCAGAAAACATCTCTTTTGTTATCTTATGTCTGGGTGGACAGTACACTGCAGAGATATTAAAATAGCCATTCTTGTCCTCAACTGCTATCGTAGTGGCCTGGATGTGGCAAGTTTTATACTCGGGCATGGCATGGTGTTTGAGTGATTTTCTTACGATAATTGCAGTGCCAGCATGTCCTGTCCCATCCGGGTGTAAAGTGATATAGCACTCATAATTTTTGAACTTGAGATTGGACGCGGATGTACAGTGAGCTTCAGATATCAGTAACAAGTCCAAATTTTGTTGAGTCATTAATAGTTCTGTTTCATTTTTGTTTGGGGTTAATCCATTAACGTTCCAAGTTGCAATACGAATTGTCATTTTGGGGATTTATCTATGAGTTTTGTTATAAGCATCATAAGTGTGCTCATCTGTTGAAGGATTAAGTCAAATTTCTCGGTTTGCTTAATTAGTATCTGTTCCAAGTTCTGAAGCGGTTGTGGGTTATTTTTTTCTTGGTCTTGTTCTTTGTTTCGCGTGGCATCAGAGTACAATTTTGTTGTATTCCTAGTCTGTTCATATATCGGAGCAGTTATGTTTGACTCTGGTCTATCTTTTGTGTTTTTAGTTGAAGGAGTTTGCGTTTGATAGCTTTTTACTGTTTCTTGTCTAGGCTTAGGGCGTCTACGAAGGATTTCCATGTACACCTCACATCCTTTGTAATTTGCTGGGTGTGGACCATTGCATAGGGCACACTGAGCAGGTGTTGTACGATCTCGTTTTGTACATTCTGATGTTTTATGTGATTGTCCACATTTGACACAACGATATGGGCGCATACAATAATTTTTAGAGTGCCCATATTGTTGGCATCTTTGGCATTGTACTATTGAGGTTTGCCTCCTGGGATCCTCTATGACGACATGCTGATGGTATATGTATCTTAGTTCTTTCACAGCCTTGTTATTTGGTCCAGGTGCAAGATTCACAAAAAATGTTGATGTTGGTTTTTTGTCAGGCCCAAACTTTGCATTGATGATTTCTCCAGTAACCGTGTTTCCTGTAGCTTCAATGTCTTCTTTGATTGCAGATGTTGGTGTTGTAGGGTGCAGATTTCGTATCACCACTCTGAAGCACCTCTGGTCTTTTCGATTGAAGGTGTGGCCAATCAACCCATTTTCTCGTACTACTTTTATTACATGTTTATAGCTTTCAATATCTGAGCAAGTTATTCTAAGCTGACTTCGGTTGACAATTCTAAAAGTAAACTGATTCTTGTCAACAACAGTTTCAAGTAGTGCAGCAAGCTTGTTAACATCATCTATACCATATAACACAATTGAAGGTGGTTTGATGGGTCGTTTGTCTTTGGGTTCAACATCAGTTTCTGCTAAATCAGTTGTTAGGCCTGAGAATCTATTGGAGGTTTGTATCTTTTCCGAAGAAGGACTGTTTGAGATTTTCTTTCTTTTAGGATTTCTGCTAACTGGAACTCTTTGCCAAGTTGGAGGGGAGATTTCTGTGGTCTCAGTTTCTGGATCAGAAATCACGGGTTGGCTATTGGTGGTTGGACCATCTCTTAATTGTTGAGTCCCTAGAGAAGAAGATCTTGGTCTCATAAACAAGCCGGGATGGAACGCTTGCTGTACAAGTTTTTTGCTGCTGCTGCTGCTAGTGCTGCCAGTAACATTCGCCACGACAGGGGCCTGGTCGCCTACCCCTGAGTAGCCTTCGGTAACAAATTTCACACTCGCAGGCCCGGGTACCTGCGAGCGCCGGGGGTTAGCCGGATCGCATGACATCGTATTCTCATTATCTGACATTTCCATATAAAAGAGGTTGGGAGTATAAACATGATGCTTTCCCAAGGCCTCATGACCACACTTTGAGAGGGGATTTAGTCCCTCTTGGCTAGTGGTAGCTCGGGAACAGGTTACTTAACCGCCGCCTGTGATCCGGCGTTGCTGTTCATTTGGCACCACCCAGGGGGCACGTGCAGGGTGGTTAAGGTAATGGCTAAGATGGTCAAGCCTGCGGACGCGAACAGCAATACCCCCCAAAGTGCTTCCATGATGTGCTTCTGAGTGTGTTTTTTTTTTTGTGTTTTAGGATTAATCAATATTGGAGATAACACTAAACTGGTGGGTATTATATATTAGCATGTGAATGCATACATTTAATAACTTAATTAAACTGTATTTATATTTTTAATTAAAATTTAAATTGGGAGCGATTTTATTTTCTACCAACTGTTACAACTACCCACTAAATTTTTCTATACTTACTGTGACGTTACGGCTCACCCAGGGTAGGGTGACCATGCGATTGGACTTGCATGCACAAGCGCGGTTTTATGCCCTCCTTCCAGTTTTTGCTGGACTTTTTTGTAAAATTCCTGTTACAAAAAACTAGAAATCCAAATTCATTCTAGTTTATTTAATTATTCTTTTTTATCTGGACTTCGGTGACCCTTACCCTGGAGAGGATCTAATAAACTTTGGTAACTGGCTGGCTAATCGACTTCATAATAAACTGCAAAAATATTTTCAGAGCCACGACGATCAAGGAAAAAACGCCTTTGGCCATCAGTTTTCAGAAAGAAACACTAAAAAGAAAGAAAATAAGCGTGTTTAGTGTGGATCTTTGACACTATGTTTTCTGATTACCATTATTGTATTTTGTTCAGTCGATAATATAATTATGGTCACCCTACACGACTTTATCAAGTTTCGATTTATATTTTTTAAACAGATGAATGAAGATCTATAAAGTAAGAACATAACAAAATAATATTTTTTTATTCAAAATCCTTGTTTTTATTTTTAATATTCTTAGCTCAGAGCGCTGTTATTTATCTGTACCTACTTATATGCGTAAATAGGCATACATTATTGGAATATTTGTCTTTTACTTGCATTCATTATTTATTATAACAAAACATATTTGATAAGTAGAAGGAATACCAACATAATTAAAAAAAAAAAAAAAAATCGAAAACCCGACTGCGAACTAAAAGATGTAAACAAGTAGAAAATCATGCTGTGCAGTCGGAGGATCAGGTGGTCAGCCAGCTCGCGAATATGTATCCTCCGACTGCAGAGCATGATTTTCTACTTGTTTACATCTTTTTAGTTCGCAGTCGGGTTTTTGATTTTTAAATTAACTTTTTTTATTTACTACTTTTTAGTTACCAATTTTTTTTTCGAATCGCATTAAACATATAAGTGGTATATATTTTTATAATAACCTTTAAAAATCCTTAATTTTGATACCCCACTCGATGGGTTTCGAAGAAAAAAAATATTTAGTCGCTCCCAATATGGCGCACAAAAGCCGCCATTTTTGTTTATTTTTAACGTCACTTATCTAAGAACACTTGGGCGGCCAAGCCCTATCTAACGATGTATTAATTATAAAAATCCATTTAGCGGTTTGGAAGATATGAGGTAATAAAGAATATTACATGCATACAAACATACATACATACATACAAGATACGCGCGAAAAACATAACCCTTTCCTTGCAGCCGGGTAAAAAGACAAAAGAACGCGGGCGCCATTCGTGTCGGCCGGCTTTCGAGTCGATAGGATGATTAGGTAGCGATATCTAACTGCTCACACACACATGGCTACGTACGGCGCACCGCGTGTGCGTGCAAACAGAGATAGCAATACTCCAAACGAATTTTTCGCTCGCCTCGAATTGCATTTGCGAGCTTTGTTCGCCGCGCCCTTAAGATGCGCTTACCCTCTGCTCGTGAAGTGTGCCTACGTGTGCGTGCGATTTTGCTCGTAATACAGATCTAGGACCATACCACCGTTTCAAAACTATTATGGTTTCAGTTTGAGAGAAAGATGGATCTACACACAACTAATAGTCTCGAAATTTCACCTCATTATCTTCATTATGTGTACAGCTAAGGAGTGGAATTCCCTGCTGGAATATGTGTTTTCTGTTAGCTATAAACTGGGGGTCTGTATGTAAAAAGTTTTAGAGGTTTCTTCTAGGCAAGCATGTCCCATCATCGATCATCATCGCTTACCATCAGGTGAGATTGTGGTCAAACGCAAGCCTATCAATAATAATATTATCCTATTGTAGTCAAAAATAAAGTGGCAAAAACCATGGTTTTATTGACGGTTTTATTTCCTATTGAATAATTATATACCAATAATGACAGTTAGATTATAGTCCTAATTAAGGTCTAATTAGCACTATAATCTATCTGTTATTATTGGTTTAGTTTACCAACTTGAAGTTTGAATAAAGATTTATTATTATTATTATGTCCTTTATTTAACTATTTTTATAAAGCACATATTCGTCTCTATAATATTGGTCGCAACGCAACAGCAGGTCCTGTCGCAACGCATGTTCAGCGCGCGTGGGACGACGTCACGTCTAGGCTGATCCAGGAAAGGATGTTGATGGGTTCCTTGGGGGCTGATTTAGCCAGACTCAGGGCTGTGTCGCAGGCGGAATCGGAGGCATGGTTGCACGCGCTTCCTTCGCCTCACCTGGGCACGTTGCTTGATGACGACTCTTTGCGGGTGGCGGTGGCCCTTCACCTGGGCTGCAAGGTGTGTAAACCCCACAGATGCACCTGCGGTTCCATGGTGGAGGCTGATGGCCATCACGCTTTGAGTTGTCGTCGTTGCTCGGGGAGGTTCCCGCGTCATCATGCGCTTAATGATATTGTGCGGAGGGCATTGGTGTCGGCAGATATCCCCTGCGTGCTGGAGCCTCCGGGTTTGTGTAGGACTAACGGCAAGAGGCCGGATGGACTGACCTTGGTACCTTGGAAAAACGGCAAGTGCTTAATATGGGACGCAACTTGCGTCAGCACTGTTGCCGCCAGCCACCTTGGTCGCACCGTCCTCTCGCCGTCAGCTGCGGCGGAAGACGCCGCTGGGAGGAAAAGGGTGAAGTACGCACCATTGGAGGGCCGTTACTATTTTGTGCCCATTGCCGTTGAGACCATGGGCTGTTGGGGCACTGAGGCCAAGAAGCTCATTAGTAAGATAGGGCATAGGCTAAGTGACAAAACGGGTGACTCCCGCTCCAGCTCGTTCTTGGTGCAAAGGTTAGCCATTTCCATCCAACGTGGCAATGCAGCAAGCGTTATGGGCACCTTTGCGCCGGGAACAGTTAGGGGCGGGTTATTTGACTAGTTATAAGACAACGCTTTTTGACGTGTCGTTGTGACTTTGACATCTAAGCACATATTTAAACATTTAAAAATATAGAAAATGGAGGCCTACAGGTATCGGGAACAGGGTCCAATCTAACGGTGGTCAGGGCTCCAGAGAGAGGAACCTCCTAACAGTACGTGCCGTGTCCAGCAGTATTGCTTTCTGGATCAGGCCCTTGACCCGGCTGCCTAACGAGAGCCTCCTAAGGTGTTGTTCGATTATTATTATTAATTGATAACTACACAAAGGATATTGCTGCCCAAGTTCTTGACACAATTCTGATTAGTTTATCTACGTAATAGATTTCTAGTTCTAACTTGATTCGAGTTAATGATTTTCTAATACACAAAGCAATTCAGTGTTAGTTTGGCAGAAGGTTAATATTGAAGAACACTCTGACACGCGTCCTATGTACATAATGCATCAGAACAGATGACTCAAGAGATCGTGATCCAGCTATGGGACAACATAAAAGGCGAGGTCCAAAAGTTTGCGAAGCATTTTCCTTATAAAAATACAACTGAATTGAGAATCTCCTCCTTTTTTGAAGTCGGTTAAAAGAAAATGTAAATTATGTACCTATGTTAAAAAAATGGTTCACTAATGTTTCACCAAAACACCATTGACAAAAGTTTATTTTACTACCAACGTTTTTCTGTTTTGTTTTTTTTCTGGTTGAAAACAAACAACTTTTTCCGCAAATGTTTTATTTTGCAAACACTCGATTTACAAACATTTGTGGAGGCAGGTACCGGGACGTGTGGAATGAAACAGCTGATGAGATCTTATGAATTTATTATTTCGATACCCTACTATTTATACATATTTACAAAATCGTTTTCTATCCTCTACCCGCATTAAAATTGGCGAAGTACTCGCCGTTGAATATAATCAGTAGAAACATCGCTGACCTCACTACATAAAAACTAGTTGCGTTCAGTCCGCCGCTCAGTGTTCCCAAAGCGATGGTCGCAGGAGCACGTCGTGTTGACTCCCATATCACTCCCCCTCAAGAGAAGCGTACGTTCCTCTTGACTACTCTACCGCTTCTCGTGACATAGGGTTGATTTGTAGGTGCAGCGGTCGTGGACGAGTCTTGGTGAGCTGCCGATGTATGGGAGTATGCCGGCGACGTCTGGGTGCTCGTAGAACTTGCTTCAGTTTCGTCCACCATGTAGCCTGGTTTAAGTCGATCCAGTGACACTACTGTAGTACGTAATGGTAACTGGATTTCGTAATACTTGTCATGGCGCTTCAGTACTTCATAGGGGCCATCGTACGGTGGTGTGAGTGGCGCTCTAGCTGTATCATTGCGAACGAAAACATGCGTACACGTCGATAGGTCCTTGGCTGATCCTGGCTCAAGGCAATGGTGTCTCACCTCATACAATGAAACCGTGCCGACGTTCTATACTAATAATATTGATTATTTTTTGTACATCGATCGCGTTCGGTTCCGTTCCACGGATATAGATGGTGATCTATCTATCGCCGTGGAACGGAACCGAAAGCGATCGATTTACAAAAAATAATCTTTATAATCATATGAAAAACGGTCGTTACGTCGGCACAGTTTCTTTGTATGGGATGTGGCATCTGTATGCTAGTATTATATTACATGTTCTCAAGTTTCAACCCAGAGCTAGTGGGGCCCATTGCTTATTCATTTGTCCAGTTCTTCCCGCCATCTACTTCGTGCTCGCTATGCCGTCCGAATGTTTCAGGGATCCACATAGCGGCTATTTTAGCTCACAGCTAATTGACGTTACATATATGGCTAAGCCAGTCCCACTTTAATAAAGTGGCTTTTTTAGCAATATCTGTGTATTGTGAAGCGTATATGTAACCTCCTTTATGACTAACTAATATTTTACACCACGCCACGTATTATCTATTTTAAATAGGTAGGCTATATGGGAGTAGCTCATACTTAACGTGTGTGGGGCTTACTGTCCCACCTTGAAATTCACGAGTGAAAGCGAATTCGGCAAGGCAAAGAGTTTGACCCCATGAGAGAGTATAACAAACACTCTTTAATAAAAAAATGGCATTACCTATATATTTAATTTGTCATACTCTTTCATGTGGTCCAAACTATTTGCCTTGCCGAATTCACTTACGCAATTAGGCCGGGAGTATATCCACCTCAGTATACCAATAACTTAGATCTAATTATGTCATATTTAAGTAATAGGAAACAAGCCACGTTAGTAACGAAATTCTGCTCTATAAAAAAGTAAGAAATTGACTATGCTACAGACTACGTAGAAGTGAAGTGTTAGTGGTCCTCAAAACCCTCTTACTCAAGCCGTACCGTTTTCCAACACAAATCTTATACTCAGAAGCTTCCTTGCTGAGCGTTAGAAAAATGTACATTCTTAATGTTACAACAAAGACCCATATCAGAACTTTTAAAAGGAGTGATCTAAGTATGTTACAGGCCAAACGCAAGTTCATGATCCTGCTCGTGCAGCTAAATCCGCCTACGCCCAAAGGCTTCCACTTTTTCTGCACCCTCATGTTTATAATGTGGTGATTAACAAGTGCGACTTCAGAAATCTCACTCGGAGTCAAATCAAAAATAAACTAACTTCATGGCTGCTGAACCTTTCATACGACGAAGCTGAAAAAGTAATAAACGTGTTAAAATAAATCTTAAACAGGTCAACCACCCACTCTTAAACTCACATTCATACACATACTCACAAAACGATCTCCCACTCACTCAAATCTTCACTCTTACACTCACAGTCACACATATGCTCACAAACAAATCTGCGCCTTTCACTCACTTTCATACGTATACAAATAATCTAGCGTTTTAATTCAGGTTATGTTACTGTTACTCTTCTTCTTTTTCTTTTAATTTTTATTTTTGCAACTTGTATGTTTTACTGTAATTATTTTGTTTAGTTTTTTTGTGTAATTTAACTTCAACAATCACGTTTAAAAATGTTTAATGGTAAACCCTCATAATTGGTACCCAAGATACAGGCTTGCCTAGTTTGGGGCCAATGCTAAAACTTTGTAAAAAATCCTGATTAAATAAATTTAATTTTGATTTGATTTTGATTTGATATATGGCGTGCCACAGGGCAGTGTCCTCGGGCCCTTATTGTTCTTAATTTACATTAATGATTTGCCGAAAACTGTGGATTTTCCGATGATTCTTTTTGCATATGATAGTACAGCCATATTTTGTAACAAAGATTATGCTTCATTGGAAAATGACATTAACACCACATTGGTTCGCATTGTCGATTGGTTAAAGACAAACAACCTTCTAAATAATTTACAGAAAACTAATTTAATGATGTTCAGAAACAGGACTAAACCACCCACACACTTAAACATACATTATGCTGGAACAAAAATTAATGAAGTTGATGTAACAAAATTCTTAGGTTTGAATGTGGATTGTAATATAAATTGGAAATCACATGTAGAATCTGTTTGCTTAAAATTGAATAGATATTCCTATATGTTATACATGCTCACAAAAATTGTAAATATATATATGACATCGTATTCTCATTATCTGACATTTCCATATAAAAGAGGTTGGGAGTATAAACATGATGCTTTCCCAAGGCATCATGACCACACTTTGAGAGGGGATTTAGTCCCTCTTGGCTAGTGGTAGCTCGGGAACAGGTTACTTAACCGCCGCCTGTGATCCGGCGTTGCTGTTCATTTGGCACCACCCAGGGGGCACGTGCAGGGTGGTTAAGGTAATGGCTAAGATGGTCAAGCCTGCGGACGCGAACAGCAATACCCCCCAAAGTGCTTCCATGATGTGCTTCTGAGAGTGTTTTTTTTTTTGTGTTTTAGGATTAATCAATATTGGAGATAACACTAAACTGGTGGGTATTACATATTAGCATGTGAATGCATACATTTAATAACTTAATTAAACTGTATTTATATTTTTAATTAAAATTTAAATTGGGAGCGATTTTATTTTCTACCAACTGTTACAACTACCCACTAAATTTTTCTATACTTACTGTGACGTTACGGCTCACCCAGGGTAGGGTGACCATGCGATTGGACTTGCATGCACAAGCGCGGTTTTATGCCCTCCTTCCAGTTTTTGCTGGACTTTTTTGTAAAATTCCTGTTACAAAAAACTAGAAATCCAAATTCATTCTAGTTTATTTAATTATTCTTTTTTATCTGGACTTCGGTGACCCTTACCCTGGAGAGGATCTAATAAACTTTGGTAACTGGCTGGCTAATCGACTTCATAATAAACTGCAAAAATATTTTCAGAGCCACGACGATCAAGGAAAAAACGCCTTTGGCCATCAGTTTTCAGAAAGAAACACTAAAAAGAAAGAAAATAAGCGTGTTTAGTGTGGATCTTTGACACTATGTTTTCTGATTACCATTATTGTATTTTGTTCAGTCGATAATATAATTATGGTCACCCTACACGACTTTATCAAGTTTCGATTTATATTTTTTAAACAGATGAATGAAGATCTATAAAGTAAGAACATAACAAATTTAATATTTTTTTATTCAAAATCCTTGTTTTTATTTTTAATATTCTTAGCTCAGAGCGCTGTTATTTATCTGTACCTACTTATATGCGTAAATAGGCATACATTATTGGAATATTTGTCTTTTACTTGCATTCATTATTTATTATAACAAAACATATTTGATAAGTAGAAGGAATACCAACATAATTAAAAAAAAAAAAAAAAAAATCGAAAACCCGACTGCGAACTAAAAGATGTAAACAAGTAGAAAATCATGCTGTGCAGTCGGAGGATCAGGTGGTCAGCCAGCTCGCGAATATGTATCCTCCGACTGCAGAGCATGATTTTCTACTTGTTTACATCTTTTTAGTTCGCAGTCGGGTTTTTGATTTTTAAATTAACTTTTTTTATTTACTACTTTTTAGTTACCAATTTTTTTTTCGAATCGCATTAAACATATAAGTGGTATATATTTTTATAATAACCTTTAAAAATCCTTAATTTTGATACCCCACTCGATGGGTTTCGAAGAAAAAAAATATTTAGTCGCTCCCAATATGGCGCACAAAAGCCGCCATTTTTGTTTATTTTTAACGTCACTTATCTAAGAACACTTGGGCGGCCAAGCCCTATCTAACGATGTATTAATTATAAAAATCCATTTAGCGGTTTGGAAGATATGAGGTAATAAAGAATATTACATGCATACAAACATACATACATACATACAAGATACGCGCGAAAAACATAACCCTTTCCTTGCAGCCGGGTAAAAAGACAAAAGAACGCGGGCGCCATTCGTGTCGGCCGGCTTTCGAGTCGATAGGATGATTAGGTAGCGATATCTAACTGCTCACACACACATGGCTACGTACGGCGCACCGCGTGTGCGTGCAAACAGAGATAGCAATACTCCAAACGAATTTTTCGCTCGCCTCGAATTGCATTTGCGAGCTTTGTTCGCCGCGCCCTTAAGATGCGCTTACCCTCTGCTCGTGAAGTGTGCCTACGTGTGCGTGCGATTTTGCTCGTAATACAGATCTAGGACCATACCACCGTTTCAAAACTATTATGGTTTCAGTTTGAGAGAAAGATGGATCTACACACAACTAATAGTCTCGAAATTTCACCTCATTATCTTCATTATGTGTACAGCTAAGGAGTGGAATTCCCTGCTGGAATATGTGTTTTCTGTTAGCTATAAACTGGGGGTCTGTATGTAAAAAGTTTTAGAGGTTTCTTCTAGGCAAGCATGTCCCATCATCGATCATCATCGCTTACCATCAGGTGAGATTGTGGTCAAACGCAAGCCTATCAATAATAATATTATCCTATTGTAGTCAAAAATAAAGTGGCAAAAACCATGGTTTTATTGACGGTTTTATTTCCTATTGAATAATTATATACCAATAATGACAGTTAGATTATAGTCCTAATTAAGGTCTAATTAGCACTATAATCTATCTGTTATTATTGGTTTAGTTTACCAACTTGAAGTTTGAATAAAGATTTATTATTATTATTATGTCCTTTATTTAACTATTTTTATAAAGCACATATTCGTCTCTATAATATTGGTCGCAACGCAACAGCAGGTCCTGTCGCAACGCATGTTCAGCGCGCGTGGGACGACGTCACGTCTAGGCTGATCCAGGAAAGGATGTTGATGGGTTCCTTGGGGGCTGATTTAGCCAGACTCAGGGCTGTGTCGCAGGCGGAATCGGAGGCATGGTTGCACGCGCTTCCTTCGCCTCACCTGGGCACGTTGCTTGATGACGACTCTTTGCGGGTGGCGGTGGCCCTTCACCTGGGCTGCAAGGTGTGTAAACCCCACAGATGCACCTGCGGTTCCATGGTGGAGGCTGATGGCCATCACGCTTTGAGTTGTCGTCGTTGCTCGGGGAGGTTCCCGCGTCATCATGCGCTTAATGATATTGTGCGGAGGGCATTGGTGTCGGCAGATATCCCCTGCGTGCTGGAGCCTCCGGGTTTGTGTAGGACTAACGGCAAGAGGCCGGATGGACTGACCTTAGTACCTTGGAAAAACGGCAAGTGCTTAATATGGGACGCAACTTGCGTCAGCACTGTTGCCGCCAGCCACCTTGGTCGCAACGTCCTCTCGCCGTCAGCTGCGGCGGAAGACGCCGCTGGGAGGAAAAGGGTGAAGTACGCACCATTGGAGGGCCGTTACTATTTTGTGCCCATTGCCGTTGAGACCATGGGCTGTTGGGGCACTGAGGCCAAGAAGCTCATTAGTAAGATAGGGCATAGGCTAAGTGACAAAACGGGTGACTCCCGCTCCAGCTCGTTCTTGGTGCAAAGGTTAGCCATTTCCATCCAACGTGGCAATGCAGCAAGCGTTATGGGCACCTTTGCGCCGGGAACAGTTAGGGGCGGGTTATTTGACTAGTTATAAGACAACGCTTTTTGACGTGTCGTTGTGACTTTGACATCTAAGCACATATTTAAACATTTAAAAATATAGAAAATGGAGGCCTACAGGTATCGGGAACAGGGTCCAATCTAACGGTGGTCAGGGCTCCAGAGAGAGGAACCTCCTAACAGTACGTGCCGTGTCCAGCAGTATTGCTTTCTGGATCAGGCCCTTGACCCGGCTGCCTAACGAGAGCCTCCTAAGGTGTTGTTCGATTATTATTATTAATTGATAACTACACAAAGGATATTGCTGCCCAAGTTCTTGACACAATTCTGATTAGTTTATCTACGTAATAGATTTCTAGTTCTAACTTGATTCGAGTTAATGATTTTCTAATACACAAAGCAATTCAGTGTTAGTTTGGCAGAAGGTTAATATTGAAGAACACTCTGACACGCGTCCTATGTACATAATGCATCAGAACAGATGACTCAAGAGATCGTGATCCAGCTATGGGACAACATAAAAGGCGAGGTCCAAAAGTTTGCGAAGCATTTTCCTTATAAAAATACAACTGAATTGAGAATCTCCTCCTTTTTTGAAGTCGGTTAAAAGAAAATGTAAATTATGTACCTATGTTAAAAAAATGGTTCACTAATGTTTCACCAAAACACCATTGACAAAAGTTTATTTTACTACCAACGTTTTTCTGTTTTGTTTTTTTTCTGGTTGAAAACAAACAACTTTTTCCGCAAATGTTTTATTTTGCAAACACTCGCTTTACAAACATTTGTGGAGGCAGGTACCGGGACGTGTGGAATGAAACAGCTGATGAGATCTTATGAATTTATTATTTCGATACCCTACTATTTATACATATTTACAAAATCGTTTTCTATCCTCTACCCGCATTAAAATTGGCGAAGTACTCGCCGTTGAATATAATCAGTAGAAACATCGCTGACCTCACTACATAAAAACTAGTTGCGTTCAGTCCGCCGCTCAGTGTTCCCAAAGCGATGGTCGCAGGAGCACGTCGTGTTGACTCCCATATCACTCCCCCTCAAGAGAAGCGTACGTTCCTCTTGACTACTCTACCGCTTCTCGTGACATAGGGTTGATTTGTAGGTGCAGCGGTCGTGGACGAGTCTTGGTGAGCTGCCGATGTATGGGAGTATGCCGGCGACGTCTGGGTGCTCGTAGAACTTGCTTCAGTTTCGTCCACCATGTAGCCTGGTTTAAGTCGATCCAGTGACACTACTGTAGTACGTAATGGTAACTGGATTTCGTAATACTTGTCATGGCGCTTCAGTACTTCATAGGGGCCATCGTACGGTGGTGTGAGTGGCGCTCTAGCTGTATCATTGCGAACGAAAACATGCGTACACGTCGATAGGTCCTTGGCTGATCCTGGCTCAAGGCAATGGTGTCTCACCTCATACAATGAAACCGTGCCGACGTTCTATACTAATAATATTGATTATTTTTTGTACATCGATCGCGTTCGGTTCCGTTCCACGGATATAGATGGTGATCTATCTATCGCCGTGGAACGGAACCGAAAGCGATCGATTTACAAAAAATAATCTTTATAATCATATGAAAAACGGTCGTTACGTCGGCACAGTTTCTTTGTATGGGATGTGGCATCTGTATGCTAGTATTATATTACATGTTCTCAAGTTTCAACCCAGAGCTAGTGGGGCCCATTGCTTATTCATTTGTCCAGTTCTTCCCGCCATCTACTTCGTGCTCGCTATGCCGTCCGAATGTTTCAGGGATCCACATAGCGGCTATTTTAGCTCACAGCTAATTAGACGTTACATATATGGCTAAGCCAGTCCCACTTTAATAAAGTGGCTTTTTTAGCAACATCTGTGTATTGTGAAGCGTATATGTAACCTCCTTTATGACTAACTAATATTTTACACCACGCCACGTATTATCTATTTTAAATAGGTAGGCTATATGGGAGTAGCTCATACTTAACGTGTGTGGGGCTTACTGTCCCACCTTGAAATTCACGAGTGAAAGCGAATTCGGCAAGGCAAAGAGTTTGACCCCATGAGAGAGTATAACAAACACTCTTTAAAAAAAAAATGGCATTACCTATATATTTAATTTGTCATACTCTTTCATGTGGTCCAAACTATTTGCCTTGCCGAATTCACTTACGCAATTAGGCCGGGAGTATATCCACTTCAGTATACCAATAACTTAGATCTAATTATGTCATATTTAAGTAATAGGAAACAAGCCACGTTAGTAACGAAATTCTGCTCTATAAAAAAGTAAGAAATTGACTATGCTACAGACTACGTAGAAGTGAAGTGTTAGTGGTCCTCAAAACCCTCTTACTCAAGCCGTACCGTTTTCCAACACAAATCTTATACTCAGACGCTTCCTTGCTGAGCGTTAGAAAAATGTACATTCTTAATGTTACAACAAAGACCCATATCAGAACTTTTAAAAGGAGTGATCTAAGTATGTTACAGGCCAAACGCAAGTTCAGGATTCCTGCTCGTGCAGCTAAATCCGCCTACGCCCAAAGGCTTCCACTTTTTCTGCACCCTCATGTTTATAATGTGGTGATTAACAAGTGCGACTTCAGAAATCTCACTCGGAGTCAAATCAAAAATAAACTAACTTCATGGCTGCTGAACCTTTCATACGACGAAGCTGAAAAAGTAATAAACGTGTTAAAATAAATCTTAAACAGGTCAACCACCCACTCTTAAACTCACATTCATACACATACTCACAAAACGATCTCCCACTCACTCAAATCTTCACTCTTGCACTCACAGTCACACATATGCTCACAAACAAATCTGCGCCTTTCACTCACTTTCATACATATACAAATAATCTAGCGTTTTAATTCAGGTTATGTTACTGTTACTCTTCTTCTTTTTCTTTTAATTTTTATTTTTGCAACTTGTATGTTTTACTGTAATTATTTTGTTTAGTTTTTTTGTGTAATTTAACTTCAACAATCACGTTTAAAAATGTTTAATGGTAAACCCTCATAATTGGTACCCAAGATACAGGCTTGCCTAGTTTGGGGCCAATGCTAAAACTTTGTAAAAAATCCTGATTAAATAAATTTAATTTTGATTTGATTTTGATTTGATATATGGCGTGCCACAGGGCAGTGTCCTCGGGCCCTTATTGTTCTTAATTTACATTAATGATTTGCCGAAAACTGTGGATTTTCCGATGATTCTTTTTGCATATGATAGTACAGCCATATTTTGTAACAAAGATTATGCTTCATTGGAAAATGACATTAACACCACATTGGTTCGCATTGTCGATTGGTTAAAGACAAACAACCTTCTAAATAATTTACAGAAAACTAATTTAATGATGTTCAGAAACAGGACTAAACCACCCACACACTTAAACATACATTATGCTGGAACCAAAATTAATGAAGTTGATGTAACAAAATTCTTAGGTTTGAATGTGGATTGTAATATAAATTGGAAATCACATGTAGAATCTGTTTGCTTAAAATTGAATAGATATTCCTATATGTTATACATGCTCACAAAAATTGTAAATATATCCACGGTAATGACAGCCTACCATGCATATGTGGTATCTACGCTGAGATATGGTTTAATTTTCAGGGGGAACTCGACAGAGTGGGAGTCTGTTTTTAAAGCCCAAAAAAATGCTTACGTTCAATTTGTAGACTTAAGAACACAAATAGCTGTGAACCATATTTTAGAAAACTTAAGATTCTAACTTTACCTAGTCTCTTCATTTATGAGATATCAGTCTTTGTCAAAAGTAATATGCATATGTATGAAAAATTCCGAAGTTGTAGATATAAAAATAAAATTCACATTGCACCATGCAGAACTTATTTAATGGGCTCTAGTGTTTATTGTATGGTATCCAAGATATTTAATAAATTGCCATGTTGTATTACAGATATTGACAACTTGCACATATTTAAGCGGAAGCTAAAGGAATTTCTAACTGATAAGGCATATTACAGTGTGAAGGAGTATTTAAACGGGAATCCTTATGGCAGATAATATTTATGACAATATTGATGACATACGTACTCTGCTCTCAATTATTATTTAGGTATATAGGACTTTTATTTATTTTATCGACATTAATTTCATTATCTACTCTGACATTTATTAAATTTTTGACTATTGGATACTCCTTGACATTAAAAATTAAATGGTTTAATGATTTTGTAATATTTACTGTTATTTGGCTTGATATTAAATATTTATTGTATTTTGATACTAGGTTGTAATTTAAATGTAAGATTTTGGATGCCCTTATGACGGCAGAGCATAGAGAACATAAAAATAAAACTTGTATAATATCTTTACCCCTACCTATGTTGGCAAATAAATAAATTTGATTTGATTTGAATAATAATGAATCATGATGAAACATGCGGGCAAGTCTTTTCTTATTTATTTCAAAGGTAACACGTATCATACTTAATACAACAATGGCAAGATGACGTGGAGCAAACATAAAGTGATTGGGCGCCATGATTGACAAAGCTCTTTTGAATTCCGTCATTTAAAATTAAAAATTAAATTGTAGTAAGTACCTACGATGAACAAAACACAAAAGAGAAGTCAATATGTTCACAATAGAAAAAAAATGCTGAAAATAAACCTCTAAACTAAAAAGATTTCTCACTGACGTGGTTCGGGGGTATATTCTGTCACAAACAAAAAATAAAACAGGTTAGATTTAGGAACTCATCCCATGTGAGCATGTGGGTCGTAATGCACCACGCAGACCTGTGTGCAGGTAACTGGTTGTAACCAAGCCAAACTCTACAGAGGTGAAGAAGATTTTAAATAGCGATTACTCGAACATCTGCCCCCCTAGCGAAGTTACAAACGTATCGTATCGGATCTCTTTCTACAATCGTAAACGCCTTCTATTTGTATGGTTTGACCACGTGACTTAACGTTCATTCCCATACATTGTTAGTTTTTTACTAGCGTTATCGATTGTAGGTTTTCAACTTGGCTAGAGGTGATGTGGCAACAGTTTATCCGATAATTATGTATTATCTACTAGCGACTTTCAATTTGTGCATATTCTCAAATGGATTTTTACAAAACTTTTACTTCTACTGTTCCTGACGTCACATCGGGCCACATACCACACTGCGATCGCGGGCTTACCCGCGTCACTTCCACTCGCTCGCTGACAACCTGCGTGTGCGTACATATCGGTTGTATCAAATCAGTACCTCATAAATATAATCATACTTATAATCGAAGTCGTTTTATTATTAACTCAAGACCACAAACAGCACTCCTGGAGCTTGATTCTCAACATATGGTCCTTCGAGCCGGATGTCGGCGAAGACTGGATTGACAATGCCCGTCAGAGCTAATCTTCACTGTGACCACTCTGCCCAGCAGCACACCGTGAGCTTGATACTCAACATCTACTGTTTTTTAAACTGAATCTTTGTTATCCACCATTATCTCATAACGAATACTTTCAGAATAGTGTCGTGAAAAGCGTAGCTGTTACCGGATGTCATGGAGAGACCGCACAGCTGCGGCGCCGGCTTTCCTATTCTGGCTCCAAAGCTGTCCACATATTTCGTCACAGTACACATATCCATTATGTTGGTATACCTTGCTTTAAATGATAGTTTTGAAATAGGAATATTGATGAAAAGAAGTTGGTTATGTTGTAGAGCATAGAAAAGATAGAGTACCTATTATGCTATTTCGTTCTTTCGTATTTTTTAAGGTGGACAGAAATAAATTTTGGCACTTTGAGGAGATTTAATTCTGTGGCTTATCTTATAAAATCTATGCAGTCGGTTAAAAATAGATATCGTCAGCTCTTTCGTGCCAAGACATAGCTTTTTCTCTTTAAGGGCTTCAATCATATTATTTTTGGCACAACTTTAAACATAGGAAACTTTTCAAAACACATTCCACGTGGGCGAAACCGTGGGTGGAAGCTAGTTCTAGATAAGTGGTTCTGACCTTGTCAACTTGAATGGTATCAAAAGTTTTAAAGTCAGTCAGTGTTTATTAGTGATGTTCTTCAGAAAGGCCTGAGGGTGACCATAAGCTCTCAAAGTAAGATTAATTTGAGTGTGTGTAAGGAACAGATGTAAATGACTTGTATGCATCTGTCCCTTACGCACACTCAAAATAGCCTTACTCTAAGAGGTTACGTTCACCCCCCTGGTGTACTCATAACCAGCGTGCATTTATGACTATATTCTATTCGCTGGAGCAAAAAAATAAAAGGTAAACAAACAAACGTCACACACAGTTATAATCCGACTAATTTAAAAAATAGAACTTTTCTACATTATTTTAATAGTTTCAACTCCAGGCTTTCGAGGTGCTTTATAATGTCAGCTATTGGTTTTGGTTTTAATAATACCATTTTTTTTTGTTTATACATTAAACATTTTGATATTGTTGCAAAATTTGGTTAAGAAAATAATAGTTTAAAAAATTGAGATATTTGTGAATGTCTTTATTTGGTTGTTGAATGAAATCAACATCTTCTCATGACCAAAAAAATCACCCACCTCGAAAATGTATGTGTCCAACAAAAGTGGTTTGAACTGTGCCATGGCGGCTCGCAAAAAGTACCGTGTAATGAGAGAATTTTAATTAAGCGTTAATGAAAAGAAGATAGTATCAATGTCAGGTTAATTATTCAGTTGTTATTCATTGTATTCGTAATTCTCACGTTGTATTTACATAATTCTGTCATACAAATATTGTAGCCAGATCGTTAAATTGGCCAATTCATAAAGTGGCCAGTCATTATGTGAAAAGGCGCCATATCATGAACACACACTTAATAACTTGGCAAACAATAGTCTTGGCAAAAACCGTCGATCGTTTTTATAAACAATTAGCGGACGCCTCGCGGTTTCACCCGCGTAGTTCCCGTTCCCGTGGAAATCTAGGGATAAAAAGTAGCCTATGTCACCCTGGGATAGTGTAGCTTCCCAACGGTGTAATATTTTTTGAAATCGGTCCAGCAGTTTTTAACTTTATTCGTTACATACAAAAATACAAATATTTTCTCTTTATTACATTAGCATAGAAGTATAGATATATACTATTAGGGTATTTTTTTAAACATGGCCATTTCTTCATATGACTACTAGCTTCTGCCAGCGGCTTCGCCCGCGTGATATCGAACACCATCCCGAGGGAACATATTTCCGGGATAAAAACCTTATATGCCATTCCTGATTATAATCTATCTATGTGCCAAATTTCATCCATTTCCGTCCAGCCGTTTGAGCGTGAAGAAGTAACAAACATACAAACACGCTCACAAATTTTCGCCTTTATAATATTAGTGTGATGTGATGGCATGATTATATCATTAAATATATTGCTTGCATATTGGTGGTGTAACACAACTCATTTGCATTAAAAGTAAATAATCTGTCAAAATTAAACGAACAAATATATCTTCACTTTTACCTTCTCAGAACTCCAAAATAAGCTACGTTTAAAATGCAAAACCCACCTCAAACTCAGTAAACTTCTAAAATAAAAACATGTATTTGAACTTTTCAACTACATGTTTTGAAACCGTACGTTAAACTTTTCGTTGAATCTTCAACTTTGCAACATAAGTAATCCTGTAAGTGTGATATCCCGACCGCTCTCTGTAATTTTCCGCGTCACTATAACATCCGAGACTTCCATCTTGGAAGTCCCAAGTCGGAATATCTTTTACATTTTCCACGCGTTATATCTTTATAAAATTAGAATATCTGTCCCCGTCTCCAGCGTGTAGGATATAGCTTTCGATAGTCGAAATGTTTAGCTACAAATAAGGAAGAGTTCTATTGTTATTCAATGTCTTGCAGATTTTAGAAGATGCGTAAATGTATGGCTCAATTGTTTTTGCCTCTTAGCAAGACTAGTATTTAATGTATTTATTTATTTAAGACACATCAAAAACACAAACATGGTCTTATTACATTTTTCGGAGCCTTATCCTTGTGTCTATATCAATTACAGACGTGCACAGCATTTTCATAAATCAAAGCATTATCACAAATCTAATTAAACAAACCAATATTATATAAGCAATAATTATTACAATTTATACTATACATTGAAGATAAAAATCGTGAATTAAAAATCAATTAAATATAAAAAAATACAATAGTAGAAGGAAATAGTATTAACATAAAAATTTGATTGGAATAAAATATACCATCAAAATTCGTCGGTGCTCCGTAGACCAATTGAAATTTGTCCAATTGGTCTATGGGGAAAATTACATGTTTCCATCGTCCAATTACCAAATGGGCTATGGAGAATTGAGAAATGTTCCGCTGCCCAGTTTAATAGTATAGTAAAGCCCTGTCCATAAGCATGTAAAAATACGTTTTTTTAAAATACAACTGACTTCCAAATAAAAACACTACAAAGTGAAAAATAACTTCAATTTCGGAAAGTGGTGTTCCTGGGTTTTCGTTTCTTCGGGTTTTGACACCGTTTGCCGAAATTGAAGTTATGTTTTCTCTTTGTAGTGTTTTTGGAAGTTGGTTGTATTTTTTTTTAAACTTTCTTACTTATATAGATCGGTGGTTTAAAATATCAAATTACAGAATTAAGCATTGCACGTACGACAGTGAAAAATATGCAGATAGGACAAATTGTCTGAAATATTTGTTACACAAAATGGATAACCCTTAAATGCTCAAAAAACGGCTTATAGTCTTGAAAAAAAAAATATATTGATTAAATTCGAAAAAAAATCGTCGATTCGTCACTGGGAGGCAAACGAGTAAATCCTAAAATGTATGCATTGTCATTACATGTTGTACATTGTCAAGTTTTCTGTGAAGTGACCATTTCAAACAGCTTATATGCTTTCCTATCTTTTCATTGAAGAGTCTATTTTAATTAATTATAATTAGCTAACATTATATTATATTGTATTTATTTATTTTTGAATTCAGTTTGATGTGAACCAAAATATATGTATATCAAAGACTTATTTGAACCCAAAGTAGAGAAAACTGGTGTGAACTCAGGGTTATAATGATATAATGGAACATAGTTTTGGTTTACGTCCAGTGTTCTCCATAGCCCAGTTGGTAATTGGACGATGGAAACATGTAATTTTCCCCATAGACCAATTGGTCAAATTTCAATTGGTCTACGGAGCACCGACGTCAAAATTAAATATAAAACAAAAAAAAAGGAGAAAATAATAATAGTAATTTAACTAAATTAAAAATTTGAGTCAAATAAAATTTATCACATAGTATTACGGTCAAAGTCTTAAAACTACGAACTAGGATTGCCTTGCAGTCTAGTAGTAGTGGTTGCAAGTGCTATGGCTAAGTATAAGTTCCTGGAATAGATTTCCATGTCGACAAGATGCTATATAGGTTACAATAAGTACTATAAGTACACCTCGGCCTATAACAAAGACAAAGTTAAAAATAGGTCTACAGTGACTAACTTAATGATCTTCAATAACATGGACGCAGGATATCAGACTGACGCTGTTTATACAGACTTTAAGAAGGCTTTTGATAGGGTGGACCATTCAATATTATTAAATAAAATAGCCTTTAACGGCATCAGAGGTAACTTACTGCGTTGGTTCTGTTCATATATCAGCAATCGTAATCAAACTGTTGTAAGCAATGGATACACATCTGACTCATTTCTGGCGACTTCAGGCGTTCCCCAGGGATCTATTCTGGGCCCATTGATGTTTATTATATATGTAAATGATATTTGTAACTGCTTTCAAAATAGTAATTTCTTGTTGTATGCTGATGACCTTAAGGTATTCAGAACAATAAAGAACACTGTTGATAGCAGCCTTTTGCAGGAAGACTTGAATAGATTATCTGATTATTGTGATAAAAATAAATTAAAACTAAGCATCCCCAAGTGTAAATACATGAACTTCACTAAAAATAAAAATGTAATAACCTACGATTATTCACTCTGTAATAAGACTCTTGTTAAAGAAACATATATCTGTGACTTGGGCGTTCTTCTTGATTGCAAACTTCATTTAAATCTACATGTAGATAAAATCACTTCTAAAGCATTTCAAATGTATAATCTTGTTATGAGAACCACGTCAGATTTTAAACGACCAACCACATATCTGTATTTATTTAATTCTTTAGTTCGCCCACAGGTTGAATATGCATGTATGATCTGGGATCCCTATTATATTAAACTAGCTTTCCGCCCGCAGCTTCGCCTGCATGGACTACATAAATTTGTCTGTTTCGTTTATTCCAGTTTTGGCGGGATATTGCAAATTGTTATCCAAACATATTAGACCACAAAACTTTCTGAATCCAAATAAATTGATTTAAAATGAGCATAAACTGAACTGCTTTCGTGTTCTAATAGAGAGCGCTGGGCTTTTATGCCGGAGGTCTCGTGGGATCGATGTCTATTGGGAGTTACAAATAGTCGAAAGTTACTTTGCTTTAAATTTTGGACCGACTTACCAAAAAGGAGAAGGTTCTATGTTCGACTTTATGTATGTGCACCGATATCTCCATCAATTGTGGACCGGTTTTGAAAATTATTTATTTGTTTGAAAGAGTATGTTCCGAAATTGGTACCATTTTAATTTGGTGAAGATCTGATGAATAACTTCGGAGATATACAATAGAACTCTTTAATAAATAACGGCAAATCTCTCGGGATTGCTGCAATGGCTTGTTCACGGTATCGTCTGTTTATTGTTTATACCATTTCATAACATAACATCACGCCAGTATGCTCTAAATGGGTACGCAAATGTGTACAATTCACCTTGGTACACTCTCATTTCACCGGTTATGTTACCAGTTTCTTATATTCGGGTAACCTATTCTGGCATTATATGAACCTTACTTAATTACTTGACTATTAGGTAGGTATAACTAAAAGTGAATAATAAAAAAAAAAACAAAAAAATGCTACCAAATACCCAAATAAAAAACTAAAATAACTTTATTTTTGGAAGTCGGTGTCCATAATGCAACTAAATTGGTACCTACGAAAGACACCGACATCCAAAAATAAAATTATTTTTCACTTTTTAGTATTTTTTTTGGAAGTCGGTAGTATTTTTATGCAAACTTTTTTTTTGAATTGTGCTACCGACACGATAGAAAATTAATACAGGTTGCCGCAAAAATTATCACCCGATGTTCTACTGCTGTAATTTTTTTTTATGCTTTAAACTTTGTTTCTGCTTTTGGACACCTAATGTTTATTTGGCTTCTTAATTTTCTTTTTTAAATTTTATCGTTAAGATGATACGACTAAGTGGCCGCCACCATAATCGATAAACATTCGGGCCCGATTTATGGCATTTTCCATTACTCTTGCCAGAACTTCCGGCGGATATTATCTTTGAGGACTTCAAGAGTCTGATGCTAATTGACATAGACTTAAAAGAGAACCAAAGGAAGAAGTCTCGAACTGTTAAATCAGGCTATCTTACCGGCCATTGAAAGACCTGGTAATGCAGCTCTCAGAATTTTGGTTGTGGCTCGTGCAGTAAGCGCCGTTGCACAATCTTGTTGGAACCAGATGTTCTCCAGTTCCAATTTATTCCTTTTAAGGATAGACAAAGACGTTGATCATGGCTCTGTGACCTCGTCGACCACAGTAGTCGTTTGGTGGCCCGATCACGCCTCCAGAGTAAACAACACACCATGCAGTAACTTTGAGCGCGTGTGACTCTTCCTGGATTATTCGCAGACTTTCGGTGCCACAGAAGTGATAATTTTGCTTATTCACAGAGCTTGCTCGTGATGATATTCGATGAAAAATGTCCTTCCTCGTGGACGCGATTTAGAATGGCTTGACGTAGATTACATGCGCTTGGAGGTTACCAGCTATATTTTTTTAACTAAGCCCAAAAAAGGAGATTCTATGTTCGGCGGTATGTTTGTTTTGTTTTGTGTATGTTCACCGATATTTCCGCCGAATTTGGTGAAGATCTGATGAAAAACTTCGGAGATATACAACATTACTCTTCAATAAACAACGGCAAATCTTTCGGGCTTGCAGCAATTGCATTACCGTTTATTGTTTACGCCATCTCATTACATAACATCACGCCAGTGAGCTCTAAAGGGGTACGTAGCGAGGGGTATCCCTATAACGAAGAATCAAAAACATGCACAAAGACTGCCGAAATTAAAGTAATTTTCATTTTGTAGTATTTTTATTTGGAAGTCGATTCATTCATTAACTTTTTTTTTACGTCAGTTTACTTCACAAGTTTAGAAACAGAGCTGACATTTTGCCGTCATATGCAAAAATGATAGCGTCTGCCGATAGAGTGATGAATTTTTTCGCGGTCCTGTACAGTTTAGTTATGGTTACTACAATTCGCTCACGCTAAAAAAGTCGTCATCAGGAAGTTATAATCTAATTAAGCACTTCTTTGTATACCGCATTGGTGGTTTTTCTGTCTGGTGCCGAAATGATTAGGCTGCTATTAGTACTGACTCTGGAACAGGCAAAGTAGAATTGAACGTATGAGAAGTAATTTCTTTTAAATCTTTGCCTTAATGACTGACCCTGAGTTTCATTTATGATCATTGCAAAGCAGACCGCGATTATAATCGTTTAAACTCAAAGACATAGCCAGAGGGTACCAGTGGTATTCGAGGTATAAAAACTGATTCCCCCGAGCACATCCAGTAATCACAGTGGCCTTTATAACATTTTTGTGCAGTATTTTGATAACAAAAAAAAAATTTTTCATTCATACTTTAACACCCCTTTAAGGGATGAATTTCAAGAAATCCTTGAATATGTATTTGTTTTATTGTATAGAAGAGCAGAAATGCTAAATTTCTAGTAATTTTGATAATAAACAATTTATTTGTCATACAAACTTTAACACCCCTTTATACCTCTTTAAGGAATAAAGTTCAAAAAATCCTTGCATATGTATTTGTTCAATTGTATAGAACAACAGAAATGCTAAATTTCAAGTAATATTGATAAAAAAAAATACATACAAACTTTAACACCTCCTTAAGGGATGAAATTCGAAAAATCCTTATATACGTATTTCTTTAATTGTATTCAAGAGCATAAATACTAATTCTAAAGTAATTCGATTATAAACAATTTATTTTTCATTCAATCTTTAACACCCCTGTATACCCCTTTAGCGGATGAAACTCAAAAAAAAACCTTAAATATCTGTTTATTTAATTGTATAGAAGAGCAGAAAAACTAAATATCAAGTAATTTTGATAATAAACAATTTATTTGTCATACAAACTTTAAAACCGCATTTTACCCCTTTAAGCGATGAAATTCAAAAAATCCTGAAATACGTGTTTCTTTAATTCTATTTACGAGCTTAAATACTAAATTTCAAGTAATTTTGATAATAAACAATTTATTTTTCATACAAACTTTAACACCCCTTTTTAACCCTTTAAGGGATGAAATTCAAAAAATCCTGAAATACGTATTTTATTATTTTAAATTTAGACGCTAAATACCACATCTCATTCATTTCAAATTAAAAATGACCGAGTTTCATACAAACTTTAAACCCCTGTTTTACCCCTATAGGGGATGAATTTCCAAAAATCCTTTCTTAAATGACGCCTACAGTATAAATTAAAAAACCTCCCAAAATTTCAAACTTCTATCATTAGTGGTTTATGCTAGGCGTTGATATGTCAGTCGGGACATTGCCTTTTATATATATAGATATGAGGCTGCAATAGAACGAGTTCAGCGTAAGTTCCTCAGTACAATGCAGTACAAATGTCGCATCGAACGTTTATCTTACAAAAACGCTTTGAATAAGTTTAGGCTACTAACATTACGCTCTAGACGCTTGTTACTCCAAGGAATAATGCTCCATGGACTTGTACATAATACGTTTGATTGCTCTGAATTGATAAGTAAAATTTGCTATATTGTACCTAGAACAGTAATGAGATGAGAGGCGCGCTCTTATCCACTGTTTGCTACGACTCCCTGTCGTACAAATGCAGGAGAGAGAGTGCCGCTCCGGAGATTGGTTCAAGCTTACAATAATAATGTTAACGACATCGATGTATTTGCCCTATCTAAACATAAATTTAAAAAACAAATTGTTATGCGCCTTGCTCAAAATTTTTGATTTTAATTGTTAAGTAATATATTAGTATGTATTTACTATAAGATTCTAAGATAGCGAAAATATTGTATTGTTGTCATATATTGTTTATTTTAATCTTACCATAACTGTATCTAATTTAAGCTAGTAACATGTGGAAACGTAGTGGATTGTACATTTACTCATAGCATACTGTTTATCTAGTTATAGTTTGCAATGTACGATTGTTTGTTTTCCCAAATAAAATAACCTTTCGGAGAAAACAGCCATGATGTTACCGAAATTCCAAGAAATATAACTTAAACATTACAATAGGATCTCTGAGAGCTTAAGCCTCGTACTCAATGAATATTCAAGAAATCAATACTTCACATAAAGCTACCATTAGCTACCATTTTCTTTTAACAAAAAAGAAAAGCCTTCTCGGATTCCACAATGGAGAGGCATTTAATGAAATTGTTTAAATTGATTCCTGCAATACTGTTCACTTAGGCGTACGGAATATTTGATATTCCATAATCGAGAGTCCGAATTGTACCGTAGAAACGATACAATATAATTCATTGGGGCCAGGGTTGTCAGTTTTGTAATTACTGACTTTAGTGTTGATTTTTCAGGAATAAAAGGATGCACGCAAGTGGCGAGCATATTACAGTGGTAAATAACCATAATTAAAGTAGCGTAATATATTTATTTATTTAAAATTCATGTACAATGGTTAATACATAGGCGGACTTAATGCAGCAAGGCATTCTCTACCAGTCAACCTTTAGGTTCAAAAAGACACAACAGTGGTAGGTGTACAAAATAAAAATATGAACAATAATTAAATTCGGATATTAATAAACTACCTAACTAATAAAATACATGGATAATTTCTAAAACAATAGACTAATAAATATTATAATAAATACTAAACTAAATGAGACTGAAATTTAAATATAATAACTTTGACGACGACCGAGTTATGTATGAGAGGACTAATAATAGTTCTGGATTTTACGCTTAAATGACAATTTACTGTGAGCTTTTTTGATGTCAAGGGGAAGCACGTGCCAGAGTTTTATAGTTGAGACAGTGTAAGAATTTGATAGAAACCCAGTGCGATGAGAGGGCATTTGGAGAAGTAAGTTTTTGGAAGCTCGAAGATAAAGATCGTGAGAACTGCCCAACAATTTAAAATATTGTTTTAAATAATCGGGAATACAAGGATCGTTCATGATGGTGAAGAGCATGCAGAGGGATCTGATGGATCTCCTCAGACGGATAGGCAGCCATTTAAGCTGAAAGCGGGAGGAGGAAATGTGATCTTATTTACGAAGGCCAAAAATAAAGCGAATACAGTTGTTGAGAAATCGATCCATTTTGTTAAGAAGTTCTTGGGATAGATCAGAGTAACAAACATCAGCATAGTCGATTATAGGCAACATAAGAGCTTGAATCACAGAAATAAAATGTTTGAATCTATAGAGATAGATTCAAACATTTTCTTCCGTCCAGCACTAAAACCACTCTCTAGACCGAAGTGTGGATGTGACTCTCTGGCTAATCTGAGCGACCTGCTTATACCAACTTAACCTATTATCAATGTATAGGCCTAAGTCTTTAACGTGAGGCGAGAGAGGGATGACGGTATTGCCGAAAATAAGCCTGACCTTTACTGACATTGACAGTAACCCCAAATTTGCTAGACCAGTCAGCGATTGCTTGAAGGTCAGCATTCAACAATGAGATGCAGTTACCGAGATTGAGAATGTCAGTTTGTGCGTATAGCTGCAGGTCATCAGCATACAGATGGTAAGAGCATTTGAGGATAGAAGTAATAGAGTTAATAAATAAAGAAAATAAGAGTGGAGAGAGTATACCACCTTATGGAACGCCTGTTTCCAGCGCGCACCAATCAGAGAATTTCTGATCAGCACGTACCGCTTGCTGGCGACCACGAAGATATGATGAAAACCAATCCCGTGCCAACGAAGATACCCCAATTCGAGACAGAATGGCCTGGAGAATGTCTTGATCGACGGCATTAAAAGCATTGGAGAAATCTATTAAAACCAACACCGTTAACCTCGAACTCTCCAAGCCGTGCCTGACGTCTTCAGTAACTTTAAGCAAGGCTGTGGCCGTACTTTGGCCAGGCCGAAAGCCAAATTGGAAAAGAAACAATAGGTTATTTCGGGACACGAAGGTGGACATTTGGTTCAGAGGAACTGCTTCCAGGATCTTAGAGGAGGTTGGTCTCTAATGATTAGATAAAGTGGGGTTGGTAATTTTTTGAAGAGGGATAATGAATACCTTACGCCAGGTTGTAGGAAACTCACCAGCCTGCAGAGAGAAGTTGATGATGTGTGTAATAATGGGTAGGATACTTTTAAATATGAGGGATAACATGGATCTGCTCACTCCATCACAACCGATAGCCTTGGATTTAATTGCAGTGAACGTTTTGGGGAAAAAGATTCAGGAGGTAAGATTGGCATGGAAGATTACTTTCATGCCAATTTTACCTCCTGAATATATCTATAATAATTATATATGTATATATATATATATAAATAAAATACTAGAATAATACTATACTGAATATATATATATTTTCAGTATAGTATTATTCATAACAACAGCCGTAAGCATAGTTGACGATGAAAAGTGATTATTCAAATCATTTAGAGACATATGAGATGATACAGTATGAGAACATGAATGTGTTATTCCAATTGATTTGAGAAAGTTCCTTAAGTCAGCCGGTAAAGAATTAAGGACATTTTTACAAATGTATCGGCTCTTACCATCTGATTACAGTGGTTTCTAGCCAACTTGTACAGGCTCCAGTTTTCCTCACTACGGTCCCCACTATATCTCCGAAAAGCCCTGTCACGCCGTCTAATCGTCAAACGAACTCTAGGACACATCAAATAGATGAAGCACGAACCTATTGAATAAATCCACTTTATCATCCACAGTTGATGCCTGAGCAACATCGACCCAACCCATTGAGTTTGTCCCTGTTCAACCTCGCAAAATTCCGAAGAAACATGATATATTCGTACAAAACGAAAACGGGTTAAACGATACCCCTTGGCAAGACACCAAGGGGTATCGTTTAACCCAGTTACTAGGTTATGGAGGCCAGATCAGCTGCTCCGACTTAGACTGGATAGTTGGGAAAAGGCTAGGCAGATTGATTAATCAGCAATTTTAATGTAACCAGTGACACTCGCAAGGTTAAGAAGAATCGATTTACGTAAAAATCATTAAAATCGGGCCACGCGTTTGGTCTCTAGAACACATATGAACAAACATACATACATATATAGACTGATAAACATGTTACACTCCTTTGGCAGAAAGGTAGTAACAAAAAAAAATGTACATCACACAAAAGAAACAAAATGGAATATTACAATATCTCAAAAATCTCTCAAAAAATCAAAATGGAGAGCAAAATTTAAAAAAAAATACTCTAATCACTGGCACTATAATTTGGTGGTGGATCATTTTTACTTAAATTTTCTCATTAATTACAACGTTTCTAAAGGAGCGTCCTCACTGGGAGCATTCTTTCGTGAGCATTTGTAAACAAGCAATCGTAGGCGATCAACAAATGCTTCCCAGCAAGTCCAGCATTCACTTTTGAGCAAAACTATGAACGTTCGAGTTGAACATTCCCTTGCGAACTTCGAGCATTCGAATACGATCTCGTTAAATGTCATTCATACGATAATACGATTGAAGGTCACAAACACTTAAGATCAAGGAACTGTTCCTTGCTTTACAAGTGGCCAGTAATATTCCTACATACATACTCATTGGTTTCATTATCTGAGTACTGACTTTCGGGCGTTTTATTTGCGTGAACATTCGTATGCGAGCCGTTTCCGCGAAAATCGTTGCGACGTCCACATTGGCCGAAGTTCGCGCTTGCGTGTAAACTTTGTAACGCTCGGTTCAACGTCCACACCACTCGAATATTTGACGTCAAATGCTCATTACACGTGAATGCTCTCAGTGAGCACGCCTTTTACAGAAATAAAAAGGTTTCTCATGCACAGTGATCGTATACTATATTAAAGAAATCTGTGTTAGTTCGATTATTATAGTACTTTATGCAACGGTCATATAATAGGGGTGTTTTATTTATTTATTAAAACTTCATGCAACATAAAAGTACATAGGCGGACTTAATGCCTGAGGCATTCTCTACCAGTAAATCAAGGATGGTGGAGAGATAACATGGCAGGTGCATAAAAAATGGAAATAATTATTAAATAAAAATTGAAGAATGAATATTATATATATATATATATATTGGTGATTGAGACGACTCTGCTATTGGTGTAGAAAGTAATGCCGTAACTTCCGCTTAAATGCATATTGACTGGTGGCCGTACTGATATCGAGAGGTAGCGCATTCCAGTAAAGAATGGACTGAATATGAAAGGAAGAATGAATAAAATCAGAAGTGTAAGAAGGACAAAGCAAGAGAAATTGTTAGACGAACGCAGATTCCTAGCGTGTGAAGTACATACATTTTGAAAGTGAGGTGTGAGATAAGAAGGAAGAGTGGGAGAGTTGAGTAGGGAGAAAAGCGTGGTTTTGACCAAATGGCATGGCAAATGGCGCGCAAATTTCGCCTCTGCCTAATGGGCATCCATTTGGTTCAGATCTGCAACTCGACGTATGGTCGTATTTCCTCAGGTTGAATATGAACCGGATGCAGTTGTTTAGGAGCCTATCAAGCTTGTCCAGGAATACCGCATTCAGGTAAAAGTAGCACACGTCACCATAGTCTATTATAGGGAAAATTAAAGTCTGCACAAGCATAGTCTTCGTTTTTGCAGACAGAAAGTTCCTCAGACGGTACAGGCAACGCAAGGTCCCGTTGACTCTGACTGACACTAGAAACCTGACTTTGCCATCTAAGCGTCGAGTCAAGATGTAGACCGAGATCTTTTACACTAGGGCTGATAGGGATAATGGTAACATTAAAAATAATAGGAAGAGAGCTAATCCGCTCCCGACCTATTACTATGTTTACGGACACCCAAATCTATCAGACCAATTCATGACTGCAGCTAAGTCCCGGTTCACATCGCCTATAGCATCCGACAAATCTTCTACCCGCGCAGCCGCATATAGTTGAAGGCCACCGGCATAAAGATTTTACAACACCGAAGACAGTGAGTTATAAAATGTATGAAGTAGGAGAATAATAATGGAGAAAGAATATCGGCTTGCGGAAGACCAACAGCCAAATGACACCAACTCGAGGAACTTTCGTCAACGCGAACCAAGTGCTGACGTTCGAAGATAAGAAGAGAACTATTCCAGGGCCTCGGAGGAAACCATAAGATGTGAATGGATAGAAAGGAGAATGACTGACGGCATTAAAGGCATTGGAGAACTCAATTAACACCAGAACAGTGACCTTGGTACCCTCCATCGCTTTTCTTAAGTCACCAGTCACTTTGAGTAGAGCAGAGGCAGTACTGTGTCCCGATTGAATTCAGACTGGAATGAGCTAACAAGGTTATTCCGATAAACAAACCCTGAGAGCCACGTGGACGCAGGCCTCCAGCACTTTGGATAGAAACGGAAGGATATAAATTGGTCGAAAATGTTTATATAGGGAGGGATGAGAGATTTTAGGAAGTGGACGAACGTAAGCCATACGCCACAAGGAAGGGAATTGTGCGGAATCAAGAGAAAAGTTGATTATGTGGGTAATAGAGGGAAGAAGAAAGTCGAGGATTAAGGTGACCATATAACGACTGATGCCGTCAAAACCCATGGCCTTGGATTTAATAGACAGGATGATTTTTCTGATTTCATCCAAGGTGGCCGGAGAAAAGTGGAACTGTTCTATAATAGTCCGGGTAGGCCAGTAATGAAATCAACCGTCTGAGATAACATTTGGGACGGTTGATATCACCCAAGCCGATTGTCTTAGGAAAATCCACATGACGTTACCTACCGATACCAAGAGTTCCAAGGAAATTCCAGATATCAGCCGGAGAAGAAGAATATATGTTTTCGAGAATATGGCGGCGTTTGGCATTGCGTATCACCTGATTACACCGATTCCTTGCAGTTTTGAAAAAGTTCCTGTTTTCATCACAGCGGTCCTTTTTAAATTTACCAAAGGCCCTGCGCCTCATTGCCATACGAACCCCTGTCGTCATCCAAGGAGCAGGTAGACGTCTAAGTATAACCCTCTTGACAGAAGCGTGTCTGTCGTAGAGTGCAAGGACTGTACGATTAAACAAACCCAGCTTATCGTCTACAGTCACTGCCGCAGCTATGTTTTCCCAATCTAATTCCGATGCATCCTGTCGTAGTTTTCCAACATCCATGCGGGCAAAATAACGCATCTGCAGAACTTTGGGGGGCAGTTTAGGTGGTTTTAGGGTATAGGAGAGGAATATAAGGTCGTGATTGGAAAAGCCAGGTGCAGGATACTGACCATGAGAGGTAACAACGGAGGGAGTGGACGTGAGGATTAAGTCAAGCCAAGTGTCATCACCCAAGACATTGAAGTGTGTTGGTTGTAGAGGAAAAATATGGAGACTGGCGGACTCGATGATGTGAAGGAGTTTGTGGGAAAGAGGGGCTGGACGAGAAAGGTCAGTATTTAAATCTCCCATGATTATACAATGTGCATACTCTGACCCTACAGATTCCAGCACTAACTCGAAGTTGGAAAAGTAGTCAACGGCGGGCCGACAGTAGACAACACCAAATAAGTTCTTGACTGAAGAGATACTCAATAAAAGCACTATAATTTAAAGGAGATGCGGCAAGGATTTTGAAAGGGAAATCACTACGAAGATAGATAGCAACACCGCCCCCTCCCTTTCCAATCATATCGTTACGGTTAGGAATGAAACCGGGAAGTGGTAGAGACCAGATGAGGTTTGAGCCAACTCTCAGATATCAGAACGGCGTGTACATTGGCGTCGGTACAAAGATGTCAAACAGATCACTGTAGTGACTTGGAACACTCTGAGCGTTGATGTGGCAGACGTTAAACAAATGACGCTTTTTATGGCTGAAGTTCCGACGCAGAATGTCACCAAGGGTGCCAGTCACAGTATAAAATATAATTTAAATAATAACCTAATAAATATAAAATAATTAACTATGACACCAGTTTAACGGTGCTACAAAACTATCTGTACACCACCCCCCAGCAACACAGGTATAATACACAGACTTACAGATAGAACAAAATTTAGGAAAAAAATAATGGTTAAAAATAAAGGTATTATAAATTCCAATTTTAATTCCTAATTATATGCCGTTGCATACACTATTTTATCTCCGCTCATACAGTTAAAATAAAACAAAAGTGGAAACGGCAAAAATATGTGGGTATCGCAGGTAATTTAGATTCTAATTGCGCATGACTGCGCAGCGCGCTCATCCATAGACAATGACACTATTTTTCTACAATAAGTCAATGAATTCAATAAATTAAGAAGTAAAAATGTTCTATAAAAATTAAAAAGTTATTTTTCTCAAACATGCATGGAAATATTTTCATTATTTTAGAAAAAAGAACACGCCAGGTACCGAATTTACGGACAAAGACATTCAAATACATTGCTGAAGCGTTTTTTGAATTTGGAACATTACTCTAAGTAGTCTATGGTTACAACACTCCAGCAATTTTGTTGTAACTTTTAATATTAATTAAATTAAATATATAATATAAAAAGTTTGTTTTATTTCCCTGCATTCTTTTGAGAAAAGCACTATATATGCCTCGGCGGAAATGGCAATTGCCTGTCTCGTATTAGTGAAGTCCTCGCCTACGGCTCGGCCTTTGCAATAATGTACAATTATGATGCAGTTGTTTGAAAATCGAAGGAAAATGTTGCACTGTGATGATTTTTTTATTTTTATTTTACCCATCCACGAATATAAAGTACGTGTTAATGCAATATTTTTTGAATTCATATTTGGAACATTACGTTGTGAATATAGATAAAATGTATTATTTTTTTCTTTTATAATTGGCACGTGGAAACAACTCTATTATGTATGACAAAAAAAAAACTCCACCAAATCTAATTTGGTGGAGTTTTTTAAAAAAAATCATCACAGTGCAACATTTTCCTTCGATTTTCAAACAACTGCATCATAATTGTACATTATTGCAAAGGCCGAGCCGTAGGCGAGGACTTCACTAATACGAGACAGGCAATTGCCATTTCCGCCGAGGCATATATAGTGCTTTTCTCAAAAGAATGCAGGGAAATAAAACAAACTTTTTATATTATATATTTAATTTAATTAATATTAAAAGTTACAACAAAATTGCTGGAGTGTTGTAACCATAGACTACTTAGAGTAATGTTCCAAATTCAAAAAACGCTTCAGCAATGTATTTGAATGTCTTTGTCCGTAAATTCGGTACCTGGCGTGTTCTTTTTTCTAAAATAATGAAAATATTTCCATGCATGTTTGAGAAAAATAACTTTTTAATTTTTATAGAACATTTTTACTTCTTAATTTATTGAATTCATTGACTTATTGTAGAAAAATAGTGTCATTGTCTATGGATGAGCGCGCTGCGCAGTCATGCGCAATTAGAATCTAAATTACCTGCGATACCCACATATTTTTGCCGTTTCCACTTTTGTTTTATTTTAACTGTATGAGCGGAGATAAAATAGTGTATGCAACGGCATATAATTAGGAATTAAAATTGGAATTTATAATACCTTTATTTTTAACCATTATTTTTTTCCTAAATTTTGTTCTATCTGTAAGTCTGTGTATTATACCTGTGTTGCTGGGGGGTGGTGTACAGATAGTTTTGTAGCACCGTTAAACTGGTGTCATAGTTAATTATTTTATATTTATTAGGTTATTATTTAAATTATATTTTATACTGTGACTGGCACCCTTGGTGACATTCTGCGTCGGAACTTCAGCCATAAAAAGCGTCATTTGTTTAACGTCTGCCACATCAACGCTCAGAGTGTTCCAAGTCACTACAGTGATCTGTTTGACATCTTTGTACCGACGCCAATGTACACGCCGTTCTGATATCTGAGAGTTGGCTCAAACCTCATCTGGTCTCTACCACTTCCCGGTTTCATTCCTAACCGTAACGATATGATTGGAAAGGGAGGGGGCGGTGTTGCTATCTATCTTCGTAGTGATTTCCCTTTCAAAATCCTTGCCGCATCTCCTTTAAATTATAGTGCTTTTATTGAGTATCTCTTCAGTCAAGAACTTATTTGGTGTTGTCTACTGTCGGCCCGCCGTTGACTACTTTTCCAACTTCGAGTTAGTGCTGGAATCTGTAGGGTCAGAGTATGCACATTGTATAATCATGGGAGATTTAAATACTGACCTTTCTCGTCCAGCCCCTCTTTCCCACAAACTCCTTCACATCATCGAGTCCGCCAGTCTCCATATTTTTCCTCTACAACCAACACACTTCAATGTCTTGGGTGATGACACTTGGCTTGACTTAATCCTCACGTCCACTCCCTCCGTTGTTACCTCTCATGGTCAGTATCCTGCACCTGGCTTTTCCAATCACGACCTTATATTCCTCTCCTATACCCTAAAACCACCTAAACTGCCCCCCAAAGTTCTGCAGATGCGTTATTTTGCCCGCATGGATGTTGGAAAACTACGACAGGATGCATCGGAATTAGATTGGGAAAACATAGCTGCGGCAGTGACTGTAGACGATAAGCTGGGTTTGTTTAATCGTACAGTCCTTGCACTCTACGACAGACACGCTTCTGTCAAGAGGGTTATACTTAGACGTCTACCTGCTCCTTGGATGACGACAGGGGTTCGTATGGCAATGAGGCGCAGGGCCTTTGGTAAATTTAAAAAGGACCGCTGTGATGAAAACAGGAACTTTTTCAAAACTGCAAGGAATCGGTGTAATCAGGTGATACGCAATGCCAAACGCCGCCATATTCTCGAAAACATATATTCTTCTTCTCCGGCTGATATCTGGAATTTCCTTGGAACTCTTGGTATCGGTAGGTAACGTCATGTGGATTTTCCTAAGACAATCGGCTTGGGTGATATCAACCGTCCCAAATGTTATCTCAGACGGTTGATTTCATTACTGGCCTACCCGGACTATTATAGAACAGTTCCACTTTTCTCCGGCCACCTTGGATGAAATCAGAAAAATCATCCTGTCTATTAAATCCAAGGCCATGGGTTTTGACGGCATCAGTCGTTATATGGTCACCTTAATCCTCGACTTTCTTCTTCCCTCTATTACCCACATAATCAACTTTTCTCTTGATTCCGCACAATTCCCTTCCTTGTGGCGTATGGCTTACGTTCGTCCACTTCCTAAAATCTCTCATCCCTCCCTATATAAACATTTTCGACCAATTTATATCCTTCCGTTTCTATCCAAAGTGCTGGAGGCCTGCGTCCACGTGGCTCTCAGGGTTTGTTTATCGGAATAACCTTGTTAGCTCATTCCAGTCTGAATTCAATCGGGACACAGTACTGCCTCTGCTCTACTCAAAGTGACTGGTGACTTAAGAAAAGCGATGGAGGGTACCAAGGTCACTGTTCTGGTGTTAATTGAGTTCTCCAATGCCTTTAATGCCGTCAGTCATTCTCCTTTCTATCCATTCACATCTTATGGTTAAAAATAAAGGTATTATAAATTCCAATTTTAATTCCTAATTATATGCCGTTGCATACACTATTTTATCTCCGCTCATACAGTTAAAATAAAACAAAAGTGGAAACGGCAAAAATATGTGGGTATCGCAGGTAATTTAGATTCTAATTGCGCATGACTGCGCAGCGCGCTCATCCATAGACAATGACACTATTTTTCTACAATAAGTCAATGAATTCAATAAATTAAGAAGTAAAAATGTTCTATAAAAATTAAAAAGTTATTTTTCTCAAACATGCATGGAAATATTTTCATTATTTTAGAAAAAAGAACACGCCAGGTACCGAATTTACGGACAAAGACATTCAAATACATTGCTGAAGCGTTTTTTGAATTTGGAACATTACTCTAAGTAGTCTATGGTTACAACACTCCAGCAATTTTGTTGTAACTTTTAATATTAATTAAATTAAATATATAATATAAAAAGTTTGTTTTATTTCCCTGCATTCTTTTGAGAAAAGCACTATATATGCCTCGGCGGAAATGGCAATTGCCTGTCTCGTATTAGTGAAGTCCTCGCCTACGGCTCGGCCTTTGCAATAATGTACAATTATGATGCAGTTGTTTGAAAATCGAAGGAAAATGTTGCACTGTGATGATTTTTTTATTTTTATTTTACCCATCCACGAATATAAAGTACGTGTTAATGCAATATTTTTTGAATTCATATTTGGAACATTACGTTGTGAATATAGATAAAATGTATTATTTTTTTCTTTTATAATTGGCACGTGGAAACAACTCTATTATGTATGACAAAAAAAAAACTCCACCAAATTAGATTTGGTTTTTATTTTATTTCTTTAGCCCAATTCTGTTGATCTGGTATATACGAAATTATATATATAAAAAAATATATACAATACGGCTTCACTACAGGATTTTTTACGCCTTTGTTAATAATTTGGACACCGAGCTTTTTACTTATGCATTTTTTTTCTGATATTCACTCTAATGCTCAGCAGACCACTAGACCAACGAAGCAGTCTCTGAATAAACGTTTATTTTATTCTATTTTTAATAAGGCATTCTTCAGCAGTCAGATAAAATATCATGTAACTCCACCCCCAAAATCCCAGACAAAGATGCCAAGAAAATCTTTTGAAAGCGGCATTTGTCTGGCAGTTTCCGAGTCTGTGATTTAAGTTGTTTAAATTATTTTTTGATTGGAGACATAAAGTCACGCCTTTCCCATGGGGATATAAGAAGCTACACAACGCCCTACTTGACGTTCATTGACTTGAATGAGCCCTGGCTGTTGAATGTGTCTCATTTTCACTCTATTTTCTCTCTGATAGTAGCGGTTCCCTTCATGATGGTTGAGCTGAGTGATGCCAATCCATGCGCCATGTTCGTGAATGGGCACCGGCATTTGAGACTGGTATGACCTAGCTGCCGCGTCCTGTTTTACTCCTTTTGGTTTGTTTACCTACGGAAAAAAAAGGAAATTTCAGTGTAGCAACCCTAAAAGCGCCACACCTCAGACAATGGCGATAAAATTCGCGCGATATTATCAATATAATAAATACGGCTAATTGATGTAGGCTATTACTTTTCATGGATAGGTACCGCGTTTCAGTGTACAACATAAACCTAATTAGAGGTCAATCACACGTTCATGTCACTCGGGAACGAAAATAAATATTGTGTGAATTTACAATATGATTTTTTACTGTTTCTGATTTTCGAGTGTCTGATTTTTTAGGTATATTGGAGGACCACATTGTAGAATAGATTACACCGAGGCTATAATGCCTTCACGATGGAATTCAAAAAATAAGACAGATCTCAATATTTGTTCGTTTCTTACCAAACATGTTACCAACTGTCCTGTCAATTACATAAACATTTTCGTTCAAATACCATAGAATCTTGTATGAATTCATAGCTTCACAAAGAGCTTTTCAAATTCGATCTAATGACTTCTATAACCAGTGTGCTACTCTCTTTGATGTGATTTCATCCTTCCATTCCCAAAATTAACTCCTACATAAATATAGTGAGTACTGTGAAGGCTTTTTTTTTGGGTTTGGGGCATCATCCGATGACTTCTCCCGCTCTGGGTGAAGCGGGAGTGTTGTTATAATTTTACTGACTAAAACCTATCCCTGTTCCTTCATTTTCTTCTGCCAGGGCCTCGGTAACTCTCTTTCAAATTTTACCGCGACCCAGACAGGCATCGGCTATAGCGTACTCCGTCAATTTCTATTGTTATCTCTTTGTGGAACACTACGCGGCGTCGTCTCGGGCCTGGTCCTTATCGGACTGCCAGTTACCCATTATTCGCGTCTGCAAGCCCGCGCCTAAGGGGGCTGGGAATCAGCTTGCGATTTCCGAAGCCCAAGGCGTCTCCTGCGGTAGCTAGGAGCGTCTCCATTACACTTTGAATGCTGCTTGCTGGCGGAAATCTTGCAACTGTCAAGCTGGTAGATAAATAGTTCTGGTTGGATTTGAATAGAAATTATTATTTGGAATGACTTTAAAATGAGAAATAGAGATTGATGGCGGTAGGCTATCAGCGGCTTTCCAAATGATGTTAAAGTAATTGATTTAATAGGAATAAATCCTATACTAGCGCAAATATATCTATGGTATACCTACTATGTATTAGTACCTATAGTACCGAGAACGTTCTACGCATCGCCCCGAGCATAAAGTTATCAAACAAGTGTTAACTAATTCCATAAAATCTAATGAAATTAATTACTACGCCGAGTAGCCGACCTTATAAAACGTTACACATTCAATTTTTGTGATCTCATTAATATAATGCCGGGACTCCAAAGGAACGCTAAATTGAAATATTTCTCGAACAACGCTACTTCAAAGGAATTACTTGGAGATCATGAGGCTTAATATCCATGGCAAAAATAGCTCGGGGTTATATTTATACATTATTCTCGTATAGTGGAGGTATCGTGATACCCAGTAACAGAGTTGCGCTGGGCAGATAGGCAGTCACTCCATGTAAAACACTACTATTCAGCTCAGTCTGGTTCGACTGGAAGCCGAATGCAACCTAGTTGGTATAAGCAGATGATGATGATGAGAATGGTATCATAGTTTCCTTTAAGACAAAAAAACATAAAGAAAGAAAATATATTTATAATGATGAGAAAATTTAAAACAAAAAACTTGTGCATAGAAACCAAAAGAGTAATTTTCGATTTAGGTTTGAATTCATTAGTCAAGAGATTTACCTATGTTTTTCCTACATGTAGGTACAATAAAGCCAAAGAATTGCCAAACTTAAGTGGGAGTGGGCAGGGCACATTGCTCGCAGAACGGATGGCCGATGGGGCAGAAAAGTTCTGGAGTGGCAACACGAATCGGAAGACATTGCGTTGTAAGGCCTCCCACCAGGTGGACCGATGACCTGGTGAAGGTTGCGGAGATCAGCTGGATGCGAGATGCACGGGACCGGTCAATGTAGCGACGCTTGGGGACGGCCTATGTCCAGCAGTGAACGTCTTTCGTCTGATATGATGATTCATTGAGATGAGGTACAATCAAAAGCTCCACAAAGGGAGACCATGCTCATGTCCATTTGCTAATTGTGGAGGTTTATATATATGGCTCTTTGTTGTCAGTAATTAAACGGTTATCTTTAAAATATTGTGACCTGTAAGCCACCCAAAAAATACAAATAAAATTAATATATAATAATTTTCATAATCAAAAATACATAAACCTATTTTCGAACATATTAAAACTACTTAGGGACAAAGTGCTTTTTTTTTCCTTTCCTAAGGTTAATTTAGGCGCTGCGCAAACGTAGACACTTTTAGCTTCCAGTTACCGACACCGACCACTTTTTGATCGTCATGAGTATGTGTTAAGTGGAAGCAACTGGACACAAAAATATTGGTTCTATAGAAATCAAATATTCATCGGTAGCTTGTATCTGACACAAGATACAACACGTTTGTGCCCTGCCTAATAGGATGGACCCTAATCTTATTACAATCTAGCCTTATTTGAGTGATAGCACTTGTATAGCTAGTAAACCTTCCAATCCGTACACAATGACATACAATTATATACAACTCTAAGTAAGTAGGTACTCTACATAATATTGGTATAGCCTTCTACTTAATTTGAAGTTTATTTAAATTGGCTGCTTAGATATTTATGGTCCACAATTTGTATTTATTTAATTTAGCTTTTCTGTTGAGCTCATGTAAAATTCATTCGCGATCAACTTGGGGCCTTCGATTTAGCTCGACCATTATTTTGCTGAAACAAAATATATCTTATTTAACCTGTTGCCCGCGAATTTGTCTGCGTTGCATTAGTACTTCGACTAGCCTATTTTTTATACGCGCAATAATATTGTTGGTATAGGCAGCCTTTCTTGAGAAATTATTAGTCCACCATACAAACTTCAACTCCCTTTCCACCCCCTTAAGGATGATTTCTGGGATAAAAATTATCTTATGTCGTTTCCAGGGTCTCAAACCATCTCCATACCAAATTTCATCTAAATCGGTTCAGCGATTTAAGCGTGAAAAGGTAACAGACAGACAGAATTACTTTCGCAATTATAATATTAGTATGGATTATAGTATAGCAAGGGTGGCGTTCTGTAGTACATTTATTATTAAACGAACTATAATAATAATATTTTTGTAATATAAATAAAGAGCACAAAATGACACTAGGGGTTTGAAGGATTCAATGTTTATTTTAGTAAGAATGGTCATATCTTTCCTTTTATTATTACACTGTTTGATTCTTTTATTTTCTTATATTTTTGAACCCTTTCAGAAATAAAATAAATAAATTCATTATTACGACCGTTCAAAGAAGGTGTGTAGATACAAATGCTTTTGACCTATCATGGTAAGATTTAGAATAGCATCACAGTTTTATGGTTCTAGAAAGTATACGGGTATTTTTCTCTGTATTTATTAGGGACTTGAAACCAACTACAGGTTATGTGAGCCCCAAAGTATTGGGTTTTAAAGCTTACAGTAGACAAATATTAAAAACAATTAACGTAATACAATCTCCTTTTTACTCTTCGAGAATTAATATTTTTATCACATTCTGTACCAAAATTATCCAAAGCCGAACACTTATTTTTATAGGCCACGTACCGCTTGGTATTCAGACGACGTTTACTTGGATTAAGTTGACACACAGGTAGATAAAATGTTAATGTTAAAAATATAATTCAATTTCACGAGTATTTTTTTACTTTTCCGGCTGACCCTAGCAAAACAGGCCTCGAGACAGTGTAATTTATGAGTTTCAGTGGATTGAAATCTTTTCATCAGTTTTGCCAGACAGGTACGTACAATTTCGTCAAATAAAGAGGCAATGCGGGCAGAGAGCTGCTCCGACTGACAATCCTAAGTAAAAAGTCATAATTCGATGTTTGGCTCTCGCCTATTTCCTCCTCCAGTATTGGACAAATTTAAAAGATATTCCATAAATTGAATAAACAGATATAATATGTTGTGCTTATATGTTTTTCTTTTTCATTTATAGTTGTCAAATTTTGACACTAGGCCTCTGTTGGCAGCGCAATTTTAGAAAAATAGATTTTATTTTTCTTTTTCATTTTATGAAATATCTTTTTAATCGGTCCAATATGATTCAAAATCTGATGCATAGTAGTTGCCTAGTGTATGTTTAGGTTATGATGGGACTGTCACACGCATGGCGATTATAAAAGACACTAAATTTAAAAATTTAAAAATAGTAGGACGAAATAGGCGAGAGCCAAACCTTGAATAATATTTTTTTACTGATATTCATTCGGAAGTCTGGGACCGCATTTCCTCTTAAACAATTTTCCCTCTTATCGCCGCATACACTAATAGCTCTTTGCTCCTTCGGCAGGAAGAAGAAGGCAAGCAGGCAGCAATCAAACTGCTGACGGCAAAGTAAATAAAACGAAATGCGATCGACAATGGGTTTGCAAAGAAAGCGATAGCAACTCTCAAAATGATAAGTATATTTCAATTGTAAGAATTAGTGTAGTTACTCGTATTGACCCTTATTTTACTATACAGTATTATCACTCCTATATTATCAGATAAACTGAGTTGTAAGTCCCATTTGATCATAGAGATCATAGAGCGAGTTAGCCCACTCCTGGGAAAATGTCCAAGGCTATAGATGGTGCTAGCAGCGACTTGCAAGTAAAAGAGTTTTCCCGGTTCGTGAAAAATTTAAAACCGCGGCATCTATTGGAATCAATTTTAAATTATCAGTTCAAATAATCTTTAGTTTAATATCTGTAAATACCAATATTCCATAATTTTGTGCTTAGGAGAGTTGATTAAAAAAGAATATACAATTTTTATGACCAAATTTAGAAAATGTTACTTTTACACACAATTCAATAACGAATTGATGTATATCGCGCCATCTAGTGACAATTATTTGAACCAAATTTTCTTTGCCAGCGCTGGGACCCCGTGCCTCGACTAAGTGTAAAACAAGTGAAGTTGGGGCGTGTGCCGGAGCGATAACAACGTTATTCGGCGCTTGACTGCGTCGCGCTGTAGTTAATTGTAAGCAGAGCGAGGTGAGATACGCTGACGTCATTATTAGCCCGTTAGACTAAGATTCGGGGCCGAAGATAAAGGATACGTTTTTGCATGAGTACATACCTGCAGCCTTATTGCGTAATGAATTCGGAAAGAGCAAAGGGCAAAGAGTATGAAAAATCGACCAATCACATGCGATATGAAAGATGCGATGTGGCTTTCCGTCTATGTGATTGGACGATTATTCATACTCATTGCCCTTTGCTCTTTCCGAATTCATTACGCAATAAGGCTGCTGGTTAGAGTTGCTGTATCACTTACTAGACAGGACACACCCAGTGGCGAATGGTTTAAATCAGACCAATATGGCTGCTTGAACATACTAAACAGGTACCATAAGCATTGACAACGATTCATCTAATAGTAGAATGTAAATCGCAATTTAGTTAAATAAATGAGAATGCATTTCAATCTACTGGGAAAGTTGTATAAATTTTACCTTATACCTCCTCTATAATGATATTATTTTTTTTGGGATTTCGTCCAATGACTTTGCCCAATCTGGGTGAAGCGGGAGGGCGTGTCAGATTTTTACAGTTTAAATTCCACCCGTGTTCCAGGGCCGCGGTAACTTTCATTCAAATTTATCCACCACCATACATGATACCTAACATGATGACTGGATTCCTGATATGGACGCCAGTCCTTGTAGATCAGTAGAATTGTAAGCTCCATATATAATAATAGGGAGCACGCCTAATACCAGACACACACCCAGACTCCAACAGACTCAACCTCCTTTACTGCTATCGTTTCAAGGCAAACAACTTACCACTATTTAAAAAGCACATCGCCCCATTCCTCACCTCGACTAAGTGTGAAACAAGTGAAGTCGGGGCGTGTACCGGAGCGATAACAACGTTATGTGGAGCGAGTCTGCGTCGCGTGTGATTAATTGTAAGCAGAGCGAGGCGAGACATGCTGACGTCACTAATAACTCGTTACACACGAGTTTCGGAGCGGATGAGAGAGCATACGTTGTAGCGTATGTGTGTGGTCAGAATAGATGTACGCTGTACTAGATGTTAGACAACCAGTGGCGAGTTAGCGGTTTGTATTTCAATATTAACGCTGTTGCTGGGAAAAAGTTAGGCACCTGTTGAGTCTGACTTTATCCCAACTATGTTGCAGACGGCTTCGCAGTCTAACCGGTTTCAACTATACATGGGGCAAATGCCTATCTGACCTGCACAACCCAGTAACTGGGTTATAAGATAAATCTGTCCAAATAGCAAATGCTATAATGAATTCCCAGAGAGTTGTAGTATCCTCTTACAATAAATTTAGATCGTGTAAATACTAAAATTACTTTTTAAGAACGTGTTCTTTAACTTTTTAAGGTCCGCTGCGACAATTCTTTATTCAATTAATATTTGTTTCGGGATATTTACCATGTATATTTTGTTTTTGGTTGAGAGCTCGATATTTCGGCACCGTTACAAGCGCCATGATCACGAGAACTAAAGTCTTTGCGGGTGGGTGTTGTTTACGAGCTGACATATCTGTCTACCCTCTTCCTCACTCGTTTTTCACGCACGATGTCGCTACCACCAGAACTCGTCTCACTAGTTACTCGACACTGTTCAGCACTCGTCTAACTAGTTACACGATATTGTTCACGACAAACGATGCTCACTGTATCCACTTTTGACATTTGATCAGTAGTTTTTCGATCTTTACATAGTTGAACCACTGGATTACAGGCTCTCGACAATTGAAACCCGTCGTCCCTATTGAAATTTTTGCACTTGGTTATTTCAATTGCTTCCCGAACCATTCTAGGTATGTAATGGCGTTCAGTCGAGATAACCTGTGGGTCATGTAACTCAATCCAGTGGTTTGGCCCTGATTCGAGAAGATGTTCTGCTATGGCCGAAACAAATATTAATTCTAATGATTGTGACCATGTCAGCTTAAAAACTTATATTCTTTATTCAAATTTCAATTTCAACGAATTCTTGTATGTTCAACGAATGGTCTGTTGTTTTTTCAAATGAAAAAGCGTTGTCGCATCGTGGTTGCATTGTCGAGTCGCACCTGCATTTAGATCGACGCCTATTCTTTATTTGTAGGAAAAGAGGCAGTTTCCTTATTGTGTAAACAATCAATCAGAATGACTCATAGCTTTGGGTCCATATTGATTTATATGTCTAGTTAATCCATCCAAGTTATTTAAAGACCCTAAAACAAAGCATTGATTCTGCCCCCATTTGCAAAGTAAATAAATCTCATGTCAAAAGGTTGGTTAAGCTAAAATGATAATAATTTATGTACGCCTTTACACTCGCTTCCTTACGCATGCCATTTTATATATGCAGGCACGTCTCTGAAGTGTAAGGCCTTGTCCAGAGTGACAGGGGCGGTGGCGGGCGCGATTGTATTGCTACAGTTTGGTACTGTGCCCATATAATCGCGAGTTGTTGTAGCGGGCAGTAGAAGCTACACGAGTTTACTCAATATAAAACAATAGACAATCGCTGTCCAGTATGGACGCAAACAGCGCGGTGTTTTTATATGTTTGGTAATTCGCACCTGCCTTTGAGTGCTTTTCCACCAAAAATGTGTGAGAGTGAGACGGAGCACAAGGACAAAGAGAGAGATGTGTGGGAAAGTGCGGGTGAAAAATTTGTGCTACGAATGTCTGCGATGAATGTGTGCGAGGAACGCGAGTGAAGGATGGGTGCGCGCACATCTGAAATGAGTCCACTGCGCATTTTCACAGTTAAACTCTTTGTCACAACTTCGCTTTGCAGCCCCGTACTGCGCAAGCTTCTCACACAGTTTTAGTGTCAACTGACACACAGTTTCATAGCACCGCTTCGCATCCTCGCATCGCTTAGCTTCCTTACTTTACTGGAGAAAACTCCTTAACACCCACGCAAGCTCCTCACTATGTCCAGGGTCTTAATTACGAGGAAGTGACATAAGGGACCTATTTCCTCTCACATTCGATGTTTTCTTCCCCGTATGTTGGTTATGTTGTTAAAAGGATGTCGAGCTTGACGCCCTCGTGTTTAAGAAAATATAACGTTTTGTTTTTGTGTGACTTTAATTCTGTTGGCGATTAGAACTACCTGTATGATCCATGATTTTTAGTATTTCGGTACTTAGTAGCAGCCTGGAGTCTGGCTTTATTCCCGGTTAATGGAAAACTCGCTCCCTATCTACATGGGGTTTAAATATAAATTATTCAAAAAAAAATTTTTTTAAACAAGCTTTTTCGTATTCTTCTCAGCAAACCCTTTGATTTGATACATATGTCATGGAAGTGCACAAAAAATAACTAGTCCGACATCTTGGGCCGTCCGCCATTTTGGGTTTAGAATGACGTCACTTAGCTAACCATGCATTGTCATCCAAACTAAACGTGTATGCAAAATTTTAGCTTAATCGATGGAGGATAACTGCTTTAAAATTCAGTTGCAAGTTTTGATCCGAACACACTTACATAATTATATACACATACACTGCAAGTTAAATAAAATCTTGTAATATAGTGAACCCATAGGTCACCACCACCAGCGGTGTACTATAGGTTCTCTTCTACCTAATCCTTAATAAAAATGCAAATCCCACGCATAGTTTGTGTGCTTCTGACTTTTTCATTAGATCTTTGGAAATCCAAAGATCTAATGAAAAAGTACCTATATTAATCAAACATTAATACCGAGATTATGTGTTTTCAAGCATCGTAAGGAAAAGAGGATCGTTTTTATAAACTGCAATAGCTAACATGTAATGTAATGACTATTCGTTAGATGATGTGAATATCTAGCATTATACCAGATTATTTAAAGGTTAAGAACACAACTATGTAAGGTGAGACATAATTATATCGCAGACTAAGTTAGTTTAATCTATAGTCAACCCAACTGTATTAATTAAGTTTTGCAGTTGATAAGCACTTCATCTGCACACAATGCACGAGATTCCAGGATTTTCAGCATTTTGTCTAGCTGGATATCAGAATAAATCCACTGGTTCAATGTACTTGGAGATAAACTTTAAAGTTTACTGAATATATTAACACTAGTTTTGGCCAGCGGCTTCGTCCGTGTGAAATCTAAAATGTTGCCAAGGGAACGTACTACCATTCATAAAAGTATTTTGTCCTAATCTACCAGTGTAATTCTGAAAAGACCTAGCTTAGGTGAAGTGAGCTTGGAGTAAGCGTTCGTCATATCTTTAGGTGGAATGTAGTAAATTCATGCTTACTACACCCAAGTTTTCACGGTGAGGTGTACAGGATACCACTGCAGGTCATCATCATCATCACCAGCTTATATCAGTCCACTGCTGGACATAGGCCACTCCAATTGCACGCCATTTGCTTCGATTTTCCAGGACCTACCAGACACCCTGCGAAGATCGTCGCTGCACCTAGACTGAGGGCGTTCTACCTTACGTTTACCAGTTCACTGTCTCCATTCAAGAACACGTCTACCCCAACGGTCATCGGTTATACGGTTAATATGGCCGGCCTATTGTCACTTCAACTTGCTTATTATCAGAGATGTGCCGACAACTTTGGTTTGGTACTGCAGGTCATAGACTAGCTGAATGCGTAAATTTTGTCCAAATCCGTTCAGACAACAGATATAAATATATCTAGATGACGCGATTGTATGTACGTCGCGTGTCAAAATACGGAGTAAAATTACGATTAATGATCGTAATTTGAGCTTTGTGGATTTAGCATTGCCGCTGATCCGGTTTCTCCGTGAGGCCATGGTGGAGCGTTTGAACTTGTCATTGCAAGCAGTCGCCGAATGGGGCGATGCCAATCTGGTCAAGTTTAATGCTGCTAAAACCCAGGCGTGTCTTTTTTCCGCTAAAAATAGCCAATTTCACCCGGCTCCAACTTTCCGTGATGTAACCGTACCAATAACGGACCATCTTGAGCTTCTTGGCGTTACGTTGACATCGACTCTAAATTTTGGACCATCATCATCATATCAGCCGCAAGACGTCCACTGCTGGACATAGGCCTTCCCCAAGCGTCGCCACATTGACCGGTCCCGTGCGTCCCGCATCCAGCGGATCCCTGCAACCATCGCCAGGTCATCGGTCCACCTGGTGGGAGGCCTTCCAACGCAACGTCTTCCGGTTCGCGGTCGCCACTCCAGAACCTTTCTGCCCCATCGGCCATCCGTTCTGCGAGCAATGTGCCCTGCCCACTGCCACTTAAGTTTGGCAATTCTTCGGGCTACGTCGGTAACCCTGGTTCTCTTGCGGATCTCTACATTTCTGATTCGATCACGTAAGGAAACTCCGAGCATAGCCCTCTCCATTGCCCTTTGGGTGACTGTAAGCTTTCTGATGAGGCTCATTGTGAGCGACCACGTCTCAGAGCCATAGGTCATAACTGGCAACACACACTGGTCATAGACTTTCGTCTTGAGATACTGTGGTAAGTTGGACGTGAAGATACCGCGCAACTTCTCGAACGCTGCCCAGCCGAGTTGGATTCGACGGTTGACCTCTTTCTCGAAGTTGGCCCTACCCAACTGGATCGTTTGTCCCAGGTAGACATAGTCATCCACAACTTCGAGTGTAGAGTCTCCGACCCTAATAGGAGTGGGTGTGACATGGGCATTCCACATCACCTTGGTTTTGTCCATGTTCATCCTAAGACCCACTCTTTCGGAGGCTCTACTGAGGTCATCGAGCATTGTTTTGAGGTCCTCCATAGTCTCAGCCATGACCACTATATCGTCGGCAAACCGAAGGTGAGTGATGTACTCGCCATTGACGTTGATGCCTAGCCCTCTCCAGTCCAGAACCTTGAAGACATCCTCCAGTGCAGCGGTGAACAATTTCGGAGATATGACATCTCCCTGCCTCACACCTCGCTGCAGAAAGACAGGTTCCTAGGTCTGATCCTGAAGTCGAACTGATATGGTGGCGTTTTTATACAAACACTTCAACACCTCGATGTACCGGTAGTCAATTTGGCACCGTTGGAGAGACTGCAGCACAGCCCAAGTCTCGATCGAATCAAAGGCTTTCTCGTAGTCCACAAACGCTAAGCAGAGAGGCAGGTTGTACTCTTCGGTCTTCTGTATAACCTGCCGCAGCGTATGTGTGTGGTCTACGGTGTTAAAGCCTTTACGGAAACCGGCTTGTTCAGGAGGCTGGAAATCGTCAAAACTGCGCACGAGACGATTCGTGATGACTCTTGAAAACAGCTTGTAGACATGGGTAAGAAGTGAGATGGGCCTATAGTTCTTTAGTAGGGCATTGTCGCCCTTCTTGAAGAAGAGTACCACCACACCCCTGCACCATGCCTGTGGCGTTTTGCCCTCGAGTATGACGGAATCAAATAGCTTCTGAAGGGCCTTAAGGACCGGTTTTCCACCCGCTTTCAGGAGTTCGGCTGTAATTCCGTCTTCACCCGGCGCCTTGTTGTTTTTAAGCTGTTTAAGAGCCATCCTAATCTCATACAGGCTGACGTCCGGAATGTCTTCGGTATAGTGCCGGGTCAATCTAGCTCTAGGGTCTTTTGCTAGATTCGCGACGGGTTTACTGGTTGACGTGTATCTGCCCATAGAATCTCTCGATCTCTCTCAATAGCTCCGGTTTGGCGGATACGATTCTGCCATTGTCGGTCTTCAGTTTCGTGAGCTGGCTCTGCCCAATAGTCAGATCTCTTGCAAAGACCTTGGAACCCTTATTCCGCTCAATCGCGTCTTTAATACGCTCAGTATTAAAGCGGCGGAGATCGCTTTTCAAGGACTTTGAGATCCGTCTATTGAACTTCCGGTACTTCAATGCATCGTCTGAAGACTGCAGGATCATCTCACGCCTCTCCTTCATGAGCTTGAGAGTAGGATCAGAGAGCTTTTTGTTTATATCTGTACGGCGGGTCTTGAAAAACTTAGACCCAACCGTATGGACAGCTTCCACGAACCCATCGCTGTATTCGTCCAAGGAGCTCCCTAGGCACTCGAAACGATTCTGAAGTTCGAGCTGAAAGCTCTCGGGGTTTTGGATCTGGATCTGTGCTGGACGGAGCGTAGACTTAATCAGTCGAGACCTTTCAAGCTTGATGTTAATGTTCAATGTGCCTCTCACCATGCGGTGATCGCTCCCGGTTTTCACCGAATTGATCACAGAGACATCATTGAACATTTGCTTCTTGGTTGACATGATGAAGTCGATCTCGTTTTTAGTTGCACCATCGGGGCTTTGCCAGGTCCACTTCCTGTGCTCACGCTTTCTGAAGAAGGAGTTCATCATATAGAGTCCCTCCTTCTCCATAAAGCTGGCCAGTAGGTGACCCCGGTGGTTCCGATGTCAAACTCCAAATTGGCCCACTTGCAGCTCATCCACGTCTTTTTGCCCAGTTTCGCGTTGAAGTCCCCCATGACAACGGTGAAGTGAGTTTTGAAACCATGCATGGCTCTAGAAATATCCTCATACATGGTCTCTACCTCGTTGTCGGGGTGTGGCGAGGTCGGGCGTAGACCTGCATAACCTTCAGCGAATATCTCGAGGATATTCTGAGTATAAGTTCTGCTACCCTGGTCGACACACTCTCGATCTTCACCACGTTGTTCACAAGGGACCTGTGGACGAAAAACCCGACACCACCCTGGGACTGCCAGTCACCCTCTCGGAAATAGAGCAGGTTACTGGATTTGAGGATTATCGAGTCCTCCCCCTCTCTTCGGACTTCAGATAACCCTATAATACTCCACCGCAACCTGCTCAATTCTTTCTCGAGTTCGGCTATCTTCTCGTCGGTCCGGAGTGTTCGCGTGTTATACGTTGCCAGGTCCAGTCGTCGGTGTTTATTAGGTTAGCCGGGTCCACTCCGGGGATTCTTCGCACCCCTTGCCACGCCATACATTGAGGTAAAGGCTCAGCTGGCTGCCATAAAGTTGGGGATCCTTGCGAAGGTGAGAAGGTACTTCACGCCGGAACAGCTGCTCAACTTGTATCAAGCGCAAGTTCGATCGTGCATGAAGTACTGTTCTCATCTCTGGGACGGATCTGCCAAATAACAGCTTGATGCAGTAGAGTCGATCGAAAAGCGGGCCAAGAAACTCATCGGCAATGAGGCACTGGTCAAATCCAGCTCCAAATCCTTGAACATCGTCGCCGAGTTGCCAAATTTTCGGTTTTTTATCGGTTATATTTCAGAGAGTGTGCGATGGAAATGCATGATTTAATTCCGCCCAGCCCGTTCCATCATCGGACTACCAGACGTACGGCGATCCGTCATCGATACATGGCGGACATCCCACCCATATGCACAAAACGTTTTGGGGACACTTTTATTATGCGTACGAGCTGTACGCATAATAAGTGGAATTCCCTGGAGTCTGTGTTTCCCGATAGCTACAATCCAGGGGTCTTTAAGTCAAGAGTGAATGGGTTTTTTCTAGGCAAGCGTGCTTCACCGTCGACCACATCATTGCTTACCATCAGGTGAGATAGTGGTCAAGCGCAAGCCTATAGACAATAAAAAAAAGCATTATCGGCACCGGAAATCCACCGAAATCTATAAAAATGCCTTTTAACGCCATATTGAGCCGTATAGACTGTATAGAAAAAGTTGTTTGAGGCATTAGAAATCTTTTCTTGCATTGGTAAGTAAATTTGTTTTTAAATTGTGACTAGTGATAAAGTGGCACGCTTGGTTTCATACAGATGGAGGGATTTGCTTTATCTAGTTAGATTTATATCTGTGGTTCAGAAATTGACGGCGTGAATGAGTCTGTATGTTTGGATATTTATTAATATCCAAACATACAGACTTTTAAATTTATGATTATGTTAGTAGGATTATTCAGGCGTTGACAGATTTAAATAGAGTCCCGTATTGTTTGCTTACAAAAGATGAGTGTAAACCGAGCTAATCAGATTAACTAGAAATCTACTTAGCACATGCTTCTATTAACAAAAGGATGTTGATTTTATTATCATTATAAATGACTTTAATATTATCTAAAGTTATCTAGATTCTGTGTGTTTAATAATTTTAGTCAAATAGATGTTTTCACGTGAAAACTAACAAGACTTCATAATTTCTATATAATTTTAGAATTAAGTAGTCGTCAATCCTGAAAAAGTTCTACTAGGCTTCTTTTGTTTTAGTTTAGATTTTCATGAGATTGAAAAAAACACAAGTATAATTTAAAATTTATAAAGCCCAGACACATTTTTTGATCGACAATCTATCGATCACATAATTATGACACGACTATCTTACGAAAATACCCCGATTCAAACAGTAAAACGCTCATAAATATAACTTTTGAACGGCTGAACCTATTTTCATCAGTATTCTCCCTTGGTATAATTATCACGTGGGCGAACCACCTGGCCGAAGCTAGTTCTGTATAAAAGAAAAGCAAAAACTGCGTATGTAGTCAGGTTATAAATCCAATAGATTTTCGAACTCTCATGACAAGGATTTTCTCAAACACAATAGACCTATTTGTCTTTCACGCTAACATAATATTTTGTAAGGATTCTTGGTTTCGATTTTGATTTAGAGGTAAAAGAAAATATACCCGATGTTTTTTCGCTAATACTAAAAGCGCGGAAAGCACAGGACCTGTTAATATGGTGACACTTGCTATGCCGAAAGTGCTCATATTATACACTTTCGGCATAGCAAAAAAGTACACGACTCAGCTAAAGGACTTTTCGTGTCTTAATTTTTTCCTGATTGCTTAAATATTTTAACTCCCTTTCAAACAACAACGCGTATTTAAGTGCATCTTATTCGACATCCCAGCCATCTTTCTTCAGATATTTCAACCCCTCTAAGCCCCAGTCAGTCTTATTAGGATCATAATCCCGCAGCTGTTAGAACAATGTCGATGATGTAAAGATGTTTTATCCCTCGGGCGCCTTGTTTGCTGCCAAAGCTTCCTTTGTTTCCTTTTCTCAGATAGTAAATCTACAATTGCCTTAGGATAGATAAACCCCTTATATTTTCGTTTTAATTGCGGTGAGTTGTTCCACGCACATTGTTGGATATTAACAATATATTTGTTTACTTCTGAGTCAAGCTGATCTTGCTTTTTTATCGGAGTTTTAAGGTCGAGAATATTATCTAGATCAAGGGCAAAACCTTTCCAATCTATAAACTTATTAACCAGGGTTAAGTGGCTTTCTTTGAGTAGGACTTTTTGACTATGCATTAAAATAATCGAAGAGTGGTCCGAGTTCATATGAAAACCTTCCTCCAAACTGACGGATATATTTTTGCATATGAAAAAATCTATAAAATCCGGTATTTCCTGGTGGTCAGTGGACCAGTACGTTGGTTTACCCGTGCTCATAACTTCTGATTGTGTTTCTTTAACCGCACTTAAGAGCTGCCTTCCCTTAGTTGTAGTAAGTCTTGATCCCCAATGTGTGTGCTTGGCATTAAAATCGCCGCCTAGGATAAATCTCTGGCCTAATAGTTCAAAGAGATGTAAATATCGCTCTTTAGTTATCATATGCCGTGGAGGACAGTATATGGCTGCAATAGACACATAACAATATATGGTTTTAACAGATATTGCCATAGTTTGAATGTCTTGCTCTTCATATTTACACTGCACGTAGTGACTAATGTTGTCTTTGATTATAACCGCGCTACCTCCTCTGGCAGAGTTGTCAGGGTGGAGCGAATTATATACCATGTATCCTCAAAATTTTACAAAAGATTGCTTAGTGTTTCGGATACCAAACACACGTCTATATTTTCTGTGTCTAGGACCGCCTGCAACTCATTTTGATGTTTGAGGAGCCCGTTAGAGTTCCACGCCATTATCTTGAGAGTATTAATCATTTTGAATTATGTAAAACAGCTGTTTTAGTGCTGAATTCTAGTTTCTCTAATCTCTTGTCAAATGAGGTAATACACTTTAAGATCTGATTAATCTTGTCCTCTAGATTCAAGGGCTGTGATCTTTGTTTTGCAGCTTCCGCATAGAATCCAGTGTTGGTTACTTGCAAGGGTTTTGCAGTTGCCTGGACACTTGCTTTATGTGCCTGTAAGCAAAATGAGAAAGTAAGCAAGCCTCAGATCCAGTCTCTCCGGGAGGCCATGGTGTAGCGCTTAAACCTGTCCTTGCAGGCAGTCTCCGAATGGGGCGATGCCAATCTGGTCAGGTTTAATGCTGCTAAAACCCAGGCGTGTCTTTTCCCGCAAAAAATAGTTAATTGCACCCGGCTCCAACTTTCCAAGATGTAACCGTGCCAATAACTGACCATCTTGAGCTTCTTGGCATTACGTTGACATCGACTCTCAATTTTGGCCCATTCATTGAGGCATAGGCTCAGCTGGCTGCGAAAAAGCTGGGTATCTGGGGATCTGCCAAATACCAGCTTGATGCACTAGAGTCGATCGAAAAGCTGGCCAAGAGGCTCATCGGCGTTGAGGCACTGGTTAAGTCAAAGCTCCAGAGCCTTGAACATCGTCGCCGAGTTACCAGCTTGTCGGTTTTTTATCGGTTACATTTCGGGGAGTGTGCGATGGAATTGCATGATTTAATTCCACCCAGCCCGTTCCATCATCGGACTACCAGACGTACGGCGATGCGTCATCGGTACATTGTGGACATCCCTCCCATACGCACTAAACGTTTCAAGAATACTTTTATTATGCGTACAGCTAAGGAGTGGAATTCCCTGCCGGAGTCTGTGTTTCCCGATAGCTACAATCTAGGGGTCTTTAAGTCAAGAGTGACTAGGTGACTTCTAGGCAAGCGTGCTCCACCGTCGACCACATCATCGCTTACTATCAGGTGAGATAGTGGTCAAGCGCGAGCCTATATTAGATTTTAAAAAAAACTAGTCTAACGCCCGTAATCCCGAGCTTTCACCAAAATGAGAAAAGCGAGCGGCGAACGGACGACTTTTTTTTATCTCGCCCAAGTATAAAACGCCCAAGTTTAAAAGGAACTCATTAAAACTTTTAACTGTTTGTACTCAGAGCACGTCGAAAGTGAGCAGTTATGATATTACGGGCTGAAGTCTTAATTAGCCGCACTTCTTATATTACAAGCGGGCTAGGGGTTCATCAAGGTTGTGGGGTTCCTGAAATATTAAACTTTAATTTTTGAAAGCGACTTCACTCGCGTTCATATGTGAAATTTGTCAAAGATAACGTACTACAACATTTCAACAACAGATAATTTCACAGTGATAAATATTAGCAGGCAGAAGAATAGGAATAGTAGTAAATGTTGAAACCGTCGTTTGCTTTTCTAGTGTACGTCTATTGTTTTACCAGTTTTGTTAACGTATGGAAAACTTCTTTGATGTTCTCCGCCCCGGGGCGTATCCGCGAATCCTCTAGAGAGGCATGCACGGAACACGGTGCGCCGCCGTCTCGAGCCTTTGACTGTTCAGGCAACTGACTGACAGACTCCCCAAGTAAGTTGCCTGCAAGTCACATCCCATGGCGGCTGGAGATTTTTTGGCGGCTGGAGATATTTTCGCGGCTGGAGGTTGTATTCCGTCGCGCTCTTACCACCGCCTCCTTTGCAATCATCACTGCCTCACAGGAGGAGCCAACGGTATTCCACGCGCTCTCGCTACCAAACATGAACTGGACCACGATCAAAACCGCGGTACCGACCGCCACGGTTGGGTCACGGCGCTGCACTCCTCAAAGTTGTGCTGCGGTGTGTCGTTGAGGCATTCTCCACAATGGTGGCAAACGGGCGTTGGCTCCCAGCCTATGCGGCACAGCTACTTTCTGAAGCACTCATGTTAATACGCTGTGACCATGTAATTGCACCCGCTTACAACGCGGTCGCCCTGCACAACGCCTTACTTTGTTTATCAAGTTTCATGTTCTATTTTCTCATTTTGCTGAAATTGACGGTTGTGGTTCAGACGATACGAACAATCTTGGGAATAATTGGAAACAAAAACAAATTAGTACAGGGTTTGGCTTGAAGCGAATTGGAGCTGAAAGGTTTCGGATCCCATTGTTTATTTTTGAAAGTTTTATTTTGGAAGGATTTTATTCTGTTTTAAATAATACTAACATTACACAAACATGAAAACACTTAAAATTAAAATATTTGAGAAAAGAATCGTAATTTTTGTAATAAGTTTTTGATTCAAAATATAATTTATATAGTCTGACCTTTTTTTTGCAAGTCTAAATCTCATAGCAATATGTACCTAATGAACAATTTAAACTGTTATTGCATCCATTAGAAATCGAGAAAGTTCTACTTAAAATCTGATGAAAAAGTAAATATACATTTGGATATAAATATTTTTGGTACATTAAAATATTATTTGAGTTAGAAGGAGTGCTCAATATTTTTAGTTAATACCACCTACCCTCTCTTTGTTTAGTTAATTCCTAAAACACATTGAAAACTTCGTTTGAAATAAATTTTATTTCGCTTGGGAGCTTGTTTTAAAGCTCCTTTTATGTACCTTTTTAATGTACGGTATATTCTTTTTTAAACCGACTTTAAAAAGGGAGGAGGTTCTTAATACGGTTGTTTTTTTATGTTCATGTCAATCATGATGCTCTCAACCACGACCTCACGTGAAGCGGTGGATGAGGTGTTGCGATCTTCAATATACGCATATTATATGAAGAATACCAGCTTCATCTAATAAATATGCTGGTATTTGGTATATAATAATATATGTCATTTTTATTCTTTTTGTCGTTACTTTTTACTTAAATACCTACTAAGTGGTTATTATTTTGTCTACATTATGTAGTCGATTTTTTTGGTGCACGGTAAAACTCTAATGAGTTTATGTTGGCATCAACTTAAATATATAAAATGTATATGCTACTACTGAATAAATAAATATAATGTATGCTGGTATAAGTATGACTGTTGAGCGTATCTTGGGTTGCTTTTGTTTTCGATTCTAGTTCGGGAGTTATTTAAATTGACTGCCTAATTGGTCTAGTGTTCGCAACCGCTACTGGGGATCATGGGTTCGATACTCGGGTCGGGCCAAGTTTTATTGGGTTTTTACATCTGCAATATTTCAGTAACAGCCCGGAGTCTGGATCTGTACCCTCTTGATGCAGCACAATCCTATGTAATGGGAAAGGATAGGCTCGTCCCCTTGATGATCTTTAGTGTAGACAAAATCAAACTGGTTCATTTATATTATATTCATAATTATAGTAAAGCTTTATTTTTATTTATTCTTCTCTTTTTGATTAAGAAATTGACTGGCACACTGTTCCGTTGTGGTTGAATTAGGTAATTTACCTATGTTTGCAACATTTGTAAGTATGTGAAAACCATGTTCCTATTTATCAAATGAAGGAATTTACTGTTATCGCTTGTAATACTTTATGTACTTGATACCTTTACGTAGTATAGTTGTTAATTATTATAAACTATAAATTTATTTTTTTGACGTTCAGAAGTGCGGCTTAATGGCCTAGTTGAAATAAAGATTTTTTGTCTTTGTCCCTATAACAAGGCGCTTGAATATAGCAGGCGAAATGTTTTATAGGCATGAAGTTATGTATGTTTATGTTATGTTGAATTGAGTTTTCCCACACAGGAATTCTCAATAGCAGCCCAGAATTTGTGCGTGACAACTGACAAAAAAGTATGACAAAACACATTTGCCTCCTCTTCGTGTAATACAAGGTGGTGTTAAGAGTGCATGAATAATTTTATATTGTCGAACGGTTGACAGTGTGTGTTGCCAGTGATAACCTGTGGCTCTGAGATGTTGTCGCTCACAATGGGCCTCATCAGAAAGCTTACAGTCACCCAAAGGGCATTGGAAAGGGCTATGCTCGGAGTTTCCTTGCGTGATCGAATCAGAAATGTACAGATCCGCATGAGAACTAGGTTACCGACATAACCCGAAGAATTGTCAAACTTAAGTGGCACATTGCTCGCAGAACGGATGGCCGATGGGGCTGAAAAGTTCTGGAGTGGCGACCGCGAAACGGAAGACGTTGCATAGGAAAGGTTGCGGGAATCCGCTGGATGTGGTACGCACGGGACCGGTCAATGTGGCGACGCTTGGGGGTGGCCCACAGTGGACTTTTCTTTCGGCTCATATGATGATGATGATGATGTCAAACTGTGTCTGTCAAAATGACAGCTTCTGGAGAAACAGCTCTTAAGCGCCATGTTGGAAAATTGTTTATTAATATAGGATGCGCCACCAGTTCGAGGATGTCAGGTGTGACGGGAAAATATAATAATATGAGAAAATGTAGGTACTGTCAAATTGCAATTTTATTATGTCTTTGTACGATTTAAATTATTTTCTTGATTAAGTCTGGACACAAGATACCTTTAAAGCTACGTTACTGAGCTAACTATTGTCTAGCTGATATTAAACTAAATCCTTTAGCCATTTTATGAAACACTAGTTTCCCGCGTGAATTTTGGATAATATTCCAAGGGAACACATTCCCGGGATAACAAGTATCATATTATGTCCTTCTCCAAGGTCCAGTCTATCTCTTTACCAAAATTCATCCAAATTGGTTGACAGAGTTATAACAAACAGATATACAGAGTTATTTTCGATTTCATCATCATCGTGAATGGAGCAAACAGACCTAACAGATGACGGACTAATTTGTACTGTGCCTGTACACGGTTCAATATAAATATCTTTTTAATATTACAGAGCGTTTTAGCGGCGTTGAACATCGAGTTCAATATCCGTCTTTCGTACGCGGAAATGGATATACATTATACATACTGGTGTATAATACATGTTTACTTACACCGGGTCCACAGATTCGCAAGAGTCAGTTGTGTTGAACCATTGAATAATATTTGTTGAACTTTCCGTCGTAAATTCACTGCAAGTTTAAAATTGATTTCTTTTTTTCTGATGTTACCTACAAAAATCTTAATTATTTGTTTTATTATCTTTTTTTTCTTAAATCTTTTTTTTTGTTTTTTTATATCTTTATTGTTTGTTTTGTTTTAATTTTAATGTTTCTTTTTGTATTGTCATATCTTGGTGTACGATAAAGTATATAAATAAATAAATATTTCTTCTAACTAAATATTAGTAGGTAGGCACAAGTGCACAAACACAGGTGCACTCTCTGTTCCAACGTTCTCATTGTCCGATGGGACGGTAATCCTATATGACCGGAGAGAGATGATCAGACATACTACGCCTGGTACTCTGGTCATGTCTGATTAAGCAGTTAAGCAGTTGGTAATCTATCAACTGCTTAACGTGGTTGCCGAGTCACTGGGGTCTCAAATTCTCATATGTCAGCCTAACAGAGTTTTAAATGCCTGCTAGAACGTAATAGAATGGAATTTCTGGAGCGCGGTGTTCATGGTAAAGACATGGTAAAGTGCTGTTTTACTATCCTTTGATCAGCTGTTTGTCATTAAGGATACGTTCATCATCTTTAATGAAGTCAGTTCAGAAAAATACTGCAACTGCTGAAAGAATTTAATACTATATTTAAGTTTTGTTCATCTACATAAGGCTGAGGCCTCTTTAGTGCGCAGTGTGGCGTCGTCGCAGCGTCAAATGTCAAACGACATTATGCGTTTTGTCATTGCAAGCGACGTTTCAAAGGATCGTCGGACGAGAGACGAAACGAAAGGGTGATGTGCTGCGCTGTCGGAGCTCTGGTGCGACGTCGTGCCGTACTTGCGTAGCAAAGTAGTGCGTTGTCGCAACGCAGGTGTGGCATAAATGCGTTGATCCATTGCGACGACGCAACGCAACGCACTAATCAGCCTTAGTGCTGATTAAGTTTTCGTTCGTCAGACGTGCTCGGTAGTACTTTTAATTTAAGATGAAGTAGTAACAGCCCGATATGAAAGTCATTTGAAGTCACAATAAAATGATATGACATTGTATGAATAGTAAATGCTTTCCGTTTAATGAAGAGCAATAGAGACAATATGGATGTCATAAATCTTACCAGTAGGTATCGTGTTATTCAGTAACTGAGTTGTGGCTGTTGTGCAGTTCAGATAGGCAGACGCTTCATGTAAAATATTGGTATTCAGTTTTATTTGGTAAGAATTGACAAAAGCTAACGTAAAAAAAAATTGGGAAAAAAATTAAGATCAATATGACAACATGAATTGCGAAAATGCCGAAATATGAAAATTTTAAGACAAAAATGTTTATCCATGTATAATAACTGGATGTTTCACGTGAACCAACATATTTTGCAATACATGGTTATATTATTCAAACTATTGTATCGAGCCCATATGCCCTACATAGCCAAAAGGTCAGCCTGTGTTGTCGTCTATTTAAACAAGAACTTTAAGGTCTATGAATAATTGAAAACTCATCGGCCCACAATACATGTAGGAACCCTTTCCATCCTTGGTTCCAACACCGGCTTCTGTGGTTAGCTTCTATAAGTTCTCAAACGAAACTAACGTACAGTTACCAGCATGAATATCTTACACTTTAAAAGCGATTTCCATGTGAAATAACGGTTATAACTCTGAGACTTTTCTCAGAAACCAAACAATTATGAAACAGGTCGTTGATTTTCGTAACACCATACAATTTTAGGAGGAAATTGTGAAAGATAATTGTCACTTATTTATGCTTGTGACTATTCGGTTAACCACAAGTCCAAACATCCCAAACCAACTTTACTACAACTTAATACATGCTCTTCTTGAGTATCTTCTGCCGAACCATTTTCCCATGTTTGTTGGGGTTGGCTTCTCTTGGTAATACTGCCTCATCACTACACATAGCTGGCAAAATATCTATAAAAACCGCTTACTGTGCTTTCCGAGCCGCGTGCAGTTGAATATTTGTGTTATATTTCGTATGTAGATTTCATGTAAGCATTTGACACAGTTTTCCGTGTGAACAGCGTGCAAGGATGCAGTATGACATGCTTGACTTGAGTTTAATGCGCGTCAGTGTTGGACAAAGCGTCAAACGGATGTATCTGAAGAAAAGTGATTTACAATTTTATTCGTACTTCTGTTCCATTGTCTCTTTACTAATATTTTATTGTAACAAAGAGGTAAAAATGGGATTTTATTACGAGACAATTTTGAGATTACAGATCCGATAATGTTTATTCAATGGTAAGTTTTACAGGCTACTTTTTATCCCGGACAAACGCACGTTTCGTTCTGTTGGTATTTGTTTATAGGAGTTAGTTAATAACTTGTTGAACTGATCCGATCTGATCCGACACAGTAGTTACACAGGCAACTTTTTAAGACGTAAATATACACGGTTGGGATAAGCCACGGATGCTAGGAAACTAAAGCTGTTTAATAAACTGCTAAAATTTAAGTTATTTACAATAAATATACGTATAAATATGTCCATTAATACTGGTGAGCGTGCCCGCTTGCTGGCTGTGGGAGAGTGGGAGTCGGGTCTCTGGCTACAGGCACTACCGTCACTCAACATAGGTACTTTGTTGAGTGACAACACCTTCCGGGTCGCTACATGTCTGCGTTTGGGTGATCCTAGTGGAGCTCCACATCGTTGTCAATGTGGTGAAGCAGTCGACCGCCTCGGCCACCATGGCCTATCCTGCTGTAGGAGCGCTGGCTGGACAGCACGGCACGCCAGCATTAATAACATCATAAGTCGGGCTTTTGTCACCGCCGGGGTGCCAGCTGTTTTAAAACCCAATGGCTTGGCGCGTGACGATAGGAAGAGACCAGACGGGATGACCATTTTGACTTGGAAGTTTGGTAGGCCTTTGGTGTGGGATGCAACATGTGTCGTCACCTTTGCGCCATTCCATCTTCTTAGGCCGGCGGGGCGGCTGCTGCCGGTGCAGAATACCACAAACGGCGCAAATTTAGCAACCTTATTGGAAGTTATATGTTTGAGCCGTTTGGGGTTGAAACATTAGGTCCGAGACCATGAGGTCCGAGTGCGCATCGAGTTTTTCGAGATATTAGCACAAAGCTCGTCGACTCTTCACGTGACCAGAGAGCTGGCCTTTTCTTCAGCCAGAGAATCAGCATTGCATTCAACGTGGCAATGGTTTAACGCGCTGGATGCGAGACGCACGGGAGCGGTCAATGTGGTGAAGCCTGGGGGAGGCCTATGTCTAGCTGTCGACGTTTTTCGGCAGAAATGATGATGATGATTTATACTGTACTTTTATTTTATAACTTTTTTAAAAGTGTAGTATCTTGCTTTCGTATACTATCTGGCAACTAATAATCTATTTTTCAAGCACTTCCTGGGATCCGATTGAGCTGAAACTTGATGTATAAAACGTTGAAAACACTGATATAATATGATACTCAGGAGATGGTCTCATGATGGAGCCGGAAGATGACCATTGCAACTCCTCAAATATACAAGAAAGCACCATCTTGTTTGGCTTATTAGATGTGTATTGACAAGTGACATTACATTTAGTACCTTTCAGTTCAAACTTCTTTAAAAACAAACTTTATACTTATTTGGGGGTACACACGCCAATGAAACACTCGTGGATATCGGGAATGACTTTTACTTGTAGTTAGCAGTATTATAAACATGTAAGGTCAAAATTAGAGACGGAGCTCACACTGTCCCGAGTAGCAGTCACAATGTCTGTCGGTGTTGCCACCCAAAATATACTGGGCGGTGTTGCGACGTAATACGCCACAACCACCCCCGTACGGAGAAAATAACAAGTTATTTACAAACAAAAATGTACACGAAGTAGATGACACAAGATAGTTATGGATACACCTCGCCCGTCTGCTTTAGAAGGTAAGTACATTATATGGCTCCATTCTAGAAACTAGATATCTTTTGCAAGCTCAGCGGTCTATGTCCACCGGATGAGCCATGTGCGTGTTATAATTAGAATAAAAGTCGCCTCCGAATCGGCAGTACGTCTTTTTATTTTCATCCTCAGTAAAAATCCTGAGTAGCTAAGTTTAGTAGCTAGTAGAAAGGTTTCTCACGCTCCGAAACCAAAAGTGGCGCAGCCGGTAGGATTTCTTCCTAGAAATCCGTAGTTTTCGCGTTTTTCCGTCGTTTAAATTCGATTAGAAAAATTAGGCGTAAATCTACGAAAGCACAGGAAATCCTTCGAACCAAATAAATATTCTTTTCAATCGCGTGTGTGCAGAAATCATCGAGTATGGGAGTTGCGGGAAATTGGTGAGTAAATATTTTCGCCAATCCTATGTTCCCCTAATCCTCCTATATTTTTCATAAGTTTTAATTGTTATTTTTAAGATCGAAACTTGCTCATTATAACAGTGTTTAGTGATTATTTAGTCATTAGTTGATATCTCTGTATGAAATTATATGGTCTTATCTCTGTTCAATTCTCAGAACATAAAACATAGAGTAGTGTTAATGTTAGAGAGTACACATTTATTTCGGTTAAGTATAATTTTCTAATCTTGATTGATTGAATTCAGTAAAATAAACTATAATAACTGTGAATTCAATGAAAAGTAGTAGCTTTTAAGGAAAAACTATTTTTACAAAATCTTTATTTTTATAGTTAATAGAAATTTTCCAAATGTTATTTTCCAAATTTAGCCAGTATTTCGATTATCATAGTGATTTATAATTGTGTGGTTGTTGTATTTTAAGTGTGTGTAAATTTTAATAGAATTGTTTTAAAGCGAGCTGCAGCCTCTGAACAGTTCATTACTCTGTACTATAATCATGACGACGCCCACATCAGTTGCAGTTGAGCCAATACCAAATGAAATTGTTCAATTAATTCCACTGTATAATGGTGGCAAACGACAGTTAAACCTTTATTTGAGAAAATGTCAGTACGTGGTTGATCGATTTAAGGGCAGTGTGGAACAGAATCTATATGTTTTTAATGTTTTAACGAGTAGATTGAAAGAGGATGCAGCTGCGCTCTTATCGGAACGTGAAGATATTGTTACATGGTCCGCATTAAGAGAATTGCTGATTCAACATTTTGGAGACCCCCGTAGTGAAGCGTGTATTAATATTGAATTAGAATCTTTAAAAGTTAATTCAGGTGAAAGCTTTTTAGACTTTTGTAATAGAATCCAAAATGTTCGCTCGTTATTAATGACGAAGGTGAATACAATTGATGATATGGAATTAAGACGTGCTAAGTCAGTTATCTACAACAATACGGCTCTAAATGTATTTTTGTACAACCTTCCTGAAAATATGGTGCGTATCGTTAGGCTTAAATCGCCTACAACCTTAGAAGCTGCCTTGAGCATCGTACTTGAAGAAGTCAATTTCATGGACCAATATAAAATGCGTAACCGCATTCATGGTAATAGTAAAAATTCGGAATCAAGTTCAAGGTCATCGACCCAACCAGTAGGGAACAAACCCGCCTTACCTTTTCAGGCTAAATTTAATGAGAATAATCCTCCAAAAACACAAAGTCAGATACCTCAAACTATGGGTCAAGGTCAAGCATTCCAACCAGTATTCGAGTATCGTCCTCAATCGGGTTTGCAACTGCAACAGTTCGGTTATAGACCACTGCAAAAATTTGGCTATAGGCCATCCCTACAGTTTGGTTATAGACCACCACAACAATTTGGCTATAGGCCACCTCAACCGTTTGGCTACAGACCACCTCTACAATTAGGATATAAACCAGCACAACAATTCGGGTACAAACCATCGCAACCATTCGGTTACAAACCACCGCAACAGGCTGGATCGAATCTTCCCCAGGTATTAAAACCCCAAAATCAAAACCGTGACGTGTCTATGAGTACAGCCCAACCTCAGCAGCAACACGTATTTAATTTAAATGAACTTACTATGAATGATTATGGATATGAATACGATCCCTATTGTGACGAATTTTACTATTATAATCTAACAAATGACTATGACTACGCAAATGTCCTCAACTATTACTATGGTAATGAGAGTAACACGAACAAAATAATAGCGTTTAATTGTAATAAAATGAACTTTTATTACAATTAAACGCAGTAACGTAATAAAAATTAGAACCAACAAATGAGGATCAAAATGTGGATTTTCAGGCAAAAGCCTCGTTGAAGGACAAGAAATCTTAGCACTAAATTGCGATCCTAATTTAAAGCTTCCCTCCATTTACTTAAGAAATAGACGCAAGAATGATGATTGACACTGGTGACTGCATGAGATCATTCATAAGTCCTCAAAAGGCTTATCAATTTTTCAGTGAATATATTAAGAAAGAACATTTTCAAGTGGTAAGCACCCATGCTTCTAGTAGATTCGATGAAGTAATGGAAATTCCTCCATTACCTACCTTTGTAACTAACGCTTGGCATAAATTTTATTTGTATGACGTTGACGCGCGATATGACGGGCTGATTGGTAATGAACTTTTATTACAATTAAACACAGTAATTGATTTAAAGAACCAAGTGTTAACAACTAACACTACTCGTATTCCAATAATTAATAATAACTTGAATTATATAGTTGATACACCGTCACGAACAGAACAACGAGTTAAGTTACCTGTAAATCAATATGCAGGCGATGCTATTCTTGATTTTCAAGGATTCGAGGACGGTCTGCGTATGCCTAGCGCTATAGTAAATTGCGTAAATGGATACGCATATACAGTAATCCAAAATACTTCAGATAGTCCAAAACAACTTAATATAAAACAACCCTTTACAGTGACTAAATTTAAAAATAATGAATGTAATATAAATTGTACTAAAAATAATACTGACACAGAGTTAGATGAGTTACTTGAAGACAATTTGAGGAAACTCAGACTCGATCATACCAATGATGAAGAACATGAAAAGATTTTTAGACTTTGCAAGGAGTTCAAAGACATATTTTACTGTGACCAAATTCCCTTGACGTTCACTAATTCGGTAAAACATAACATAAGGACTAAAACCGAAGACCCTATATATGTGATACCGAACATTCATGACCTTTTTGACAAGTTAGGAAAGAGCACTTACTACACTACGCTTGATTTAGCCAGTGGATATCATCAGATATAATTAGACGAGAAGGACAGACAAAAGACAGCTTTTTCCCCTCAAAATGGACATTTCGAATTCCTCAGAATGCCGTTTGGGCTAAAAACGGCCCTAGCCACATTCCAAAGGACAATGGACAACGTTTTACGTGGATTACAAGGACTACACTGTATGGTTTACTTAGATGATATTATCGTCTATGGAAATAGCCTTGATAATATGCTACAGAATTCACGGACTGTTTTTGGCCGAATCAGGGCCACTAACATGAAAATACAACTAGACAAATCAGAGTTTTTACGTAAAGAAGTACTTTATCTTGGACACACAATTACCAAAGAAGGACTAAAACCTAATGACGACAAAATTACTGCTGTACTTCACTATCCCCTACCAAAAACCACGACTGAGATTAAAAGTTTTCTTGTACTAGTAGGATACTACCGACGTTTCATCAAAGACTTTGCAAAAATTACTCAACCATTGACGTCTTGTTTGGAAAAGCGTAAATAAAATTATAATGGACCAGAAATACATTGACGCATTTAAAAAATGTAAAGAATTCTTGACACACGCCCCTCTATTAGAATACCCTGACTACGACAAACCTTTCCTTCTTACGACTGATGCGTCAAACGTAGCTCTGGGCGCAGTTTTGTCACAAGGACAAATTGGCAGTGACAAACCTATTGCTTACGCTAGTCGCACTCTTAGCGATACTGAATCACGCTATAGTACAATCGAACGGGAATTGCTTGCTATAATTTGGGCAGTCAAACATTTCAGACCATACTTATATGGTCGAAAGTTTTACATATACACTGACCACCGTCCTTTAGTATGGCTCCGATCTCTGAAAGATCCCAGTAGTAAACTTACACGTTGGGGACTCCGTTTGCAAGACTATGACTTTGAATTAATTTACAAAAATGGCAAACAAAATACGAATGCCGACGCCTTTTCTAGGATTGAAATAAATGCTTTAGACTCTGATGATGAATCACTTGCAGTTAACGTTGATGAAAAAGATACAGAATACCTAGATAGTGTAGTTACGGCAAAGTCCACAGTTAAAAATACAAGAGAACGAGCGATTCATCAACTTTAACAATATCAGATACAAGTCGAACAGCGACTGCTAGTTCTATAGAGTTTACCGACGAAAACATTAATGAATACCCTGTTACATTTGAAACTAGTAAATCAAATACAATTCATTCAGCTTTAAACGAGTCCATTGGAATACCAATTTTACCCGAAGCTATAGACACTAAGCCAAATCAAATTTTAGTGTTCTCATGGCTCAAAAATAAAATACAAGTGAAGGACCTCTCGAGGGACAAACAGAAAGTATTAGAAGTTTTCTTACCAATAGATAATACAGAATTGATAAAAGATTTTTTGAAACAATACATTAAACCAAAATTGAAGTATTTCATTTATTTTGAAGAGGATGAACATCGCAAATTATTCGGTAATATAATCATTCAACTTTTTAGAAAAGATTTGATACATTTTTATGAATGCACAGAACGAGTAATTTATGTAAATGATGAAGGAGAACAGAGAACTATAATAGCTAAGCACCATGAAGGAAACACATGCCATCGCGGCATCAAAGAGACATTAGTTAGGCTTCGTAGGAATTATTATTGGGATAGAATGCAGGAGACAGTAGCGGCAGTTATAAATACATGCGAGGCATGCCAGAAAATGAAATATCACAGAAAGCCCATTAAACCTATCTTACAGTTGACACAAACACAGAATGCTCCGTTTCAGGAATTATTCATAGATCTTTTTAGTATTGAAGGTAAAACTTATCTAACTCTTATAGACGCCTTTAGTAAGGCTATCGAAATTCAGAACAAATCTACTCCAGAAGTTGTCCGTGCTCTAATGAAGTATTTTTCGTACTACGGCGTACCTAAAAAGATAAGTTCTGACCCAGGGTCTGAGTTTAATAACGAGTTGATGAAGGAATTTTTAAGCTTACATAAAGTCGAACTTCATATTGGCACACCCAATAACCCAAACTCAATGGGCTTGATAGAACGATTTCACTCCACTATAATTGAAATATACAGATTAGCGAAGTACGAAAAACGATGTACCAATGCGGTATCAGTAATGACGTATTCGGTTATGGCTTATAATCATTCCATCCACTCTGTTACCGAACTCACTCCATTCGAAGTTGTTTTCGGACATACTGATACAAATAACCCGTTTAGCATAGAGTTAGAAAAACAATATTTTCAGAAAATGGTTAAGGATCATGCAAAACGAACCAGATTCATGTATACACATTTGACAGATAAAATGGTAGCAATAAAAGAAAAGCAGAAGGAAAGGAAGGGTGGTGAAACTGAACTTGAGTTTAATAAAGGCGAAGTTATTTTTGCGAAAGACGTGAACAAGCGTAAAAGTAAAGACAAACCAAGATACGTAAAAGCAAAGGTTATAGGTCAGGCAGAAAGAAATATTTTACCAATTCAAATAGGAGATAGAATTACCCCCATTAAAAATGTAAAACGCCCTCCGCAGGTGGTGCGGCATCCTATTGGTAGTGATGCCCTCGCTGGCCCTTCACCTGAAAAACCTTGAAGGAAACCCAGGTATATTCCCAGTAAAGGAAGGTCTGGCACACATTCAAACTGATCACTGGACTATAGCCAAGCTCATAAGCTTAGAACAGATTTATAATGATTTAAGTTACATATCCAGCAACTACCAGAAAATTTCTAAACTTATCGATTGGAATACATCATATTCTCAAGAATTCACAAGTATGAAAATACATACAGAGTTTATACGCGATATAACAATAGAAAAATATCGACAACTAGTTCCACAGAAACGTTCTAAAAGAGGACTTATAAATCCATTGGGTTCTATTATAAAATTAATAACTGGTAACTTAGACCACGATGATGCCGTTAGATACGAATAACTTATTTCCAAATTAAATCATAATCAAATAATTACTTCAAAAAAACTAACGATCGTCTCCAAAATGTTTGATAGTTTCATCAATGTAACTGAAACAATAAATCAGAACACTGCATACTTTCATAATCGCCTAACAAAATTGAAATTCTTCTGAAAGATTTATCGGCTAAGAAAAACAATTGGATTTTCTTAACTTACCTAACTGGATTATTTTCTGTATTCACAAGTAGTTTTCGTACTATCTTTGCAAGGCTAAGTGAAATTGAAACAGCATTAGCGTTAAGTAAATTATCTGTACTACATCAATCAATTGTGAATTCTACAGAATTATTATATCATTTAGAATTGATTTCTTACTCTGGTAACTTAGTGTATCCTCCATTGGAAACAAATTTATTGAAAATAGAGGAGACCATTTGTGTAAAGTCATTCATTAAAGATAATCAGATTACATTTATAATGGAAATTCCACTTACGGATAACTCATCATATAACTATTTTAAGAGATATTCCTTACCAATCTTTCATGAATCCGAAAATAAAACCTTGGTTTTATTCCCAAATATCCTTACCTTTTGGCGAAAGGAATGAAATACTTACCGCTAATAAAATCATGTCGACCACTCTCTGGTGGCGATCAGTTTTTATGCAATGCAGATAATCAAGCCTTATACTATGAACTTACCTGTGTAGAACAGTTGATGAAATTCGAAGATAACCATACTCCTTGTAAACAACGTGAAATCCAAATTGAGAATGTCAGGGTCCAGCAAGTAAACGAAGTTAGCTGGCTCCTTTATAGTAGATTGAGAACAACACTGACTAAGCAATGCGGTGAAGAGATCAGTAACCAACTTGTATTCGGCACTTAACTGGTGACCATTGACGAGCCTTGTGACCTGCAAATTTATGGAATTCACCTTCACCATCGTATTTCTGTGGAGTTGGAAGTTGTGGAGAAGATTCCCATAGTCACACTACCCCAGTTGCACGTGAATGTCTCTCTTTCCAAATCAAGTGTAGTGAATATGAAAGGAATCAGTTTAGATGAAGTGAAATACCTTTTCGTTAAAGCATAGTAAAGTGATCGAAAGTGTTTTGAATGAAAAGAAAGACTATAACTTCAGTGAAAATTTAGGATACGTCACTTTAGGTTTAGTTATTTTTGTTTTCTTGGACTCGTATAATCTGGCTAAAATCGCAGAAATGTTTATTTTTTTGGCAAAATTGTCAGAAGGACTCTCAAATCGAACCTTCCGATAATTTTGCGAGTCGGAGGAGTCATGGATACACCTCGCCCGTCTGCTTTAGATTAAGCTAAGTACATTATATGGCTCCATTCTAGCAACTAGATATCTTTTGCAAGCTCAGCGGTCTATGTCCACCGGATGAGCCATGTACGTGTTATAATTAGAATAAAAGTCGCCTCCGAATCGGCAGTACGTCTTTTATTTTCATCCTCAGTAAAAATCCTGAGTAGCTAAGTTTAGTAGCTAGTAGAAAGGTTTCTCACGCTCCGAAACCAAAAGTAGATAGGCAACAAAAAATTGAAGAGAAAGAAAAAAAAAATGAGCTAAAGATCTAACCTATCCTTAAGTCTAACCGTGCGACCTGACTGGATGGTAACTGGTTTTTGTGCAACAAGAGGCACAGTCGGCTGTGCAGACGCGGAAGGCGCAGGCGGCGCGGGCGTGGAAGGCGCTGGCACGGAAGGCGCGGGCGCTGCGATCTGTTGCGGAGCGGTTGCCCGTGAGAGTTCGCTCTCTAAGTCAAGTGCAATGTATGCAGGCTTCACGCGGTCGATACTGACCGTAACGCGTTTACCTGCATTGTCAATGTCGAGTAACTTGTCGGTCCGTGACATTACCTTGTAGGGTCCTGTGTAGGGCGGCTGCAACGCACGGCGAACGGTATCATCTCGCAGGAGAACATGAGAGGCGTTCTGAAGGTCCTTGAAAATAAAGGACGTCGGTCGCGTGTGTCGTGACGCCTGAATTGGACGCAAATTGGCCATTTTCGTGCGCAGAACCGTCACACAATCGTTGACGTTATCAGTGTTATGGGAGGTGCTGGCTATCAGGCATTCTCCCGGTAGGTGAAGCGGTTCCCCATAAACAAGTTCAGCAGCCGAACACTCGAGATCCTCTTTCAAAGCAGATCGAATGCCGAGAAGCACAATCGGTAAGGCTCGGTGCCAAGTTTCGCTGTGGCACATGAGAGCAGCTTTCAGTTGTCGATGAAAGCGCTCGATCATGCCGTTAGCTTGAGGATGGTAGCTGGTGGTTCGCCTTCGCTCAGTCGCGCCAACGTTCATAAGCCGTTCAACGTTCGATCGTTAAGATCCGACTCGAATTGACGGCCTTGGTCTGTCGTGACTGTGGTAGGAACGCCGAAGCGTGCAATCCAACATTCAACGAAACGATCAGCTACCTCCTCGGCGGTTATCGAAGCCATCGGCCAAGCCTCAGGCCAGCGAGAGAAACGGTCGATCGCCGTCAGGCAATATGAGTAACCTCTCGATGTTGGCAGAGGGCCGATTATATCTAAGTGGTCGTGGCGAAACCTGGAAGATGTAGAGGCAAAAGTTCCAAGTGGCGCGGATTCGTGGCGCGGATACGTGGCGCGTCACCTTAGCGCGGTGGCAGTGGAGACATTCCCTTGCCCAGGTGCGACAGTCGCGAGGAACGCCAGGCCATACGTAACGCTGTGCCATAAGGCGCGCGCTGGCGCGAGCACCGGTGTGGCTGAGCGCGTGCAGACCTCAAAGACCGCGCGGCGCAGCGGTGCTGGCAAGTAGGGGCGCGGTTTGCCTGTTGAGACGTCACACTGGACGGTGGTATCCGTGCCTGGAATTAAAGTACGTTGCATATTGAGAGATGAGTCAGATAACGTTTTTAACTCATCGTCGGCGTTTTGTGCTCGAGCTAACGCGGTATAATCGCACTCGAGCGAGACGGCTTCAATGCGTGACATAGTGTCGGCGACGACGTTGTCGTCTCCCTTTACATGCAGTATGTCGGTAGTAAATTGGGAGATAAAGGTGAGCTGATTGAGTTGGCTGGGTGGCAGCATTCTCTACGTTGCTTGAATGCATACAAAAGAGGTTTATGATCCGTATATATTGTGGCGTGTTGCGCCTCTAATATATACCTGAAATGCTGCACCGCCGAATATACTGCTAACAGTTCCCAATAATAAGCTGGCCACACTGACTGACTTGACGTAAGCTTCTTGCTGAAGAAAGCTAGTGGTTGCCAGCCATGTTCAGTTTGCTGCTGTAAGCACGCGCCCACCTGTGTGCCAGAAGCATCTGTGTACAACGCCAATAGAGCGTTAGATACAGGATGTGCTAACCTGGTGACCTGAGAGAGGCTGTCCTTGCATGCAGTGAAGGCGTGCTCCAGTTCAGGGGTCCAGGGCATGGGTTTTGCTCCCTTAAGCTTCGTAGCTGTAAGGAAGTCAATGAGCGGGGCTTGAGTCTCGGCGGCATTGGTCAGAAACTGTCGATAGTAATTTATCATGCCCAAGAACCTGCGGAGACCTTGGGCTGTTTTAGGAAGGGGGTTTTTTTTTTTTTTTTTTTTTTATTAACAATAGGTTCGCGCTTGACCACTATCTCACCTGATGGAAAGCGATGATGTGGTCGACGGTGAAGCACGCTTGCCTAGAAAAAACCCATTCACTCTTGACTTAAAGACCCCTAGATTGTAGCTATCGGGAAACACAGACTCCGGCAGGGAATTCCACTCCTTAGCTGTACGCATAATAAAAGTGTCCCCAAAACGTTTTGTGCGTATGGGTGGGATGTCCACCATGTACCGATGACGCATCACCGTGCGTCTGGTTGTCCGATGATGGAACGGGCTAGGCGGAATTAAATCATGCAATTCCATCGCACACTCCCCGAAATGTAACCGATAAAATACCGACAAGCTGGCAACTCGGCGACGATGTTCAAGGCTCTGGAGCTTTGATTTGACCAGTGCTTCATCGCCGATGAGTCTCTTGGCCCGCTTTTCGATCGACTCTAGTGCATCTAGCTGATATTTGGCAGATCCGTCCCAGAGATGAGAACAGTACTCCATGCACGATCGAACTTGCGCTTGATACAAGTTGAGCAGCTGTTCCGGCGTGAAGTACTTTCGCACCTTCGCAAGGATCCCCAACTTTTTGGCAGCCAGCTGAGCCTTTGCCTCAATGTATGGCCCAAAATTGAGAGTTGATGTCAGCGTAACGCCAAGAAGCTCAAGATGGTCCGTTATTGGCACGGTTACATCACGGAAAGTTGGAGCCGGGTGAAATTGGCTCTTTTTAGCGGAAAAAAGACACGCCTGGGTTTTAGCAGCATTAAACTTGACCAGATTTGCATCACCCCATTCGGAGACTGCCTGCAAGGACAAGTTCAAACGCTCCACCATGGCCTCACGGAGAGACCGGATCAGTGGCCCGGTAGCACGTGCGTTGGACAAGTAACTCTCAGCAACAGTGCTGTCGTCTGCATACCCAAAGGTGCCAGGTTTTAGCAGATCGTTGATGTGCAACAAGAACAGTGTTGCCGAGAGTACCGACCCCTGAGGGACGCCGGCATTAATATCCAATTTGTCCGACGAGCAGCCATCGATAACCACTCGAATGGACCGATCCCTCAGGAAGTCTGCAATCCAATCACACAGACCACCGGGCAGACCGAATGAAGGAAGCTTACTAATAAGGCTTTCGTGCCAGACCCTATCGAAAGCCTTCGAGATGTCGAGAGAGACGGCAAGCGCTTCCCCGTGCCTCTCGATGGCCTCACTCCATATGTGAATGGCATACGCTAGAAGATAGACCGATTTCGGCGGAAGCCGTATTGGCGGTCGCTAAGGATATCATTAGTTTCTAGGTATGCCAGGAGCTTAGTGTTTAGTATACGCTCCATACTCTTACAGAGTATGGAGGTTACAGAGATGGGTCTGTAATTAGCCGGGTCAGCTCGACTGCCCTTCTTGGGCACGGGCTGTACGTTGGCTTGCTTCCAAGCATTCGGCACTTTTCCAGTCTCATATGAAAGGCGGAATAGGCGTGTCAAGATCGGAGACAGTTCAGGCGCACAGGTTCTAAGAACTATAGCTGGTATTCCGTCAGGGCCACTAGCCTTATTCACGTCGAGGTTTCGCAGCACCCTACGGACGTCCTTTTGATGGATGCGAATGTCCGACATACTCGTCTCGCATCCATCAGGAGAAGGAGGGGGCCGCGAGTCACCAGGATTCAGACGCGAAGATTCCGCAAAAAGGGAGGCAAATAAATTTGCCTTCTCTTCAGCGGAGTGGGCCAGTGACCCATCAGGTTCCAGCAGTGGTGGTAGTGAGGGACGGCAGAAGTTCGATTCGACCGACTTAGCCAGGGACCAAAACGCCTTACAACCTGCTGGGTAAGAAGCAAGTTTGGTGCCTATTCGGCTAATGTGGTCGAACCGAGCCCTTCGCAACACCTTTTTGCAGGACTTGGCAGCCCTGTTGTAGGCTCTCTTCTTCTGATCCACGTCACTCGCTTTGCGCGATCGTGCGTCAGCCCATGCCAGGTATGCCTCATGCTTAAGGGCATCGGCGCAATGACATTCGGCGCCAAACCATGGCCGGTCAACGCTGGACATTGTTACGTCAGAGAACGGAATGTAGTACTCCATTCCCTGACGCAACACACCCGTCACGGCGTCCGCGCACGACGAAGGATCAGCCGAAGAAAAGCAAGTAGGCTGCCAAGGATAGCATGCGAAGAAAGATCGCATGCCATCCCAATCTGCCGACCTGTACCGCCAAACCCGCCGGGTGCCCCTTGGGCTGGGATCGGGCGGGGAATAGACGGACACAGACTTCACCAGACAGTGGTCGGAACTACCCAATGGTGATGCTATCGACACAGAGTATCTGTCTGGATCTGTTGTCAGCAGAAGGTCCAAGCAATTCGCCGTGTGCGAATCAACATCCGGTACCCTCGTTGCCCCCTGGACCAGCTGGGTTAGATTTAGCGCAAGTGAAAGCTTACGCATCTCCCGTCCAGCATGGTCAGTGCACCGGTATGGGAAGAGCCACTCCTGGTGGTGGGCATTGAAGTCCCCCAGTAACACTAATTGGGCGGAAGGGTACCGTTGCTGTGCCGCATCAGCCGCCTCACTAAGGTACTCTGTGAGCCTGGTTGTCTCCTGATCTCCTGAATGCGAACGGTAGACACAGGCGTAGATAATTTTATCCAGACCTGTGTCCACGAGAGCCCACAGCGTTGAGAATCTGGAGTCCTCAAGGTTACGGAGACGCCGATAGCAAGTGTCGTCACGGGCGTACATACATACACCCGCGCGTGTTCTAAAATTGTGCTCCAGGGTAAACCCTGGGTATGATAAGTACGAGACGTCTGAAGGACTCGTTATCTGCGTCTCCGTAAGAAAAAACAGCGCTGGTTTCTCAGCCTCCAGGTGGTAGTGGACTGCAGAGAGATTTGAGTGCAGACCTCTAATGTTGGTGAGGTGCACTTTGTGGGGGAGGGGGTGCAGCCGCTGTTTAGATCCAGTATTCTTTTTGCTTGTCAGTTTCATATTGATTGAAGAGTGAATGGATGAGAGGAGAAGGAAGTGAGACGAGGTTACACGCTGCTAACCTACAGACACGCGCTGAAAGGCCGCCATCATTGGGGCACTAGTCTGGAGACTGCGGGGACGCCCGAGCCCCCCCGGAATGTCCATCGGGCCCTCCCCATCTGGTCGCCAACCAGCACGATGGTGCATTCCGGGATTTTTCGACAGTTGGCGGGGCAGCCTTTCGTGTGTGGCTGGCACACTACTTGGGCCCCCAACTACCTGCGGTCGGCCAGCGGCGCACCGTGCCTCGGATCCCGCTACCCTCCGCGACTAGTCTCCCGATACGTCCATAACAGTGCGCGTCAGGCTAGTCAGCCTGCAGTGGAACAGCTGTCTCGACCCAACTCCTCTAGTGGCTACACCGGGCATCGTACCGGAACACGGCTAGGCCACTTGGCGGTACGTCTTTGCCCGGTGGGTGGTCGCAAGCCTTCGGCCGAAGCCTACCACCAGATGTCACCTGATTTGCACCACCCGGGGACCACGTGTAGGGAATCAGAGGGTAAACTCCTACGGACGTGGGTGACTCGGCCCCCAAAAATGTATGTGTAAATGGGTAATCTTTCAGGGCTTGGATGTTTTCTTCCGGGGGGTTTATGCCTACACTGGAGACTTTATAACCGAGGAAAAAAACTTCAGATGTACCTAGCACACACTTGGTAGGATTAACTACTACACCGTAGTTAGCCAATCGTTCAAAGAGCGTGCGTAAGTGGTAACAGTGCTCCGTGGCGTCCCTTATTATTTCATCGATGAAACGCTGAAATGTTTGTCCAGCATTTCTGAGTCCAAACGTCATATAGGGGAATTCGTATAAACCAAACGGTGTTGACCCAGTGAGGAGCGATGGTGGCCCAGTGGTATTGGCTGCGATTTACAAGTTGTAGGTCGTGGGTTCGAACCCAGGCAGGCGCTTTACTTTGTGTAAATTATTTCATCAACACTGCTGTCAAATACGGTGAAGGAAAACATCGTGAGGAAACCGGCATGTCCTAGAACCAAAAATTCGAAGATATGTGACATCCACCAACCCGAACTGGGCCCGCGTGGTGGATTATGGCCCTTCCCCTCTCACAGAGAGGAGGCCTGTGTCCCAGCAGTGGGAACATTAATAGGCTGATGATGATGATGATGAAACGGTGTTGTAATGGCAGTTTTGCAGACGTCAGCTGGCTCTACTGGAATTTGTTGATACGCCTTGACTAAATCAATAGTACTAAAGATAGTAGAACCAGTAAGAGCATGACCAAAATCCCCTATATGGCGCACGGGATACCTATCCGGTGTAGTAAGAGCATTTAGCGCTCTATAGTCACCGCAAGGGCGCCATGAAGAGTCTTTCTTCAGGGCTAGATGCAATGGCGAGGACCACTCCTTCTGTGCTGCACGCAGTTTGCCCGGCGCGAGACGGCGCGTCTTAGACACCACGGATGGGCCGTCGGTCGTCTTGATATAATGCACTGTGTTGTGCTTCACCTCGCGATGGATGCCAGGGGGTCTCGTAATAGCTGGAGATTCAGATAAAATTTTATGAAAATCTGAATCTTCAATTTTAACGGTTTTTACGCTGACCTGATTGAATTTAGCTACGGAAGCTGGAGCAGTAAGACCAGTAACTCCGCAACGTATTATTTTGTTTCTGCAGTCGGGAAGCAAATTGTAGAAAGCCATGAAGTCAGCACCAATGATGGCGGTATCAACATCAGCGAAAACAAAACTCCATTTAAAAGAGCGGCGGAGACCAAGATTAAGTGTCAAAGTTTGACAGCCATAAGTTTTTATGGCACTGCCATTTGCTGCACATAAATTGTAATTTACATCTGCCATTTTGTTCCCTAACAATTTTTTAGGAAAACAACAAATGTCGGATCCAGTGTCTAGCAAAAATCTGAACTTGGTGTCTTTATCCACAACAAATAAGCGGCTACTATTGAAACAATCAGTCGCCGCTGCTACTGATTGTTCTGTTGGTTTCCCGACCACGAGCATGGTTTGTTACAAATATTTGCTTTTGCACCAAATTTATGGTGGTACCAACAGAGAGGCTGTCGGGCCGCCTGTGACGCGGATCTGGATCCAGGTTGACGAGACCTAGAATCAGAACGTCGCCTAGAGCTAGACGGCTACCTTGTGGTTAAGGCGGCCACCTGACGTGCAAGTTCTTGAATATGTACCATTATGGCAGCAAGGTCAGGGGCACTGGATGTAATGGGAGAAATAGCATTGACGGAGACGGGGTTGACCTCTAATATTTTGTCAGCCAGTTCAGCAACTTTGTCCAAGGAGATCACCCTGAGCAGTCAAAATTGCCTGAACATGTTTAGGCAGACGTTGAAGCCACAGTTCTCTGATTATCATATCATCTTTAAAAGACTTACCAGCCAGATACTTCAGATGACGGAGAAACTGGGTAGGTTTCCGGTCACCAAGCTCCTCGCCTGACAACAGTTGTCTGACCTTTTGTGACTCGGACGTGGAAAAACGCTTAATAACTTCTTCCTTTATCCACTCATACCGGCCACCTTTTGGAGGAGGGTTAGTGACCAGGTCTTCGACGTCATGCGAAATCCTAGAATCAAATTGTTAAATGACATAATTGTATTTTGTTTCATCCACTGATATATTACTTATAAAAAACTGTGATTCCAGGTGAGCAAACCATCCAGCGGGATGCTCGTGCCAAAAAGGAGGCAGTTTAGGACGGACCGCATATGCTGTTGGATTCTGTGCACTATGGGCATTTAATTGTGCTCGCAAGTCTGCATTTTGTTGCATCAGTCTTTCGTTGTTGGCCTGAATTTGGTCGAGTCTCTCCTCAATTTGTTGGTTCTCCATGTTGAATATGTATATAAATATATTATAAAACGAGGTATATGTTTTTCGTAGTTACCACTCAGTCAGGTTGCTTAAAACTATAACAAACAACTTAAAACTAAACACAGGGTATGTACAGAATGCGCAAGATAATTATGCATGAGCTGCGGATAATAGTGTATAAAAATAATCCACAAAACAAATGAGTGCAAACAACTTGTTGATTATATAAAATACAATACCTTGTACCATTAGCCACTTAATATAAGCTTCAGGCAGTGCTAATTTTTAAACAAACACGCACGAAAAACCAAACACCAAAAATATGTAAACATGAGAAAAAGATGTAAAGTGACCTAGATTTGATAAGGTTCTGTTATTAACATTCGAAAACACCGAGCACACCACAAGTTAGTTCTTTAGTAAGATCAGTAAGATAAGATGCGCAATATATACAGTCATGCAGTCATGTTTCAATTTCAAGTCTTCAAAATCCCGCGTTGCGATGACAGATGACAGTGACGTATCGGGTCGACGGCAGTTTAATCATTCATTCGATTCGATCACTAACCGGGAAGTTCCGCTACTCCCCGATAGGTAGCGTATGGCGTCAAAAATTGCAAGTCTTCACGAAGTTCCGTTTCCGGGACGATGGCCTCGGAGCATTCAAAAACTCATGAAACGCGAAAATGATGCGTAGGATGATGAAAACAGCTTGCAAATGATGCACTAGTTTACACGAACTTGCTGCAATCCGTTGGTACGCCTTCCGATACTCGGAGAGGCGCGCGTAGCGTGACTAGCGTGCCGGTGTGAGCCGGTAGGTAGGTAGGTATCTACTTGGCAACTTCTTCTTTCGGCGAATTTCCCGGCGGTTAGTAGCAAAACCAGCCTGAGAGCGTTGCGGCGTTGTCAAATTGAGCAAGCTGAAAATCTCAGCGATACTCACTGCTGAAATCTGGTTCCACGTTCACTGCTTTAGGTACCTTGCTGTATAGTTACGTCTCGATCACGTCGGGGTCACCAATTTGGAGGTACACACGCCAATGAAACACTCGTGGATATCGGAAATTACTTTTACTTGTAGTTAGCAGTATTATAAACATGTAAGGTTTATACATTAGAGACGGAGCTCACACTGTCCCGAGTAGCAGTCACAATGTCTATCGGTGTTGCCACCCAAAATATACTGTTGCGACGTAATACGCCACACTTATTTTGATTCAAGTCGTTTCAAAATACATTGGTTCAAGTAGAAGAGAGCCTTTACAAAATCCACCTTATAATTCAAAACGACATTTTCAAGACCGAGAATCCCGTAAAGTCGATCTGCCCAGGGGTCATAAACCACAATTTACCCCAGCTAAATAATGTCAATTCGATATAATCGTCGAGCGCAGTGCAAACTGGGCCCACATTAATAACCTGGTCCCTTGACAGGGGTCGCGCAACGTTCATGGCTTAAAAGCCGATAGATAGGACCGATACTTATCGATAGCGGTGACTATTTGCTATTTGTTGGGTATCATTTTGTTGTTATTATCAAAATAGACGATTTTGGAACGGTGTGTCTGTTAATGACATAAGATTTTAAGAATAAGTCACCAAAATATGTCTGCGCATACATAAATTGTTTAGTTAAGCATTTAAGAACAATCAAATATGGATATAGTACATACGAAATGTACGTATAAAAAAAGTTTATTAAAACATGCCACACGGAAAGTCAATTCACAAAGGGAATTTAATACTAGTACGTAATACAAATCGGTAAATGAATGTATCTATTTGTAGGTAGTTTATATAGAATGTATTTTTATTACTATTCCTGTCTCAAATAATACTATGACAAAACATTTATTGAAAGTCCTCCAGTAATTTTATGGCTTTCCCAAACCACCTGACCCAATTCGATAAGCTACCTCAAAATCAAATTCAAATTGCTATCTCATCGACCCCCATCAAATTGACATCAAAAATGTTACTTCCCCTTATCTCTTACTGATAAGGACACTGAAACGCCCGATCTTTATTATCAGTACCGCAGCTGTTTCTGACAACTTCTATACTAATATGAATCGTAGAAACTTTGTAGTCGTTTGTACAAAATGTCGCATTGGTTTTGTTTTTTGAGGGTTATTTTGTTGTTTTATAATTAAAATTGATCTTGGTGTTATTGGGTAGGTAGATGTTGGCATCGCAAGTTGCCTGAATATTTTCTGGTGCTGAATTATGTTGGAAACAAAAATGGTTTTGTACTTAAATAAATTATAAATTTAGTCTTAATGTTAAATTTAGCCTTGTTATACTTATTTTTATTTACCTTTGTATAGATTCTTTTACCGATTGTTTTGTGAATGTGTAAACATTGTAGGCCTTCTAGATGCTAGTTAACATTTGTTAACTTTTTTTTATATAATATATAATCGTTTTATTTTATTTTTTTAGTTTCTTACGACTTATTGTCATAAGTCGGGCCTACGTTGTCCCCCCATATCTAAGTACTAATGCTGTAACATGGAAATATTGTAAAACCAAACCATTTTTAAAAGAGTAACCATGGAGTTTCTTGCCGGTTCTTCTCCATAGGAAACGACCAACCCGAACCGTGCACCTTTTGTCGACGTTTTATAAGTGCCCATGTATGCCTATGTGAAATAAAAAATTTGATTTTGATTTTGAATAAATTTCGTTGCGGTTAGTTTAATCGCGTCAGTAAGACTTGTTGAGTTTCATTGCATCGACGCCTTGTTAGCTACTGATGATTCTGGCTTTCAAGATTTGCTTTGGTTTTAAATAGTTTGGCGGGTTTGCCCTAAAAAATTAAACCAAGAAACATGTCAGTTGAGCCTTATATTATTGTTTTACTAGCGACCCCACCCTGCTTTGCATGGTTTTTACTACTAGAATAAACACCGTGATTTGTAATACATGAAACACAAGATACACGAAAACCTTCGCAATAAATTCTCTAAAAGTTAGTTAAACCCGATACAAAAAGCAACTTTACTTTATAATTGAATGTAGAATATTGTATTTACTTTCCCTTTCCTTTAAATAGCACTAATGTATTTCCAAGTACAAGGTAAACACAATAAACCTGGTACTAATATTACAAAAATGTTAATCGCAGGATGCCATGTCCAGCAGTGTTTGAGTTTACGTGTATCCATTAATTATAATTATGTTGCTAATAAACGTGGCAATGCTGCCAGCGTTCTGGGCACGTTTCCCATTGACATCGATGTGGACGAATTTTTTGATGCACAATGAGCTTTTTTCCGACTCCTCTTTGTATTTGTATATAGGTATTTTATTTTTTTAGAATATTCAATTGTATATATATGTTGCTAATAATAAAACAATGCTATTATATGACTCGTACATTCTCAGAATAATCGCGTACATACAAAGCTTTTACATTCCACCATTGGTGCCCAAGTAGTGGGCCTCATGGTCGCGGATATGTCTGAATGTAAGTTACCGCGGCCCTGGCTCAAGAGGAAACGGGGGTAGAGAGCGCCGACTGAATTTCCTAAGTAAAAAGTCATAATTCGAGGTTTGACTCCCGCCTGTTTTCTCCTCTAATATTTGACCAATTTAAAAGATATTCTATTAACTGAAAATGAAAGATAAATTCTATGTTTTCCTTTTTGATGATACATTATTTTTAGATGCACTAGAACCCTCGAAAAATGAAATGAAACGAAAAATGAAATATACCACTTATATGTTTGAAAGTGATTCGAAAAAAAAAAATATAACTAAAAATTTGAAAATTAAATTTTAAAATCAGAAACCCGACTGCTTAATAAGCGAACTAAAATGATGTAAACATGTAGAAAATCATGCAATGCAGTCGGAGGATACATATTCGCGAGCTGGCTGACCACCTGATCCTCCGACTGCAAAGCATGATTTTCTACATGTTTACATCATTTTAGTTCGCTTATTAAGCAGTCGGGTTTCTGATTTTAAAATTTACTTTTTAATTTTCAAATTTTTAGTTATATTTTTTTTTTTCGAATCACCTTTAAACATATGAGTGGTATATATTTTTGTAATCACCTCTAAAAATCTTTTATTTTGATACCCCACTCGATGAGTGTAAAAGAAAAAAAATTGAGTCACCCCAATATGGCACACAAAAGCCGCCATTAATGTTTTTTTTTAACGTCACTTATCTAAGAACACTTTGGCGACCAAGCCATATCTAACGATGTATTAATTATAAAAAGCCATCTAGTGGTTTGCAAGATATGAGCTAATAAAGAATATTACATACATATAAACATTCAAATATACATACAAACATACAAGATACGCGCGAAAAACATAACCCTTTCCTTGCAGCCGGGCATAAACGTGATAAATAAAAACTCTTTTACATAAATTATACAAATGACTTTCAAATTAAAACACTACAAAGTGGCAAATAACTTTAATTTCGACCACTTTTCACCACGCTAATTTTTCCCATTAAGTTTCAAATGTTTAAAGAAGTTTTATAACAGTAAGCACTAAAAACTCATTAAACGTATGATTTAAAGATCACAAAAAAAATTCACTGCATACGTTTTCTCACAACAATAATTTTAGTTTATTTTATGCTCCATACTACAAAATGCTACATTCATGCTGCTACTTTGCCGACGCTAACGCCATTTTTTAACTACATACTACTAGTACCTATAAGTGGACACTTTTTACCCGACTGCCAAAGGAGGGTAATGTGTTTGGTTTATCAGTCTACGTATGTATGTTTGTTCGTGTGTGGCGTTCTGGAAACCAACCGCGTTGGCTGATTTTGATGATTTTTACGTCAATCGATTCGTCTTAATCTTGCGAGTGCCACTGGCTACATTCAAATTGGAAAATAGTAAAATGGCGGCTTTTGGTTAGTTAATATATAACACTTACTGGTTAAATAATGTAAATAATTAGAAAAAAAAACTAAAAACTAACTATAAAGACGTAAACAAGAAAAATCATGCTGTGCATTCGGAGGATACATCTGGTTTTGGTCAGCCAGCTCGCGAATTTGTATCCTCCGACTGCACAGCATGATTTTCTTCTAGTTAACGTCTTTTAAGTTCGTTTATTAAACATTCGGGTTTTTATATTTTTTGGAAGTCGGTTTGATATAAAGTATTGTTAGTTTTTTTTTTTTCTGTGTTTTACCTTAAAATATCATTACAATCATTTATAGCCTAAGTATATCTCATGACGATTCCAAAAAGCCCAAACACGACTAGGATACATTGTTTTATTTCGGAATTCCAGTGTCTACCTTCCGGCTTCATCATCAGATCAGTTCGATGGTACCATATTCATCAGTACCATTTATTTATAAGTATTTGCTTCATCATAGTTGGTTAATTATTCGGTATATTACCTATCTTATACCCGTGACATACTTATCATTGAGGAGTACTAGTGGTCATCTGTTTTCTTCTTCATCAGTTCCACTTTGGGTCATATTTGAGGTAACATACATAAAAAAAGATACCGACGAATTGAAAACCTCCTCCTTTTTTTGATGACGGTTAAAAATGAAAGTCTTAATTCAGAACCCTAATACTTAATTTCCAGTCTGAGTAAATAATTAAAATACATTTTCTCTTAAACGAACATCTTCTTGAAAATGTTCTTCGTTAATTCATTAGTACATGTTTATGTTTGATGGAGTCATGAGACGGATGAACTTTATGTACTCTGCTTGATATGAAGATGAGCTTGTCAAATATGGGGGTAGATACTTAGAGGTTTAATTATGATTTAATTAATGTAAACACAGTATAATACATAGAGACAAAACATTATGACAATAGAGTACAAAAGTACTGCATATTTCTTAAGAAATTTATACCAGTAGACTCGTGAAAAAAAAAAGAAAGAAATGTAAAGACAATAGTGTATGACAACAGGAAGACAAGAAAAGTGAACGACTTAAACTAAGATCCATACTAATATTATAAATACGAAAGTAACTCTGTTTGTCTGTTATCTTTTCACGCTTAAACCGCTGAACCGATTTAGATGAAATTTGATGTGGAGATAGTTTGAGACCCTGGGAAGGAAATAGGGTAGTTTTTCATCCTAAAACTCATCCTTTATGGGGTGGACAGGGTGGTAGAAGTTTGTATGGAGAACTAATGATTTCTCAAGTAAGGCGGCCTACACACCGAACCTATTATGGCGCAATATAAAATTTAGGTTATTCAAAGTACTAATGCTACACAGACGAAGTCATGGGCGACAGATGTGTAGGTGCAGTGTTAAGGTTACTGAACTTTTTTTTTTACTCTTAAGCTCTTCTTTCAAGACCGAATGCTTTACAAAGCATAGAGGTGTCTCAGTATTTAATGGACTTAACTTCGCAGATCGAACCGTGCAGCTATATTTATTTTTACACGAGTGATTTAATTAATAACATAATGAAGAATTTCAATATCTTTCAGTATTTAATTTGATGTCATAGCGAGTATTAAATGAGCAGCATTTTATTCGTAGTCGTAAAAATATTTGGCGTCTGTGGAATCTCTGCAAGTAAATGGTTCGGACAAAACAGGTGCATGAGAATAAATGCCGAAAGCGGGAAGATGGTGTTCTGTGGGGCACTAAATTAGCGGCTCTTGTTATAAAATTTCTTACCAAAGTAGTTCCGAAGAATTGCTTCACCGGGAAATTCTTACAAACATGATTTACCGTATTTTCTTATTACTGATGAATAAAGATAATGCTAATCGTAATATAAAATCGAACAAAAAGTTTTGGTCATGCTAATTAAATAGTCAGGCAATTTTTACTTTTTTGCTTTATCAGCACCGTACATTTGATACAAAATAACAATTCTCAAAAATAAATGAGAGAGATTTACGGTGAGATCAGGAAGAAGTTATAACTTTCCTCTACCAAATGTGCCCAAACGTGACGCGTCTTTATTTCATCCTGAATTCACGACCAATAAGTAAAATTCAAAAATTAAAACCTTGACGCTTTTTTATTTCATGCTACATAATTTATCTAGTAGTAGACACGCTTCGATCGACAATCTATTGAACACGTAATTATGACGCGATCTCTTGCTAAAACGCCCCGATTCAAATTGTGAAACCGCCATAACTTTTGAACAGCTAAACCGATTTTCATCAAACATAGCTAAGAACACTCTTGATAAGTCACCTTTCAAACAAACAAAATTAAATCAAAGTCAGTTCATCCGTTTAGGGGCTATGATGCCACATTAGAGTTGTAAACAAACAGTGTTTTTTCTGGAGTAGGTTATTTATCAAGAGTTCGAAAATAAAGATATGGTAGGTAAAGTGATTATCGTACATGAGTTGACCATTTGTTTTTTGTTAAACAGTACATAAATGTCTTAAAATAATTGGAACCCACTGAAGTTTACTATTTACGAACAAGGATTTCGCTAATTAGATAGAAATGCACTAAAATGAAGTAAAAAAAAACGACGGTGCTAAGTTTTTTTTCATGTTTTTTTTCAAGATTGTGAAAAAACACATTTTGTTTTTTTTTTCAATTTACATTTCTATGCCACATAAATACACAAACATACAGTTACATACGTCAAACTTATAACATTCCTCTTTTTCCGTCTGGGGTTAAAATACTCTTTCGCGCACTTAGAACGTATTTTAAAATACCTTGCAAGTTACCAGCATGCCAGTATAAATAATAATTATCTCTTTATTTGACTGCGTCCATTACGATATTATGTCTAACGGTCTCTTGCCCTATTCTCAAATAAAATTCAACATAGATGTTCCCGCTACTTTGAAGGCCCTACACGATACATCAGGCTTAATACCAGGTTTAGTTATATTGTGCTTGTAAAATGTAAACACTGCTGCAATATGTGTTGACGACCATATTCCGTAAATACTGAGTATTACTGAGAGTGTTTGAATGTACAGACATAATTGTCATGTCTAATGGAGACTCTGATGCGAGGAATATTTTGGCAATTGTCTTGTTGTAATTGTGCAAAGCTCTTGCTACTATTATTAATTGAAACATTCAGCGTTAGCTAGTGGTAGTCTAGTACCTACAAATGAACGCAACATACGAGTTGTAAATTATTTAATGTTCACTACTCACAAAACGGTGTGGAGAAACGTCATGAGGGTATGGGAATGTTCTGAAACTATTTTTTTAAGACATCTGACACATATCAACTGGGCCCGTGTACTGGTGCTACAGCTTCCTCTCACAGAGAGGAGGCCTGTGTCCCAGCAGTGGGAACGTGATAGGCAAATTATTATAGTATGATTGTCTTGATCAAACACTCAGTCCTTTAAAGAAATGGGGGCTAACGTTTTATTGCTTACCAGTTGGCGGCATTGTTGTCTAAAGTCCATAAATATATCTGTTAAACTTTGTTATAACGCGCACGGAAGCAAAGTTAAATATAAAATCGAGTATACCGCAGTTTTGTGCAGACCCTTCTTTTTCGAAACAAGCAGGATAACATTTTAAATTAAAAACGAGGTTGGTAAATCCCGTAGGTACGAGTAGGTAACTATCATAATATGCTTAGTGTAGTATCTATGATCATAAAATTTATCGGCTACTTAAATTATGTTTCACTATAAAAACTAATCAATAGTTTAATAACTTTTATTAACAGATAGTTTTTAATAGAAAATGTTTGTTCAGAACGCTATAACCGTTTGTCAAATGTGCAGCTCTTGTCCGTTTCCAAAGTTTCTGTGTAATTGTGCTAGAGAACTTAAGAGTATGAATAAGATATAGAATGCTCATGCAGAGCCAAACAGTATAAAATACTTGGGAATTAGTTTGTGCAAAAGTTCAAACCTATCTAACTTTTACCTACCTTAAAAAACTACTACAACAGTATTTTAATGGCATCATGAAAAAATAAGGTCAGTGTAAAAGGTCATTGGATCAAATAAGATCATAATATATTTATGTTATATTATAAGTAGTAGTCCATCTCATATTTGGCTCTCTGGGGGTTACCATAAGCTCGTAGAGCAAAGTTGTGTAAGAGACAGGTTTATATGATTTGTATACATGTGTCAGTTTTTCACAGTCGCACCATGATCGTTTTTAACACGTCATGGTAAGGCCGATGTAACCCAAAAAAATGTACTATAGTGACCTCTGTCACTGACGAAACCTGGGCAGTGGCAAAGTTATGAGCCAACAAAATTTTGAACACTCTCATGTCGACTACATGAAGACGAGAATCAAAATCAAGATTGTACTAACTCCCATCATCATTCACAACTTATAACCTGACTAGCGGACGCCTCGCGGTTTCACCCGCATAGTTCCCGTTCCCGTGGGAATACAGGGATAAAAGAAGCCTATGTCATCCGGGGACAGTGTGGCTTCTCAACGGTGAAAGAGTTTTTGAAATCGGTTCAGTAGTTTTTAAGTTTAATCGTTACATACAAAAATACAAATCTTTTCTCTTTATAATATTATTATTATTACTAGCGGACGCCTCGCGGTTTCTCCCGCGTAGTTCCCGTTCCCGTGGGAATACCTGGATAAAAGTAACCTATGTGACCCGGGGATAGTGTAGCTTCCCAACGGTGAAAGAATTTTTGATATCGGTCGAGTAGTTTTAAAGTTTATTCGTTACATACATAAATACAAATATTTCCTCTTTAATATATTATTATAAGTATAGATTATAAGTATAGATAAAGAAAAATTAATGATAAATTATTTATCATCACAGAAAACTTTTACCTGCACTTGCATATCTTGTCCTATTCATACCTCCGGGACTAACGAAGGCAACGTCCAGAGATATTTCTTTATCACGAGTAACTTTATCTTCCAATACAGACAGACTATGGAAGTTAACGTCAACTCCCAGGAGTTATTAGTTTTCATTGCGCAGCGGTTTGAGTTAAGTGTTATCTCCTACCTCATCTGTTAGACTTGGGGGGTGTGGTGGATGTTTAATTTAGGGGTATTGGAGAGAATGAGTTGGTTTATAGTTTTAATATAGCATAACATCACACCCGTCGATCCACCACGTGGATGGGTCATGGCTGCTTTTCATATAAAATTTCCTTCGACCTTTGGAAAGTTCGCTAAGCCGTTGGCTACGGCTGTCATTTGAAGATCTTTGTGAGTAGTTATGGATAGTCAGGAGCATGAAATCTGACCAGTCTGGCCAAGGTGTATCGTGTTGCGCAGTTACTGGCTTGTGGAGGACAGATAGGCAGTCGCTCCATGTAAAACACTGGTACTCAGCTGAATCCGGTTAGACTGGAATCCGACCCCGACATAGTTGGGAAAATACTAGGCAGGCAGATAACATCACGCCTGTCTCTCCTCGAAGTAAGTTAAGTTCGATTTTTGCTGAGAACAGTTGTGTTACATGCGATCGCGCGCGTACCACAGTCTAAAAGTGCTTACGCATCAAAATAACGCTGACCAGTCGGATGCACCGCATTGACCTAGAAATTGAGTAATGCTGACGGCTGCAGGCGAATATTATTGTTAAGGCGAAGTTAATACTCGATTAACTTCTACAATGAGTTCGAAAAAGGAAAAACTCAGGGTGAACTTATCAACAGAGATTGAACATCTGTTGTACAAGTACTTCTGTGAAGAACAAAGGCAGCGCGAAAAGCTGCAAAAAGAACTAAATGACTTAAAAGTCAGATAGAAAACCTCCAACAGCAGCTGAAACTTCAAGCGGAGAGCCCAGCGAAATCAGCTACTACTTAATACTTAAGCATACTTAATACATAAGCTTAGCTGCCTTTTAATTTTCCCACTGCTGGGACTCAGGCCTATTCTTTTAGAGAAGACTTAGGCTCTAATCCAACACGCGGGCCCAGTGCGGGTCGGTGGATGTCACATACTCGTATCTTCGTATTTTTGGTTTTAGGACATGCCGGTTTCCCCTTGATGGTTTTCTTCACCTTTTTGAGAGCAGTGGTGACGAAATAATTTACACAAAGAATAGCGCCTGCCTGCGTTCAAACCCATGACTTACAACTTGGCCCTTCCTAGAGTCTCAAACTATCTCCTCAAATTATATCTAAATCGCTGCAGCCGTTTAGTCGTTAAAAGGAAACAAACAAACAGAGTTACTTTCGTATTTATAATATTACGTATCGGTATGGATTAAGAACGTGTTAGCCCTATTTTTATAACCCGACGGAAAAAGAGAGGTGTTATAAGTTTGACGTGTGTACCTGTGTGTTTGTTTATGTGTGTATCTGTCCGTGGCATCATATATTCTAAACGGATGAACCAATTTTGATTTTAGTTTGAAATGCGACATCGTTAATGATGTACTCTTAGCTATGTTTGATGAAAATTGGGCGTTTTACTGTTTGAATCGGGGTACTTTCGCAAGATATCGTTTCATAACTACGTGTTCGTTAAATTGTTGATCGAAGCGTGTCTACTACTAGATGATACGTAGTTTAAAAAGTATAAAATAAAATAAATGACGGGCGTTTTGGATATTTTTAATTTTTACTTGTGTAAGAGTTTGACTTTAAAATTTATAATTCAGGTATCGAGATATGTTAGTTGCTCTTCGCATGATGTTATGTGCTCTGTGTCCCAGACTTATTGTTAAGGCACACTTCACACGTATGAATGAGGTCATAAAAAAAGGTTAGGGTATAAAAGACCTTTGATCGTTGGTTTATTGTTTTGTAGTTTATTTTTGCTGAAAATATTATTCGTATTATTTTACGGAGCATATGCGTATATAGGGAACATTTTTTGAACTTACAAATTATTAGAATCATGTATTAAATCTATATCTTAACTTGCCAAGAGTGTGCTTAGATGATATGGTCATGTTGAGATGATGAAAGAAAGGCGACTAACAAAAAGTATTTACAAGACAGACTTGGCTGGAAATGACGAAAGGAGAAGACGCCCTAAAAGGACATACACTGATCTTATTGGTGTTGTTCTTTAGAAAGGTCACGGTGCGCTCATAACTGGCGTGCGTATATGACTAGATAGTCGCGGTGGCTTAAGATTGACTTAAGATCTCGCCTCACGTGCTTGAGGTCGTGGGTTCCAATCCGGACAAGTACCAATGTGACTTTTTCAATTCATGTTTACTTTCTAATTTTATCTCCTAGTTATAGAACGGCAATATGAGTGTTTTGCGAACTTCTTCTCTAAACTTAGATTTGTCCGATTGTCGATTTTATCGAGTTTTTGAAAGTTTGGTAGCTGAATAGAAAACTTGAGGAGGAGGAAATGGAATCAAAGTTGTCAAGAAGAAACTTAGATGATATTGTTATCTTCGAAGATTTTGTATGAAGATAATTTGTGTCTGTGAAGTTACTTTTAAAAGTTTAAATGGCACAAATTATAAGTTAATTTTTTCGGGCATACCTACATGTAAATACATACACTCACGCTTTTTTCCCATTGTGGTAGGCAGAATCTACAGAACGCCACGTGCTAAGATTCTTACATAGTCTGTTTGCCTCATTTCCGTTCATTTTATTTTTAATTATTTGTTTAACCTCGCACTGGAACGCTTTGCAAAAATTACACCAATAGAGCACAAACTTACAAATACCAACTATAAGTCCAGATCTCCTCGCAATGTTTTCCTTCACCGTTGTCAGCGATGTCCAAGATAAAATTATATCGGTTTGAGAAACCTTTTCATCCTTGTGTCTATTATGAAAAGTGGACTGTATTTGAAGGTTTCTGGCAATAGTGCGTTGAAAATAAGCGGGAAAATATTCACGGATCAATTCGGGCGATCTAGTATGGAAATGAGGGAAGTAGTACGCCTTACCTTGTAGTGGTCGATGCCAGCCCACGTGTGGCAGCGAGCTGGTGTTCTTAAACTCCAAAATGGCGACCTTCAGGATCCACACACTTCACACAAATGTTTTATATCCGCGAGGCGGGTTAATAGACACGGTTCACAAGGTTCTCAGCAATCTAACTAATTAGATGTATCAGTCTCCAGCCATGTGGCTTGGAAAGCTGGCGGTTGAGATACGAGGCCCGTTCACGTTGAAGTTTCGGTTCGTTCTGGCGACCTGTCATTAAGGCGTACATAAAGGGAAAAGGAATGAGGAAGGAACGAGATAATTAGGATATCGATCGCCCGCGAAATCTCAAATGCGTTTGTCTATGTGTTTTCGGTCATTGATTTATGACATTTACAAGAGATGGCGCTACCATTTTCCCGGCCTTAAAGGGTCACCTTTAATGAAAATTAAACTTAGCCCTATGAGGTGTACTACCGTATACCTATTCAGCAATACGGACTAAGATGCGGATTTTTACATTTCAATTATTAAGATTTAAGATAAATACTGCGAGTTGCATAATACATTAAGTTGCATACCTATAGTTAAATTTTAATAGAAAAATTATGTTGCGTCGCTAACTAACTAAAACTAAGAGACCTAACTATCAAGCCAGGCCTTATTGAGTCGGTAATGGACACAGACGCACAACAGGGCGCACATAGCTACCCTTTGCGGTTTTCACAGTAACAACACGGGTTGTACCGTCCTTGGAGGTATGCAATTTATCAATAATGCCTAACGGCCATGAAAGGGGTGGAGAGTTATCAGTAATGATAACTACAATAGTACCCTCTTGTATAGAAGGTGCAGGACTATTCCATTTGGATCTAGCCTGAAGTTGATGTAAGTATTCTGAACGCCAGCGCTGCCAGAACGACTGCACCAGTTTGTCAAGTAGAGTATGTCGCTGAAGCAAGCTGAGTGAGTGCTTCAGGAGCGGGAAGGGACAACAATGGCGCGGTGTGCAAGAAATGCGCAGGGGTCAGTGCTGATGGTTCAGTAGGGTCACTACTCAAAGCAGTAAGTGGCCGCGAATTAACTAGAGCCTCAACTTGGCTAAGAACAGTTATAAGTTCCTCGTAGGAGAGGATTTGTTGACCTATAACTTTAAAAAGGTGAGTTTTAACTACCTTAACCATACTTTCCCAAGATCCTCCAAAATGTGGGGAAGCAGGCGGAATAAACTTCCAATCTATATGATTGAAGGAAAGTTCTTCCTCAAGATGAGGACGAAAATCTTCAAGAAATTTGTGAAGGTCGCGTAAATAAGAACTTGCACCTACGAAACAAGTACCGTTATCGGTATATAAGCATTTAATAGGACCGCGTCGCGAAAGAAAGCGTTTTAAGGCTGCAAGGAAAGTCACTGTACTTAAATCTGTTGCCACTTCAATGTGCGTGGCACGCGTCGTCAAACACGTAAAAATGCAGAGCCTAACCTAACACCTCGACCACGAAATGGTGTGTACTGCAGCGGGCCTGCATAGTCACAGCCGGTGTGAGTGAACGCCTTGTCGACTTGGTTAACACGCTGGCTAGGTAGATCTGCCATAAGTGGAAGAACAGGACGCGGGCGGAACTTAAAGCAAGTGTTACAGTTGTGGATTCTGTGACGAATTATTCGACGTGCAGCTAAAATCCAATAATTATGCCTGAGTAAGGACATAAGCAACTCCGGACCGGCATGAAAATGTTTCTTGTGACAAAAGTCAACAAGAAGATCAACAATATGGTCATGACATGGTAGAATACAGGGATGTTTATATTCGTAGGGTTCGTCCGAATTTGTGAGACGACCACCAACTCGTATGATGCCGTGCTCATCGAGAAACGGCTTAAGCTTATGGATGGCGGAGTACATGGTTTATTTGTTTTTTAAATTTAAAATATCGTTACGGAAATGAACATCCTGTACAGCTCACAGCAATTTAATTTCTGCATATTTCAGATCAGAGCTTGATACAGTACGTGCACTAGGCAGTTGTCTTAAAAACTTATAGACGTAAACAATAGCGCGTAGCAACTTAGACCACGACGAAACACGTAGTGCTAGCGCGTAAATTGGTGATTCCGTAACCTCAGAAACCACGGCATGAGCGACTGGTTTCTGTTCGGGTACGCCCTCATGCAGTGCATTGTGTTCGAAAGTATGTATGGGCCACTCAGCTGGGTCATGAGAAACCCACGATGGTCCACGATACCACAATGGATGCTGCAAGAGCTTAGCTGGCGTGACACCACGAGACAGACAATCAGCGGGGTTCTCAGTACCTGCGACATGGTTGAAACAATTAGCGGGTATAAGCTCTATCAGCTTAGTAACCCGACTGGCAACAAAAGTTTGCCAGCGGTGCGGTGAGGAATTTATCCAGGCGAGCACTACTTTAGAGTCAGTAAACGCGTATACCTTATGGATGCGGTAGTGGGGCGATATTGTGTCTTGTACCTTGCGAAGCAACTTAGACAACAGTAGGGCCGCGTACAACTCTAGTCTAGCCACCGAAATGGTTTTCACAGGTGAGACTTTAGACTTCGCACTAACTAACTGCACGGAGTAGTTAGAACCATTGTATATTTGCATGTATACGACTCCACCGTAAGCACGCTCGCTGGCGTCAGCGAAACCTACTAAATTCATGGTGCATCCGTCGACCAACCCCAGATGACGCGGGATAATAATTTCATTAAGCGTAGAAAGCTCAGTACAAAACTGCTTCCAAGCGGTGACTATATGTTCAGGTGGTATGTCGTCCCAGTCACACTTTGCTAGCCAAAGTTCCTTAATTAAGAGCTTAGCGTACAGAATAGTGGGGGCGACAAAACCCATTAAGTCCCATAGCCGAGCCACTGTGGAAAGCATGGTTCGCTTGGTACATTTATCATCTGGTGTGGTGACGTCAAAGCGGAAACTGTCACAAGACTTGTCCCAGCGTAAACCCAGGACCTTATGCGGTATAGACTTCTCATACTCGATATCGGGCGAAGCCTTATGAGTATCAGGTATGTGTGCGAGAACCTCTTTCGAGTTACTTGTCCATTTGACAAGGTCGAACTGGCCTCGCTTGAAGAGCTGAATAAGCTCATCACAAAGCGAATTTGCTTGCGGTATGGACATGACACTACAGGCAATGTCATCCATATATAGGGCGGAAGAAGCAGCAGCAGACGCTGCAGGGAAATTATCGCCTTCATCAGCGACTAACTGGCGGACTACACGTAACGCGTGATATGGACTAGACTTAAATCCGAAGCAAACACGATTAAATTGGTAGACCATTATAGGTTCATGTTTACTGAATCTGTAAAAGATGCGTTGAAATCTACGGTCCGATTCACGAACGCCGACATTGAGAAACATTTGGCGGCAATCAGCAGACAGGGCTATTTGAAAGAGTCGAAAACGAATTATAATATAAAATAAATCAACCTGTAGATTGGGGCCTGCATGTAGAATGTCATTGATCGACTGTCCCGATGTAGTTTGACTACTAGCGTCTAAAACCACGCGAAGTTTAGTGGAAGTCTTATCTTCGCGAACGACACCGTGATGCGGAATGTAATATGACAGATTAGAAACGTTGTCATCTTTTAAAACCGGACTCAAATATCCATTATTTATGTAGTCCGACATGACGTCATTGTAAGCGCTGCGTAACCCTAAGGACGCATCAAGTTTACGCTCCAAACAATGAAAACGCCTAAGTGCGGCAGCGTATGAGTCGCCTCGCGAATAAGGGTCGTCGCAAAATGGCAGCGACACAATATATCTACCACTGTCATCGCGAACAGTGGTAGCGCGAAAATGTTCTTCGCACTCGAGATCCTTACGGCTCTGCGAGGGCGAGGCGGAAATTTCTTCAAGCTCCCAGAATCGCTTGAGAAGCGAATCTAAACTGGGATCTTGAAGAACAGAACAACATGAAGTTGTACTCGTACAGTGTGAAGTATGTGCCGTAGGTACGGAACCCATAACCACATACCCCAACACAGTTTCAATAGCGGGAGGTATATTATATTGCTCGCTATGCACTATGTTAGGCAAAAGCAAGCGCGGGAATATAGCAGCACCAATCAAAACATCGATACCGCTCGGCTCCGCAAACTTCGAATCTGCGAGCGGTAATGTTTTGAGATGTGTAAGTTTAGAGACATCGACGAGAGCGGTCGGCAATGTCTCCGTTATACGTTCAACAATAAGCGAAGAAACGTTAAAATTAATATCATTACTAAAACGAGAATATAATTTAATATCTACGGAACCTTTAACTGGTTTTTCCGACCCACCGATTCCTTTAACTATTAAATTAGAAGTATGAAAGTTCTTCCAAAGTCCTAGACGCTTAAAACATTCAGAAGTAATAAAATTACTTTGAGATGCGCTATCTAGTAAACAACGTATTATGTGCGGCTTATCATTTACATCGTAAATTACGACTTGAGCAGTAGCGAGCAGAACGGTTGTATACGCCGTACATTGCGGGCTATCTCTCGCCGACGGCGACGCCGCAACGCACCGAGCGTCAATCGAACGCGATCGAGCGGCGCCAGCGACAGAGGTCGTACACAACGATACCTCAGACTGTGAGGTAATAGAAGGTACTGTCGGCATAAGCGTTGGGACCGGATTCGGCTGTGACGTCACTACAGTTGATAATTGCGGGTTTTTATTAAAATGTAACAATGTATGATGACGTTGATTACATGTGCGACACTTTAATTTAGAAGAACAGTTAACCGTTTTATGTTTAATACTCAAACAATTGACACAAGCATTGTTGTCTTTCACACATTTGAAACGAGCTGTCGGAGTCAAATTATCAAAAGCGGGACATTTATATAAGTGTTCATGGATATATGCTTCGCACAGACACTTGTTTGAATTATTTAACTCAGAGCAAGCTACATAGGATTGTGGATTAGGAGCGGTCATTTTATTATTAAAACTACGCGATTTATTAGACTTATGTGAATTGTCCGAACTATTAGGCTTATTATTGTTAGCTAAGGGTGGTTGGGTATTACGGAATATCCGACACTGATCATTGATGAAGGTGACAAAACTATCTAGAGTGGGAATCTTACGATTACGTTCTGTCATCTCGAAAGCGCGAATAGTTTCAGTGTCAAACTTTTTTATTGCGAGGTGCAATAAAATGAAATCCAGAAGGTCAACTAATTTTAGATTCTTTAGGGAATTAATTGCGGTGACGAACTTGTCCACAAATAGCTGGTAATTCGAAACAGACGCGGGACCGGATAATTTAAGATTTAAAGCTTGATCCAAATAGGTAGACGCGAGGACACGAATATCCTGGTACCTATCGAGGAGTGCCTGGAACATGACTTGGTAATTCTCAGCACACGGTGTGACTCCCGCGAACACAGACTGTGCCTTCGGCGACAGCTTACCTATTAAATAGTACAACCTGTCTGCATCCGTCAGCGACTTATTGTCATGAACTGTAGATTTAAAACTTGCATAAAATAATGGCCAGTTTCGTATATCACCGTCGAACGACATGAGTTCGATTGGCGGCAACCTTGGTCTACATGTTGCGGAATCACTCATACTGTGCCTCCCGGACGGCTTATCTTCCAATTGAGACATCACACGTTTCACGGAACAATACATATCCTCGAATGAGGCGTAGGCTTGATAGCTAGGCTTCGCATCGGGATATATAGCCAGTAACCTAGCATTATAATCATCCAATAATTTATGAAATTCCGTTCGAATATCATCTATTGTTACACAAGAATTGAGAAAGCCTTCTCTCACCGATTCGGAAGTATTAGCGACTTTAGAGCGATCATAAATTGACTGAATACGCTCGAAAAGTATATTACGCTTAGCTTCTAAAATCACTAACTGTTGATCTTCCGAAGAAGCGATTGCTTTCGCATCACGCGGCATTGTTATGTTATGTAGTTACAAATAACCACACAAACAAAACAATGTACGGTAATTATTTAAACGAACAACTATATGTAGAAAAGTAATACTACTGATTGTGACTGTACTGTGACAACGGGTTTCGCAATATTTGCGTAGTAACGAAATAAGTTTTTTCGTAGTACCCACTAACCAAAGTAATTAGATAGTACAAAATGTTAATAGCATTACTATCCCAACCAGTTTTATTGCTAAGTTTGAATATTGTTTAAGATAAATGAATAGGTATAAATATGCAACCTATAGCCCGCAATCGTCTAAACGTATTCGGTAAAGTTATGATATTTATACTGCGTAGGTACCTACAAGTAGTACACCTATTTTATTTTTCTCTTATAGAATGAATGTCTACCCCGCGGTATTCGGAAAGTAACTTATTCCTAACAATTTATAATTGGAGGTAGGTGATTCCTATAAGGGCGGTTAAACTAAAAGACGCTTGAAATATAGAAATTTACAATACGACAAGTTAGTTTTAAATAAGAATTATTTTTAATAATAGCAGATACGTAATTATGAACCTGCTATAGCGGCGTTGATGGAACCACGTATTGGGTTTACAACTTGATTATGTGGGTAGGCGGCTAGGTGCCACGACCCTAGTAGGAATTTATGATTGATTCCTACGTAAGAAATAAAGGAAAATGGATATATTATAGTAATATATCGGGCTACGAAGGACCAAAAATGTTATAGCGGTTTGAGAAACCTCTTCATCCTTGTGTCTATTATGAAAAGTGGACTGTATTTGAAGGTTTTTGGCAATAGTGCGTTGAAAATAAGCGGGAAAATATTCACGGATCAATTCGGGCGATCTAGTATGGAAATGAGGGAAGTAGTACGCCTTACCTTGTAGTGGTCGATGCCAGCCCACGTGTGGCAGCGAGCTGGTGTTCTTAAACTCCAAAATGGCGACCTTCAGGATCCACACACTTCACACAAATGTTTTATATCCGCGAGGCGGGTTAATAGACACGGTTCACAAGGTTCTCAGCAATCTAACTAATTAGATGTATCAGTCTCCAGCCATGTGGCTTGGAAAGCTGGCGGTTGAGATACGAGGCCCGTTCACGTTGAAGTTTCGGTTCGTTCTGGCGACCTGTCATTAAGGCGTACATAAAGGGAAAAGGAATGAGGAAGGAACGAGATAATTAGGATATCGATCGCCCGCGAAATCTCAAATGCGTTTGTCTATGTGTTTTCGGTCATTGATTTATGACATTTACAAGAGATGGCGCTACCACCTTTTAACGACTAAACGGCTGCAGCGATTTAGATATAATTTGAGGAGATAGTTTGAGACTCTAGGAAGGGCAAAGTTGTAAGTCATGGGTTTGAACGCAGGCAGGCGCTTTTCTTTGTGTAAATTATTTCGTCACCACTGCTCTCAAAAAGGTGAAGAAAACCATCAAGGGGAAACCGGCATGTCCTAAAACCAAAAATACGAAGATACGAGTATGTGACATCCACCGACCCGCACTGGGCCCGCGTGTTGGATTAGAGCCTAAGTCTTCTCTAAAAGAATAGGCCTGAGTCCCAGCAGTGGGAAAATTAAAAGGCAGCTATGCTTATGTTTATTCCGTCCTGCTGAAAGAAAAGGAAGTCACTCCCTTTTCTTACATATTATTCTTTACAATTCCACTCCTTTGCTGTACGCATAATAAAAGAATTCTCAAAACGTTTGGTGCGTATGGGTGGGATGTCCACCATGTACCGATGAAGCAACGCCGTACGTCTTGTAGTCCGATGATGGAATGGGCTAGGAGGAATTAGTTCATGCAATTCCAACGCACACTCCCCGAAATTTAACCGATAAAAAACCGACAGACTGGCAACTCGGCGCCGATGTTCGAGGTTCTGGAGCCTAGATTCGGCCAATACTTCATTGTCGATGAGCCTCTTAGCTCGTCTTTCGATCGCATCAAGTGCATCTAGCTGGTACTTGGCCGATCCGTCCCAGAGATGAGAGCAGTATTCCATGCATGATCGAACTTGCGCTTGATATAAGTTGAGCATCTGTTCTGGCGTGAAGTACCGTCTCACCTTCGCGAGGATCCCCAATTTTTTGGCAGCCAGCTGAGCTTTTGCCTCAATGAATGGATACAACATTGAGCGTCGATGTCAACGTGATGCTAAGAATCTCAAGATGGTCAGATATCGGCACGGTCACATCTCTAAAAGAAGGAGCCGGGTGGAATTGGCTCCTTTTAGCGGAAAAAAGACACGCCTGGGTCTTAGCAGCATTGAACTTGACTAGATTGGCATCGCATTCGGAGACTGCCTCCAAGGACAGATTCAAGCGCCCAAACATGGCCTCCCGGAGAGACCGGATCTGAGGTCCAGTAGCGCGCGGGTCGGACACGTTTCTCTCAGCTACAGTGCTGTCGTCTGCATACACAAAGGAGCCGGGTTTTAGCAGATCATTTATGTGCAGCAAGAACAACGTTGCTGAGAGTACCGACCCCTGTGGGACCCCGGCATTATTATCCAGTAGTTCAGACGAGCGGCCATCAATAACCACTCGAATGGACCGGCCTCTCAGGAAGTCTGCAATCCAATCGCACAGACCACTGGGCAAACCGAATGAAGGAAGCTTACCAATAAGGCTTTCATGCCAGACCCTGTCAAAAGCCTTCGAGATGTCGAGGGAGATGGCAAGCGCTTCCCCGTGACTCTCTATGGCCTCACTCCAGATGTGAATGGCATACGCTAGAAGATCCCCAGTTGACCGATTTTGGCGGCAGCCATATTGTGGTCACTGAGGATGTCGTTAGCTTCTAGGTAAGCCAGGAGCTTGGAATTAAGCACTCGTTCCATACTCTTGCAGAGGATGGACGTTATTGAAATGGGTCTGTAGTTGGCCGGGCCAGCCCGACTACCCTTCTTGGGCACAGGCTGAACGTTAGCTTGCTTCCAGGCATTCGGCACTTTTCCCGTCTCATATGAAAGGCGAAACAGGCGTGTCAGGATCGGAGACAATTCAGGCGCACAGGTTCTGAGAACAATTGCTGGAATTCCGTCGGGGCCACTAGCTTTGTTCACGTCAAGATTGCGCAGCACCCTACGAACGTCCTTTTGATGTATGCGAATGTCCGACATACTCGTCTCGCAACAATCAGGAGAAGGAGTGGGCCGCGCGTCACCAGAATCCTGACGCGAAGATTCCGCAAAAAGAGAGGCAAACAACTTTGCTTTCTCTTCAGCGGAGTGGGCCAGTGACCCGTCGGGCTTCAGCAGTGGTGGTAGTGAGGGACGGCAGAAGTTCGATTCAACCGACTTAGCCAGGGACCAAAACGCTTTACTACCCGCTGGGTAGGAAGCAAGTTTGGTCCCAATACGGCTTATGTGGTCAAACCGAGATCTTCGCATCACCTTCTTGCAGGACTTGGCAGCCCTATTGTAGGCTCTCTTGCGCTGATCCACGTCGCTTGCTTTGCTCTTCCGAGCGTCGACCCATGCCAGGTACGCCTCATGTTTGAGCGTGTTGGCGCGCTTGAACTCGGCGCCAAGCCATGGCCGGTCAGCGCTAGACATTCCAACGTCAGAGAACGGAATGAAGTACTCTATTCCCTGACGCAACACATCCGACACGGCATCCGCGCACGACGAAGGATCAACCAAAGAGAAGTAAGTAGGCTGCCAAGGATACGATGCGAAAAAAGAACGCATCCCATCCCAATCTGCTGACTTGTACCGCCAAACCCGCCGAGCGCCTCTTGGGCTGGGATCGGGTGGGGAGTGGACGGATACAGACTTCACCAGACAATGGTCGGAACTACCCAAAGGTGAAGATACTGACACCGAGTAGCGGTCTGGATCTGTAGTCAGCAGAAGGTCCAAGCACTTGCCTGTGTGCGAATCAACATCCGGCACCCTCGTTGCCCCTTGGACCAGCTGGGCGAGATTTATCGCAAGCGCAAGCTTTCTCGTCTCCCGCCCAGCATGATCAGTGTCATGTCCTAGGACTAAAAATTCGAAGACCATGTGACCACCAATCCTCACTGGGCCTGCGTGGGGGACTTAGGCCCATTCTTTTAGAGAGAGGAGTATATTAAGGCGCAGATACCCCTCAGTAGCTGATTTAAAAATGAGAATAACGTCTAAACGACCAGTCGTAATTTTTTTGAAAAATATATAGTTACATTATACAATTTTTTTAATAACTTGGTCTAGGAAAGCTTTGAATTGTATTTGTATAACATAGTGTAATTAAATTGTACAGTTATGTCTGATACGGACGAAAACGAAAAAAAACGACAATCGCACCAAAAACGTATGTTAATAAAACTACTGAATTTTGGGTCACGCGGGTGTTAAACAAGTGCGAGTCTTGCGACGACAGTCGCAACTGTCGTCGTCTGAAAAGGCAGCTTATGATAAAGATTATGCTATGGTAAAAAAAAAGTTATTTAAAAAAATCAAAACATCCGACTGCTTAAGAAGTGAATTAAAAAGACGTAAACAAGAAGTAAATCATGCTGTGCAGTCGGAGAATACATATTCTCGAGCTGGCTGACCATAGCCAGATGTATCCTCCGACTGCACTGCATGTTTTTTGTTCCTTTTTACGTCTTTTTAGTTCGCTTCTTAAGCAGTCGGGTTTTTTGATTTTTTAATTAACTTTTTTTTCGAATTAGGTACATTTAAATATAAAAGTGTTTAAAATATTTTTGTAATAACCTCTTAATGGCCTTTGTTTTGATACCCCACACGATGGGTTTAGAAAAAGTAATTGGCCCCTTCACAATATGGCACCCAATAGCCGCCATTTTTCTATTTTCTAATTTTAATGCCTGTGACACTCGCAAGGTTACGACGAATCGATTGACGTAAGAATCTTCAAAATCGGCCAACGCTTTGGGTCTCTAGAACGCCACATAGGAACAAACATACATACAAACATACTTACATACATACATAGACTGATATAAACATTAACATTTTTAAAAGTGCTTTTATGTTTCACTTGTTGCACAGAATAAAATGATTATTTATTTCTATCTATCTATCCGTAGTCTCTGTAGAAAATCTTATTATTATATTACGGGTCGCGTCCCAGTGAAGATACAAACTTCTGGATGAACGCGGAATAATAACGCTTCTAATAAGGCATTAGGGAGGGTTTAAAAACTTATGGCGGCAAACAATGGGTTTTCGTTTGATTTGATTTTCTTTAGAAAGCCAGACATTGTTTTGATAGCCAGACAGACTGATTTGGCAGGTTATTTTGTGAAATTTTTGTTCTTTTCTTTATTATTTCAAAATCTATTGCTGTTCCTTAGTCTCGCTAAAATTAAAAATCAGTTTAACTGATTAAATATTTTTTTCTTGTTTAGGGTTGGTTAAAAAAAAACAAATCAATTAAAGATATAAAAGTTTTGGTTGGTACGAAGTTCACTGGGTTATCTAGTTGCTAGTAGCTAGCTTTTGCAAGCGGCTTCGAAAGCGTGATAGTCGAAAATGATTTCAAAAGAACGTATTCCAAAACGTTTGGTGAGATGGCTGGTATTTCGTTTCTCAAATTACTAACACAATTTGATGAATTTGTTCTTCTAATTAGAAAGAGTCTTTGCGCTGCTATAAAACAAATGCTAGCTAATTTGATTAATATTCAAACAAAGAAATTAAAGTACTCATTACTTTTAGTTAACTTTCTTTAAAGTAGTCTTAATTTCACTTTTTGAGAGATAAAAAACTAATATTTTCATGAATTTGATGTGCACTTTATCATCAAAGGTCTCATAATTGTATAATTTTAATTGAAAAATTTTTCTTTAAGTATTTTTCATTAAGATTTTGTAATATTTTACTTTGACAATATTTTTATAAATGCTTTGTTTCATTTACTGCAGTCACTGAACTTTCTACATCAAGTGAAACTAATAAAATTCGTGATCTTTTATTATAATTTGGGTAAAAAAAATCCGCATTCGATCAACAACGCATTTCAATAAAATAAAAAGTTAGATCTAATGTATTTCAATTTCTATTAAAAGTCGTTGTCGTATCGTTGTCGAAATGTCGTGACGCGCCTGTCTGTTGCCAATTTTGTATATGGTAGTTATAAAAAACAATAAAGAGTAAGGTATCTAGTAGGTCTTTTTTCAGCTCATCATGCCTATATTCTCTGGAGGGTTTACCAGAACTGGTTTATCGTCTTAGCACCAGTTGCTAGTTTTGTATTTTTATGGGTATAAATAGCGACAAAAGAAGGTAGGTACCCAATCGTAGAGTCGTGAGCATGTTTTAGAAGTTTTTTTTCCTAAAATTGCTCTAAACATACATTTGCTAGGAAAATGTATCTTTAGAGCAGCTTTGTCGCTTAGTTTTCGCATAGTCCCATCGCTCCTATCTGTGGGGGCCTGTTTATGCATGTTACTGACACGCACTTGTTGTCTGTCTCGATGCAACAGTGCACAGTACAAGAATAGATTCCAAAGTTTTACTGAAGACCGGAAAAACCTTTCGGCGCGGCGTAAACAATCCCTCAATTTAAGCTCACTCCAACGTCGACTCTGTCAAATATGACTTAGACTAAAGTCAAGAGCAAACCCATCACAAAAAAAAAAATGAATGAGAATTGTGGTGGTCTGGTTAGTTATATTGTGAGCCGAATCAAATACTTATACAGGTTGAGTTTACCAAAGGGGGCGTGATGGCCAAATCCGAAACTATGAGAAATAGCGAAAAACACTCAAAGGAGGCTCGACCCGATTTTGATAAAAACTAAAATCATTTGATTATTGAAAAACGAGTTTGCCTAGACAGGAACTGAACCCGTCGATTTTGGGAAACAACACACGCTGTATTATTTACACCATTCGATGGTGATGCAGAAAAAAACTGGGCAATAACGATAAACGCTAAACTTAAAGGCCTTCCACCGCTTTAGTGTCGTAAAACGGTTACATTCTAAAGCATAATCCTTAATAGCGCCTAGGTTAAAAGGTTTGCTTGTAGGTTTGTATATATTTATGATTAATTCGTGTACATTATTTGTGAAACATGTTTTTTTCGTGTAAACAATAGTTTTGCTTTCAAAAAATAATTAACAACACGATATTTTCTCGCTACTTTTGGATACTCCTCCAAAACGACTTGGATGTTTAAAAATATTTATATACATAAAAAATTATGGCTAGAATTTCTTCATAACTGAAATAGCATATTTAAATCCAAACTAATATTATAAATACGAAAGTAACTCTGTCTGTTTGCCTGTTACCTTCTCACGCCTAAACAACTGAACAGAATCCAATGAAATTTGGCAAGGATATAGATGACTTACTTTTTGGAAGTTTTTTTTTTGTGGGATGTTAGGTAGGGTAGGGTAGGGTAGGTAGGTTTTAAGGTAGGGTAGGTGGGTAGGTAGGTTGGTAGGTAGGGTAGGTGGGTATGAAGGTAGAAAGGGTAGGGTAGGTAGGTACCCTTTCTACCTTCCTCACCTCACTTCCCCCCCCCCTCCCCAAAGTAAATGTTTTGTTTTGGTGTACAAAAAAGAATTAAAGGATTTTCCACCTAGAAACAAAAAAAAAGGGTATGTAGGTAGCCAGTTGACGGGAGTGGAGCCGCGGGGGACAGCTACTAATAGAAAATTTTGGAAACAAAACTGTCCAAAAGCAGGTTCAATATTGATATTCTGACTCCAAGCGGGCACACGGCCAGTGCTGCGTTAACATTGGGGAATATATACGCCTTAAAGATAGAGCCATACTACTAGCCAATGTAACGTATGTTCGGTTCGGGAACAATAATACGCCAAATACTGGATTAAGTGTTTATTTTGCGGTACCCCCGAAACACGTCACAATAAAAATTGTAGATTATAGTAGGGTCACTGGTTGCAGTTGGCTGGTCAAACTTTAAAAACCGTGGAAATCGGTTCGTGCGTTCTGGAGTTATACCGTCAGGAAGGAAAACCCGACTTATTTTTATATAGTAGATATACATGTATATTGTATCTGTAGCATCTGAGGCTTTAGAAAAAGTGTAATTCTCTATAAGCACTGGTGTTGGTCAATATGAAAAAATTTAATGTAAGAAATTTCGATAGCGCTTGACATTTCCATGATTGTTACATGTGCCAAGGGGTACGACAAATTTCTAAAGTTTGCCCCTTTTGTAAGGGCCGCACGTTTTATAATATGCCGTCGGAAGATGTGTTCGAAAGCCTGCCGAAATTTTTATCAGAAGCGTAAAGATGCATAAAGAATGCATTGAAGGAGATTTTTTTTTTTTGGTGTTTTCATTATTTTCGTTTTATCTTTACTGTTGAATTTTTATCAACGCCATCTAGAACAAAAAAAACACGCAATCAACTAGTGACACACCTAGACGATCATGTGTTTGGCACCAGATGTCGCTAATAAATGTAATGGTATTAATGTTTGTTACAAGTGGTTCTTCCTCTCCTCTGACTCTTGGTGATCAGATTTTTTCCTTATTTTCTCCCTATCCCAATAACCTCAACATAGCTCACATCAATGCCCAGAGTGTTCCTAGCCGTTACTCTGATCTTCTGGCTTCCATTAACTGTGCACACATAGATGCTTTGCTGATCTCTGAGTTATTCCTGAAACCTTCACTAATATCGGTTCACTATGCCCTCCCTGGCTATATTCTTATTCGCAACGATAGAACGGGGAAGGGCGGTGGTGGTGTTGCCATTTGCGTGCTGATATTGCTTTTAAGGTAATCAGTACTTCACCGTCGTCCTACTCGGGGTCAGCAGAGCATCTGTTTCTAGAAATCTCCTTAAATCACGTTAAAATGCTTCTTGGAGTATACAACACTCCTAGTCGAGTCCTAACCTCGGTATAGATTAATTTAATTATTTTGGCTCGCTTTTAAACGATTTCTGTTCTACTTACGAGCACGTAGTCTTGATGGGTGATTTTAACACTTGTCTTCTTAAAAAATACTCTCGTACTCACAAACTTCAAACTCTCTTATCTTCTTTTAACCTCAGTATTTACCTCTCTCCGCCACTCATCATTCCATTCCTTAATTGTACCATTTCTCTTTTGGACCTTATTATTGTCTCCAAACCTAATAACGTATCTCTTCATGGTCAGTTCAGTGCTTGTTTTTCCTACCACGATTTAATTTTCATGTCTTACAAGATTCGTCCTCCTAAGCGCAAGCCGTCATATATTTTCCTTCGGAACTACAATGGCTGAGATCCTGAGAGGATCTGGAGTCATTGCTGCGAGATGCGGGTGGTATCGACTGGACGGATGTTTTCAAAAGTAAAGTAAAGTGTGTTCCAGCTCCTGCCATCAATGATGCGAAGGCAAGTAGAGATCGACTCAAAAGAAAGTGGAAGTGCCGTCCCTTCGAGCGCAACCTGAGTTCGTACCTTGAGATGCGTAATCATTGTAGTCGTATGTGTAGATATGCAAAGAGACGCTACTTCCATAATTCTCTTGACAACCGGAACTCCTCTGAAGTCTGGAAGTTTCTAAAAGCTGTAGGCATTGGTAAGTCCCCTATTGTTGCTAGTAATGTCGCAGACGTGGGTGCTCTAAACAAATATTTCTCACTTCCACCTGTTATTTAGGATCCTCACGTCAAATCAGCTACTTTAAGTAAGCTCTCCGCCTTGCCAGTGCCACGGTGTTCGTCTTTCAACTTCAATCCTGTGAGTGAAAATGATGTCAAGAGATCGATTTGTGCTATCTCCTCCTCTGCAGTTGGCAATGACGATTTATGCTCAAGACTGTTATCTCCTATCCTCTCCTCATTACTTCCCGTTTTGGCCCACATCTTTAACTACTCCTTGTTTTCTTGTACTGTTCCTGATGCTTGGAAGCTAGCTCATATTATTCTGTTACCCAAATACGTAATCCGGTCACTCTAACCGATTTCAGACCTATTTCCATCCTTCCTTATCTTTCCTAAGTCTTGAGCACATTGTTAATAAGCAACTGTCTCTGTTTCTATCAAGTAATGATCTTCTTAGTCCTTTTCAATCAGGTTTCCGGCCTTGTCACAGTACTGTCACGGCTCTTTTGAAGGTTATTTGTGCTTTTTGACTTCAGCAGTACCTTCAACTCTGTGACTTCGATATCCTTCTTGGGATCCTTAAATCTTTTAATTTCTCCTATTCCACTAATGATTGGTTCGAATCCTATCTCAGAGGCCACTCGCAGCGGGTACGCCTTGATGACTGTTCTTCGGATTGGTGCTCTCTTACTGCGGATGTGCCCAGGGTGGCGTTCTCTCTCTTCTCTTTTCTATTTTTATTAACTCTGTTACTAGAGTCATCTCCTGTAACTTACATCTCTACGCTGACGACCTGTATTTTAATTGACGACCTGGTTGTCACTTTATCCTTACATAAAAATAGTGTTGTATCCTAGCTATCCTGAGTGATCGAAATGTGATCTAAAATTGAAGTAGATCAAAAATGGAACTATCTCATGGCAAAAAAAAATGTAAGAAAGCTACCGGCCCTTATTAAGTTTCTACTCATATATGACAGACTTCATTTTATCGATCACTTTTATTTTATTGTTGATTTCATATTTAACACAATAAAAGTGTATGCATTATAGAGATTATATGATTTATTGAAACATACATACAATTGAATATTCTAAAAAATAAAACCTATATACAAATACAAAGGGGAGACGGAACTCATTGTGCATCAAAAAATTCGTCCACATCGATGTCAATGGGAAACGTGCCCAGAACGCTGGCAGCATTGCCACGTTGAATGGCAATGCTGATTCTCTGGCCAAAGAAAAGGCCAGCCCTCTGGTCACGTGAAGAGTCGACGAGCTTTGTGCTAATTTCTCTAAAAACTCGATGCGCACTCGGACCCCATGGACCTAATGTTTCAACCCCCAACGGCTCAAACATATAACTTAATAAGGTTGTTATATTTGCGCCGATTGAGGTTTTTTGCACCAGCAGCAGCCGCCCCAGCACAGCCCGCCGTGCTAAAGATGGGATGGCGCAAGGGTGTCGACACATATTGCATCCCACACCAAAGGCCTACCCACCTTCCAAGGCATAATGGTCATCCCGTCTGGGTCTCTTCACGTGCCAAGCCATTGGGTTCTAAAACTGCTGGCACCGGCGGTGACAAGAGCCCGACGTATGATGTCATTAATGCTGGCGTGCAGCGCTCCTACTGCAGGATAGGCTATGGTGACCGAGGCGGTCGACTGATTCACCACATTGACAACGATGTGGACCCACATCGTTATGCATTATATGTATGAATACTGTTATATTTAAATATATTAGCTATTCATATAAGATTTATTTAAAAATATGTAAAATTAAATTGAGGTGTCATGTCACATCGCTTCGATGAAACACTTGTGAATGAGCCTTACCCACAACACTATGCTCCACGTTAGCAACATTTAAAAAAAATAAGATCATTGGCAGCTGTCAGTTTAGTCTACGAAATTAAAAATTACAGTTTAGTCGAATGAGTTTTCAGTTTCTCTGTTACGAAGTCATTGCCTGAGTGAAACGGTACAAATTAAAAGGGGTCTAAAAATTACAGTTTAGTCGAATGAGTTTTCAGTTTCTCTGTTACGAAGTCATTGCCTGAGTGAAACGGTACAAATTAAAAGGGGTCTTCTACGAATGGATGCGTGGTTTCAGTAAGCTAGATAAAAGACGAAGACCAAACATTTTAGATTTTCGAGAATGGTATAGTTGATAACATGCCTCTTAGTCTGGAGCTCATTGACATTTCAAAAGCGCCTGTAAATATTGTTTTCTCAAAAATGGTATATAATGTTGCCATAACATCTCTAAAAAGTCTCCAGAAAGTGAATTCTACCGGAGACTTATTCACAACTGTCCAGTAAGAAGTAACATTTTAAATTTGGTATCTCCTACTGTCCAGTAAGTAAGTATGTAATTTACTTACTGGACAGTAGTAGGGATGGCTCCGATATATCAAAACGTAACTTATATCGAATATGTGTTAGATATCATATCATATCGATATCTATATCAAAATAACCGATATTACAAAAACTGTATCTAATAAAAACCTTGGCGTGCGAGAAAGAATAAGTCAAAAATTAAAACCGTAACAATGCAAAAACGTAAAAACTACGAACAAAACGCAAACTTTACAAACGATAGGAACCATATACGCAACCGCTCTTTCTAAGTATTATTTCGCGTTCGTTGTTAGTATGCTCATCTAAATAACATGTTAACTTTTGCAAACTGTACTACTAACACCGATATCTGAAAACCGTTTTCGATATCGATATGAAATTTTATATCGGTTACATAACAGTACCATACACAGATTAGAGTTTAGCCATTATAACATGTTTATAGGAGGAAGGCTCCAAATATATATCTATCTCTCTTTTTGGTATGAAATTTTATAAGATAGATATATTTCGAGTCCATTAATCAAGATGTACAACAATAGTACATTACTGCAGCGGCCAGCAAAAGAAGCACACATACGTATTCCACCAATGCCTAGTTGTGGCCAAGGCTTGTATAGTACTTTTCTCAAATAATGCGCGGAAATTAAAACTAAGTAATACCTAGAACTTATTTTGTCAAATACAATTACTTTTCAAAATCAATGACGAACAACGAACAAAAATAATTATGCCCGCGTTAGGCCTTAGCACGCATTGCGATTTTAATTCGCACGATTTTTTTCGCCCATTCTGCAGCCTATGGAATTGTATGAAGCTGCACGCATTGCGGTAAAAAACTACAAAAATCCGTGCAAATAAAAATCGCAGTGCGTGCTAAGCCTTAAAGTGTTCATTTGTTTTTTTTTCAATAAACAGCTTTCTATTTGCAAGCCAGTTTCAAATTTAAATAAAATCTATGATAAGTTACCTCCTTGGTTGCCATGTTTCGGTGACAAAGATCATTCCATTCTTAAATTACATGTCAGATATCTGCAGCTATCTGTCGTGTGTAGCGGCCAAATAAAATGTTATTTATTTGGCCGCTACACACGCACTTGTCTCTATATGTGTGTGTGCATAAACAGTTAAATAAATAAATACAACTTGAGAATTCCGTATCTGTTTCCATATAAGTCAATACTCTCCAGTTTCTTTAATTAAAAGCAGGGGTGACAGACAGTGTAAAAGTTTTAAATCAATAAATATTCTTAGTGCAACCTGTTTAAATTTTTATTTAACGCTGGATATATTTATAGGCTCTTTTGTACTTCTTAGGTAAGTGCAATGTACAAAAGTAATAATCTATTAGTAAAATGGATTATGTCTATCAACTTTATGTTTGTGTTATTGTGTTTAATCAAATCAAATCACTATAACTCAGATATCATTACAGTTATCGCAAATATTATTTCCCCCCCCCCGCCGAGCGCCCGTGCAAGTTAGACGTGTTCGTGCCGTCTCCGTGTTTTTAAAATCAAAAAGTGGTGTAAAATCTGCATCTAGTACCGTGAAACATATACTATAATGTGGTCAATGAATAGTGCTTAAAACTGTGAAAAAGAATAATTGAAAATATACGGACAATTACTTCTAAATTAACCAAAACGAAAACAAAAATTAACAATTTTGAACTGTGGGTGAAAGTGATTATTGTCTTCTGCTACCGTGACTTTGACAGTGTCGAAAGATCATCTCACCTTTTGAACTCATAACAAGTCAGTCCCTATTCACAATTTGACCTACAATATTATTGTCAAGTTGGACCGGTTGCAATCGCAGAGGACTGTAGTACAAAGTGTCTCGTGTTCGATCCGGCCGCGATAGAGATCTTTAAAAAAATCTTTATATGTTTTTATTACTATTTTGAAATAAACAGGAACTTTTACTGCTTTTAACTGTTAAAAAAAGAGATATTTGGCTTTCTGATAAAATCTGTGATATCTTCGTTTTATTCGCCTGATACTTGGGTGGTTAACAAAGAAGAAATATGCCTATCAAACGCACACCTGCCCCGCCATCATGGCTATCTATGACGTCTATTCTAACGTCAGAAGATAACTCAGCCCCAGGAACATCGCTTGACTCACCACTACCTACATGCACCGAAACGCCTGATGGATCTCAATTAGCAAAAGACGTCACTGATCGTAAAACTAATAAAAAAAGGAAATATGAAGGCGCAGAATTAGACACGCCAGTAAGCTTGACTACTTTCTCCGACAAGCAGGAAAGACAATTTGAAGACCTAATGGGAAAGATCAGTAGCATAATTCAACAAAACATGGATTTAATGCATAGTGTCGAGGTCATGTCGACTAAGTACGACGATTTCCTGGGTCGTATTGCCGCCTTGGAGTTGGAAAGGAAAGAGGATAAAAAGACTATCCATCAGCTGGAAGAAAGGTTAGAGCTTTTGGAACGAAAATCCCGTTCGACCGGTATAGAAATTCGTAATATTCCTAAAACGAACAATGAGACAAAGGAAGGCCTCCGTAGCTTAGTGCTTAATATGGGTACGTCATTGAATGTCGAGATAGACAACACCAAGATAAAGGACGTATATCGATTGAAATCGAAGGACAGTTCTAATCCCATCGTCGTAGATTTTAACACAGTTATCATGAAGGATAAAGTCATCAGTGGAGTAAAAAACTTTAATCAAACGAAGTCAAAGGTGGACAAACTCAATACCATGCACTTTAAAATACAGTCTTCAGTTAAACCGGTGTATGTCTCCAAATGTCTTACTCGCAGAGGTCAAAGACTCTACCAACAGGCAAGAGCGTTCCAGCGGAGCCATGATTACCAATTCTGCTGGACTTCTAATGGGATTGTGTACCTTCGAAAAAAGGTCAATGAGCCTCTAATTCGAGTAACTTCGGAGTCGGATATTGAGAAGTTAAAGTCTACCGAGTGACTACACTCGGCAATTACCCCACTATTTTTGTCTGGTTGTGAGCTCTGTGATTTGCATGTTCCAAATTCTTTATTTTATTTTTATTGTATCTCTTTTGCTATAATATTAGTCATGAACCACTACATTATAAAGACAAAAAAAAAATCTTTTGCGCAAACACCCACACACACTACACACTACACCCTTTCAACAAAAAAATGGACCATTAACCCTCCATATAAATCGTTCTGTCTGTCACTATCTGTTTGTTCTGACCTCATTAACTTACCGACAGCTGTCTCTCTTTTAACCAAACAAGGTGAATTAACTAATGACGTGACCTAAAATATAAAATTCAATAATTTCTTTGATATTAATCAACATCTTGATCAGTTTTCTGTATCTTTAAATCAAAATTGCAACCCTGAAGATTGTAAAACATCCCTAAAAAGCCAAATGAATAATTTGAAATTCTTTCGCAAAATATAAGATCCATAAATTGCAACATTGATTGTTTTATAACACTTTTGCATAGAATAGACATTGACTGCGAAGTGATGATTCTGACGGAATGCTGGCTTAAAAATAACGTTAATATCCCTAACATTGATACTTACCTACTGTACCATACAACTAAACATAACAACCAAAACGATGGTGTGGTGGTTTATGTCAAAGACCATCTCGAACACACTATCTCAGAAATCGATTACATGGATGGTACATGTATGATACTGAAAATAGGTACCGATATAGCGATCATCTGCATTTACCGTTCGCCCTCTTTTGCCAACACGTCAAAATTCTTAATTTCCCTGGATAATGTCCTTAATACGTTATCTTCTTTCAAAAATATTGCTGTAATTGGTGGTATCAACATTGATATTGGACATATTCCATGTGATTCCCACGCCTCAGAGTATCTCAACCTATCAGCCTGTCATGGTTTATTGCCTGCGCATATGCTACCCACACGTGGTCCAAATTGCTTGGACCATGTGATGCTTAAAACTAGCTATGATGCACTAACCCTGGTTCTCAATTCGTCTGTAACAGATCATAACTGCGTTCTACTTTGTCTGAGATACAAGGGGGGATACTCTAGATCCACAAATCGCTCTGTGTTGACTAAAATCAACTATGAAATGCTCGACCAAGGGATCAAAAGTCTTGATTTTGAACCAATTTACCACGTAACTGACGCCAATCAAGCTACAAACCTGTTAGTCACCACCCTTATCAGTACTGTAGAAGCCAATTTAACCACAGTTAAGCTGCCAAAGCGTAAATATATAATTAAACCTTGGATTACACCCGGTTTGCTTCGCTGCATGAGGAACCGAGATGCATTACACAAAAAATCGCGGTTAGATCCCAGTAATGATATTCTAAAATTAACTTACTTAAGATACAGAAACTTTTGTAACAAGATACTAAAAAAAGTAAAGAGAGAATATGACAGTAAGGAGCTAGAAGAGGCTGGTTCAGATAATAGGAGAATCTGGCAGGTTATAGGGAGGGTAACAAACTGTGTTAAGGCCAAAACCTCTACCAGTAAATTACTACAGTCGTCATCATGCCCTGTGATCTCGGTCAATCAAGCCAACGATTATTTTGTAAACGTTGGCAAGAATCTCGCAGCCAAAATTAAGCCTGTTCATTTACCATCACAGTCCCAACAAAATGATTCCCTTAGCTCTCCTTGCAATTCATTCGCTATACTCCCAACTGAAGGTAATTAGGTCGAATCCATTCTGATGTCTCTAAGGTCAGACTGTGCCGTTGGTTGGGACAATATTCCTACTGCTCTCCTCAAGCGATATAAATGCCAACTTGTCCCCGTCCTGACTCATGTGTATAACCTCTGCCTTGAGACTGGAACTTTTCCCTCATTTTTTAATAAGGCCCTAATACATCCTATTTACAAGAGTGGGAGTGGAGGCTGTGTCTCAAATTACCGCCCGATAGCTGTTCTAACAATACTGTCTAAAATACTGGAGAGAATTATAAATAAACGTCTATTTAAATTTCTGGAAGACAAAGACCTATTATCTCCAAACCAGTATGGTTTTAGACGTAACAAGTCCACCTCAAATGCAGTCTTAGACCTTACCAACCATATCGTCAAAAACCTGGACAGTAAGAAAAAAGTCCTCACTATTTTCCTAGACCTTGCGAAGGCATTTGATACAGTTTCCATACCCCTCTTGCTTTTCAAACTAGAAAAGATCGGTGTTAGGGGTCAATCTCTCGCGATTTTAAGTGATTACCTAAATAAAAGAACTCAGTGTGTTAAAATTGATAATCACATGAGTAGTGAACTTCCCATAACATTCGGAGTCCCACAAGGTAGTGTGCTCGGGCCAACGCTGTTCCTTGTATACATTAATGAACTTTGTCAAATAAAACTAGATGACACCAAGTTAACGGCGTTTGCGGACGACACAGCACTTACGTTCATTGGTGACTCGTGGCTGGAAGTCTTCAGTAAGGCGCAGACTGGTTTTAATGTCATTAAGACGTGGTTAGCTGGCAATTCGTTGACTCTCAACACTGACAAAACAAACTACATGACTTTTTCGTTCCGTGAGTCTGCCCAACCTCCGCCCTCACTATCACTTATCGTCCATTTGTGCTCTTCTTCCCCTAACCAGACCTGTGACTATCCCAGACTAACACAAGTAAAAATACCAAATATTTAGGCATAACAATTGATACTAATCTTTCATTCTCTCTTCACATTGAGCTTCTACAAAATAGAATTAGAAAACTAATCTACATCTTCAAAACCCTACGCCACGTAGCTCCTGCCCGAATCCTGAAACAAGTTTATTTTGCGCTATGCCAATCTCTCCTAAGTTACTGCGTATCGTCTTGGGGTGGTGTGCCTAAAACGCTCCTTCTAAAACTGGAGAGAGCCCAAAGAGCCATTCTTAAAGTCAGTAATTTAAAAAAAATCTCGTTTCCGACTGCTGACCTATACAAATATTGTCAAGTATTGACGGTCAGACAACTTTTTATTTTAAACACTGTTCTTATTCAGCATGCTGCGACCCCATACCGAGTTATCACTAAAAGACGTAAGGACCTAATTTGTGAAAGTAAAAAGTGTAATTTCACCCAATCCAAAAGATACAACTATTTCCTTGCTCCGACGTTATATACTAAAGTAAATAAGCTACTGCCTGTTTATGAACTCCCTAGCCAGGCCTGTAAAAAAGAAGTTAATAAGTGGCTCCTTTGCTTAACCTACGACGAGACAGAGAGTATATTTGTCTTTTAGATGGTCTTAGTGTTACATCAACACATATTACCCTCATCAAATACATATACAGCTACACAAACACACCATCACTATTACACACGCACAAACCCACCACAATGGAAAGTATTTTTTTTTGTTGTTTTCTTTTAATTATTCTTATATACAAATTTCAATTTTAAATAGGCTAAAGCACAAATAATTTCTGATATTTTAATTGCAAAATCATTAAATTCCCACTCCATTATAAATTATTATATATTTTAGTTTTTATTTAATCCATGAAATAATTGAATCTTTAAACTAACATACATTTATGAATGAATGAATTATTTATTTTTACCAATTACCCACAAAATTATTATCATTGTTTTATATTAATTCAAATTTAATGCCATTTTATGTTGACTTTAATTTTAAATTGTAATGTCTGGTAAGAACTCAAACTTAATACCGTTTTATTTTAATTTTAAATTATGATGTTTTATTTTAATTCTTTTTTAATTGCATTTTATTTTAAATTGTGATGTTTTATTTTAATTCTTATTCAATTTCATTTTATTTTTATTTTAAATTGTGATGTTATATATTAATTTTAATTTAGCTTAATTTTATTTTAATTTTAAGCTGTGATTATAGTCTGATATCAGACTATAATCAGAATAAAGCCCTAGATTTCAATCACTTTGCACTTAAATTGTCATATCTATAATGTTAACCTTTTGGGGAATGGAACTGGTATCCTTAACACAGGTTATTTTGTAACCTAGCTAGGATGCCAATTGCGATTCTTATAGTGAATTCAAAACCAGATCAGATTGTAATTTGATTGTTGGTTTTAATTTTGTTTTTAACAAATAAAAAATACAAAAAAAAAAAAAAAAATAGGCAGAGTGTTTACTTCTTCGTCAGTTTTAATTGAATTTTTAAGTAAGTAATAGTTGAGTTGTGACTGTTGTTGACTGACTGTTGCAATAGTTGAAACTTTTAGAGAGATTTTAAGCAACTAAGTTAATTAAATAGCGGAAATGTTAAAAAAATATGACTTTCTGTTTTATATGTTATGCGTTTTAGTTTTGGTGGTGCCAATCGATTGACTAGGCATCTTACGTATCACAGTAGCCTCTCGGAGACAAGAAAGTACACTAACATTCCCAAAACCAACATTATCGTCAAAACCACGACCACCACCACCAACACCACCACCAAAATTATCACCACCACCAATTGCGCCAGCTTTTGGCTCTGAAGGATCTTTGGAAAACGAAGGTAAATAGTTTTTTTTATTAAAAGCCTTTATTATAACATAGATTAACACAACTTTTTTAATTCAACTAGGCCATTAGGCGGCACTTTTGCACTTCAACAATTTCAATTTAATAGTAAGAATAATTAAATCTACCGTCCATTCGGAAAAGTAGCTTGTTATGGAGAAGAACGGACAAGAAACTCCACAAAGGACAAGAAACTCCACGATTATACAGTGTTGATTACAAAATTTAGTGATCTTATTCATTGTGTGTACCAATTGTCATTTATTTTGTTACACAGGCTTGTTTGTTAAACTTTTACCACCTTAATAATAAATGTTGTGTGTCTGTACCAACAGTTACACAACGCTTTGTGTTTTTGTTTCGAAAGTCAAATTACTGACGACTGAAAGAGGAAAATCGATGTGTGTCTATTTACCTGCTATAAAAGGTTTATTAGTCCTTACTAACGTTTAACCTCCTTAGGTTAAACGAAGGAGGGAAAGGAAGGAGGCTGCGGAAAGAGAGAGGGAGATTTCATCCACTCACCCGATCCGCAGCAGACGCCCCGGGCATCGGCGGAGGGCGGACAACGCCCTCTTCCAGCCCCCCTAAATGGGTCCAGGAGCGACGGACTCGACGTCTGTCGCCCCCCACACATCAGGACCCGAGGGGGCGGCGCGTAGTGTTCCTCGCGCGCCCCTCTTAGACGTTGCGAGGGGTGTTCAACACCTCACTCCCCCCCAACCCGAGATCGAGGCCCGCAGATGCGGGCCGGCACTAGCCGGGGATTGCGGAAGTATAGTTGTTCCCGGGACCCCCAGCGTAGGTGTAAGATGGAACACCGGGGTGGTTTTTAGTCAGTACGAGTCTGACAGACCCCTCCGCCCAGGAAATCCAATGAAGATTTTCCACCAAGGAACAAAAAAAAAAAAGACGTGTGGCACTCGGGGACTGCCGCGGTAAAGCTATTGCATAGCATTTAATTTTTGATAATTTAAGTCATTTTTTTCACCTATTGTTCCTAAAATCTACTTTCTTTTCCCAAATAGTAAATGCAGATCACGGTCCACCCATAATAATAAACCCTTAACGCCACCCTCTAACAACCCCCTTATTATCATATTTTTACCTTTTCCCCAAATAATAAATTTCAATAGTGACCCCTATTTATACCACAAAAAGGTCCCTTTTTCAAAGTGACCCTTATCCCCACATACATAAAGTCTACATTGAACGCGGTGGAATTTAAAATAGGATACAAATAAAGAACCTCAACTTCAATAGAACATAAAAAATGCGTCAAAAAAATTAAAAACGTTAAAAACTCGAAAACGTAGCGAGCCAAACCCGCATTTATTTACGATTAATAAAACTCTAAAAAACAAAACAAAAATACCCTTATTCACATTGAAATAACGTCGCTTTTCTTTGACAAGCAAAAGTGACCCTTATTTTCATTAACATAAGGTCCACATTGATCACCATCACAGAAACAGCTCAGAGAGACCGACAAAAGGCAAAAAAATTACGCCAACAAAAATTTTAAAACCCTCATATCTCAGAAACGGTTGGAGTTAGCGCAATTCTGACAAAAAATTTGCCGCTCTGCCCCTGGTTACTTCATCCAAGAGAACAAGATAGGATTTACCCCCCCCCCCCCCTTAACCGTTTACCTCCACCCGCAAAAAAATTTTTCATTCTAAAAATACCAACACGGAAATCGAAAACGTGCAACAAACCTCCCCCCCCCCGCCCCCTGCCCCTCACCACTCAGATTCCACAGAATTCAAAAACCTTATTAAAAGTCAAAGTATCACCGCCGTGCCCGTCGGAGTGGGGAGCGTGAGATTTTTACGTTACGGAATTTCTGGATTCGGTCCCCGCGCTCAAGGCCCGCGATAGAAGCTATGCAGTAGCTTAAAAAAAAAAAGGGACTGGAAGCTAAGGTTGCGCTCGGACTAGAAGTATTCCGGTCAACGACTGTAGATAGATTCGGATTATCCGCGGAAACGATCGCGTTGCTACTTAGCTCTACGATAGAATCTGCCACGGTTCTCGCTCGCTCTAACAAATTATCAATATCACTAATACTATCTCGCGACAAACGTTTGCGTATTCGACGTTGTAAAAGGCCGTACACTTTATCTACTATCATAACACTAGGAACAACATATGGTAATTTAACTAATAAAGAGCTTACCCTAGAAATAAACACTTCTGCACGTTCACTATCACTATGTTCCCGCACGAATATCTCGCGCAGCACCCGGTATGAAGGCCTTTGTACGCCGTAGGGGGCGCGTAGGTGCGCGAGTGCGTCCGGCCACGTAGTGACGCCGACCCGCGCGCCTCACCACCATACCGCCGCGTTGCCGCTCAGCAACATGGAGAGGCCGCGTAGTGCGTGCTCATCGGTCACGTCCGCACACTCCTTGTAGACTTCCACTGCATCGATGAACGCCTCAAGTACCACAGTGTTGCGTGACTGTTCGTCGAATCTCGGGGTACACTTCGCGAAGTTACCGCCGCCGGATATCGCGGGCGCGGTCGCCGTGGGCGATGCCACTGGTATAGACGCCACGTGTTTCCACTGGTTGCCATGATGTAGTGATCATAGGCTTTCCACTAAGGTGCGGTTGCGGACTGCATTCTGGCGAACTGCTCCATCATAGTCGACAGGAGCCGTTCTGTGTTGAGCGCTGCGGTAGGCGCGGCAATGTGGGCCCCGTCGAGCGTGTGATCGAGGGCGGCGCCCCCCTGGGCACGCATCTCCTCGGTCGCGTTGGTCGCGTGTGCGTGCGTGGCAGCGGCGCCGGCATGAGCGAGCGACTCCACCATCGATGCGCAGTCCTCGTCGAAATAACCGTCGTTATTTTGTTCCATCGCCTTGCTGATAACTGCTCTGGTTGCTCGCATCGTTCGTGGCATGATAACCTTTAGGGTTGGTTCGTTCACACACTGTTACACCAAACTGGGTTTACAGAACCACGTGTTCTTTAATATCACGCGGTTTTTTACAGAACGTGTTATTTTACAGCATGTGGCCGCAAGTTGGGCGTCACTATAAGGGCGGCTAGGTGTCATAATAAAACGATTTCAGTTCATGCCACGATAAAACACTTTTAATACACACAACACTTTGTACATAAATGGTCTTAAGCGCTAACAACAGTACGTCATAAACTACTTCGTACAACTAAACTTAAAGCTACGACAATAGTTTTGGCGGGAACGAGCTAGAACCATCTAGCGTGCGCGACTCGAATCGAATGTCTACTGACTCCTGGTCAGCGGGTCTGCGGGCCCGGGGCCTGCGTGGGCAAGGGAAAGGGCCCATGCCGCACATCTGGTAGCCATCTATTACCGTGGTCCCTCTACCTGCATGCACTCTGAGCGTTACACTTATAAATAAAAAATTGCGTACTACCAGGGTACTCGGAAGTTACTCATGGACTAGTTATTCCCGGAATAACGAAGGATTAACTTAGGTAAAGCAATGTTATTAATAAACATGGAAAACCTTGGACCAACCAACCAACCCAACCTCCAACCTCGGATTCATTCCTTACTTTTGGATTTACGCGTAAGTTATCTGGCAACCCAGTTAATTTAAAAGTAAAAAAGAATGAACTAGTAAATGATACCAAGAAAGTTTATGATAAGAAGTAGAAAAAAAATTGTGGGCATAGGGAACTGAAACGGTTTACCAACAGTCAATTGTTCCATGAACCGTTGGTCAACATTATCTTTAAAACATTAACTTTCCACCCACGAACGTTGTCCTACATAACTCTACTTCAGTACTACTACAGTGAATGCTTAACCAACAGAATGTTTTGACCAATTACTTTTAACACAGCGAACAATACCGGGACAGATGAAAGTAAATACAGTTACAGTTTCATGAATTGTTGACATTATGAATATTGCTGCGTAACGGTTGGGCAATTTGATAATAAAACCAAGACCTAGTCTAGTACAGCATTTGCAGCCGAATTTCCAGAGGTCAGATCCTTGTCCGCACTGTCAAGGTAAGCACAACCGCGTGTTGTGTCTGAACCAAAATGGTGTTGGTGGGCCTGATGATGCCGGATGCTCCACCATAGGCGGGAGTCCCCATCCCCACCAACCCCACGTGGATTTTCGACGGGGTTCACCTCTCACGGGCGGTGGCACCCCTCCACCCCCTCCTCAATTGGAAAAGAGGTATTTGGGAAAGGAGAGGCAGGCAGCGCCGCGGCGATTCTCACCGCCACTACATTAGCCCTGCAGTGATGAAATTAACATTGGACCTAACTCCTGCCGACCCGAAGTGGTTTGTACCCGGACCCGAAAACTTGCTTTTAGGTGCGAATGTTTTGGGTTTGATTTTATCCGGGACCAAGTAGGTTTTGCATATGAATGGGTTGGTAGCTATACCGACAGTTTTTGGTTTTAGCTTTATGGTTCCAGTGTTGAAAGGCTCCGCCGCGCGGATTGAGAACCAAGGATTAAATGTGGGGATCTCTCTTTCCGACGCCGTTCAGCGCTTCTGGGAAGTCGAAGAGCTTCCACTTGCTTCAAGAGTAGATCCAGCTGAACAAGAGTGCGAATTGATTTACCTGAATAATACTGGTCGCCTCACGGATGGTCATTTTGTCGCTCGATTACCGTTTCAGGCTGCGCGCCCCCCTTCATAAGTTTTCAGGTTCACGTAAAAAGTGCTTTTATCATCCCAAGGAAACACTACCAGAATATTAAACTATCGCAGATCCTTCCCAGGGTTTCAAACTGTCTCCATACCCATCTAAATCGGTTCAGCCGTTGAGTCGTGAAAAGATAATAAACAAATAATAACTTTCGCTTTTATAATATTACTTGGGATCTATTTATTGGCCGTCAAGTATTCTAGAAATACGTCTATGTATTCCACTTAACTATCTTAGACATATTACAGCTGTATAGGCAACAACGGCTATCTATATTAGATAGATCGATTGATATAATACTCTTTATTGTATACCAAATAAAGAGAAACAGAATAAATCATACGATCTGTCGTTTTATGTGAACACATCAAGATGTACACTGTTACACGAAACTGTTCACTGCTGCGCTGGAGGATGTCTTTAAGGTTCTGGACTGGAGGGGGCTCGGAATCAACGTTAATGGCGAGTACATTACTCACCTTCGGTTTGCCGACGACATAGTGGTCATGGCTGAGACCATGGAGAGCCTCAGTAAAATGCTCGATGACCTCAGTAGAGCTTCCGAAAGAGTGGGTCTTAAAATGAAAATGGACAAAACCACGATCATGGTGAATGTCCATGTAACACCCACTCCTATCAAGGTCGGAGACTCTACTCTCGAAGTTGTAGACGATTATGTCTACCTGGGACAAACGGTCCAGTTGGGTAGGTCCAATTTCGAAAGGTTGGGCGGCGTTCGGGAAGTTGCGTGGTATCTTCTCGTCCAATTTACCGCAGTGTCTCAAGACAAAAGTCTATGACCAGTGTGTGTTTCCAGTGATCACCTATGAGACCGAGACGTGGTCGCTCACAATGGGCCTTATCAGAAAGCTCAAAGTCTCCCAAAGGGCAATGGAGAGGGCTATGCTCGGAATTTACTTGGGTGATCACGTCAGAAATGATGATATCCGCATGAGAACCAAAGTTAACGACATAGCCCGAAGAATTGCCAAACTTAAGTGGCAGTGGGCAGGGCACATTGCTCGCAGAACGGATGGCCGAAGGGCCGAAAAATTCTGGAATGGCGACCGCGAACCGGAAGACGATACGTTGGAAGGCCTCCCACAAGGTGGACTGGTGACCTGGTTAAGGTTGCGGGAAAGTGCTGGATGCGAGACGCACGGGATCGGTCAATGTGGCGACGCCTGGGGGAGGCCTATGTCCAGCAGTGGACGTCTTTCGGCGGAAATGATGATGATGATGATGATCAAGATGTATTTATTGTATGGAAATCCATACTATACTAATATTATAAAGAGGAATGATTTGTATTTTTGTATGTAACGCATAAATTTAAAAACGACTAGACCGATTTAAAAAATTATTTCACCGTTGGGAAGCTACACTATCCCCGGGTGACATAGGCTACTTTTTATCCATGTATTCTCACGGGAACAAGAACTAAGCGGGCGAAACCGCGAGGCGTTCGCTAGTGTATGCTAATGCTTCCTCCTGTGGCAACACTACAGCTAACAGCTGATTTGAATTTGTCCTAATAATTTTAATTTTAAATATTAGATTTCCTTTATAATAAGGCCTATTTCCAATTTATTAACTAGTTTTAAAGCGTAATTAAGTGTTCTGTGCTAAATACAGACACTACAAGTGCAAAATAAGTGTTGAAATTTAATTGTGTTTCGTTGACAGTTACCGGCTCAAGCGAATGTTACTTTTTCGCCTCGGTATCAGGTATAATACTATATATTTTACTTGATATTGGATTGTTTGCGTTTTAATATTTTGCCTACAATTAATTGGATCACTTTTATTAAGGTTACAAGTTGATGCCAATGACCTATAAAACGTAAACATAACCTTAATTAGTTTGGTGACAGAACTTCTTTCTTAACTATCTAAATGTCATTTGGATAAAATTTCCTTTATGGGCCGCTGATTTCAAAGTTATTTTTTTTTAATGTAGATAGTACTCACAAATAGAAAGCTTTTTACAAAGTTTCACAACTCGGAGCATAACGGTTTACGAGAAAAAAAATATTAAAGTTTCCATACTAATTTTGTTTTGTGCAAATTTTTAGGTTAGATAAATGGTCATGGTAAACGTCAAAGTAGGGTTGCCCCCCCTCCCCTCCTCCCTCCCCGTGCCTTAATTCAGCGGCCCATAAAGGCAATTTTAGCCGTCATGATTATGACTCGCAGCGCGCGGGCTCGCCTAGAAGATACCAAACTCAGTCAGGCTTTGAGCGAATTAAAGGCGTCTCAGGAGTTCTGTGATCAACTGATAAGAGAAAAAGATGAAAACGAAATAGAGTTCCTTAGGGTCCTTGACAGGAATAGTAAACTGAAAACAGAAATGGCTCAGTTATATATTCAACACACTGATGCCATAGCAGCCCGGGACAGGCTCCAAATTGTTGTGGACGGGTTCAGCCAGTGTAGCAATGAGTATGAACAAGCTGTTAGTCACAATTATTCACTACAACAGCAGCTACATGAGGCTCAAAGTCAGATTGAACATCTTGAAACAACAAATCATAACATCACTGCCTCGTTGAATCAAAGTCTATTCAATGAATTGGTGCCTGTTGCCCCATCAATGGTTACTGCAATAAACCCCTCTTACACACTAGATTTAACAGGTCATGATGATACAAAATCAATTAAATCATTGAGGGTTTTACTAGTAAAAATAAAATAAAAAAGTACATTAAAATTAACAAATACATAGTTAAAACTAGGAAAATGATAAAAAACAAAGGTTTTTCATAAAAAATGTAAAACTTAATAGAGAAAGGTTGCATCTACTTAAACAATTAGATATGTATTCATTTAACTTAGAAAAAAGTACTAGAAAATACCAAACTGATACAGAAGACTTGCGGTATGAACTTGACCATCTACAGGAGAAACTTACTTCTATGACCATCAAATATACAGCCTCTGAAAACCAAATGAGGGAATATGTATTGGCAATGAATGAGCTGGAAAGCTCACAAATTAACAAATTTGATCATTGTCAACCACTATCTGTTCAACCCACACCGGACCATTCATTGACAATATGTGATGCCACCATACCGCAGTCTAGTGCAATTTTGCCATTAGAAATTACTAACTGTTTGCCTAAAAAGAATGTAAATACAGAAACAGTATTATTTTGTGATGAAATTGGAAAGGATTTAGGCCACTTGTTGCCAATAAATATCCAGGACACTCAATAATGAACTAATACAGTAGTTCATTATTGAGTGTCCTGGATATCTGGCCTGGTTGTTCTTTATTTGACATAATGAAAAAAGTTATAAAATGCAATTTTAACCAGGAAACCACATTATTAATATTTATTGGTAATAGGGGTAATGTCAACAAAGGAGAATTACTCCAACATTATAGAACTTTGTGCAACCTTAGTTTAAAAAAAATTGTGATGTTCACATTCCCATACAGCCAAAGTTTGCCACAGGAAGAAAACAATCTTAGATATGAATTGAATAGGACATTACATAATTAAACATATAGTAGTAATTTATTCCATTTAATTGACACTAACAATTATGTTGGTAATCACTTTTATTTGACAAAAGATAAATTTTTCATGGATAGGTACTTTCTTTCAAAGTATTATAAAAGACAGATAGCTGTATCGCTATCATATTATTTTTCTATTACAGCCAAGAATTTGGCTAAACAACTTGCTTCTATTGAGCAATGCCAAGGAATGTTATTTAATTCAGCTAATGATTTGGTATCAGAAATTGATATTGATAATAATTTAAATAAAAAATTAGGACAATAGGGACAACCTCTTGCAAAAGTATACAGGATAAAAATTGCAAAATAAAATCAAATAAAAGTTTAAATTTGGTAAATAGTATTAACCTGGTGCATCAAAATATTCAAGGATTTATGAACAAAGATTTAGAAGTAGAATTATTTATTAACTTTAACAGTATTGATATTCTTTGTATAACAGAACATTGGCTTAAAAGCCACAAGTTATTGTTCAATTTTAATAATCACCAGGTTGGTAGTTCATTCAGCAGAGTTAATGCTATACATGGTGGCTCATTGATTTTAGTAAGTAACCAGCTTAAATTTAAAGACCGTAAGGATATTGTGAGCCTATCTGTTGAGCGGACAGTTGAAATAGCTTGTATAGAATTGGAGCAGTTTATTGTATTAAGCGTATACAACCCGCCTTCAGGATTGTATGACTGCTTTGAAAAGGTAATGGATGAAGTGTTACACAAGATTTGTAACTCGAATAAATCCATTATCACTTGTGGTGATTTTAATGTTAATTTATTAGAAAACTCAGGTTCTTGTAGTAAAATAATAAGTCTGTTTCAGTCCTACAATCTTGTAAACCTATTTTTAGAGCCCACAACATAACCCCAACTAGTGCTACATGCTTAGGTAATATTTATACTAAAGTTATACCAGTCCACAAAGAAATTATAAATTAACTAGATTCTGATCATTGCGGGCAGAGGATTACTATACCAAACCAAAACAACAAAGTGGCTAAAAAGGATATCACTGTTAACCCCAAAACTGCAAGTCGCTCGGCAGCTTTTAAAGTTAAACTCATTAATAAATTACCAATTTTGTCAATTGATGCTAATCATCTATATGATGATTTTTTTAGTATATACTGTAAACAATTTAATTCGACCTATGTTCCAAAGACTATCTCCGTTAATAGTAACGCATCATTCAGTGATTGGGCTACCATTGGTATTCATAAAAGTAGAACACGGCTTTATGAGCTGTACAGTAAAAGGACTTATGTAAACACTGCTGAATTTAATTTATATGTTAGAAATTATTCAAAATTATTTAAAAAAAATTGTTGTTTGGCCAAGTCGCGTTATTTGAACTCGACGATTAAAAACAGTAGTAATGTTATTAAAACGACTTGGAATATTATTAATAGTGAAACAGGAAGATCTGGTAACCGAAATATTGACTACGGCCTGTCTTAATGGCAACATCATAAAATCAGACTCACAAGTCGCAGTGGCCTTTGAATTTTTTTTTTCATATATTCCCATTTCAACGACTAAATCCTTAAACTCATCACCTTCTGTTGTCCGCTAAAAGAAAATGTTAATGTTTGCAATTCGGAATTTTTTTTGAGCATATTAATTGTAAAGACATAATTAAAACCTTTCACACTTTAAATGTTAAAAAGACTGCAGATCTGTGGGGTCATACTGTAGAAGTTGCTAAGACTATTATTGACATTGTCGCACCTAGTTTAGCCTCCTAGTTTATCTTTAATAATTGTATCGACTGTGGGGAGTTTCCTGACCTTATGAAAAATAGTAAAATAATACCTTTGTTTAAATCAGGTAGTACATCAGACCCTACAAATTATAGACCTATTTCAGTACTACCTACGTTTAGCAAAATATTTGAGAAATTAATTTTAGAGCAATTGTAAAGATTTTTTAATAAACATAAATTATTACATAGCAAACAGTTCGGTTTTACAAGGGATCGTTCAACTACTGATGTTGTGTTGAGCTTTTAGGACATATTTATAATGCATGGGAAGATAAGTGCGATGCCTTGGAAATCTTTTGTGATTTGTCCAAGGCATTTGATTGTGTTTTTCATGAAACGCTAATCAGGAAACTCCGCCACTACTGGATCCGGAACAGCGCTCTGGATCTTCTTACTTCATATTTGAGTAATAGGATTCAGACCGTTGACGTTAATGGAAAAAGATCTCCTGGATCTATGGTAACAATGGGAGTCCCACAGGGCTCGATTCTTGGTCCTTTCTTGCTTCTTATTTATATTAATGACTTGCCTTACCTCATAAAGGATAACCATGATATAGTGTTGTTTGCGGATGATACTTCACTTTTGTTTAAACTTAAACGTCAGCAGCTGGTTACTGACGATGTAAATAGCGCGATCTCAAAAGTAGTTCACTGGTTCAATGTTAATAATTTACTTCTTAATGAAAAAAAAACCAAATGCATTAAGTTTACCCTACCTTAGGCAGGTGAAAACCGATGTGTTGATAAAGGGCGAAGAATTGAATCCTGAAAATAGCACAGTAATCTTAGGCTTAACTTTGGATGCTAAGCTTCAGTGGGGCCCACATATAGATAAATTGTCAAAGAAGCTAAGCTCCGCAGCATAATATGCTGTTAGAAAAATTCGTAATTTAACTGACATAGAGACAGCCCGTTTAGTATACTTTAGCTATTTTCATAGTGTAATGTCGTACAGTATTCTGTTGTGGGGAAATGCGGCCGACATCCAGACTATCTTTGTTTTGCAGAAAAGAGCTGTTCGATCAATTTATAAATTAAGCCCGAGATACTGTCTCAGAGAGAAATTTAAGGAGATTAATGTAATGACTGTGCCTTCTCAGTATATTTATGAAAATCTTTTATATGCCCATACAAATATAAAATTGTTTAAAAAATACAGTGATATCCATAACATAAATACTAGGAACAAACACAAATTTGTAGTACCTACAACAAGGCTCAAGAAAATAGGTGGCTCGTTTAGATGTCAATGTGTACGCTTTTATAATAAGCTTCCAAGCCACGTACAAGATCTAAGTCTTAATAAATTCAAATCTTTCATTAAACGTAAGTTGTGCCAGAAAGCGTTTTATACAACAAAAGATTACATTGAGGACAAAAAGGCTTGGGATTGAGCTGCTCCAATTAATTTTATTTTTTTATTATATTTTGCACTATGCATTTTGTTATTATAAATATATATATATTATTTTTTGGTTTTCTTGCAATGACAAGAATATTTACTTTTTAAAGTATTATATTATTTTATTTTAATTATTGTGAATGTGAAGACTATGTGGATTTTTTTTTTTGTTTTTATTTAAATTTATCTTAGTTTTTAATCATGGTCTGGCAGTTTGAGTAGTTTATGCGGCCTACCCGAATGTCCTTTCTTTGGTATTGTTCGTCGAATCGTTGAGCTCCTTAAATTCTGAGTTGAGCTGCTCGGTTATTGACAAATGCGTGCACTGACTGGACAGGTCCATTCAATCTAGCTGGTTCTTTCCTCAAAAGACCATTTGAGACATCAGTCTACATGGTCTTCACATGATCTAATCAAGATTTTGTCTGGACTTTAAAAGAGACTGTGACCTCTGAGTTTGTTTCGGCCTTTCTTCTCAGAGTAATCAGATAGGAAACGCCGACCTCATCTAGTTTTAAAAATATGTTCGACATGTAAAAGTGTTTGTACAAACCATTTTACAGACATAAAATCATTTATCATTTAATGTCGCATTTCGTTTGCCAAAAAAATATCATGTTCTCTTGCTTCCTTTCAAATCGAGAATATATTCCTCATAATGATGAGTATAATGACTCCCTTTCAGGTTTAATCAACAAATACTAAACTTGTACGTAAAGCGAAAAAGTAATAATGAAACAACACCATCAACTCTGTAATATGACAAACATCAGCTGTGTAGTACCACAGAATAAATAAATAATAGTACATTGTAGTACATTCACTACAGCCAATTTAAAAGTTTACCTGTATTGTAGTTATAACTTGAAAGTGTGCGGGCGAGATCATGATTTTATTGCAATTTACAATAAAGTCAAGCTTAATTTATCAAGCCGAACACGATAGAAGAAGGCAAATACTGTTGTATTCTGAAATGAACTTTTTTTGACCCAATTATGACAATGATGCCCGCATTTCTCGACAGATCGCAGACACTTTGCTTTTAACTGGAAACTTTGTATTGCCTTTTTAATATTTGACTAGAGGAAGTTTTCCGACAGTGTAATTGGAAGTTGGAGCAGTTCCCTCATTACTCATTCAAAGGTTCTGCAGGTTACCGGAGGATGAGGACACGTATTGAGTTGTGGAATAGAATTATTAAAACTAATAATCGCTTTTTCTTAGAAATAACTACTACGGCAAAGCCAAAAGGAAGGGCAATGATTTTAACCCGAGTGTCTTTATCAGTTCCTTAATAATTTCTAAACTACCTATCATAATTCAGGTTATATTACTCTATCTTTTCCCGTGGCTTTGCGCTCTCGGTTTATTTCTTAGTAACTATAAAGTACTTTATATTTTACAGGATAAAAGGTAGACTAATTAATTGACCATATTTATCGAATTGCCCAACCGTTACTTAGCAATATTCATAATGACCAGACAAAGAAAAATATAAAGGTATATATTCATTACATTGGCTGAGTTGACTAGATTCATAATGCCTGGGCATTATATATAGTGCCCTCATTAATCACTTGGTCCATGACATATACAATGTGCCCATTTTTTTAATAATAAAATTTTAAGGCCGTTTAATACACTTAATTTTATCGCAAAAATTCGCTCCACATAAGGTGTCCAAATGTGTTTTATTTTAATATTAGCGTTTTTTATTTAAATTTCGCTATTCGAATGAAAATTTAGTACATAGATAAGATTTTTTTTTGTTTATTATGGTTTTAAGTTAAAATAAACTAATAATTCACTAGATGTATGAACGTAAGTGAAGATAAATAAGTATGTAAGTATCGCAGCAGGTGGCGTTCTGTAATTTTTGCCTTATTTAAACTAATCATATTCATTTTTATGGTTCTGTACCCAAAGGGTAAAAACGGGACCCTATTACTAAGACTCCGAGGTCCATCTGTCTGTCTGTCTGTCTGTGTATCCGTCTGTCACCAGGCTGTATCTCATGAAACGTGATAGCTAGGCAGATGAAATTTTCACAGATGATTTTTTTTATTTTTATTTATAGTTAATTAAAACGATACAAAGGCCCATTACAATAATTAACATAGAAATAGAATATAATAATGTCACAATTGTGTCACATAAAATCAATAATTTACCAAACAATACAATGAACATACAGTATTATGCCAATATAATCAAACCAAATAAAAATTAAAAAAATACAATAGAAATATATAACATGGCACAGTGGCATAGCAATAATAAGTAATTATAATAAACAGTGCACAGTGGAATGACAATATTCATATAATGAATAATTCAAATATAAAAAACAATTATTATGGAACAGTGGACACCCTCACATACTTTCTCTAACAGAACACCAGACATGCTCGCATTAGTTTATTCCATTCGTCCGCAAACACATCACATTCAGGATTGTCAGACAAGAGGGCATTGAGCATCCTCAAAGCACGACACACTGGGGATTCAGCTCTGGCGACAGTTCTGCATGGTGATGGTGCGAACAGGTCGTGACGGCGACTCTGACGATGCCCAACGTTTTTTTTTGGTACAAAGAGTCGGCAGAAAAGGCCATGGAGTTCAGGGCAGTCAATCCGTCCACTTAGGATCTTACAGGCTACTGCGAGCTGATCATAGCCTCTCCTCACCTCCAACGAGTTAAAACCCAAGATTCCTCAAAGGTAATTCGTGGGGTACATATAAGGGAAGAAATGGTATACCCTTTGGTATAGGAATCTTAGGAAGGTTTTTGTACTTTTTCAAGCATCAACGTCTGCGTCGCGGTATATGGGTGCCAGACACAAGCACTGGACTCGAGTTTACTTCGAACCAGAGTGGTGAACAAAAGCCTAATAACACTGGGATTGCGGAAGTCCCGAGCGTTTCTCAAAACAAATCCCAGGCGCCTGAAAGATTTCTTCGCAAGGTTAGCGACGTGTTCTTTAAAGGTCAGACAGCGGTCGAAGGTTACTCCTAAGTCTTTTATGGTGGTAACACGAGTGATAACTGCACTACCCAATCTGTAGTCGTAGTGGATAGGTCGCAACCCCCGATCGAACGTCATGACCGTAGCACTTGGTAGTATTAAAAATTAACCTGTTCGTAATGCTCCACTCGCAGATGGCGTTAACATCCCTTTGTAAGAGTTCGCAATCCTTGGCCGTTCTGATTTGCGCAACCAATTTTAGGTCGTCGGCATATAGTAAACATTTAGCAAAGCTAATCTTAGATAGAAGATCATTGATCATAATCAGGAACAGAGGCGGTCCCAACACGGATCCCTGACTCACGCCCGAGCGAGTATAATAAGGCTTAGACTCAAAACAACCATGTCAAACAAACTGCTTGCGATCTCTTAGGTAGTCGGCAAAGAAGTTAAGAAAGCCGGGCGAGAAACCGATGGCACCCAGCTTTGTCAGGAGCACATCATTGTCAACTTTGTCGAACGCTTTCCGGAAATCGAAATACAGAGCGTCAACCTGCCCACCGGTGTCCAAGCTACTGGATATAAAGTCGACATGAGTAAGCAAATTTGAGTTTACGGAGCGACCTGGCCGAAAACCGTGCTGGGCATCAGAGAGCGTCATATTTATGCGTTTGTAAATAGCAGCGTGGAGAATATGCTCAAAGACTTTTGCAACGGTTGACAGGATGGCGATGGGTCTGTGTTCCTCTACGGATGTTTTGTCGCTGGTTTTAGGGATGGGTGTGACACGTGAAGTTTTCCACGGCTCAGGATACACACCGGACTGCAAAGTTAAATTAAAGACATGACTTAGAGGAGCCGCCAAGGTATCGCAACATCCTTTAAGTACAAATGCTGGAATGTTGTCAGGGCCAAACAAACCACACGGCTTGAGTTTAGCAACCCCCTTCACCACATCCGCAAGGGTTAAAGAGGGTAGAAGAATATTGTCTCTCTCACTATTACATCTACAATTTTCGGGTCCAATTTAGGTGTATCGGGCAGGAACACGCTGGCAAAGTACTGTGCAAACGCCTCGGCAGCTTTGACACCCGAACTAGTCGTACCATCAAGTACCACGTTTGGCTCGAACCCACCCTTTGATCGTAGGCTTGATATGTGCTGCCAGAACTGCTTAGGATTTTTGCTTATGTTATTTAATACAGGCACAATATAATCTGTAGGCATTCTGGGTTCTCATTTCAGATCCGAGCGCAAGGCGCTGAACTCAGCATATAAAAGATCACACCGCGAATGTTTCCATTTACGATGGAGTCCGGTTTTTCGCTGAGAATCGCTCACGATACCTCTAGTAAACCAGACTGGATACCGCCTATTACCGGAGGTCTTTCTTTTCTTTTTTGGTATCGAGAAATCAAATACGTGCGCTGTTTGCGTCATTGCAACGAAGAACATCTTGCCATGGAGCAGAGCGAACAAGGTTGTTTGAAAGAGTGTAGTCCCCTTTACAGAAATTCCAATCTTTACCACGATCAATATTGCTGGGGTCTAATTTTTCCTTCACCTTTTTCTGCGTTGTTATGGAAACCTCAATATCTAACGAAGGGTGATACAGATCGATTGGGACCAGCTCCGTACCTTTCACATGCTCGCAGGTTATTACAGCACCCTCCCGAGCCAAGGCAACATCTAACTTGCTCCCACGCATATTCATCACTTCATTCTTCTCAGTCAGACTACAAAAACATAGGAAATAACAGTAATAATTATTAATATTCATAGATGCACTTTTTAAATTAAGATCGCCCAAAATAATAATAATTCCGTTTAAACTAGAGATGATGCTCTCGACTTTGCAGAGCCACGACATGTAATCCTGGTCAGTTGCAGTGGGCTTGATGTACACAGCACAGACATATATATTAAGGCCACAAATTGTGACCGTAGTCCACAAGTCCTCGCCACAGGCGGTTTCGAGGTCAGGTCGCCTATTCATGGTGTGTACACCGGGGCGTGAAGCCAGTAACACGCCGCCATCCAAAGCCACACTGTCTCTGCGTACAATACGCCAATCTCCACTTGACAATTCCGAGTCCTCTACTGAGTTGTCCAAGTTTGTTTCTGTTACTGCTATTAAATCATGTTCGGAGAGTAACAAGCTTGACTTCCATGTGGGTAACTTAGTTTTTAGCCCCCGTACATTCTGGTACAGTAGGCGCAGACAGACATTGCGGTCAGTAGGCACGTATACGGCGTGAATGTTAAAGGGCTTATTGGGTCTCATTACTTTGGGCACGAAAATTACGGCGCCAGGGTTTGACGCAAATATACTCTGCCCAGTTGTCAGTAGCTATGACTAGTTCAGCCAGTTTTGAGAGCACACCCAACTTGAAGGATGCGTATTTGCCTCGAGATTTAAGTACTTCTACCGTGCACACATCAGTTCCACAGATGGTACTTAGGTCGCTCCATGTAATTCTGATGCTCGTCGCTTCTGCCAACGCGGTGCGACGCCAGGTGTGACGGGGACGGCCACGCTTTCTTTTCCCTTGGTGATTCCAGTCCAAAGCTTACTTGGGTATGTGATCGGGACCCCTTCGAAGCGTGTGGCCAATCCATCTCCACTTGCGACGATTGATCTGGCGGTCGATCGGGCTCTCGTGGCATTTCTCCAACAGCTCATTAGTACATTGGAGTACGTACCTGGCTATCAGATGTGCCCTGCTTGACATAGAAGAGATGCAGGTATCTCCATCTTGCCGAAGCTTCCAGCTTGGTGGTACCAGGTGCTGCTCTCCCTCGTAGAACATAGAACATAACATAGTGTGCCGCCTTTTTATACCGAAAGGTGGGTAAAGGTGGCCACTATAGAAAATCTCATTAGTTTTGATCGAGTTATGCCCATCGAACGTCGGGAGCGCTTGTACCGTACGTCCGTCCATCCATATCTTTCTGTGACATCCATCGTAATGTTCGTGACGTCAGCCGGCACCGGCACGACGAGACGGGGTTTGGGGTTATCGTGGGTAGCTGGTTCTGGTTTACCCTCTGACTCCATTAGCTTGGGTGCGGATACTTTCTCACCTTCGTTTGGCGGAGCAGCAAGCCGCTGTGCAGCTACTGAGTAGGATTGGCGATTTGGATTAGTATTTCCCTGTTGCCGGTTCACTAAATCCTTACCCCTCGCCCTCGTTGGCCCACCAGCTATCGAATGGCTACACACTGGCTTTTAAGTTCGGTGACTTCCTTGATTAGGGCTGATAGCATTTTATCATGTTCATCCTTCCACGCAGACAACCTCAGGTCATAGTCGGTCTTCCATGAGGTCAGCATTTCCATAACCCCACTTTTCGGTTCCCCGAATGCACAAGAAGAATATATCATCAGGTGGTTGGGTGAGTCATCAACGCGCGGCCGCTTCCCTCTGTAGGTGATGTAGTTATTGGTCTCCTTGGAACTGGAGGTTGAGGCCAAGTCAGGAATAGACTGTGATTGTCCAGGTTTACAGGTTTTTTGTCAGGTTTTTGTCCAGGGGTCTTCGGGGACGTAGGCGCGGTACGATGCATTTTAGAAATGACGATGACGATATTTACTAAAATAACAAGAACAATAATGCTCGAAATCTTGTTACTATAATATTTTGAACTGGAACGCAAACGTCCAAATTCTACGCGCAGTGTCGGTGGCACCGCGAGCGAGTTATGCACGCCGAGATAGTAGTAACGCTCTGCACTATAACGGCGAGTATCCGTTGGGCACAAATTTGAATCCGAATGATTATCACTTTTATCACTTTTCGTTATTTTGTTTTTATTTATTTTCTAACGCTTTGAGATAGTTAGAAGTTAAACAATTATAAAAGCACTGACTTTCTTCGAACTGTCCTTGGAATAGCGCCACAAAACTAGTTGTAAGATCAGAAAAATTATGATGTATTTCTGTTGCCGCTATAAGAACAAATACTAAAAACAGTATAAAATAAATATTTAAGTGGAGCTCCCATACAACAAACGTGATTTTCTTGCCGTTTTTTTGTGATAATGGTACGGAACACCTTATGTGCGAGTATGACTCGCACTTGGCCCGTTTTTATTTGTACTGAATTTAACAAAAAAATACTTTAGCTAATGGATAGAATTATGCTTATATGTTTTGTTCCATGAAAGGAGATCCTTCTATCCTTATCAATGAGGGCAATGTCAGATAATGCCATGATTTTTCCGCGATATCTATGCGTGTTCAGAGGCTCTAGACAAACCCATAAGCAATGGCGTTGGTCGAAACGCCAAAATATAAATGATTGATCAAGTGTCATTTCAAATTTCAATAACGTTTGGCAATCCCATACATTTCTGACATTTTTCAAATCACTATCGCGACATTTTCGTTGCTAGAATGCCACTTGCCTAGAAAGTCAAATGGCTGCAGGTGTTTTTATCTTACTAATATTACACATGCGAAAGTTTGAATGGTTAATGGATGTATATTTGTTATTTAATCGCGCCAGAACAGCCGAACGGATTTGGATGAAATATGGCATTGAGTTAGATTATAGTCTGGATTAGCGTAGTAATTAGAGCACCTATACCTAATACGGTTTTGAGGGCCACCTCCTCATAGCGAAATTCACTGGGCCACTAAAATATTCAAAGAAATTAATATATTTTATATTGATCGAAAAAATAACAGCGGCAAAGAGAAAAATAACTAGTTTGTTCGAGAAAATTACAAATAAATAGCATTTATTCTCATCGGTATGAAATCAATCGAACCAATCGTTCGTGAAACTCTAGTCCCCGAGGTATATTATTAACACAACGAATAATAAATATAGGTTGCAGGTTCAACAACACAATCAATGTATTTTTAATTTATTGTTTATTTAAGGATATAACGTTTATCAATCAACGAAATAAAAGAAGTTGAAATAGTTCAAGACTTGGACTAACACTTGCACTTTGAGTTGCCCATAGCAAACCATGTTTAAAATAATAAATTAAGTCATGGACGCCATGAGTTAACTCATCGTAACAGACGTTTACGCTGAGTTAGCAGTCACCGTCAACATGCGTCGTTTTGCAACTTTGCATTTACCGCAAAATTAGATATCATTATTTTTTTCTTTGTATTATATTCAGTCTTGCATCAGCCACCAGCTAAATATCCTGTATTTTTATAATTAAAGTAATTGCGTAATAAATAAATATTTTTTTAAGTAAATCCCCGACCGCCGAAACATAACTGGCGCAGTCGGTAGGATCGCGACGTTCTAAGATCGAATCCAACTCTTCATCTTAAGAACGACGGTTCTCAAAATCGTTCCTTCGTGATCTACAAAGAACCTATCGCGCGGTAGGACACCTCTACGGTCATCGGGATAATTCTCCGGAGAATTGGAGGAAGCTGCGTTGGAGGAGACTCGACTCGACAGGAGATGCAGTGGCTGCTTTGGTAAGTACTCTCGTTTTACCAAGTATCCTTGCTCTATTTCCTGCCTTATTATATTTTTTTTTATTTTATGTTAATCTTGTGTATCTGTCTCTAAGCTAAAATCGCAGTAGGCAGCCACAAAATTATAATAAGTAGCGTTAACTATCCCACGCGTAAATTCCAAGTGTTTAATTTGACACCTCTATTGTTTCGCGCCGAGCGCCACTAGGTAGAAAAGCTACAGAAAAACAATGTCGCTCAGGGATTATGATGCCAACTATAAACCTTATAAACTAATCGCAGATTTGATGCCAAGATATGATGGCAATCCTAAATTACTTAATTATTATATTAGGGAAGTAGAAAACTTATTACTGTTAACTTCCGAGGCAGATCTTTCGCACCCAGCATTCATCTGCTTAATTAAAAGTAGGCTTAGTGGGCTAGCCATAGATGCAATAGCGTACGAAGGCCACTTAGACTCATGGCTAACAATTAAGAACGCGTTAGTTAGGCGCCTTGGCGAACCACGAAACGAAATACAAGTAATGCAGGAGTTAACGCGAGTGCGTAAGTCTAAGACAGAAGACGCAGAAAGCTTCGGCAAACGCCTTCGCGAGCTTTTAGATACTCTGCATTCCGTAGGTGAACATGGGAATAAAACGTATTACGAAAAGATGGTTATTGAACAGTATATAAACCAGTTAGACTTCCATGTCTCGTTGGGCGTTCGAATCGCCAAACCGGACACCTTCGAAGCAGCCATCATAGCGGCCAGACAAGAAGAAGCTAGGCTTTCGTATAATAGAGCTAATTACAGCAATAATCCTTCAACGTCACAAGCAAAGCCAAGGGAGTTATCTAAACAACCAGGCAATAATAATCCCATCCGTAATACAGCAAGCCCATTTGCATCTGGCTTTATTATTAAGAATAAGAATAAGAAATTTTATTTGCTCAAACATGTGTATACATACATAATTAAAATAATACATGCATGCAAGATCTTAAATAAGAGTGGCTCACGACATGTCTGCCACTTCTCATGGCGTGCAAATATTTTAGGTACTATTATTATTATTGAATTAATTATTTTAAAATTTTACAACTATACATTAAACATCACTCACACAAACAGATTTCTTATATTATATATTATTTACATTATCCAATGATTTATAAATTTTTTTCCTAGTCCAATATTAAAAATAACAATTATCACAATGAAGATTTACATCACTTTAATAGACATTCAATTATAATGAAATTTATAAAATTATAGGCATTTCTAAGTTCACCACTACTACATGACCATAATTACTACAATATTAGTTATTATGGTCAAATTATTTATAATAATCACCATGAGTCGTTTAAAAATTCTGTTATACTATAATATGCTTTTTGTGCCAAAATCAATTTTATTGTTTGTTTAAATTTTGGTATAGTTTGTTCTTTCCAACTTTTGGGCAATTTATTGTAGATAATTGGTGCCATGCAAAAAACACTCTTGCGCATAAGTGCAGTTTTTGATGTATGTAAACATAGCTTACTATCATCACGCCTATTTCTTGGAAATTTGTCTGCCATACGAGGAAACAAATGTGGATTTGTTTTTACGAACATTGCCATTTCTAATATATAAAGTGAAGGTAATGTTAATATTTTATATTTAATGAAATAATTTTTACAGCTATCGGTAGTTTTGAGATTAAACATAGATCTCAAGCAGTACTTTTGTCTTCTAAAGATGATATCCCTGTCGGTTGAGTTACCCCAGAAGATAACACCATATCTAATGACGGATTCAACTAAACCATAGTAGGCTGTTAATAGCGCCTCTATATTTAGAGTACGTGATAATTTATATAACGCATATGCACCACTGCTTATTCTTTTGGCTAGAGCCTCAATATGCGCTTTCCAATTTAAGCTTCTGTCGATTGTTAGTCCTAAAAATTTTGTACTTTTAGCTGTCTGTATATTATTATTATTATATTCGATGTCAAGACTAGAGAATAATGATGATCGTTGGCTAAAGTGCATAATCAAAGTTTTACTTATATTAATTTTCAAATTATTATTATTCAGCCACGTTACTGCTTCAATTAATGTATTTTTTATGTCCGTTTCATATGTATTCTTAGTATGGCATGGTATAGTTATCGTACTGTCATCCGCAAACAGTGTCATGGGATGTTTAATGGATTTAGGGAAGTCATTAATATAGAGTGTAAACAGGGGCGGTCCGAGTACACTGCCTTGCGGAACTCCATGAGGGACGGTACGCTCGCATGACGTGAAAATTTCTTCACGTTTGGAGCTCATATTTATTCTATTAATTTGGGTTACTTGTTTTCTGTCATGTAGGTATGATTTTATAAGATTAAATATGTTTCCTCTTATACCATATGCATCAAGTTTATTGAGTAATATATTATGTTGGACATAATCAAATGCCTGTGTCATGTCGCAGAAAATGGCACAGACTGGTGTATTTTTATCCATGTTTGTCATAACAGTATGCAAGAAGTCGTATATGGCCAAGTTAATAGTTTTTTTCTCCCTAAATCCTTTCTGTTCATCACAAAGAATATGATTTTTTTCAAAATAGATATTAAGTTCCCTGTAAATATATTTTTCGATAATTTTTGAAATTATTGGTATTAATGATATTGGCCTATAAAATTCCATTAGCTCCCTATCCTGTTTCTTAAATAGTGGTTTAACAATCGATTTTTTTAGCGCACTGGGAAATATACCTTCACTGATGCTTAAATTAATAATGTAGCTTAGGGGGCTACAGATTTCATATGCTACAGTCTTAATAATTTTTGTACATATGCCATCGTATCCTACACTGTTTGTGTTTTTTAAGGCCGCGATAATTTTTAATATATCAAGTGCTAGACTTGGGGCCATGAACATTGAGTCTTTTTTGGCTAAAATATGTTTAGTGACTGTGGTTCCCGAGCTAGTCATAGGTTTAATTTTATCTATAAAGTAATCATTAAATATATTTGCAATAATTTTGGGGTCAGTTACAGTTTCATTATTATATCGAATTTTGTCTATAGTGTTCTTTGGTATGTTCAGTTTTGTTTGGTTTATTATTTCCCAAGTGGTCTTAGATCTATTACTTGACATTTTAATTTTATGTATATTTTGTGCGCGTTGAGTTAAATAGATAATCTTTTTAAGCAATTTAGAATAACTCTTAAATTTATATTTATTCATTTCTGTAGGTTTTTGTCTATTCCCCCACAAACTTTGCACCTCAACCAAATTATAGGACCCCCGAACAGCGTCAACAATGGGTACAATCTGTATTGCCCTGGAAGTCCAAACCAGCATCAGGTAACTCTAGACCGAATGCTTCAAATAACTTTAGGAATCAACATAACATTCCAAAACCACCGGTTCTCACGCCAGTATCATCGGACGTCACAATGCGTACGGCAGGTAAGCCAGAAAACCCACAGTTCGCACAGCAGTTGTTCTACATTCCAATACACATCTGTATGCTGCCACTCAAGATCAACCAGGATCCAGTGACATGGAGCTCTATAACACCATCACAGACGGTAACGGCATAGCACTTAATCCGAATGTAACCATGGACGAACAAGAGGTAAGTTGTGACCAGGATTTTACCCTGGACACCAACCGAGACAACCAGACTTAGTTTCAATCAATTTCCAGACCAAGAAATATTTACCGTACATAATACTACCAGAGTTTGACGGTAAGTTTCTATTAGATACAGGGGCCAGTCATTCAACTATAGCAACTGACGTAGTTGCAGGCACCATATTTGAGTACTGTGTAGAAACAGAACCCTTTCAAATTAATACTGCACACAGTTCATCAGTTCACGACAAAGTAGTGTACCTTCCCTTACCTCCCGCGTTTAATAGTGATATAACACATAAGTTCCTAATATTCGATTTCGACCCTAAATATAAAGGTCTTATCGGAATGGCCCTTCTGCAAAAATTAAAGAGTAACATTGATTTAAATAACAATGTGTTACGTACATCTACGGCGGAAATACCAATACACTTTAGTTCTCCACCCCAAAAGATAAGTATCGAACCTAGATGCGAAAAGATAGTCAAAGTAAAAACTAACTACTTAGATGGACAATACCTTCACGACGATTTAATGTGGTCAGATGATTTAATGTCCCCAGCAGCTATAGGTAACGTCACAAACGGTTCTTTTAAAACATCGTTAATTAATCATAGTGATCAAAAGAAGTGTATCCCGCTTAACCCGTCAATTAAATTAGAAACATTTTCCAATGCCAATAAAAACGATAGTCACGATATTAATACCATACAGGTAGATAATAACATTGACCGTATATTAAACGAAAACCTTCAGAAAATCCGTACAGACCACATGAACGAAGAAGAAAAGCGCGAAATAACCCGGTTATGTTATAAGTATAGGGACTTGTTCTATGCAGAAGATATACCACTCACTTTTACACACGCTGTTAAACGCGAGCTCAGATTAAGCGATAATACACCAGTCTTTGTACGTAGTTACAGACAAGCTCCTCAACAACGCGAAGAAATTCGTAAACAAGAGTATAAGCTCCTTCAGCAAGGTATCGTGCGAGAGAGCATATCTCCTTGGTCATGTCCCGTTCATATCATACCCAAAAAGCCCGATTCCTCAGGCAATGTCAAATGGAGACTCGTAATTGATTACAGACGACTCAATGACCGTATCATTGAAGATAAATACCCTTTACCAAATATACACGACATATTAGATAGATTAGGACGAGCTCAATACTTCACAACCCTAGACCTTGCTAGCGGTTTCCACCAAGTGGAAATGCACCCTAATGATACTGGAAAACCGCATTCACCACAGAACGAGGGCACTATGAGTTCCTTAGAATGCCATTTGGACTCAAAAATGCACCAAGTACATTTCAAAGACTAATGGACCATATATTAAGAAGCATAGACAATGTGTACACATACTTAGATGACCTAATAATAATATCTACGTCATTGCAAAAACACATAGAAAAATTAAAACAAGTATTCAATCGATTCAAAATAAATAATCTAAGGATCCAGTTGGATAAATCACAGTTCCTACAAAAACAGGTTAACTTCTTAGGACATGAACTAACAGATGAAGGTTTAAAACCAAACAAAGACAAGATAAAAGCCGTACTTAACTTCCCCTTACCTAAGACCCAGAAGGAAATAAAAGGCTTCCTAGTTTTGGTCGGATATTACAGAAAATTCGTAAAAGATTTCGCTAAGCTTACTAAACCAATGACCCTTTGCCTTAAGAAAAATAGTAAAGTCATACACTCCCCGGATTTCTTAGAAGCTTTCAATAAGTGCAAACAAATTTTAACTAACGCTCCAATACTACAGTACCCTAATTTTGATGAGCCCTTCATCCTCACCACCGATGCTTCGGACGTAGCATTAGGTGCGGTATTATCCCAAGGAATAGTAGGATCCGACAAACCGGTAGCATTTGCATCCCGGACACTATCAGATACCGAATCGCGTTACTCTACAATAGAAAAGGAGCTACTCGCTATAGTATGGGCAATAAAATACTTTAGGCCCTATCTTTACGGTAGAAAGTTCATCATATATACGGACCACAGGCCTCTCACCTGGCTTATGTCATTAAAAGACCCCAATTCAAAATTAACTAGATGGCGTCTAAAACTCTCAGAATATGATTACAAGGTTGTATACAAGAAAGGGCGTCAAAACACTAACGCAGACGCTCTATCACGTATTAAAATATTCCACGGTAGTGTCGACTCTTTAGCTGTTAATTTAGACGATAACGAAGACGATGAGATAATTAATAGAATATTCGAAAACGTGCGTAGAGAAGCCGAAAATCAAACAGACACAGAAGCACCCAATGAAAATATACAATTACAAACCCCAAGTATTTCCGAATCTAATATAGGTACGGATAGCACGAGTGTAGTGTCAGCTGAATCTGAACTAGTGTCTACAAGACATACACAGCCTGACAACGAAAATAAAGGTATACCCATACCCATAGCAGACGCTATTGATAGGCAGTTAAAACAGTTCCACATTAGGTCAACACCCGGTTCTATGTATAGAGTAGATAACAGATCCACTAACTCAAAGGTAGTTATAAAAGATGTCTTTATCCCAGTAAATAATACAGAGTCCGAGATAATTAGATTCCTTAAAGAGCACACCATTGCTGATCGTATATTCCATTGTTACTTTCATAATGAAGAATTATACCATGCCTTTTCTAGAGTTTACACAACAATATTTAACGACAGAGGCCCTAAGCTATTTAAATGTACAACACGCGTAACTCTAGTAGAAAACAAACCGGAACAACAAGAGTTAATTAAGAAATATCATGAAGGTAAGACGGTTCATCGTGGTATTCAGGAGACGTATAAACAGTTGCACACGAATTACTATTGGCCAAACATGCTTCTTACCATTCAAAGATTCGTTAATCAATGCGACACATGTTTGAAATCTAAATACGAACGCAACCCTCTTAAACCACCTTTAGCTATAACCGATACCCCTCGTAAACCGATGGAGCATATATTTATGGACCTATACTCAACCGGAGGCGCAACGTTCCTTACAGTCATTGATAACTTCTCTAAATACGCCCAGGCAGTCCAACTAACAGCATGCAGTAGCGTCCATATAGCTGAAGCATTGCTAAACGTTTTCTTAGTGTTAGGTTTACCGAATAAAATAACCACAGATTCAGACACTAAATTCGACAACGATGTCATTAAAGAAATTTGCGCACTTCATAACATTCACGTACACTTCACGACACCCTATAATCCTAATTCTAATTCCCCTATTAAACGTTTACACTCTACCCTAGCCGAAATAATTAGGATACAAAGAATGACTAACAAAGATGATCCTATACAGCTAATTATGAAGTACTCTATAATAGCGTACAACAACGCTATCCATTCAGCAACAGATTATACACCTCATGAGTTATTATTCGGACACACAGCATCCAGAAACCCACTAGAATTATACTACCCAAAAGAATTTTACCAGGACTATGTTATTAAGCATCGGGCCAACGCAGAGGCAGTTCAAGAGTGCATCGCCGCACACATGTCCAAAAACAAGGAGCAGGCTATTGCTAAACGTAATCAAGAAGCAGAAGAAATTAAATTCAAGGTAGGTGAAACTGACTATAAACAGGTAGCAAAGTCAGCACGCAGTGACAAGACGAAGCCAGTCTTCAAAGGACCATACAAGATCATACATCTTCACCCAAATAATGTGGCTGAAATAATAGGTAACCATCCAAATTCTAAGTCCATTAGGGTTCACTTCAAACTACTACGGAGGCCTCATCTTGTTGCAGGATCTTCATCGCAGGAGCTGTCGTGCTCAACACAACAGCAACCGTAACCATTACCCAAGTAGGAAACGACAATGGTATCCTCCTCCTTAAACAAGGTCAACTCCTTAAACAAGACAACTACTTTAGCCTTGCTTGCGTTTACAACATTAGCAATCTGCACTTTACATCTATCCAATTGATGTCCCTATATGCTAGCACGAAAAACGCTGAGAGTACAGCATCTGGAGAGTTACATAAAACGTATAGGAATCAAATAGAATATAGCCTTAATATTATTGGTAAGAAGATTAAGTCTTTAACGCCGCAAGTTAGAAAGCGACGAAGTCTGTTAGATGGATTAGGTACTGTCGTTAAGTCTATCACAGGTAATCTCGACCAAGAAGATGCAGCTAAGTTTGAAGCAGAAATTTTAAACATTAAAAACAGAGTTAGAAACGTACAGGATTCACAAAGGAAATCCTTGGTATTAGCACACAATACAATCGATGAGTTTAGTAAACAGTTAACAAAATTAAATAATAATCAGCAACATTTGGCTAGTGTATTACAAAATATTACGAATAATTCCAACAACCTTTCTAACCATTTACATTTCCTAGATATTTACGTACAGATAGATTTTAGTTTACAGATAATTTTAGATGGGTTAATGTTATTAGAAGATGCTATGACTTTTGCTCAGATAGGCACCATGCATCCTAGTATTATAAGTCCTCAGAATTTAATAGAAGAGTTAAAAAAACTTAGAAAGTTTGTTTATGTTTAAACCAGTAGATAGTATTAGCATTAGTAACATATACAGGATAGAGAAGTCAATTAAAGTTAAAGCTTACAGCACAAAACACTCTGTTAACTTTATTCTCGAAATCCCCTCAATTACCTCAAAAACCTACGACCTTATCCATCTCTATTCTATCCCAAATAAAAGTAACCTCACTATCATTCCCAAATCAAAATACCTGGCACTTGGTAACGATGAGTACGCTTACCTGGAAGAAGATTGTCAGCCACTGACCGACAACACCCAGCTCTGCAAGCTCCTCGACAACAGAAGAATTGAAGACTCAGATGACTGCATACTATCACTCATCCAGCATCGCCCAGCAAATTGCACTCACGCTAAGATGAACTTAAGAAGAGGAAAAGTTCAGAAGATCGGAGACAACAACAGGCTACTCGTCCTCAGAGAAGAAGAAGTTACCAATACACAATGCAACTCCAAGACAGATTACAAGAAGCTGTCGGGAATTCATCTCGTTACACTAACAGAAGACTGCCAGATGAACATCATGAATAAGACACTGCGGTCTCACACCGACACGGTCGTTATCAACGAGGTCATACCATTACCGGAGCAGCATCAAGTCTCAGAACAATCAATACAATACGAACTCCAATTAGAAGACATCTCACTAGACAGCATCCACGAACTTATCAACAGAGCAGGCGACATCTCCGTGCCAGAAGAAGATAATTGGCTAATCATAGCAGTTACACCTAGCTGGAGCACAATCATCCTATATATCCTACTGGTCGCAGCAGCATCCTGGAAGCTATATTAATGGAAAACAAAGAACATCCCGGTGTCCACCAAGGGCAGCGCGGACGCCGCCAGAAGCAAGAGTTGCTTCTATCCTATGGAGGGAGGAGTTAACTCATCGTAACAGACGTTTACGCTGAGTTAGCAGTCACCGTCAACATGCGTCGTTTTGCAACTTTGCATTTACCGCAAAATTAGATATCATTATTTTTTTCTTTGTATTATATTCAGTCTTGCATCAGCCACCAGCTAAATATCCTGTATTTTTATAATTAAAATAATTGTGTAATAAATAAATATTTTTTTAAGTAAATCCCCGACCGCCGAAACATAACTCATGTCTGTTGATTAATTGTAATGAAGGAATGGTGTATTAAGGTCCGTTTATATCTACAGACATTGAGCGTGTCCGACACGTGCCGTGACAGACAAAATAATATTCTTTTATACAGTGTCTATTAACGTATTTATATCTATCGTTACACGGCCGCGCAGACACCAACAGACACAGGCCGTGCGTGGCCAGTATTCGCGGAAAGAATATTTTGTCTGTACGGTTCATGTCTGTACGTGTCTGTAGCTACCAACCGGGCAGTGTGAACAGAGCATCGGAACCGTGCAGACATCTTTTGTTTCCTTTACCTGTCGATTTGTCCTTTTTCTATCGATGTCTGACACGGCAAGCTCACATGTAAATAAACGGTGTCTGGCCTGGCACATGTCTGGCACGCTCAGATGTAAATAAACGGTGTCTGTCGGTGTCTGCCCCGGAACGTGTCTGACACGCTCAATGTCTGTAGATATAAACGGACCTTTAGTCGGTAGGTACCTAAGTGAGACCGACACTGCCCTGACTGGCTCGTATGTGAGGCAGTTTGGGCGTCCAATGAGAATTTGTTATACTTGCCGCTGTAGCCACAACTCATCAACCCACGTTTTTGACACTCTGTTTATTAGAAACATTGAAACAAGTAGCTCTGAAAAGAACTTTTGATCACAGTACGTTTTGACACTGTCTACCAGAAATATTGAAGCAAGCAGTTCTCAAAAGAACCTTTTTATTATACGTTTTGACAACCACCAGTTCTAAAAAGAACTCATCTGAGATCCCGAAGGAACTCATTTGTAAAGAAATAGGACACGAACAACCGTCGCGCCAGACACGTCTGTCTTGCGCAACGGCCGCTCGAGGAAAAGGCCGAATCAACGCGCCACCTATATTTATAACTTTAGTGCGCAGAATGCCTCGTAGGATACGCGCCTAAACGAACGGAACAAACACCGAACTATGCTTCATCCCTATTGGTCACAAGAATTCTGCAACTCTATTGGTTAAGATTTTATTTTTATATTTGTAAATCTGTTTCTGTATTTTCATTGGTTAGAGTATAAGTGTAAAATAGTATATAAGTGTGTGCAACGAAAAATAAAGCCCTTATTATTTTCTACAATCTGGAGTCATTATTATATCCACCAACCTGCGTCGCATCGCTAAAGTGGTGACCCCGGACAGAACATACCCGGACAGACCACACCCAGACCGAATACACGGAGAATAATGGAATGGAGAATTATATTCAACTGCCGAAGAACCTCAACTCCCGAACCGAACACATCTGAAGAATAATTTGCTGAAAAAGGTCGACTGCCCATTTCAAGATGCCGAATACCTGCTCAACAGAAGTCGCAGCCGTGCAGCCAACCGCTGTACCTACACCATCAACACCGCTAGCAGATACGCAATTCATCTTGAATGAGCTAAGAAAGCTATCGCTAGAAATAGCTGAGCTCAAAGCAAGACCGCAAAATACCAACGATTATAGCCGCAGCCGCTACCCTTCTCGAAACCGTTACGCATCAAGATCACGCAATCGAACAGAATCGTCATCACCATTCTGTTACTATCACAGACGATTTAAAGAGCAAGCTAGACGCTGCACGTCACCTTGCTCATTCGCGAAACAAAATGCGGAAAACTAAACAGGACGTTGGCAGAGGCGGACACCGGCGTTCAAGATAAATCTCACCGCCTATACATCACCGATAGAAACTCGAAACTATCATTCTTAGTCGACACTGGAGCTAACATATCCGTGCTACCAAGAAGAAAGGGTCAAGTAACAACGCCGTTACCATTTCAATTATACGCAGCTAACAACACAACAATAGCTACGTATGGCGAGAAAACGCTATCGCTCGACCTCAACCTACGACGCCGCTACAAATGGAAATTTATTGTAGCTGACGTTTCGAAGCCAATACTCGGAGCAGACTTCCTCAAGCATCATCAACTCATCGTCGACCTGAAAAACCGAAAACTCATCGACGGCGTCACGAGCTTAAAGGTAAATGCCCCAATACGAGTATCAAACACGCCTACCGTACGCAGCATTGACATGTCGCAATCATACCACGACATCCTAGCTCAATATCCCAACATAACACGGTTAACATCGATGAAATTAAACTCCGACATCAACGTGCAACATTTTATCGAAACACGTGGTCAACCGTTATATTGCCGCGCCCGACCAATCCCACCGCATCGTTTCGAAACAGTCAAGCGAGAATTCGAAAACATAATTGAACAAGGACTATGCAGACCCAGTAAAAGCCCATGGTCATCACCTCTACATATCGTACCCAAGAAGAATGGCGATATTAGAGTTTGTGGTGATTATCGCCGACTCAACTCCATTACCATACCAGATCGCTACCCCATTCCACGAATCAAAGACTTCACGCATCATCTATCTGGTAAAACTATCTTCTCTACAATAGACCTCAATCGTGCCTACCAACAACTGAACGTAAGAGAAGAAGACATTGAGAAGACAGCAATCATCACACCAATGGGTTTATTCGAATTTCCTCGTATGTGCCCTGGTTTGAAAAACGCGGGACAAACGTTTCAACGATACATCCATGAAGTGCTACGAGGATTAGATTTCGTTTTCCCGTTCATCGATGATTTGTTACTTGCATCAGAAAACGAAGCTCAACACCGAGAACACCTTCACATCGTGCTAAAGAGGTTAGAAGATAACGGTATCACGATTAACCCCGTTAAATGCAACCTAGGCAAACCAGAAGTCCAATTCCTAGGATACACCGTATCAACAGAAGGCATCAAACCTCCGGATCATAAAATTGAAGTTATTATCAACTATCCCAAGCCGACCACAATCGAAGAGCTAAGAAGATTTCTCGGTATGATCAACTTTTATCGCGATCACATACCTAACGCCGCATCTATACAAGCACCATTAAACGCATACCTACATAATGTCAAGAAGAGAGACAAAACCCAAATCACGTGGACCGACGAAGCAACCCAAGCGTTCGAACAATGTAAAGCTAGCATCATTAACGCAGCTCTACTAGCTCACCCATCGCATCATGCAACACTCGCCTTATTTTGTGACGCATCCGATAACTCAGTTGGAGCCGTATTGCAACAATACATCAACGAAGCATGGCAACCGCTCGGATACTATTCCAAGAAATTCACCGACGCACAAAAGAAATACTCTACTTTCGATCGTGAGTTACTTGCAATCTACATGGCAGTCAAACATTTCCGCAAAATATTTGAAGGACGCCATCTTATCGTATTCACGGACCACAAGCCGCTAACATATGTAATGTCGAAGACTCATACAAACTCGGAAACACAAAGGCGAACGAGACAACTTTTGTTTATCAGCGAATTCACCACGGACATAAGGCACGTGAGCGGTAAACAAAATATCGTTGCCGACACACTCAGCCGCATAGAAACAATTACTTGCCCATCTGGTATCAACTTCACCGAAATAGCCAGCGCACAACAAAAGGATAGCACCATTGAACAATTGCTATTACAAGAAAACATAATTCTAAAGAAAGTAATTATACCCAACACCGACGTAGAGTTATACTGCGAAACATCCACCCAATATTTACGACCTTATATACCCATACAATATCGACAAGAAGTTTTTAACAGCGTGCACAATATCAGTCACCCAGGTACGCGCACGACTCGTAAACTTACAACCCAAAAATTCTTTTGGCCATCAATGAACGCAGACATCAACCTTTGGACTCGATCCTGCATACATTGCCAGAAAAGCAAGATACAACGACACACATTCTCGAACATAGCATCATTCCCACCAAGTGAGCGTTTTCAACATCTACACGTTGACATCGTTGGACCGCTACCTACAACAGCTCAAGGTCACCGTTACTTAGTAACAATGATCGACCGATTAACTAAGTGGCCTGAAGCAATCCCTACCGACGAAATATCAGCTGTTCGTATAGCCGATATCGTCTACCAACACTGGATAGCAAGATTTGGATGCCCTACAACACTAACAAGCGATCAAGGACGCCAATTCGAGAGTCAACTATTCCAAAACCTAATGAAGCAAATGGGAATCAAGAAAAATCGAACAACAGCTTATCACCCTCAAAGCAACGGTGTCGTCGAACGGTGGCATCGCTCTCTTAAAACTGCGTTGCGCGCGAAAATCACCGACTCAAGCACATGGATCGACGAATTGCCTACCGTGCTACTTGGATTGCGAGCCGCTCTACGCACAGACACCGGCGTGAGCGCCGCCGAACTTACCTATGGTTACAACCTACGCCTACCTGGCGATTTTTTCAATACAAGTACCTGCACACCTGCTATGGATTATACCTACGTTGAGAAACTGCGTGGTATTATTCAAGCAAACAAGCCGCAAGCTGTAACCGAGCATCACAGCAATAACAGACACATGTTCGTGCATCAAGAATTGCCCACGTGCAGTCACGTTTTTGTCAGAACTGATGCAGTAAAAAAACCACTTCAAACTCCATATGAAGGCCCCTATCGAGTTATAAGCCGAACAGATAAAGTGTATTTCATCCAACTACCAGATCGGCAAATTAACATTTCTATCGATCGATTGAAGCCTGCATATGTCATCACAGAAGATACCTTACCACCAACCAATATTACCACATCAAGAAACAGTACCGTTACCATTACCAAACAAACCAACACCAATACCGAGCCAACCGTTACCAAGCAAGCAACAGAGGTACCTGCTGCCAACATGCCGCTACAGCCCGCCGTGACCAAAACAACACGAATAGGCCGCACCATCAAGCTGCCGGTACGCTTCGCTTGAAGGGGAGTACTGTAGCCACAACTCATCAACCCACGTTTTTGACACTCTGTTTATTAGAAACATTGAAACAAGTAGCTCTGAAAAGAACTTTTGATCACAGTACGTTTTGACACTGTCTACCAGAAATATTGAAGCAAGCAGTTCTCAAAAGAACCTTTTTATTATACGTTTTGACAACCACCAGTTCTAAAAAGAACTCATCTGAGATCCCGAAGGAACTCATTTGTAAAGAAATAGGACACGAACAACCGTCGCGCCAGACACGTCTGTCTTGCGCAACGGCCGCTCGAGGAAAAGGCCGAATCAACGCGCCACCTATATTTATAACTTTAGTGCGCAGAATGCCTCGTAGGATACGCGCCTAAACGAACGGAACAAACACCGAACTATGCTTCATCCCTATTGGTCACAAGAATTCTGCAACTCTATTGGTTAAGATTTTATTTTTATATTTGTAAATCTGTTTCTGTATTTTCATTGGTTAGAGTATAAGTGTAAAATAGTATATAAGTGTGTGCAACGAAAAATAAAGCCCTTATTATTTTCTACAATCTGGAGTCATTATTATATCCACCAACCTGCGTCGCATTGCTAAACCGCAAATAAAAAAATAGTTTTTGAATTAGGTAGAAACTGGGATACGAATATAATGCTTTCCTACTTTATAAGTAAAGTAATTTCTCTCAATTACTGCAACTAAGTGTTATTGAGTTCTAGTTTTAGTACAATTATAGGCGAGGGTAAGTTACTAGCTTTTCCAAAGGCTCCAGTCCTGTTCTTCAATCCACTAAACTGTGTATACCGGCAGTAGCATAAAAAGTAACCTTTATGGTATTAAATGATAGTGTAGTTTTCGCCCAATGTTTTTTTTTTCGAAATTTAATGTCTAAGTAGGTATTTCAAATAATCAATTTTGCTTCTTAACCATATTAGGTGTATAACTTTTCAGGCGAGACCTGACCTTCTGTGAGACCGTGATGGCCCAGGAAGAGGCCGCCGAGTGGGATCGTGAGAGGTCCGATCCCTTACAGAGAAGAAGGCGTCGGGAAGGCAACTGCATCGATGCCTAAAATGCCGAAACCCAACCTGCATCGTAGGCAGGAGGGACTCCTTGGTCGCAGGCGTTCAGACTGAAGACAGGCGTTCTGTCCTGCTGCCGTGCACAGCGAGGCTCAGAGGAGGCTTTTTTTTCAGTCACCCCAGGGATGAGCCCTAATAGACGTTGCACAGAGGAGGTTCCGGGATGGTCTTTTAGAGGTCACGGGGGGGTTTCTACGTGATGATGATTTTATTGAGGTAAAATCCCAAACTCCCTGGTCTTTTTCCTAAAAGACCAGGCGCCTTTAGAAGATTTTACCCTGTTAACAAAAAAAAAAGGAGTACAACGTTTATTGCAAAATACAAAATATATTTTTTATACAATTCGGGCAAGCAAGTAAAGCCATTGACAAAATCTAGTACGTGTTAATTAATAAATGCTGGATAAGCTCTATTTGGATAAATAAAATATCACTATCCGGAAAAACGCGTCAGTAACGGAACGTGAAAAAATATTTACTTTTATTTGTTGATTTTTGGAATAAAAGCATCTCTCACGGTTAAACTATTTTGATTAATAGTCAGCACAGTTTGTTATTTATTTTGTGTCGATTTTTTTTTTTTCAAATTTTTATTTCTCTCTGAAACTGTTTGTAGTTGTTGATTTGAGTCTACAAACTAGTTTGGTTTTGGTAAGATTTATTAAAAACATACTCGTATTAGCCCTTATTATTTGAGAATGTATTTACCCATATCAAACTTACCAAGTCGTTTACCAGAGGAGATTGTCAAAGTCACCGTGAAACTGTAGGTGAATAGATGGCATTCCAATTGATGTTAGGAATTGACTACACATTTCAAACTCGCTTCACCTAACTTATCACGGTGAGATATTTACAGAATAGCTCCGCTGATTTACCCGCATCTTGTCGAGAGGTTCTTTTCACTTTGGTTTCTGGCAAAACGAGACGACTTCAATCCAAAATAAATTATTCGGGTTAAAAGAAAAAGGTTACCGACAAACCCAATAAAGAGAGTCATGGTCCGAGTTTCCTTGCGTGATCGAATCAGAAATGTAGATATCCGCAAGAAAACCAGGGTTACCGATATATCCCGAAGAATTGCCAAACTTTCGTGGCAGTGGGCTAGGCACATTGCTCGCAGAACGGATGGCCGCGTACCGGCAGATGCAGCGTTGGAAGGCCTCTCTCTAGGTGGAGCGATGACCTGGTCAAGGCTACTGGAGTCAAGTGGATGCAAAAGACACAGGACTGACCATTGTGGCGACGCTTGGGGAAAGTCTATATCCAGCAGTGGACTTCTGTCGGCTATAATGATGATGATGATGATGAAAAGTACAATTCTATTTATGTAATATAAGCAATAAAGTCACCTATATAATACGTAATTTTTACATTATTAAACATTCACTTTTCTCAAGCTAATTAAGAAACAAATCCTGTGTAAACTATTGGCTTCAACACAAACTAAAAATTGTGAAACTATTCCCAACTTCTAACAAAGCAGCTTCAATTCTGAATTGAAAATAGAGTAGGTAATTTGTTTATTTCGTATCCTAAAAGCCAACATAAGTTAAGATCAATACTTCGATAGAATTCGTAACAAATCATACATTCAAAATTGTATCCAAAACGAAATTGTCAAAACGGAAATAGGTGTGAGGATGTGACGAATGCATTCGATTCAGGTAGATTATTTGAAATTGGAATGAAACTGTTGTGAATGTAATGCCCGGTTTACATTATTCCAGTCCAGTGATACAGCGAGAATCAAGTCCAGTGCTGCACTGGATCTGTAACGTCTACATTATTCCAGTTATTTAGAAGCCGTTGAAGTGTGAACACTACAGTGAGAATGATTTCAAGAAGAGATCAGTTTCGAAAATGTTTCAAACTTGTTCAATTACTCTTGCACAGGTTTTGCAAAGCAGATTGGTTTGATTTTCTCTGTATAAACTGACAAACTTTAAAAAAAATTCTTCAGATAACTTCTTCACCATTTTTAAATCCTTTCTTCGCCGCAATAATCCGCAAAAACAACCAATACGTATTTACTTTACACTGGATTGGCCGTCTACATTATTCCAGTTGCACTGGATTGGTCGCACTGGATTCAAAAGTAGACCGCCAGTCCAGTTACTGGACTGGAACGCTAACTGGATTCAGTGCATTCTAGTGCCGGTTTACATTTTTCCAGTAAGCAATCCAGCGCTGGATTCGATCGCTGGACTGGAATACTGTAAACCGGGCATTCATATTCCAACGGCTTCCAGTGTTATTAGAATTTCAAAAAAAGCTGTCGAAAAAATCGGTTCAGTAATTGATGAACTGTCAGTTTATTAAAGTTTTGTTAAATGATAGGTAAGGTTATCTCATCTTTGTGGCGATTGACTGTCTACACAACTTTTCAAATTTTGTTCAATTCTGTTTGTATGTGGTTACTAGGACAGCTCTAGAAAGAAAGAAAAAGTTTTTATAGAATCTCTCTGTAATTTTCCAAGTTCAAATCATGGAACTTCTGTTTTTGGTTGAGAGCTCGATACTTCGGCACCGTTACAAGCGCCATGATCACAATAACTAAAGTCTTTGCGGGTGGGTGTTGTTTACGAGCTGACATATCTGTCTACCCTCTTCCTCACTCGTTTTTCACGCACGATGTCGCTACCACCAGAACTCGTCTCACTAGTTACTCGACACTGTTCAGCACTCGTTTCACTAGTTACACGATATTGTTCACGACAAACGATGCTCACTGTATCCACTTTTGACAATTGATCAGTAGTTTTTCGATCTTTACATAGTTGAACCACTGGATTCCAGGCTCTCGACAATTGAAACCCGTCGTCCCTATTGAAATTTTTGCACTTGGTTATTTCAATTGCTTCCCGAACCATTCTAGGTATGTAATGGCGTTCAGTCGAGATAACCTGTGGGTCATGTAACTCAATCCAGTGGTTTGGCCCTGATTCGAGAAGATGTTCTGCTATGGCCGATTTTTGGGTATCGTTGTTTTTCACTGCCCTAATGTGTTCCTTGATTCGGCAAGCAATAGTTCGCTTCGTCTGTCCAATATATGATTGCCCACAGCTGCAAATAATCTTATAAACTCCAGGCTTTTCCAAGGGAAAGTTAACTTTAGGCGAATGCAGCATTTAAGATACTTTCTTGAAAGGAGTGAAAATAGTTTTTATGCAGTATTTACTGAGAATGTTTGCGACTTTATCTGTCACTCCTTTCACGTATGGCAAAAATGCTGGCTGTCTCTCGACCTTGTACTTCAATTGTTTATTTTATGATCTTCGAGCATGTGGCAAGATCTTCATCCTGTACCCATTCCTCTGTAGGACTTGTTTACCGTGCGCTAGTTCGCCAGTAATATGATCCTCGTCACAAAGATCATATGCACGTTTAGTGAGTGACGTCACTACTGAATTTAGATGCTGTGGATGATGGTGTGAGTCACCGCGTAGATACCGATCAGTATGAGTAGGTTTCCTGTAAACCGAGTGGCTTAGAGAACCATCCTTGCGTACTTGTATTGTTACGTCCAGAAAGGTGATTGTCCTGTTTTGTTCCATTTCGCAGGTAAAACGAATCTTATCATGTATGCCGTTAAGGTGTTGAAGGTAGCCTTGCACATCACGCTCGTCCCCTTTAACTATGACATACACATCATCAACGAATCTTTTCCATAGTCTGAGTGAAGTCGATGCAGTTGAGATTGCTAGCTCTTCAAAATACTCCATCCATATATTAGCTGTTATGGGTGCCACTGGACTTCCCATGGCTACACCATCAACCTGAAGGTAGTATTCGCCTTGATATATAAAGTAAGACGCAAACAAGCAAAGATGAAGTAGAATTCCATACTCAGCAGGGATATTATTTTGCTGCAATTTCACCTTTATAACCTCCATGCAATCCGCCACAGGTACATTGGTAAATAAAGACTCAACGTCAAAACTGACCATAATTTCGTCCACTTCCACCTTGGTAGACTGCAGGATATCTACAAAATGACGCGAGTCTTTCACGAAGGACGATGATTTCGCGACTATTGGCTGTAAAACCCTGGCCACATGCTTCGCCAGCTCATATGTGGGCGAGTCTATTTGGCTGACTATGGGCCGCAACGGAATATTTTGCTTATGTACTTTTGGTAAGCCGTATAATTTTGGGGGTTGGACATTTCTGGGACGGAGTAGGTACTGAGTAGTGTCATGTCCAAGCGCATGTTCACATTCTTTTATTACTTTTACAGTAGCTCGGTTGGTTCTAGCTGTAGGATTGTAGTTCACTCTTTTATAGGTATTCATATCACCTAATAGACTCCGGATCTTACTGTCATATTCAGTGACGTTCATGACCACTGTAGCATTTCCTTTGTCCGCTTTTAGAACTAATATATCTTGATCATTTCTTAGGTCCCGTAAAGCGATTAGTTCGTCGGTGGTGATATTCGATTGAGGTGGTTTAGCGTGACGCAATGCCACGGCGGAATCCTGCCTTAATATATCGGCATCACACGCGGGTATCCTATTACGTTTGATCACCTCCTCAATACTTCCAATCAGCTGTTCGAAAGGAATGTGTTTTGGAGTAGGGACAACAAATTCAATCCCTTCTCGAGGACTTGGAGTGCACTGTGTGATAAAACTTTTCCAGATAAGTTAACAACTGTTCGTGTTACTTGTGAGTTGTCGTAGTAGGTGGTAATTGGCTTATGTTTATTCAACAGTGAATTAAACTTACATTCTTTCTTTAAAGCATCCAACTCACGAGATCTTTGTGCTTGTAGGTAGGTAATCCGGTCACAAAAGTCGAAATCACTGGGTGACATTAGAGCACTGTACTCCAGAGATCGCATGGCTAAGGTGTTACTCGTAAGTATTTCGTGGTAGCGTGCATTCGTTGTTAAGTGTTTCGTATTAGTAGACTTACGGGAATGTGTTATTCGATGTAACACTTTTCTATGTCACGTAACACACTCAGATGTAAATAATATAACTCACTTCGGCATTTATCGAGTTGGTATCCGGCATTGCGGATCACCTTGCGCAACAACTTCACACTCGCGTAACGCAGAACACCCGCGGAACCGTAAATGTCATTTCGCGGTTTTAACCGTACACATACGGGAATAACGTCCGCGTCCCGACATTTCTTTAGAAAAGTCAATGACTCTTCCAAACCTTCACACTTTTTCCGCGCGCGTTCTAGATGTTTCACTAATTTAAGACTTTCCGGCCCGTACCGGTGCGCAATATAAGTTTTTAAGCTGACATGGTAACAATCATTAGAATTAATATTTGTTTCGGGATATTTACCATGTATATTTTGTTTTTGGTTGAGAGCTCGATATTTCGGTACCGTAACAAGCGCCATGATCACGAGAACTAAAGTCTTATCCATTATTGTACACACTCACTTATATTATAATTTTGTAAGACAACATTTAGGTGTAATAATTAGGTTACAGCTACGGATGGCTTTGCTCATTAACGTCATAAGGTGAGAAAGAGATTACACAAGATTATAGCCATAATCTCCCTGTCAAACTAATACCATTATGTGTTCAGGCCTCATTGTGTGCACATTGGAAGATTTTGGGAGGGAAATCTAATCTATTTTGTAAGCTACCGCTTCTTGATTGCTTCAGAAAGCGATCATACTATTATATACAGACTACTATTACTATTTTATATATTACGGGAATAAGTTTTGGTTTTATTCAAAATCATTAAGCAGCCTTTCTTCGACAGTTTTGGGGTCGGCTTCCAATAAAGCCGGTTGCAGCTGAGTAGGTACTAGTTTTTTACTTGAGAGGAATCATCATCATCATTTCAGCCGAAAGACGATTATGCTAGACATAGGCCTCCCCCAGCAAGGAATATATTTCAGAGGAATACCTATACCTGATTCGTAGAAGTGCATAAACCAGTTATTAGGTAATACAATGCAAGGGGCATCGTAATATCTAATCATTAAGTCTGGAGTAGGGCTGAAACGATACGAATAAAAGTACTTACTCGATACTTTTCTTTTTTTCGATTACCAAATAGGTATCGATCAAAAGTACTCGTATCGATCGGACTATCAGTATTCATAAAATGCCAATTAATATTTGATTTTTATACATTGACTAGGACTCCGCCCGCGACTTCGTTCGTATGATTTCGTAATTTATTCAACTAAGTACAGACGACTTTATTTAGTGCAGTTAGTACAGGCAACTAAAAATAAGCTATTGAAAAAGTAATAATAAATCGTAGATATCTAGGGTATAAATTAGGGTTTATAAAACTTTAATGACGTGCCCGATAAGATTTAGCTGAATAAAGGGCTAACAGTCCCACCGGTCATTCGATCAACATCTCAGTCATGAGGCTTTACAATAAGATCCATAGCGAGTTCACCACTCACCATCTATTACTATGAAGAAAACAGTGCAGTGGAGCTGTCGCACGAATCTTACGATAAATATGGATAAAACTAAGGTAATTTTAATGTAGTACCCATTCACATAAAAATCGGTGACTTTACAGAATGTATTCATAGAATCCAACTCGGAAAAACGAATAGGAAAAACTGGGGTAATCGACAAAGCCTCATGAATGACCAAACTTTGGTTGCATTAATCAGAATAAAAATTTCCATACAAACTTTAACAGCCCTTAAATCGTCTTTTGGTTATAGTTCCGAAAAACTAATGTTACCTTTATTATTTTGCCCCAGAAATTAGACTTTTCATTCAAACAAATATACCTTGTTTGCTCCCCTACATGAAAGCAAAAAAAAGCCTTGTACAGAAAACATCTTCAAAATATTTAACACCCCCTAAATCGTATTTTAGGATTAGTCATGAAAACTTGTAATAACAACCTTTACTATAATATGCTGTTAGTATTTATGCCAAGTTAAAAATATATAAGCCCAACAAATTGCCACCTTTAATCCCCTTAGGGATAGAATTTCCGGTAATAAATATACTCATTGTTTTTTTATTAATCAAGAGCGTAAACCTACGATTTCAGATGTTTTACCTTCGAAACCGAAGTAATTTCGTATAAAGTTTCTACCCCTATTTTATCCCTTTAGGGGTCGAATTACCAAAAACCAATAAATACATGAATATTTTTTATCAACCAAGAGCGTGAATCTAAAAGTTCACGTGTCCAACTTACAAACTGTAGAAGATTCATACAAACTTTCAACCCTCTTTTGGCCCCCTTAGGGTTGAAATTTCCAAAAATCCCTTCTTAGTGCTCACTTAAGTGACTTGAGGAACCTTTCTGCCAAATTTCATGCTTCTAGGCTTAGCGGTTTTGGCTGTGCGTTGATCGATCAGTCAGTCAGTTTCTTCTTTTATATATATAGATAGATTAAGTACCTATGCGAAAAACGATATTATGAATATATATTATAAAAAAACGATAACGTTCTATATTAAAACGGTATTTTTATTTATTTACTATCTGTTGCGATAGATGGCTATGGTGATAAAACTAATTTTCTTTTAGTTGATAGGCTTGTTTGTATTTGTTTATGCCAGAGAGAACAAAAAGTATCGAACTGTCGACCGATCGCCATATTTATACTTCGTCTTTCAAGACCTTCGCCTTAAACGTATCCATTGGGAGGATTTTAAACCGATTTTTTCAGGATTAGGCTAACAAACGCGAATAATTTTAAATATTGTCGGTATCTCTGCAGTCTCATCATCATATCAGCCGAAAGACATCCACTGATGGACATAGACCTCCCCCAAGCGGCCTAAATTGACCGGTCCCGTACCTCCCGCATCCAGTGGGTGCCCGCATCTTTCACCAGGTCATCACTGCAGCCTGCGAAAAGCTTTTTTTAGAGCTGGTGTGTAACAGTCACTGCACTCAGAAATCGTCTTACAGGCAAATATTTACAAAAAGTATAATTTTTGGGATGCATTACGAATACCAATTTTTTTCATAGCCCTCTTTTTTATGACTTTAGTCTGAAAACAAGATAATATCAATAAATAATATCAATACTTGTTGTTATTTTTATTTGTCCTTAATTCTACAAAGAAATCATTTGATACGGATAATATAGTATCCATACTTTACGGCCGATACGGTATCGAGTAAAAGTATCGATAACTCAGTGGCATCGGTATATCCATATTGTTCCTGTAGTCACATTTTCAGACTTCTTACTATCCGTCATAATGACCGTAATTTTTTTTTAAATAGGGAAAAGAAAAAGAAATGCTGTATGTGTGAAATGAAATGACAGCCGGAACCAGCCGATGAACGTGCTTTCTGAGACATGGATGCGTCTCGGTATGAAATTGATGGTCACTCATCTACATCACTCGGAAAACTTTGCTTGACCTTGAAAATCGACCCGGACAACTTTTATATGCTTAGCTACAAGCTCTTTAAAACAAGGAAGAGGGAAAATTGTATGTGATCCAGATCATGGCAAGACTGGTGAATGAATTTTAATAGATTTTGTGTAAGTATTCCCGGATAAGAAATCAATACAAAGCACAGTGCAAAGATACCAAACGAGCAGTGGTGGCCCCGTGGTAACAGCTGCTATTTACAAGTTGTAGGTCTTGGATTCAAACCCAGGCAAGACGCATTACTTTTTGTAAATTATTTCATCACCTTTGCTCTCAAAACAGTGAAGGAAAACATCGTGAGGAAACCGGTATGTTCTAGAGACAAAAAATCGAAGACATTTGAAATCTACCAACCCCCACTGGGCCCGCGTGGTGGATTACGGGCCATGCCCTCTCTCACAGAGACGGGGTATGTGTCCCAGCAATGGAAACATTAAAAGGCTGATGATAAAACGTGCCCTTTATATAGGAGAAACAACCCTTTTACGTACACGACAAGATAAGTGTGTATTATATTCCCTAAAAGGGTTATAATAGTAATATTTGCAACTATTGTACACAATTTAATTATCATGGAAACCTTCTGTTGTTAAGACCTACAGAGTAATCTGTCTTGATTTCCCATTTATAAATCCCCATGTTTATTAACGAGAAGTACGCTATGATATTTTTGATAGAAATATTAATTGATTGATGATGTTTTTATATTTAATTGGCTTGGGGAAAGGTAGATAAATTTATTTATCCATCAATCACTCAATTCTGATATCGCGGGCGCTTTTTGTTTTTTTTTTAAACAATTTATTTTAAAAATCTTACTTCTCATATACCAGTCTTTCTTTCTTTTTCGTGTGAGTTGTCGTGTGAGGTGTGGCCACCTCTGGTGTCAGAGTTAATCAAGCTGCCTCTGGGAAACCCCACAGGTCTCTGAATTGGCACAGTCAAAGTTAAAGCCAAATATATTTATTCAACGAGGCCAAAAAGCGGCACTTTTGAACGTCGTACACAAATTAAAATTTACAAGTAATAAAAGTTGATTCTACCGTGGCTATTTCAGATTTCCATTAACTTTATAAGTCCAGGTTTCCTGACGATGTTTTCCTTCACTGTTGCCTGTGATGTCCAAGATAAACTTAGAAAGAACGTATGAATTTGATAAAGTCACATTGGTACTTGCCCGGATTTGAACCCACGACCTCAAGCACGACAGGCGAGGTCTTAGCCACTGGGACACCACGACATTACATCACCTCATATACCAGTGAAAAGTATGATTTAGTAATTCCATCAAATACCAACTCGTGTATAAAATCTTGAACAAATATCATCAACATCGTCATTTTCGCCACAATTTATCTACTGACTGGATATAGAACTTCTCTAAGAGTCACCATAACGACTGGGCTTGTCCCTTCATCAGTCTATCGGTCTACTTTCCAATTCAGAAAAAAGGATAAATATAGAGCATCAACAAACAAGGCCACAGGGGACTAAAAAGTAACCCAAAAATATTCTTACATAATTCTTTTCGCAATGGTTCAGTAATTTAAATCAAGGGATTGCCCGTTAGGAGTAATCGGATTACAGGATTGTACCCAACTCCTCACTTATCTGGAAGGCAATCTATCTGGATTAACGGTTAGTTTGTCGAATTTTATTTCACCTATTTTAAGGTCAACTGTGAAAATGGAGTTTGGACTAGATAAATTATTGTATAATATTGTAATAAAAAAAATTGTATTGTAATCCATATTAATATATATGAAATGCGAAAGTAAATCTGCCTGTTACCTTTTCACGACTAAACGGATGAGCCAATTTAGATGAAATTTGATATAGCTTTTGATATAAGCTTGAGACCCTGGGAAGGACATAGATTTTTAGTTTTTATACCAGTGGTGTGTTCCCTTGGGATCTACCACTTTCTAAGTGGGCGAAGCGGCGGACGAAGCCGCGGGCGGAAGCTATTTTTGAATATTACCTTTAAATTATGGTGATTTAGATTTCGTGGACTGGTAAACAATGGGCAGTCAGAACCACCGAAACATTATATACATTCAGTAAAAAAAGTTTCGGGAGTGGATGATTTATTTATGGTTCCAACTATTATTTTTAGTTAGATTGGCACAACTGTTTTTCATTTTGGCTCGGAGTTTAAGATACATCTGTTATTTAGATTAAAATACAGTGCTATTTTTAGTTATATCATATCTAGTGCGTATTGCGAATTTCATAATGGACGAAAACTTCGAACAAAGAGTTTGTCTTAAATTTTGCATCTCCAATGGAATTCCGTGTTCGGGGTCACTGAAAATGTTACAGAAGGCTTACAGTGAATCGTCTTTATCAAAAACACGTGGACATAAGTGGTGCAAAGCGTTCAAAAACGGTCGAGATGTGACTGTAAATTTGCCTCGATCTGGTAGGCCATCAACGGCTGCAACTGAAGTTAAACTAAAAATCCTCATTCTAGTTTGAGAGAGATAGCCGCCAAACTTTCTGTGTCTCACGACACAATCTTTTTTTAGATTATTCGTTGGGTTATGTGTATCGTTTCTGAAGAAGCATACTTTGAAGGTGATGAAATATATTTGGATGAATAACTAACATTTTGTATATTGACCTTTGCCCCGTACTTTCTTGACAGAGTAATATTTGTTTTATACTTTGTACAATCCTCTTTCCAGTTTAGCTGGTAGGTCTCCTTGTCCGTCTGCGCCAGAGAGCTCTTTTCTGGGTTGTCGTAGTGCTCAAGTTCTCTCTCTTTAAACTTCTTTCTGCATGCCTGACCACCAGGTGGCGGTCGGTTGTCCCCTTCCTCGCGGCCAATCGGGGATATTTAGGGTATTTTTGATAGGGTCATTTTCACGTCTCAGAATGTGGCCACAACAGCATGGACACTTCCTGGCTTATATTCTTAACCAGCTAATATATTCTCATATTGATGGTTTGTGGAAGACAAGTCGTAAACGCAACCTTTTAATAAAACTGTATGATTGCAAAGGAAAATAAACTTAGCAAAACGCTTGGAAAATTGATTTGTGATTACCGTACATTATACTGTCATTTGCGTTAAATAGATTGGCAGCCATGTAATTATTATCGTCTTGAAACTCGACGTTGACATTTTCAATCAGTTGGTTAAACGTGGTATTCTGATGTACGTGTCTACTTTCCCTATTAGGTTATTATTGGGTTCAGAAGGGTTAAGGCTCCCGCAGTCAGGAGCGACGTGACAATGTGTTTTCATTTAATTACATTTTAAGTTCAGAATTTAAAAAAAATATTGTAGTACGTTTATTTAACACAGTCAAAGGACGGCTTCAAATAAACGTATAATTTATTTCATCTTATTTCCAGTAGATTTTATTATTTGGTATCGAAAATAAATATATTTTTAGCTCTTTCTAGAAGAAGAAGAGTACTCAGTGTGTACAAAATGGCCATGTGGTCCGTGAGCACAGGACCTACAAAATACTGCGTAAAAATATGTTTTGAAACTGTAGTTTCTATAAAATATACAAAAAAAAATTAAGTCATACACTACCTTCAAGCTTAATCCAGTGCTGCAAAATAATATTCTTACTTGCTTATTCTAAATATTGCCAAGCGAGGCTGTATGTTAATTTAGCGTCTGCCTTAAAAAATAAATTCAAAAATATGTGGTTTATAAAACATTTTATGGAGGCAAGCGTTCCACGAGAATTTTAGCTGTTGGACTTTAGAACTTTTTAATAAAAACCGGCTTTCCATTGTTTCTGCCTGTTATGACACCCAAGAGAACAAAGGAGGTAGTTTTTTTTTCAGTGCAAACAACACGGTTAGTTGTAGCGTTATGGAAATAGAAAAACAATGTTCCTTGAAACTTGCAAGGTTTTTTGAAGAGTGTGATTTTGTTTTGAAGTGTTTCGGTTACCGGTAGATACGAGCTTATTTCAGCTTTGATTCAGTGAGTCACTAGTTCTTGATTAGTGATTAGTGTCTGTTGCTAAAGCTTTGATCAGGTCGTCTATTACGTTAACTATCACGAAAAGACCAGCTGTTCCCTACATTTTATTGAAGTATGTGAACACATATTATATAGACATAATATGGATAGAAATGTAAACGTTGTAATTATTGTAAATTACCAAAAACTCTGGAATAACTTTAAATTGTAATAAAGTTATCCTTTTTGGCTCTTATTAATATATAACCATAATTAATTGGTGCATGTTGTGTCAGCCTGTAAGTAATAGTAGCATTTATAAACGTAATATTATGCATGTATATTTTTTTTAAAGTTTTGTAATTTTTGGTTAACCTAAATAAATAAATAAATAAACTACCCCAAAATGTACCAAACTATACTTATACTTTTTAGAGTTGATCCCATACTAAAAGTTGATCATATATGCGTACGTAAGTCACCATGTAAAGAAGAAAAACACACAACATAGAAGTCGCTGAAAGTAATTGAAATGTAGATATTAGTTACGCTAGTCGCGCGGTATCCAGTTATGTTGAAGTAACAGTTGTAATTGTAACATACAAACGTAAGGTTCAAGACATACTTAGCCAGACAATATGATGTGTACATTTTTTGTCAGTTTAAAAATGTACATATCATATTGTCTGGCTCTGGGTATCATATCTTACCGACGTAATGCACACGTTCTTATCAAGATAAACAAAAGAGACAGGCGGAGACGAGGGAATTCGCGGACATGCTACAGTATTTTTAAAGCTTCGGTGTACATTGCGACAATATACTACAAAAAATTTGAGACCGACACGGACAATGACAGTCGCCAACGACATTGAGAGAACAAAACGCGCAATCGTTTTACACCCGCGCTACCCAAAATTCAATAGATTTTTGTTCTTTCCTGTCCTTACGAAAAACCTTGTATCAAAATATAGATTATTAAATTGTCTTCGAGATGGTGTAAATTTAATTAAAATACGCCCAGCGATTTTGGTGCAATTATCGATTTTTTGTCCGTGTTAGATATAACTTTACAAATTAATTACACGATTAAAATTTAAAATTATCTAAAATAAAATTATTAAGTAATTGGTCTAACTCTAATGTAACAATATATGTATGGATTAGAGATCATTTTCTTAATAATTTGATTTGTGTCGAAACGCTTGGGTCATGGGGCCCGAGTGCACGTCTTCTTTTAAGGAGATCTCTCGCCGACTGATCGACACTGTGCGTGACCAGAGGGCTGGCTCTTTCTTTGCGCAAAGAATTAGCTTTGCCATTCAACGTGGCAATGCTGCCAGTCTTCTGGGCACGTTCCCCGATGACAGCGATGTGGAGGAGTACTTTGACGGCTAAGTGTACCTGTCCTTTGTACATAGTGTAAGTAGTTAGGTTTAGTATAAGTTTGTATAGTTTAATTTTGTTTAGTGTTTTAGTATGTACATATTTACACATTTGTTTAAAAAATAAATGCACATTTGATTTTTGAATATATTCAAAAATGTATACTTACTTACTTGGGGAGGGATATATGCGCCTTAAGAGTTGATTCGGTAGAGAACCAATGTCGTCAACATAGCTTTATATATACAAATGAACGTTGGGCTAGAAGTGTTCTTGAGTGGAGAACGCGAACTGGTAAACGTAAGGTAGGACGCCCTCAGGTTAGGTGGAGCGACGCGCGACGATCTTCGCAGGGTGTGTGGCAGGGTGGATGAGACTTGCCGAAGATTGGAACAAATGGGATGCAATTGGAGAGGCCTATGTCAAGCTGTGGACAGCTACAGGCTGATGGAATGAGGTCGCTTCGCTTTGAGTTTGTTTAAATGTCTTTTGACCCTAACGTAGAACCTACTCTTCGCATCGTCAGCGACCTAGTCGTACGTATATTGATTGTAAACAATGAGCAGTAAGCAGAAAGTGTTATCCGCTTGTATGTGTTGTTATCTATTTATATACTATTTATTCTGGTGGAAATATACGGAGACGTTAAGTGGGACGGTCACGTAGTAAATGATAAATTGCGCGGTGCGATATTGGTCCAAACGCCTCAAAATCTATGCAAAATGTTACAAGTAAGGGGCCTGCCTGGTGGTAGCGCCATCTCTTGTAAATGTCATAAATCAATGACCGAAAACACATAGACAAACGCATTTGAGATTTCGCGGGCGATCGATATCTTAATTATCTCGTTCCTTCCTCATTCCTTTTCCCTTTATGTACGCCTTAATGACAGGTCGCCAGAACGAACCGAAACTTCAACGTGAACGGGCCTCGTATCTCAACCGCCAGCTTTCCAAGCCACCTGGCTGGAGACTGATGCATCTAATTAGTTAGATTGCTGAGAACCTTGTGAACCGTGTCTATTCACCCGCCTCGCGGATATATAACAATTGTGTGAAGTGTGTGGATCCTGAAGGTCGCCAGTTTGGAGTAGAAGAACACCAGCTCGCTGCCACACGTGGGCTGGCATCGACCACTACAAGGTAAGGCGTACTACTTCCCTCATTTCCATACTAGATCGCCCGAATTGATCCGTGAATATTTTCCCGCTTATTTTCAACGCACTATTGCCAGAACCCTTCAAATACAGTCCACTTTTCATGATAGACACAAGGATGAAGAGGTTTCTCAAACCGCTATAACATTTTTGGTCCTTCGAGCCGGATATATTACTATAATATATCCATTTTACTGACTTAAAATTGTTAATTTATTGCAATACCTACATTATTAAATATAAATAAGCACTTTTACGCCTGAAGCACAGGTTCTACCTAGTTCAGGCAAATTATACATCAGCACTTTTTAGAACATAAGCAAATTATTGTAAATTTTGTACTTTAAGAAATAAATAAACGATTTTATTATTTTATTATTTATTATTATTATTTATTTTCCTTTATTTCTTACGTAGGAATCAATCATAAATTCCTACTAGGGTCGTGGCACCTAGCCGCCTACCCACATAATCAAGTTGTAAACCCAATACGTGGTTCCATCAACGCCGCTATAGCAGGTTCATAATTACGTATCTGCTATTATTAAAAATAATTCTTATTTAAAACTAACTTGTCGTATTGTAAATTTCTATATTTCAAGCGTCTTTTAGTTTAACCGCCCTTATAGGAATCACCTACCTCCAATTATAAATTGTTAGGAATAAGTTACTTTCCGAATACCGCGGGGTAGACATTCATTCTATAAGAGAAAAATAAAATAGGTGTACTACTTGTAGGTACCTACGCAGTATAAATATCATAACTTTACCGAATACGTTTCGACGATTGCGGGCTATAGGTTGCATATTTATACCTATTCATTTATCTTAAACAATATTCAAACTTAGCAATAAAACTGGTTGGGATAGTAATGCTATTAACATTTTGTACTATATAATTACTTTGGTTAGTGGGTACTACGAAAAAACTTATTTCGTTACTACGCAAATATTGCGAAACCCGTTGTCACAGTACAGTCACAATCAGTAGTATTACTTTTCTACATATAGTTGTTCGTTTAAATAATTACCGTACATTGTTTTGTTTGTGTGGTTATTTGTAACTACATAACATAACAATGCCGCGTGATGCGAAAGCAATCGCTTCTTCAGAAGATCAACAGTTAGTGATTTTAGAAGCTAAGCGTAATATACTTTTCGAGCGTATTCAGTCAATTTATGATCGCTCTAAAGTCGCTAATACTTCCGAACCGGTGAGAGAAGGCTTTCTCAGTTCTTGTGTAACAATAGATGATATTCGAACGGACTTTCATAAATTATTGGATGATTATAATGCTAGGTTACTGGCTATATATCCCGATGCGAAGCCTAGCTATCAAGCCTACGCCTCATTCGAGGATATGTATTGTTCCGTGAAACGTGTGATGTCTCAATTGGAAGATAAGCCGTCCGGGAGGCACAGTATGAGTGATTCCGCAACATGTAGACCAAGGTTGCCGCCAATCGAACTCATGTCGTTCGACGGTGATATACGAAACTGGCCATTATTTTATGCAAGTTTTAAATCTACAGTTCATGACAATAAGTCGCTGACGGATGCAGACAGGTTGTACTATTTAATAGGTAAGCTGTCGCCGAAGGCACAGTCTGTGTTCGCGGGAGTCACACCGTGTGCTGAGAATTACCAAGTCATGTTCCAGGCACTCCTCGATAGGTACCAGGATATTCGTGTCCTCGCGTCTACCTATTTGGATCAAGCTTTAAATCTTAAATTATCCGGTCCCGCGTCTGTTTCGAATTACCAGCTATTTGTGGACAAGTTCGTCACCGCAATTAATTCCCTAAAGAATCTAAAATTAGTTGACCTTCTGGATTTCATTTTATTGCACCTCGCAATAAAAAAGTTTGACACTGAAACTATTCGCGCTTTCGAGATGACAGAACGTAATCGTAAGATTCCCACTCTAGATAGTTTTGTCACCTTCATCAATGATCAGTGTCGGATATTCCGTAATACCCAACCACCCTTAGCTAACAATAATAAGCCTAATAGTTCGGACAATTCACATAAGTCTAATAAATCGCGTAGTTTTAATAATAAAATGACCGCTCCTAATCCACAATCCTATGTAGCTTGCTCTGAGTTAAATAATTCAAACAAGTGTCTGTGCGAAGCATATATCCATGAACACTTATATAAATGTCCCGCTTTTGATAATTTGACTCCGACAGCTCGTTTCAAATGTGTGAAAGACAACAATGCTTGTGTCAATTGTTTGAGTATTAAACATAAAACGGTTAACTGTTCTTCTAAATTAAAGTGTCGCACATGTAATCAACGTCATCATACATTGTTACATTTTAATAAAAACCCGCAATTATCAACTGTAGTGACGTCACAGCCGAATCCGGTCCCAACGCTTATGCCGACAGTACCTTCTATTACCTCACAGTCTGAGGTATCGTTGTGTACGACCTCTGTCGCTGGCGCCGCTCGATCGCGTTCGATTGACGCTCGGTGCGTTGCGGCGTCGCCGTCGGCGAGAGATAGCCCGCAATGTACGGCGTATACAACCGTTCTGCTCGCTACTGCTCAAGTCGTAATTTACGATGTAAATGATAAGCCGCACATAATACGTTGTTTACTAGATAGCGCATCTCAAAGTAATTTTATTACTTCTGAATGTTTTAAGCGTCTAGGACTTTGGAAGAACTTTCATACTTCTAATTTAATAGTTAAAGGAATCGGTGGGTCGGAAAAACCAGTTAAAGGTTCCGTAGATATTAAATTATATTCTCGTTTTAGTAATGATATTAATTTTAACGTTTCTTCGCTTATTGTTGAACGTATAACGGAGACATTGCCGACCGCTCTCGTCGATGTCTCTAAACTTACACATCTCAAAACATTACCGCTCGCAGATTCGAAGTTTGCGGAGCCGAGCGGTATCGATGTTTTGATTGGTGCTGCTATATTCCCGCGCTTGCTTTTGCCTAACATAGTGCATAGCGAGCAATATAATATACCTCCCGCTATTGAAACTGTGTTGGGGTATGTGGTTATGGGTTCCGTACCTACGGCACATACTTCACACTGTACGAGTACAACTTCATGTTGTTCTGTTCTTCAAGATCCCAGTTTAGATTCGCTTCTCAAGCGATTCTGGGAGCTTGAAGAAATTTCCGCCTCGCCCTCGCAGAGCCGTAAGGATCTCGAGTGCGAAGAACATTTTCGCGCTACCACTGTTCGCGATGACAGTGGTAGATATATTGTGTCGCTGCCATTTTGCGACGACCCTTATTCGCTAGGCGACTCATACGCTGCCGCACTTAGGCGTTTTCATTGTTTGGAGCGTAAACTTGATGCGTCCTTAGGGTTACGCAGCGCTTACAATGACGTCATGTCGGACTACATAAATAATGGATATTTGAGTCCGGTTTTAAAAGATGACAACGTTTCTAATCTGTCATATTACATTCCGCATCACGGTGTCGTTCGCGAAGATAAGACTTCCACTAAACTTCGCGTGGTTTTAGACGCTAGTAGTCAAACTACATCGGGACAGTCGATCAATGACATTCTACATGCAGGCCCCAATCTACAGGGTGATTTATTTAATATTATAATTCGTTTTCGACTCTTTCAAATAGCCCTGTCTGCTGATTGCCGCCAAATGTTTCTCAATGTCGGCGTTCGTGAATCGGACCGTAGATTTCAACGCATCTTTTACAGATTCAGTAAACATGAACCTATAATGGTCTACCAATTTAATCGTGTTTGCTTCGGATTTAAGTCTAGTCCATATCACGCGTTACGTGTAGTCCGCCAGTTAGTCGCTGATGAAGGCGATAATTTCCCTGCAGCGTCTGCTGCTGCTTCTTCCGCCCTATATATGGATGACATTGCCTGTAGTGTCATGTCCATACCGCAAGCAATTTTGCTTTGTGATGAGCTTATTCAGCTCTTCAAGCGAGGCCAGTTCGACCTTGTCAAATGGACAAGTAACTCGAAAGAGGTTCTCGCACACATACCTGATACTCATAAGGCTTCGCCCGATATCGAGTATGAGAAGTCTATACCGCATAAGGTCCTGGGTTTACGCTGGGACAAGTCTTGTGATAGTTTCCGCTTTGACGTCACCACACCAGATGATAAATGTACTAAGCGAACCATGCTTTCCACAGTGGCTCGGCTATGGGACTTAATGGGTTTTGTCGCCCCCACTATTCTGTACGCTAAGCTCTTAATTAAGGAACTTTGGCTAGCAAAGTGTGACTGGGACGACATACCACCTGAACATATAGTCACCGCTTGGAAGCAGTTTTGTACTGAGCTTTCTACGCTTAATGAAATTATTATCCCGCGTCATCTGGGGTTGGTCGACGGATGCACCATGAATTTAGTAGGTTTCGCTGACGCCAGCGAGCGTGCTTACGGTGGAGTCGTATACATGCAAATATACAATGGTTATAACTACTCCGTGCAGTTAGTTAGTGCGAAGTCTAAAGTCTCACCTGTGAAAACCATTTCGGTGGCTAGACTAGAGTTGTGCGCGGCCCTACTGTTGTCTGAGTTGCTTCGCAAGGTACAAGACACAATATCGCCCCACTACCGCATCCATAAGGTATACGCGTTTACTGACTCTAAAGTAGTGCTCGCCTGGATAAATTCCTCACCGCACCGCTGGCAAACTTTTGTTGCCAATCGGGTTACTAAGCTGATAGAGCTTATACCCGCTAATTGTTTCAACCATGTCGCAGGTACTGAGAACCCCGCTGATTGTCTGTCTCGTGGTGTCACGCCAGCTAAGCTCTTGCAGCATCCATTGTGGTATCGTGGACCATCGTGGGTTTCTCATGACCCAGCTGAGTGGCCCATACATACTTTCGAACACAATGCACTGCATGAGGGCGTACCCGAACAGAAATCAGTCGCTCATGCCGTGGTTTCTGAGGTTACGGAATCACCAATTTACGCGCTAGCACTACGTGTTTCGTCGTGGTCTAAGTTGCTACGCGCTATTGTTTACGTCTATAAGTTTTTAAGACAACTGCCTAGTGCACGTACTGTATCAAGCTCTGATCTGAAATATGCAGAAATTAAATTGCTGCGAGCTGTACAGGATGTTCATTTCCGTAACGATATTTTAAATTTAAAAAATAATAAACCATGTACTCCCGCCATCCATAAGCTTAAGCCGTTTCTCGATGAGCACGGCATCATACGAGTTGGTGGTCGTCTCACAAATTCGGACGAACCCTACGAATATAAACATCCCTGTATTCTACCACGTCATGACCATATTGTTGATCTTCTTGTTGACTTTTGTCACAAGAAACATCTTCATGCCGGTCCGGAGTTGCTTATGTCCTTACTCAGGCATAATTATTGGATTTTAGCTGCACGTCGAATAATTCGTCACAGAATCCACAACTGTAACACTTGCTTTAAGTTCCGCCCGCGTCCTATTCTTCCACTTATGGCAGATCTACCTAGCCAGCGTGTTAACCAAGTCGACAAGGCGTTCACTCACACCGGCTGTGACTATGCAGGCCCGCTGCAGTATACACCATTTCGTGGTCGAGGTGTTAAGAGCCGTAAGGCTTGGCTCTGCACTTTTACGTGTTTGACGACGCGTGCCACGCACATTGAAGTGGCTACAGATTTAAGTACAGTGACTTTCCTTGCAGCCTTAAAACGCTTTCTTTCGCGACGCGGTCCTATTAAATGCTTATATACCGATAACGGTACTTGTTTCGTAGGTGCAAGTTCTTATTTACGCGACCTTCACAAATTTCTTAAAGATTTTCGTCCTCATCTTGAGGAAGAACTTTCCTTCAATCATATAGATTGGAAGTTTATTCCGCCTGCTTCCCCACATTTTGGAGGATGTTGGGAAAGTATGGTTAAGGTAGTTAAAACTCACCTTTTTAAAGTTATAGGTCAACAAATCCTCTCCTACGAGGAACTTATAACTGTCCTTAGTCAAGTTGAGGCTCTAGTTAATTCGCGGCCACTTACTGCTTTGAGTAGTGACCCTACTGAACCATCAGCACTGACCCCTGCGCATTTCTTGCACACCGCGCCATTGTTGTCCCTTCCCGCTCCTGAAGCAGACTCGCTCAGCTTGCTTCAGCGACATACTCTACTTGACAAACTGGTGCAGTCGTTCTGGCAGCGCTGGCGTCCAGAATACTTACATCAACTTCAGGCTAGATCCAAATGGAATAGTCCTGCACCTTCTATACAAGAGGGTACTATTGTAGTTATCATTACTGATAACTCTCCGCCCCTTTCATGGCCGTTAGGCATTATTGATAAATTGCATACCTCCAAGGACGGTACAACCCGTGTTGTTACTGTGAAAACCGCAAAGGGTAGCTATGTGCGCCCTGTTGTGCGTCTGTGTCCATTACCGACTCAATAAGGCCTGGCTTGATAGTTAGGTCTCTTAGTTTTAGTTAGTTAGCGACGCAACATAATTTTCTATTAAAATTTAACTATGGGTATGCAACTTAATGTATTATGCAACTCGCAGTATTTATCTAAAATCTTAATAATTGAAATGTAAAAATCCGCATCTTAGTCCGTATTGCTGAATAGGTATACGGTAGTACACCTCATAGGGCTAAGTTTAATTTTCATTAAAGGTGACCCTTTAAGGCCGGGAAAATGGTAGCGCCATCTCTTGTAAATGTCATAAATCAATGACCGAAAACACATAGACAAACGCATTTGAGATTTCGCGGGCGATCGATATCTTAATTATCTCGTTCCTTCCTCATTCCTTTTCCCTTTATGTACGCCTTAATGACAGGTCGCCAGAACGAACCGAAACTTCAACGTGAACGGGCCTCGTATCTCAACCGCCAGCTTTCCAAGCCACCTGGCTGGAGACTGATGCATCTAATTAGTTAGATTGCTGAGAACCTTGTGAACCGTGTCTATTCACCCGCCTCGCGGATATATAACAATTGTGTGAAGTGTGTGGATCCTGAAGGTCGCCAGTTTGGAGTAGAAGAACACCAGCTCGCTGCCACACGTGGGCTGGCATCGACCACTACAAGGTAAGGCGTACTACTTCCCTCATTTCCATACTAGATCGCCCGAATTGATCCGTGAATATTTTCCCGCTTATTTTCAACGCACTATTGCCAGAACCCTTCAAATACAGTCCACTTTACATAATAGACACAAGGATGAATAGGTTTCTCAAACCGCTATAACAATCTAAATAGTGATGTTTCCTGGGTAGAAAAATGATAATTATATTTAGTCCATCAGTGAGATTATCAAATAATATTGGTCCCGTATTTTTTGTTTCATCAAATAAATAAAAATTGACAAACATAAAGCGCATCAAATTTCAGGAGCGGGGGCTTGCGACGTCACTTTGTCATTATAAAGTCGCACGTCACACGATAATTCAACGCACTGTATCGTCGTAATTTTTGTTTACGTGGCATAAGAAAAATATGTATCCAATATTTTTAGGTTATCTAACTGACGGACTAAATAGATATTTTTTGTCAACTACCCTTTTGCGTCGATAGGCGATACCGCATTGCATTAAGTAGATCTGAACGTTTCGCTTAGTAAAAATTGCTTGTCGTAGTGATATAAATCATTAAGCCGCTAATGAGTACCGTGATGTACCAGATGAAGGCCGCCGAGCGACGTCGCGAGAGACCCCTTTTGGAGAAGAAGGCGTCGGGCAAACACCCCGATGCCTAAAACTCAGAAACCCCGCCTGCATCATAAGCAGCGGGACGCCAGGGTCACGGGCACACAGATTGCGGTCTCTGTCCACCCACCAAGTGACTCCAGGAAAGATGGTGGCAAAGTAATCACGTGCTGCCGTGCACAGCGAGACTCAGGTGAGGCGCTTTTTCAATCTCCCCATGGATGTGCCCTAACACGCTTTGCTCAGAGGGTGGTCTGTTGAGAGGTCACGGGGTCCTTTCTACGGGCTGATTGTGATCACCGAAGTGGTTTTAGTGAGGTTAAAAATCCCACACTCCCTGGTCTTTTCCCCAAAAGTCTAGGCGCCTTTTGTAGGTTTGCTCCCTTTAATTAAAAAAAAGTTCCTAACGGGTACGCAACTAACAGAATTAAAGAAAAGGCATTAAAGTGTAATGTGTGTAGATGACAAAACGTGGATACTACACATCCACCTGTTAAATAAAACCCCAATTTAACCTTTGGGGGAAAACAGAAGTTCTTTTGTCAGAAGAAGCTTAAAAAAGTTAATGTTAGAAGCAACATTTAACGGAAATCAGACATTTTGGCATAATCATTTTACTAAGATCCTGTCGACTACACGTTTATAGTAACAAAACAAAAAAAATAAACGGACTTCCAAAACAAACACTACAAAGCAAAAAATAACTTTCTTTTCGGAAATCAGTGTCAAAAACGAAAAAAAGTAGGTACCAAAGACACTAAAAAGATAAAAGTTTTTTATTTTGTATCTTTTTAGTTTGAGCATGAAAATGGCTTCTGATTTCAATTCCAACAAGACTAAACACGACTGGGATAGATTATTTTATTACAAAGTTCTGGTGCCTACCTTCCGGCTTCACCTATTTTTTGTTTATTTGCCTACCTTGCGGATCCCTTTTAAAAAGAAGTCCCTAATTGTTTCCTAAGATGCTGTAGTGGCATTTTCTAACGAACACTTAGAATTAAAAATCCGTAATGATTTGCTTTTAAACACTTTTCAGATTACCCTAACATAATATTCCCCTGTATGTTTCCACAATACTCAGCAGGGTGACACGATAGTTCGGTTTGAGGTAAAAAAAAAACATTTTCCAGTCGTTGTCTCGATACGTTCCAGTCGGAGCGACAGTTGTACGAGGGAAAATATCGCCGTTCCGTATGTAGGTGCTTCTGTATATACTCGTATGCCTGTGAACGAGGGCTTTTAAATGGAAATTCTGTTTAATGAAGGATATAGGAATAGTGTTTATGTACGATGTGTAGTGGATGATTGGTAATGATATGGAACATATCAGGTGATTTGTATTGTACTGCGAAGGAATTAATCATAATCTTCTCCTTTTCGTGTGAGGAGTTAATTAAGCGGCCTCTGGAATGGCCACAGGCATCTGACTTGGCTATTTCATACTTACATTAACTATATAAAAGTCCAGGTTTCATCACGATGTTTTCCTTCACCTTTCGCCTGTGATGTCCAAGATTAACTTAGAAAGTACATATGGATTTGATAAAGTCACTTAGGTACTTGCCCGGATTTGAACTCACTCCACTCAAGCACGAGAGGCGAGAGGTGAGAAGTGAGAGGCCAGAGGCGAGAGGCGAGGCGTCTTAATCATAATAATCAGACTATATTGTTCTCACTGCAGAAACACAGGCTTCCTCCCTGTGAAAGAGAGTGGACCGTGATCCACCAAACGGGTCCAGTGCGAATTGGTGGATGTCACATATCTTCAAATTTCAAGAAAGGAAATCAACCCAAATTAAAGCTTTTCTTAAAAGGTGTGTAAAAGATTTAAAAGAACAAGTCTATCGTAGTTTCTGGTAGTATAATGGGTAGGTATTTCTTAAAGTTTTCTTGATTACTACTTATACTCCAGCCATTTTGAAGATACAATGTTTACGTTAAAATGCGCATTTTTTTAGGGATACCCTTTACTCATCAACAAAAATAAAACGAATTCGATATAGAATGTTGTATCTGTTGTACATCGATTTAACTGAGTTAGTACAGATAAAATATAGTTTGAGAACAGAAAATCAAGAACTGCCCTAAAATTTACACCCATGCTGTCAACTGATTGAGCTGTCAGTACTTTGTTAGTAAATATTGTACCTTCATCTTGGCCAGACTATAGTATTTTCCAATCTGTTTAGTTGTAAGCATTTATTTAGGACTAAGAAATTTGTGTCTTTTGGATTTTTATGATTTAGAATTAATTTTAGGCTTTCTTCATAAGTGTTTCCTAAAGCTTAAAACATAATAACAGAAATATGTATTTATTCTCTTGATATGCTGTTTTATATACTATAGGCTCGCGCTTGTCCACTATCTCACCTGTTGGTAAGCGATAATGTAGTCGACGGTGAGACACGCTTGCCTAGAAATAACCTATTCACTCTTGACTTAAAGACTCCTAGATTTAGCTGTCGGGAAACACAGACTCGGGCCATCCATTGGGGATTCCATTCCTTAGCTGTAAGCATAATAAAAGTGTTTCCAAAACGTTTTGTGCATATGGGTGGGATTTCCACCATGTACCGATGGCGCATCGCCATACGTCTGACAGTCCGATGATGAAACAGGCTAGGTGAAATTAAATCGTGTAATTCCAACGCAGTGTGCGTTGGAATTACACGATTGCCCCAAAATGTAACCGATAAAAACCGACAAGCTGGCAACTTGGTGACGGTGTTCAAGGCTCTGGAGCTTTGAATTGCCAGTGCCTCATCACCGATGAACCTCTTAGCCCGTTTTCAATCGACTCCAGTGCGTTAAGCTTGTATTTGGCAGATCCGTCCCAGAGATGAGAAAAGTACTTCATGCATGAACGAACTTAAGCTAGTTCAGTAAATCTGGCTCGTCAAAAATAGTGTAACTGTTTGATATGATTATTTGTCTAGATGTTTATGAGATCTGTGGAACACGCGTTGGTTGCATGTGGCAACACAGCGATACTGGCAACTGGCCTGTAAAAGATGTGGACTAAAATACAGAGTTTATATAACAAATAACTTGGTGTTTAACTTAATTAAATATTACAGAGAACCTTATATTGGTCAGAACATGGTGTCAGGTTAAAACTTGGTAATAATATGAATGATTAAAACCTTAGTGGAAGTGAAGAAAATAATTAAAAATGGAAGGAATAAAGCCGCCATGCGGTTTAGTTATGTCGGGCGAGGGAGCAAACTGGCCCAGATTCAAACAGCAGTTCCAGCTGTACCTGGAAGCAGTGGGACTGGCAGATGCCAAGGAAGAAAGGAAAATTGCAGTTTTTCTGAATGTCGCGGGAGGGGACGCCGTAGATGTGTATAATACAAACATGAAACCGAATGAGGTTAAAACCTTAGACATTTTAATAGAAAAATTTGATGTCTATGTGGAGCCGAGGAAAAGTATAATTACGAACAGTTTCAAATTCTTCAATTTAAAACAGGAGGAGGGTGAGCAAGTGGACAGATTTATAACGAGACTCAAGGTGCAAGTCAAGCAATGTGACTTTAAAGATCAAGAAGATGATGTACAGGATGGTGTACAGGAGAGATTGTTAAGGGAGGCCGATATTGGATTAGACCAGGTAATCAGCCAATGCCGGGCAGCAGAGGCAGGAAAATCAAGGGCTCTAGAAATGACAACGCAAATAAAGCAAGAAGTAGATGCAATCAAGAAAATAGAGATAAGACAAGGAGTGAGGTCCAAAATGCTTTCCTGTACTTATTGCGGCAAAAGGCACTCTGCCAGAAATTGTCCGGCATATGGAAAAAAGTGTGCCAATTGTAACAATTATAATCATTATGCTGCTGTGTGTCGGACTAAGTTAATCAACAATGAAGCACGTAAGAAGAAAGAGAAAGAAAATAAGATTGACTCTGTTCAAAAAGGAGAAACTGATAGTGATGGTTCGGAAGACTTTGTGTTGGATTCTGTAAGTAATTTTACTGAAAATCGTCAATGGTATGAAATTGTTAACATTAATGGAACTAACATTAGGTTCAAATTAGACTCAGGGGCCGATTGTAATACTTTATCATTGAAGCTGTATGATAAAATTAAAGATAATACCAGTTGTTTGATCAGTAACTCAACTGTGTTGGTAGTGTATAATAATCAAAGAATTAAAACTGTAGGTACTGTCAAATTAAAATGTTTGGTAAAAGGCAAGCAAGTAAAATTAAAATTTTGCATAGTTGATTTACCTATTCAGCCGGTGATAGGGTTGCCAGCTTGTGTAGAATTGAATTTATTGAAAAGACTGGATAGTATTGTAACTAGTGAGAAAGAAAATTTCGTGAAAGCAAACATAGAGGTATTTTCAGGTCTAGGCAATATAGGGTTGTATTGTATTAAATTGAAAGAATCAGCGCTACCTGTTGTCAAACCTATTCGAAGAGTTCCACAGGCAATAAAAGATAGGTTAAAAAATACTTTAGATAGCTATGAAAGTAGAGATATTATAGAAAAGGTAGAGGGACCAACAGCTTGGTGTAATAATCTTGTAATAGTTGAGAAGCCAAATAAGTCCCTTCGACTGTGTTTAGACCCAAAAGAGCTAAACAAATTCATCCTTAGAGAGAACTATCAAATACCATCTCCTGAAGAAATTTATAATTCTCTTGCAGGTAAGCAGATCTTCACAGTATTAGACATGAAAGATGGTTTTTTCCAAGTTATGTTGGATGATAAAGATAAACTATGCACATTTGGAACGCCTTTTGGTAGATATCGCTTCAGGAGGATGCCATTTGGTATTTCTTCAGCACCTGAGGTGATGCAAAGAATAAATACTGCATTTTTTAGTGATATACAGGGAGTCCATGTGTATTTTGATGATTTAATAGTGGCTGGGGACAGTTTGGAAGAACATGACAAAATTTTAAATCAGGTAATAGACAGAGCAAAGAAACACAATGTTAAATTTAATGAAAATAAAATACAATATAGATGTGAGACAGTTAAGTATGTGGGGCTAATGTTGTCAAAATCTGGTATAAAACCAGATCCTGAACATGTTAAAGCTATAGTGGATTTAGGGCAACCCAGAAGTGTAAAGGAATTACAAAAATTTTTAGGGATGTGCAATTATTTAAGTAAATTTATACCACAATATTCCAAAACTACAGAACCTCTTAGAGATTTATTGAAAAAAGAAGTTATTTGGGACTGGGGCACAGCTCAAGTTAAAGCCTTTGAGGAAGTAAAAATGAGAATTAGTTCTGCCCCCACTTTATCTGTTATAAAAAAAAATGGGAATATAGTATTGCAAACTGACAGCTCTAAAAGTGGCATGGGAGCTTGTCTATTACAAGAAGGTAAACCATTGTCTTTCTATTCAAGATGTTATACAGAGTGTCAGCAGAGGTGGGCTCCCATAGAGAAAGAGTTATTTGCTATATGTTGTGCTATGGATAAATATCATCAGTTTATTTATGGGCGTCATATTATTGTAGAAAGTGATCACAAACCTCTTGTATCAATAGTGAATAAAGACATTAATAAAATTTCTGCTAGATTGCAACGCATGGTTCTCAAATTATTAAAATATGATTTTGAAATAAGGTATGTACCAGGTTCAAAAATGTATATAGCAGATTATTTGTCAAGGCATTATGACACAAGCAATGCCCAGTTAGATCCAGTGCTAAAAGAGTTAGTACATAGTATAAATGCCGAAACTGTGTATGGTTTAGAAACTGATTTGCAAGTTTCAAACAATAAATTAATGGAGTTAAAAAAGGAAACAGCAAAAGATGGCAATCTTCAACAAATAATGTTGTGGTATAACTCAGAGTGGCCTAAAAATGATAAAAATATATATGGCATAGAACTGAAAAAATTGACTAAATTAAAAGATTGTCTAGTAGTGAAAGATCACCTAGTATATTATAAAAATAAAATACTTATCCCTAAACATATGAGAAAAGAGATGATTTCAATAGTTCATGCAGGGCATGCTGGAATTGTAAAATGTAAAAAACGTGCCAGAAAGGTGTTATATTGGCCTGGTATGTCAAGAGACATAGAAGAGTTTGTATCAAGATGTAAAGCTTGTGAAAAGTACAGACCATCAAATCCTAAACAACCCCTATTGTCTCATGAAATACCTGACTTGCCTTTTAATAAAGTCGGTAAAGATGTTGCTCATTTTGCTGGCAGAGAATATTTAGTTCTGGTGGACTATTATTCCAAGTGGATAGAAGTGGCGTCTTTAAGGAACAAAACAGCTGATTATATAATTAAAAAATTAATGTCAATATTTAGTGCTCATGGTATTCCTAGGTTCATAGTAAGTGACAATATGCCTTTTGGTAGTTTTGAATTTGTACAGTTTTCTAGAAAATTAGATATTGAGTTGATAAAGTCCAGCCCCCGATACCCCCAATCAAATGGGCTATCAGAAAAAGCAGTGGGCATAGTAAAGAGCATGTTAAAAAAATGTTTAGAGGATAATTCTGATTTTGAAACTGCCCTACTGCATTACAGAACAACCCCAGTAGCGGGGTTGGATTATAGTCCATCAGAATTATTGATGAGTAGGTTGTTAAGAACAAATTTACCTTGTACACAAGAATTATTAAAACCTAGAGTACCACTAAATGTTAGAGAGCAATTGATGTCAAACAAGGAAAAATCTATGACCATATATAATAAAACTGCAAAGGCAAAGAAATGTTTTAGTTTGGGGGATAATGTAATAATACAAAATGCACCAAATAAAGATTGGTGTGCTGGTAAAATTATGGGTGAAGCTGATGGTCCTAGATCTTTCATTGTAAAAAATGAAAAAGGTAATTTGGTTAGGAGAAATGAGAGACATATTAGACCAAGTAAAAATAAGTTAATTATTAAGCATGACAGTGTACCTGATAAGTTGCTTGAAAGTCAATGGGAGGATATTGGGCAAGGATCTCAAATTGAAATATTGGATAGTGCTAATGATAATGTAACAGATACTGCTCATGCAGAAGTCATTCCTGAGAGTAGAACGAGATCAGGTAGAGTCACTAAAATGCCATTGTATTTAAAAGAATATGAGTTGACTTAAATGCTACATGTAAACTGTTTATCTTTACGGGGGATGTTTGATATGATTATTTGTCTAGATGTTTATTTGCGTTGATGATTATGCGTTGGTTGCATGTGGCAACACAGCGATACTGGCAACTGGCCTGTAAAAGATGTGGACTAAAATACAGAGTTTATATAACAAATAACTTGGTGTTTAACTTAATTAAATATTACAGAGAACCTTATATTGGTCAGAACAGTAACCAACGTTCAAGATAATAAATGAAAAAAATACTAATGATTTAAAGCTCATTAATCATTTGTGATCGCAACCTGTTTATAAGCCTTAGCTGAATGTAATATAATGACAACAACACCCGCAAAATTGCAACCGAAGCTTTTTGTTTGATAATTTGGTGTTTGTTTTTATTTAAAACTATTTTCAAGTTTGAAAACTTCTAAGTTTTTTCACAGCGATTGATTTTAACCTAGTTCTGTGACTGTGTGAAATGTAAGTGTTATGTATAATATACAAATGCACAGTGACATTGGACAATAATATTGTTTTCCAAGAAATATTTATTATGCTTATCTTAAGATAAAATATAATAGTATTGCGTTGAAATACATTTGCAGGATGTAAAACAAGGGCTATCTTCGCGTAAGAACAATATGGCAATGGCAAACCAGGTGAACACAGTGGTGAGTTTTTGTAGAAAAGTCTTACTAGGTATGTTATATTTTTTGTATTTCACTAATTTGTTTATTTTTCGTATTACAGTTTGAGGCTAGATGACCACCTGCAGTGCCTCATTTTGCCTGTTCATGTAAGAATTCATGGTTCAGTTTAAGAAGCTCTAGATAATTAAATAGTGTTCTCACTTTTCATTAAGTTGTTGGGGTGTTTAACAGTAGCCAACAATTCAATTAACATGCAATACTATAATATAATAATATCTGTCCTTCAGAAAGAGAGAGTGGTGTGATGCTGTTATACATAGTATCCTGTGTAACTTTTTACCTCTAATAGTAATTTATTTGTTGCATTTTTATGTTCACAGCTCCTCGTAGGTGTCATTTGCTAACGAGGCCATCTAATGCAATGCTCATTTCACAACCACTTTCACAAAGGCAGTCACAATTGCAGCTTAACTAAATGTTTTGTTGCTATTGAAGAGAGGCGCTTGGAAAACCAGCAACTCCTTATTGGCAACCAGTAGACAATGTTGGATATGTATAAGGAAATAAGCGAGTCATGGTCAAGGTAGACCTGAGCACTGCAGGAATTATGTGCATCCATCAGAAGAGGAAGTTGAATGTCTGGAACATGATTATAATATACTAGAGGACGCCTCGCGGTTTCACCCGCGTAGTTCCCGTTCCCGTAGGAATACAGGGATAAAAAGTAGCCTATGTCACCCGGGGATAGAGTAGCTTCCCAACGGTGAAAGAATTTTTGAAATCGATCCAGTAGTTTTGGAGCCTATTCGGTACAAACAAACAAAGAATCAAACAAACAAACAAAAAAATCTTTACTCTTTATAATATTGGTATAGAAATATAGATATTAAGTTTAGTTTATGAGAGATGTTAAGAAATTTCAATACAAATTTAAGTGCAAGTACATAAGAGAAAATTATCACTACTATGTGGGATAAGTTACATAAATTATACTCTCTTAAATAGTGATTTAAGATTCGAAAAAAATACTTGAAATTAGAAACAAAATTATTATTAAAGAATAAAATTCTATTACTGGAAAATAGTTCAATAAATAAATCTAAGTTTTAACATTTTGAGTTTTTTTTATTAGTCAATGTATATTATGTCTAATTATTTGCCATAATAAACATATTAATCCGTTTTGCAGTCTTAATGCCTTAATGCACATGTTTGCTTGTACAAACAAGAATTTGGCCAATTAAGTTTCAGCATGTAGCCGGAAGGCAGGTTGTGAAGCTTGCGGGGTTCTGCTGGATGAGAGACGCATGGGACCGGTTAATGTGGTGATGTTTGGGGGAGGCCTATGTCCAGCAGTGATATGATGATGATGTAGCCGGACCTATATACATGATTCTCATTGTAACAGATATTATTTAATAACATTTTTAAATACAATATTTTAATACTAGTTTCGCCCACATGAAACAATGTAACTATGTAAGTTTGGTTGTATGAATGATATTTTTAGCAATACAATTTTAAATGTTTAATGTTTATGCAAAATTTCATCCCAGATCCGTTTAGGCGTGATTGAGTAAGAAACATCAAATCAAAAAAAACACACACACATCTATCCATCCCAATTTTCACTTTTATAATATAGTAAGATTAAAATCCAAGAAGTTACGCGTAAAAATAGTAGCTTTTGGATTGGACAGATAAAAACGAGGTTGTGTCTTCGACGTTGTTTTTTCTTACGGAATACCAAAATGTATGAAGAACTGTTAACTTGCTCGACGTTGAGTAGTTCTAACTCACGGCCGTGACTGCTTAGAGCGCTAGTGTCGCTATTCGCGCCTTAGCGAATACCAAACTGTAGATTCGTCGCTGGCACAGCACTGCGCTCAAGGCTGCTTAGAGAATAGCACTGATATTCCGCTTCATTAGACTTTGTTAGTTTTTTAATGCTTCCGACGGCGCTGCCAGATTGTATCGCAGTTTCCAAACGCGACGCGGCCATGCTTCATTTACTGTCAAATTTTCTGTTCGAATTTCAAAAAAGTTTTCCTCTTCCGTAGACGTCATATTGATTGCTAATGGATTTTGTATAACTTGGCAAAGGAAAGAGAATTTTTCAGTCTATTGCAGTTGTTTTGAGAATAAGTTTATGCAAATACGAAAACGCAAACTACGCAAATATCCCGAAAGGTTTTTAATACTTTTCAACAATGTAAAAGCCTTTTCCAATCCGCCATTTAGCCAATACATTTTTTAAACCGAAATGAGGTGTAGTTAGGTAGATAAGGAAGCAAACATCAACGTCAGCTGTCAGCTGTTATGTAAATAGTGCTCCCGTATTAAAATTCTTTAAAATTGCTTATTTAACTAGATAGTAGTCAATTCTATCTTAAAAGTGAATAAAACAGTGCAATAAAAGTGTGAAAATATTATCTTTAAGTATCCACTGTTATAGCTATTTATGCAACTGTTACGTTATGGACGGTCTTTTAATACGAGTGCCATTTTTCGGTACAAGCGTAGCGCGTACCGAAATAGGTGGGCACGAGTTATTAAAAGAACAATAACGTACAGTTGCATACAAGATTTTATCTACGAAGGAAGGAATAAAACACAGATATAGACAAATAAGTATTTCAGGCAGTGTGTATTTCATTTCTCGTATACATGTCTTGATTTTTCTGGTTGTAAATTATTTGTAGCCGCAACTGCTCTATTTGTTATATCTGGTGGTGTATTTTCAATATCACTTGATGTTGAAGACATTTTTAATAAAATTTGGAACAAAATTTCACTCAGAATTATTTTCCCGCGTCCATTTTTTATTTTATTTTTTATTTAGTAATTATTAGGTATTTGGCTGTTGCGGCTACAAAGATCTTGTAGCCGCAACAGCCAAATAGTATACGATAATTTTTTTCTGAACTTGTTCCATTTTTAAAAACATCATTTACATTGTCTCGATTTCGAAGTAATATTATAGGTACCTGGCTGTATGTTCAGAATGTCTTTGCTTGTGTTTAAGAATTTATGACGATTCACATAATGCAACCCGATGTCGTTATGGGTATCATAATGAAACCGCTGTCAATTTTATAATTCGAATATAACGAAATCGGAGTAGATAAACTAATTAAATGTATCCGTTAGATGTGGACACAATATTGTTAAAAAACTAGTTTCGTGAGTGATAATAAACACTTAGTGGCAACAAACACTGCTACATAAAGAGTTCAGAACTTTGTAAAATTCTTAAATATAAACAAAAACAATACGAAAAATCTTATAATTGTGAAAGTGACAAGTGAAAAAATATTCAAATCGTTTTAAAACCAACCGGCTTTTCAACGATCTTTTTGTTCGGACAAGCCTAATGATCAAAAATTTCAACACTATAAGTAACTATCACTTTGGCTAAATGGTTAAGAGACGTATCTAATTGTGTACGACGTATGGCTTGAGTTCGAATTCAGCACCCGAATCTTCAAAGTCATCAAAGTCTTTTTGGGAATGTTTGTTGACTTTAAAATTTGAGAATTATGTCAATATAATAATATAAAATTCTGTTGACGTAAACGTACCATTAACTTTGTGAACACAACGTTTGTTTGAACATAGTTAAGTACCCAACATTATGAATATTATAGAATAGGTTGGTAGCTACTAATAAACATGAGCATGAGTTTCTTTGAAAATATAACCTTTCGAAGGAACCGCACTCGCACAGTGTCAGAAACATTAACAGAGGCTGAATCAGGGAATTAACTAACATATCAGTCGAAGATAACGACGAAATACGAAAGCTGAAGCAACAAATAGAGGAATTACAGTCAGAATTATGTACAGCACACGAAGAAATAAACAATTTGTCTATAGAGAACACGGAACTCAAAAAAACTATTAATGACATAACAAATAAGCATGAAATTGTTAACAAAGCGACCAAAAAGCTGATAAGCGAACTGAGTACACCTATGAAAAGCAAAAAAAATACGACAACTCACCGTACTTCTGACGACCAGCAGAAACAAAAATTATTGAATAGCAAGCAAAGGAAATTTGAGGTCTTGGATTCACCGATAAAATTATGCCCTGCTCAGGCTTCTAGTAATGCTGCACGAGTGACATCACCATGCTTAGCCTACAGCAAGCAGACTACTACTTATATTTTGGCTAAACCTAAAATATGTTTATTGTCCAGTGAAACATCAAATAAATTGTACACCGTTGCTGAAGAAACCAACCTACGAAACTACGACATTTGCCTCTATCGGAAACCTAAATGTGGACTGAAGCAAGTATTAGAGACAATTGATGTAAAAGTTCAAAACTTTACAAGTAAAGACTATTGTATTATTTTCATTGGCGAAGAAGACTTCAGAAAAACTCAAAGCTATATAGAACTAACCATGTTTATTCGAGAAAAATTAATAACACTAACTCACACCAATATTATTATTTGTTTACCGACATATAAATTTAAATTTAATAATATTTATTATGTAAAACAACAAAATTATAGCAATACTCTGTACAATAGTAGAATAGAAGCTTTTAATAATCTTCTATATATGGATACACAGGCATATAACTACGCGTATTTACTAGACTCCAACCTAAATCTTTCTTATAAATATGACATGTATAATCAACGCTCAGGCACATTGAATAGCTATGGCACGAAAGTTGTAGTATCAGATTTACAAGATCTTATTAAGGCAATATACGGCCCAAATAATGTTAATTTTGAGGCAGAGTGTTCCCATCCGGAAAAAAATTATATACCTACAAACTCACAATCACCAAACTTGCACACAACAAACTCACAATCCATACTAAATCAAGATAGTAACACAGATTTTTTTCGTGTATAATCATATATTTATAATGCACCAAAATGTCAATGACCTAATAAATAAGTCGGATCTATTGAGTACACATCTGAATGAACTCGCAGATGTGGGTAAATCAATAGATGTCTTATGCATAACCGAACACAACATGAAAACAGATGACCAGTAGCACCTACATATTTCTAACTACTCACTAGCAGCATGCTACGCTAGGCAAGACAGAAACGGGGGCTCGTGCATCCTAGTAAAAAGCACACATCAATTTGAAACCATTAATGTAAATAAATGGGCCATAACTAATCATATTGAATGCTGTGCGATAAAACTTACTTCCCATCCCATCATCATTATTTGTATCTATAGACCGCCAAATCATAGTAAAGATAAAGTATCAATGTTTTTTAATAATTTAGATTTGATGTTAAACGAAATATGTTTAAAACGTAACAGTAGGATTATACTATGTGGAGATTTTAATATAGATATCTGCAAAAATAGTAAAAGGTCTATTATTTTTCAAAACATACTGCGTAGCTATAATCTTATTCTGGGCACGCTACGTTCGTCTGTGTAGTGGGACCTGCATTGACAACATCATTCATAACATAAGAGGAAGTAGCTGCGAGGTCAAAGAATTGGCAATATCAGACCATACAGCACAACTGCTAAAATGTCGTGTCAAAAAGACCTGCACATTCCATCATTGGTTTATCTACAAGCGTGACTATAGTGGTGAAAATATTGGCAAGTTAAGGAAATGCCTGCAAAATTTATCATTTCATGATGCCTATCAATGCTCAGATCCAAATAACGCATTTAATGAGTTCCACGATCTATTTAAATTGTTCTATGACCTATGTTTTCCAGTTAACAAAATAAAAATATCGGTAATTAAAAAACCAAAGTGGATCACAACGGGATTGAAAAAATGTTCGAAACGTAAAAGAGACATGCTTTGGGAATATAGGAAGTCACCAAACCTAGAAAATAAAAATAAATAAAAAACTAAAAGATATAGAAATAGAAAAAATAAAACACATAATCAAACAGACACAAAGAACACAAAACAATCATTTTATAAATACTGCTGAAAACAAAAGCAAAGCTACATGGAGCAAAATTAATAAGCAGAAATCAAACTACCCTACACAAAGCATTAATAGCATAAAAATTGACAGCAAAATTATAAATAACCCTGAACAAATAGCAGAAACATTAAATAATTATTTTATAGACCAAATTAAATCAAAAAGTGACATCAATCTTAATAATAAACCATTAATAAACTCACATCCTAATTCAATATTTATGACACCCACAGTACCCTTTGACATATTTAAAATTATTAATTCACTTTAAAATACTAAAAGCTCTGGATATCACGACATAACCACCGAGGTAATAAAAGCCACATCTCCTGTCATTGCACCAATACTCAGTCACATTATCAATAGTAGCATTGAAACAGGCATATTCCCAGAAAAAATTAAAATCTCTGTAATTAAACCTTTACATAAAAAAGGCGATAAGCAAGATCCTAGCAACTACAGACCAATTGCGCTCATTCCGGTATTCTCTAAAATTTTTGAAAAGGTAATACATAACAGCTTATATTCATTTCTAGAAACTAACAAAGTCTTGGTTAGCGAACAATATGGTTTCACAAGAAATAAAAACATTGACTCTGCCATTTCCAAACTTGTTGAACATGTTCTAACTAACGTTGATAATAGAACGCCTGTAGTTGCATTATTTATGGACATGTCAAAGGCATTTGACTATGTTAACCATAAAATACTAATCAACAAGCTGGAAAAATATGGAATTAGAGGCAATTTCCTTGAACTTATCAAATCATATCTGACCGATAGAGAACAAATTACATACATAAATTAAATCTGCCCCTATACAAAAACTGAAAAGACTTTTGTCTCTACACATAGAAAATCCATATTTGGTGTGCCACAGGGCAGTGTTCTTGCTCCATTGTTATTCATTATATATATTAATGACATGCCTAAAACTATTAATAATCCAATGATTTTATTCGCTGACGACAGCACAATACTAATCAAAAGTAAAGATGATGTGACTTTCGGAAAAGAAATAAACGACAACTTAAATGGTATAATAACTTGGCTAACCGAAAACAACTTAAAAATAAATCTTGAAAAAACAAATTACATTTCATTTGAACAACAAACAATAAAAAACCGGATATTCGTTACGGTGACAAAACAATAAATGAAGCAGAACACACAAAATTTTTAGGTATTTGGATAGATAAAAATATGAGCTGGAAAACACATGTTGAAAATACATGCAAAAAGCTTAGCCAGTATTCCTATACTCTCCATAACCTAAGAAAAGTGTCAAATCGTGCAACATTATTAACGGCGTATCACGGGTATGTTGCATCTACTTTGCGCTACGGACTTATATTTTGGGGAACTCACCAGACAGAGAAATGGCATTCAAAGCCCAGAAACAATGCAAAAGGGCAAAGTGTGGCATACAACGTACAGAAAGCTGTAAGCCACATTTCCAAGAGTTCCAATTATTAACATTGCCGTGTCTTTATATATATGAAGTGGCGATCTTTGTCAAAGGGAATTTACATCTTTATACTCATCCAAGAAGCACACGACACAAAAATAAAATATGCGTAAGAAGTCATAGAAAAGCAGTATTTAGTAAAAACATTTTGGGCATGGCACCCAAAATATACAATAAGGTGCCAAAAAGTATCACAGACCTACACAAAATGTACCAATTCAAATTATGTTTGCATGTATTCCTAGTTTCAAAATGTTATTATTCAATTAATGATTATTTGAGTAAAGAATGATTGATTTTATCTGAAATGTCATCACAAATTTAATGAGTATTGAAGTTTGATTTGACTTGTGTATAATAATTTGACATTTTTGATTCGATTTTTTTTTATTTTACATTTATAACTATTTATTTTGACATTTTTTAATTGATTTTTTATTTTATGTGACATTTTTAATTTGACATTTTTATTTTTTAATGTAACCCCATTTAAAATTAATTTAGTTTGTCTTTAGTAAAATTTTGTCTGTTTAATATTTAATGTTGCCATAGTACCTAACATATAATTTGCACACCCTCATTGGGTTATAATACAATGTACCTTTTATATCTGTAACACCTTTTTAACATGTATTATGCAAATAAATTATTTGATTTGATTTGAACATTTATTCAAAACCCATTTAAAAACATTCCCTCTATACATTTTCAATGTTTTCTAAATATACCAGATTGATCGGTTGTCACTTGAGAAAAGCTTTGGTTATTACATTTTCGTGAATCGAATCCGAACAACACCGTACTCCGATTTATTCGACGTCAGTTTTATAAATGAATAATATATTTTTGTAGCTGGCAACGATTGATTTAACGGTTTTTAAATAGATATGGCGGGTTTTTAATAGGCAGAGAGTCCAATTTCAACGGAAATGAAACGGAAAGGATTTCAGAGTACAGGATTTTACATTGCAAAACAACTATTAAAATGAGTAAATCTCGTGCATGTAAACCAGCCGTTTTAAACGCGGATAAAACTGTTCAAATACATTTTTTTATTGAGAAGTCCCTCTTTTTAATTTGCCTTGTATATTTTTTTGTGCAAATATTCAGTCTTTTATCTTTAGAAGTATGTGTAAAATTACTACTGCCATTTTGTTTTCCAAGAAAAATGTATTCCATCTTAAGAATTTACTTTGTTATACAGAGTGTAAAGAAAAGGTGCAAATATATTTCAAAATCTGCTTCGACCCATGTATATGAACAAACTTCTACAAAAAAAGTGGACTTTCCCAACTATGTTATATAAATACTGAGGTAAATACGTTTTAGCGTCGCCTGCGCGGCAATACAAACACAGGCTGACCAGCTTATGTGATCTCAGTCCGTTCTGTATCTGGCTGCGACACGAACGTACTTTTGAACAGTATGTTTATTTACAACGTAGTTCTATTCATATCTCTGTGATCTTTTAACCAACTCAGTGAAATAAATAAAGTACCAAGTTCTATAGCTCCTATGTATCTTAAGTAAAATATCGCCATGTTTTAATTTTATATAATGAGTATGACGTCTTTATTGTTAAATTCTCATTGGATTTTTCATACAACGTTGTCGTCAGCTGACTAAAATTTGTATGGGAGATATTTTTTTTCTTTTAAGATTGACTGTGACTTCCATAGAGGGAATTGTTCGTATACATGGACAGAAGCAGTATTTAAAATATGATTATACCTTTACGTTACACCTTGCATAGATTCCTAGCTATATTTTATTTCCGATATAACAAGCAAAGAAAATTCTTAACCTCAAATACGCGTCTTTTCCCCTCCAAAGATACTTTTATAAGCCATTTAAATTACAATACAAGCGAAAAAAGTGATGGAAGTAACACCATCATCATTTTCATATTCTCTAACAGGGTGTAAAAAAGGGCACACATGTGGAAAACGTTTGGTAAAATATATAAGAAAAAAAAATATGAAGAGCTTGTGAACAACGAATTTTATGAAACGGGAAAACAAATAAGTTACAATAAAACCTTGGTTATGAGTTGGATATCTTCTTGTTCCATTGTTTCGGTAGGAATAATCATACTAACCCTACTGTCTACTAATATTATGAACTTAAATGTCTGTTTGTTTGAATTTTTGCTAGCCAATCAGGCACATTCAAACGGTTTTAAGGATTTTGACGAAAATTTAGACACAGGCTGACCATGACCTGGATTAGGAAATAGTATAGATTTGCCGAGATTATACAAGTGTACCAATAATAAATATAAAAATAAATTTCATATTTAGTAATAAATAGTAAAGTCAGTTAACAAAGTTGTAAAGAGACTAACCGTATCGCTTCGTAAGAATGCTGTATGGTTGACTTTTAATAAAGTAGTAAACACAAACCATGTATCGTTTAAAAAAAAAAAAATGAAATTGAAATTAGGTGGATCGTTTTGATGATTTTCACTTGGGTAAAGAATAGCTTCAGAGATCATTCTTATTAATTTAGTCGATTAAGGAAAAAATAGTAATATTAATGAATTAATCAGACATCTACGTAGTCTACAATAGTACAACATTTGTGAGTCCTAAAGTAAAGAGTATTAGGAAGCAACCGACGACGGTGACGACGTCTTTAAAATTACATCATAACTTTTCTTCTGTTGTCTTATTCCACTACTTGCCATCATGATCCATCATCCAACAAAAAAACTAATGTAGTTCCGTATTGTATCCTCCATATTTGTGTTTCAATGTCCAATCGATCAAAAACCCAACCCCGAGTAAATCGGGATGCTTATTCTTACAGTTCACGACAAGACACAATAAAGGTCGTCTTATATACACTAAGTGTTTCCGCCATACCCATAATATCTACTCGCATTACCAAGACTGTTTGTTCAAGGAACAAGGAATAATACTTGGAATGTGTTGATGGATATTATTTTACAGACGGGATTATAGCTAGGTGCTTGCTATCGCTTTGTTCGATGTATTTATTATTGATCTTATTGATCCATATTATTGATATATATTATTGATCCATCATCCAACAAAAAAATTAATGTAGTTCCGTATTATATCCTCCATATTTGTGTTTCAATCTTCAATCGAACAAAAACCCAACCCCGAGTAAATCGGGATGGTTATTCTTACAGTTCACGACAAGACACAATAAAGGTCGTCTTATACACACTAAGTGATTCCGCCATACCCATAATATCTATTATTTTAATTCTCACTTTTTTAATTCTATTATTTTTCGCTGAAGGAATTTGTGTGTAAATTCTTTTGGTTAATTTAGTTTTCCACCCATATGAAAACTATCTAATGCCTCTAGAAGAGGATCTGACGACCAGGGACCAAATTACCGTTATTTTTTTTATAACGTTACCATTTACCGTTACGTTAACGATAAAAAAGTTTCGATATGAATAACGATACCCGTAAGTCAGTTAACGTTATCTAATTACCAGTATTAGTACCGGTAAAAATTGCAATTGTTATACCGGTAATTTATACGCTTATCTCTTTCTAACAATGAAGGTAGTTAGACTGGCATATTTTGGTGTGAGTACGACTAGTTTCAGCGTGTAATAAATATTGTTACTGTGCTGCATCCCGCGACGTATCCTTACATAGTATAAAACAAAGTCGCTGCCCGCTGTCTGTCCCTATGTATGCTTAGATCTTTAAAACTACGCAACGGATTTTGTTATGGTTTTTTAATAGATAGTGATTGAAGAGGAAGGTTTATATGTATAATATTATTAAAAAGAGAACGAGAATCGTATATTAATTATAAGTAATTATTTTTTTGAATAAAACATCGGCCAGTATACATATAGGTATAGACATGACCAATTGACCACATGTCTCTGTATTCACTTTGATCTTGACTGCGCTATATTTACGTAGTAGGAGCGGTTTTCATAGTGCATCCAAAGACGTGTCCAGGCGATCGACTGTACCTACTACTGGACTGAATAAATTTTCTTTTGCTGTAATGATTCTTGAATCACAAGCGCAAACACAATTGGATTCACCAGTTCCTGAAGATTGCCATCATGGTTTTTTATTTATTTATTTATCGATAGGCTCGCGTTTGACCACTATCTCGCCTGATGGTAAGTGATGATGTGATCGACGGTGAAGCACGCTTGCCTAGAAGTAACCTATTTACTCTTGACTTAAAGACCCTAAGGTTGTAGATATCAGGAAAAAGAAAGAAAAAGACTCCGGCAGGGAATTCCCTCCTTAGCTGTGCGCACAATGAAAGTATTCGCAAAACGCTTTGTACGTATAGAGACAAAGACAAAGATATTTTATTTCAACTAGGCCACCAAGCGGCACTTTTGAACGTTAATACATAAAAAATAAAAAGGAATAAAAATTGATTCTACCGTGCATTCGGAAAGTAGCTTGTTATGGAGAAGAACGCACAAGAAACTCCATACTTACTCTTTTAAAAAAAAAATGTTTTTTTACAATATTTAGGTACATAAGTACATTCATTAATAAATTCATATGTTTGAGGACAATGCACCCAGAATCACTACATACTATACTACGTACAGGTACAAAGTATTAAAAGTACCTACACATGTACCGTGCAGTTACACAATAGGTACTAGAAAAACACTAGCATCCGAAGCAGTTAAGTTAAGACCAATCCCAACTGACGGCGCTCGTTCACGAACATGACGCATGAATCGGCACCACCCAGCTCAACCATCATGAAGGGAACCGAATGATCCAACACACGCGCCACCATCAGAGAGACATTTGAGAGAGCATGACACACTCAACTGCCAGGGCACACATAAGTCAAAGAACGACACAAAGGTACAGCAAATGGTAGATCTACAGTTGGGGACATAGTACTCACACACGTGCTGCGCAGTTATACAATACTAAAATAAATTGAGTGTATATAATACAAATATATTCATACAGTCTTCAGCAGGTCCTTCAAAAACAATAATGTTCTGCATATCACTTATTTTTGCGCCCTAGTGTTTGTGGAGCAAGACTAGCATTGAGCCAAGCATTTTTATCAGTGATGTAATCCCCCAACTTATAATATGCCTGCCTGCATAGTGTGCGTTTTATACAAGTTTTTAATTTCGACTCATTCAATTCTAGAATGTGGGGAGGAATTTTATTGTAACAATTTGTACAGTACCCCATAAAAGATGAGGCTACTTTAGCCAGTCTGAAACCTGGTTGAACTAATTGGTCCCTATTTCTAGTAATGCAATTATGTCTATCGCCGTTTTTACTAAAAAGATGTAAATTCTTTGTGACGTACATGATGTTTTCATAAATATATTGACAAGGAACCGTCATGACGTTAATTCCCTTAAACAGTTCCCTTAGAGAATCGCGCCGGCGAAGATTGTATATCGCTCTGATGGCTCGTTTTTGCAGAATAAAAATTGACTCAATGTCTGCAGCCCTTCCCCATAGTAAAATACCGTAAGACATTATACTATGAAAGTAACTAAAATAGACCAGCCTAGCGGTATCTACATCACTAAATTGACGAATCTTTCTAACAGCATAAGCTGCCGAACTTAGTCGCCCTGCAAGTGATATTAAATGAGGACCCCATTGTAACCTTGAGTCTAGCGTGATAACCGTTTTATCGACAAATTCTAGCTTCTCCTTGTTTAATATAATGTCACAATCAGTACTTTTGACATTCGGCAAGGAAAATTTAATGCACTTGGTTTTTTTACCATTTAAAACTAAATTATTGGCAGTGAACCAATCCTGAACCTGCCGTAGCGCGTTATTTACGTCGTCAACCTGACAAGTACGTCTATTTATGTTAAAAATTAAAGACGTGTCATCAGCAAATAACACCATGTTTAGTTTGTTTTCCAATAAACGGGGTAAATCGTTTATGTATATTAAAAATAAGAAAGGACCTAAAATTGGGCCCTGGGGTACCCCCATTTTCACGTTTAACCCCGAAGAATTCACACCGTTTATTTGAACTAATTGCTGTCTATCATTCAAATAAGATTTAACCAAACTTAACGCTGATTGACCTAGCCCGTAATACTCAAGTTTCAGACGTAATATTTCATGATTAACGCAATCAAACGCCTTCGACAGGTCACAGAATATACCTATGGCATCCTGCGACTCTTCCCACGCATTAAAAATGTGTTTTAATAGGGTGACACCAGCGTCAGTTGTACAACGTCCTTTGGTGAAACCATACTGTTTATCATGCAAGATGTTATTCGTATTATAATGAATGAGCATTTGACTAAGCATTATCTTCTCAAATACTTTGCTGAATTTGTGAAAATTGTATGGGTGGGATGTCCACCATGTATCGGTGACGCATTGCCGTTCGTCTTGTCCGATGATGGAAAGGCTTAGGAGGTATCAGATTGTGCAGTTCCATCGCACACTCCCTGAAATGTAACCGATAAAAAAACCTTTGGCCCGTTAGTCAATCGACTCAAGTGTATTGAGTTGATATTTGGCAGATCCTTCCCAGAGGTGACAGTAGTACTCCATGCATGTCCGAACTTGCGCTTTATACAATTTGAGAAGCTGTTCAGGCGTGAAGTACCCTCTCACCTTTGCAAGGATCACCATCTTTTTTGCAGCCAACTGAGCCTTTGCCTCAATTAATGTACCAAATATATCCTTATATATTAACTAGCTGTCCCACGCGGCTTCGCTCCCGTCAACTGGCTACCTATCTACCCTACCTATCCTACCTACCCCACCTACCTTACCTACCCTACCCTACCTATCCTACCAACCTTACCTACCCTACCCTACCTACCCTACCTACCCTACCTACCCTACCTACCCTACCTACCCTACCTACCCTACCTACCCTACCTACCCTACCTACCCTACCTACCCTACCTACCCTACCTACCCTACCTACCCTACCTACCCTACCTACCCTACCTACCCTACCTACCCTACCTACCCTACCTACCCTACCTACCCTACCTACCCTACCTACCCTACCTACCCTACCTACCCTACCTACCCTACCTACCCTACCTACCCTACCTACCCTACCTACCCTACCTACCCTACCTACCCTACCTACCCTACCTACCCTACCTACCCTACCTACCCTACCTACCCTACCTACCCTACCTACCCTACCTACCCTACCTACCCTACCTACCCTACCTACCCTACCTACCCTACCTACCCTACCTACCCTACCTACCCTACCTACCCTACCTACCCTACCTACCCTACCTACCCTACCTACCCTACCTACCCTACCTACCCTACCTACCCTACCTACCCTACCTACCCTACCTACCCTACCTACCCTACCTACCCTACCTACCCTACCTACCCTACCTACCCTACCTACCCTACCTACCCTACCTACCCTACCTACCCTACCTACCCTACCTACCCTACCTACCCTACCTACCCTACCTACCCTACCTACCCTACCTACCCTACCTACCCTACCTACCCTACCTACCCTACCTACCCTACCTACCCTACCTACCCTACCTACCCTACCTACCCTACCTACCCTACCTACCCTACCTACCCTACCTACCCTACCTACCCTACCTACCCTACCTACCCTACCTACCCTACCTACCCTACCTACCCTACCTACCCTACCTACCCTACCTACCCTACCTACCCTACCTACCCTACCTACCCTACCTACCCTACCTACCCTACCTACCCTACCTACCCTACCTACCCTACCTACCCTACCTACCCTACCTACCCTACCTACCCTACCTACCCTACCTACCCTACCTACCCTACCTACCCTACCTACCCTACCTACCCTACCTACCCTACCTACCCTACCTACCCTACCTACCCTACCTACCCTACCTACCCTACCTACCCTACCTACCCTACCTACCCTACCTACCCTACCTACCCTACCTACCCTACCTACCCTACCTACCCTACCTACCCTACCTACCCTACCTACCCTACCTACCCTACCTACCCTACCTACCCTACCTACCCTACCTACCCTACCTACCCTACCTACCCTACCTACCCTACCTACCCTACCTACCCTACCTACCCTACCTACCCTACCTACCCTACCTACCCTACCTACCCTACCTACCCTACCTACCCTACCTACCCTACCTACCCTACCTACCCTACCTACCCTACCTACCCTACCTACCCTACCTACCCTACCTACCCTACCTACCCTACCTACCCTACCTACCCTACCTACCCTACCTACCCTACCTACCCTACCTACCCTACCTACCCTACCTACCCTACCTACCCTACCTACCCTACCTACCCTACCTACCCTACCTACCCTACCTACCCTACCTACCCTACCTACCCTACCTACCCTACCTACCCTACCTACCCTACCTACCCTACCTACCCTACCTACCCTACCTACCCTACCTACCCTACCTACCCTACCTACCCTACCTACCCTACCTACCCTACCTACCCTACCTACCCTACCTACCCTACCTACCCTACCTACCCTACCTACCCTACCTACCCTACCTACCCTACCTACCCTACCTACCCTACCTACCCTACCTACCCTACCTACCCTACCTACCCTACCTACCCTACCTACCCTACCTACCCTACCTACCCTACCTACCCTACCTACCCTACCTACCCTACCTACCCTACCTACCCTACCTACCCTACCTACCCTACCTACCCTACCTACCCTACCTACCCTACCTACCCTACCTACCCTACCTACCCTACCTACCCTACCTACCCTACCTACCCTACCTACCCTACCTACCCTACCTACCCTACCTACCCTACCTACCCTACCTACCCTACCTACCCTACCTACCCTACCTACCCTACCTACCCTACCTACCCTACCTACCCTACCTACCCTACCTACCCTACCTACCCTACCTACCCTACCTACCCTACCTACCCTACCTACCCTACCTACCCTACCTACCCTACCCTAGGTAGGGTAGGTAGGGTACCCTACCCTGCCTACCCTACCTACCCTACCTACCCTACCTACCCTACCTACCCTACCTACCCTACCTACCCTACCCTAGGTAGGGTAGGTAGGGTACCCTACCCTGCCTACCCTACCCTACCTACCCTTAATTAATTATTGTTGCGTAACTTAAACCTTTTACGCAGCGCACGCAACCGATGCTCTCAAAAAGGAATATTTTTGCCCGTTTTTGCAACATTTTTCATTTATGCTCCGCTCCTATTTGTCGTAGCCTGATGTTATATAGCCTATAACCTTGCTCGATAAATAGACTATCTAACACAAGAAGACTTTTTCAATTCCAACCAGTTAGTTCCTGAGATAAGCGCGTTCAAACAAACAAACTCTTCAGCTTTATAATATTTTGAGTATAGATTTATTTATTTATTAGTTTATCCTTGCACTAGAACGCCTTGCAGCAATTACACCAATGGAGCGAAAGTCTGAAATAGCGGAGGCCTGTGGGGATTCCCAGAGGCGGCTTAATTAACTCTGACACCAGAGGTGGCGGAAGTCGGTATTCTTGCCTTCGTTTCTTCGTTTTTTGACACCGACTGCCGAAATTGATGTTATTTTTCACTTTGTAGTGTTTTTATTTGGAATTCGGTTGTTTTTTTTGTAAAATTTTTTTTTATTTATCTCTTTTTAATAGTGGTACATAGAGGACCAGGTATATAGGCTAGGTACCAATAATGCCCAAAGTGAAGCCAGAATAGATTAACCCAATAACACGAAACTTAAACTAAACCGGTGGAATAAGAGTATACCAAGGTGAACTGTTTTCACCTGCGTACCCCTTTAGAGCGTGCTAGTGTGATCGTGATGTTATGTTTTGAAATGGTGTGAACAATAAACAAAAATGCGATTGCCGCTATCTTGAGTGATTTGTAGTCATTTATTGAAGAGTTCTGATATATATCTCCGAAGTTCTTCATCAGATCTTGATGAACGGGACCACATGACAAGCACCAGCTTAAAGCAAAAAAAATCATCAGAATCGGTTCATCCAGTAACAAGTTCTGAGGCAACACACATACAAAAAAAAATACAGTCTAATTGAAAACCTCCTCCTTTTTGGCAAGTCGATTAAAAAGTATGTCCAACGTACGCGATGTTTGTTATGATTATTAAAATAAAACGCGTGGCCGCGAGCCGTCCTGTATTCATATTTATGTTGCCGCTCTGCTTAGAAACGCAGGCGCGGCGCGCGGCACACGTGTCGGTTTGGCAACGTCGCACCAGACGTTGCTTAGTTTTAGCGAAATACCGCTATTAGTATCGCTATTTAAATACCGGTAAATCCTGCGATATAACGTTATTTTTAACGTTAAATATTTAACATAACGGAACGAAATGTGTTGGTACTTTTACCGGTATTTTTTTGGTAACGGTAACCGTCCCTGCTGACGACTGCGTCACCGAGGTCAGCGGGCGGAGTTCGCGTGGCTAAATTTGGGACCAAGCATATTTGAACTTATTTAACAACTTTTGTCGATTTTCAGAACTCTAAGGGCTCGTTTCTGGAATTAAAAAATGCAATTTTATACTGGGTTCACCATGTTTCATCGAAAAGAAACTGACAAATTATCCTTCCCAAACAATTTGCCGCATAATTTTATTTGCTAAATTATTACTTAGAAAAAAATCTCTTCACAAATAATTGTGAAGAGATATGATGTATAATTATTAAGTAAAGTCGACGGATTTCTTTTCGATGAAACATAGGTAACCAGGATTTATCATTTAGGGACAGCTTTGAGAAACTCGTTGACGTCTTATTTCCTTCAATATTTATTTCAATTAGGTATTTTCTTATTACATTATAAATTCTGGCGCCCGACATGGGACTATGTTAAACGCCTAACGACAACGTTAAAACTTGTTATTTAACCTCATTTCCAACGTTTATTATAGTTCTCAAGAATAATATTCTTAAGTTTTCTTGCTAATTAGTTATCAACATTGTTTATACATTGGCACCCAGCGTGGTACTAAATGTTGAAACGAATACGTATTTTATTTCTTCTCTTAATAAATTTCTCACTTAGCGACACATTTAAGAAATTTTTGACTTCTTCCCATATCCTTAAACATTTTTGTTAGTTACACAATTTTCTGTTCACTTTAGTTTTGGCGCCCGAACTGGGCCAAAGCTTAAGTTAATTTATTGAAACATTATCTGCCACCGGCAGCTCTGCCCACTTGATAAGTACTTCGCCCAGTATGTTTATAAATTATAGCCTATTTGTTATTCTGATGTATAAGCTATATATCCGTAAACTTTCATCAAAATAAGTTCAGTAATATTTGCTTGAAAGAGTACGAAACTTCAATCCATCCACACAAACTTTCACTTTAGAAATACTCGTAGTAGTAGGATGGAATGTGAGCGCATATTACTACTTTTACTTAATTAATCACTGCTTAATATGGGAGAAGTTGCATCTTTTATTTAATACATTATACTAATTAATATTCGATTTTTTTAACCAAAACCCTTTCGAATTTGAATCTGTAATGATTATTTTCATTATCTACCTTATTGTAATCGAAATACCTCAATTTCTTTCTTTACGTATTTAATACGACAAGAGACTGCGAAAAATCTTGTGAAAAAGTACTGGTTATCAAAAAAAAAACATTATGTCGAATAAATCCTCTCGGCACAGGTGTCGATAACTACTAAGTTATATCATTAAATTCACTTTCATGGCAGCAGACACTTGATAACTTTATTACTTATGTAGACGCTATCTAGTTCTATTGTAACATTACAACTGTCTTATTGTTCATTATTGTCTAGATTTATTATTGCAATTACTAAGAACTATGTAAGTATGGTATAAGGTTGGATATTACATGTGTACATGGGCGTCCAAGCAAAAAGGGTCCAGTTCTCGTCATAATTTTTTTGAGATATACACAGTTTTGTAAAGTTGCCCTCGTACAAACACAAGTACAGTTCAACATCAAATGTCTGGCAAAAAAAACAATGCGCCATTTTTTGTTTTTTTATATTATTAATTTGTTATTATCAATTTGACTATTCTAAATACTGAATCTAGTTTGAACTCAATACTCCACTACCCGTCCCTTTTTTGGACGCCCACATATTATTCCTAAACAGGTGACAATTATGAGCTAAATGATATTGCACAGGACTAGACTGAACATTTATCAGCATGATTTGCTACTGTGGAACACTTGGGAGTGGGTTTAAATAATAATAGCCGTACGGGTTGATCTTCAAGTTTAAGCCACTCTTGCTGAGGCCGATAAGAGATTGAGTGACCACTAATTACATACCGAGACCCCGTTGTGGCTTGTAAACTACGTTAAGCTGTTGGTCCCAGCTGTCACTTGAAGATCTTTGATACTGGTATTCGGCTGCATCCGGATGGACTGGAAGCAGACCTGGGGAAAATACATGCTTTGCTTTAATTAAAATAGAAAATACTATCTCGATGTATTTAAATACAAAATATTTTTAAGTCGAGTATTTGAGTTGCTCAGCTTGTATCAAGCGCAAGTTCGATCATGCATTGAGCACTGTTCGTATCTCTGGAACCTATCTGCCAAATACCAGCTTGATGCACTAGAGTCAATTGAAAAGCGGGCCAAGAGGCTCATCGGCAATTAAAAGCACCAGAGCCTTGAACATCGTTGCCGAGCTTGTCGATACATGGTGGACATTCCACCCATACGCACTAAACGTTTTGGAAAAACTTTAATTATGCGAACAGCTAAGGAGTGGAATTCCCTGTCTGTTTTTCAAGGGGTCTTAAAGTCAAGAGTGAATAGGTTACTTCTAGGCAAGCATGCTTCACCGTCGACTACATCATCGCTCACCATCAGGTGAGATAGTGGTCAAGCGCGGGCCCTATTATAAATTAAAAAATTAAAATTAAAATACATAATACTTTTTTTTTATTGAAAATGCAAATTACAGTCATGTGTTAGGTTATAACAAAAAACTTGACAAATTGACGTACAGTGCAGGCAACTATAAAGATTGACATATTTAGAGGTCGCCATTTTGCTTACGAAAGCTATTGAGTGCTATTTTCTGCAGAATGCACCCATTAATAAGATCGAAATGTATTTATGTCCAAATGTATTTTTAAGCCATAAATATTTGAAATACTTACTACAAAATACCATCGCGTCAGGTATTTGAAATACTTACCAATTACAAATTATTTTTTTAAGAAGCAGATAATTCAATTACAAATACTATATATATATTTGTATTTCAATTACGTAATGTAATTAAAAGTAATTCAGATATTGCCCCAACCCTGACTGGAAGCCAACATAGTTGTGAATGTCTTGGTAGATTGATTGATTCTTTAATGTGAAACGGGATAAAATGAGCAGTTTTTTATATGCAAACATTTTATTCTTTTGGAAACAAAAAAATCAAACAGTAACGTAGATAATCTTTTTTATAGTCACTAGGTAAAGCCAAACAATATTTCATCGCATTATAGTCGACAATAAATCCCACTATTTTCCACGCGAACCTATATAAAATTTGACTTTTATGGGTCATTGTGAGCCCTTAAATGCCTTCCTGTGTATAACAAAGGCTACGTCTCTGTTGTTTAGGGGTGTGACGTTGTTGGAGTGGCGGATTTATTAAAATTTATGTTTGTGGAAATAGGTGGGCCTGATAACAGTATGATAAGAGGTGTTGGACTTTTCTTGTAAAATTATAATTACAAAACTACCTGAGATACATATCAAATACCCCAAGTAATTAACGAAACAGAAAGCTAGGTAAGACCGAATCTGAATAAGCTTTACATGTCGGCAATATAAAGGTTATCGATAAACTAGCAAAAAGAAAACAAAAATAAAGTAACAAAGCTTTTCGATAGCCAATCGCTTGATTTTTCTCGGTATCGCAGATAATCCGTTTAGTTAATGAATTGTTCGACACTCGATTCAATGGCACCCGATTATTCATGTAAAGCGTAATCGATGGTCTCGGATCCGACAGATGGCAGCACAACACTGAAGCTACCATTGATTAATTAAGCGATACGTCAAGCCCGCGCCGTAATAAAGTTGCTATGAAATAAATTGCTGGGAAATATATTTTTTCTCAAACATGCTTGGAAATTTGAGAATTATTTTGACAACCTTCTTCAAGATAAATCGAAATTGCAGTACAGGCCAAATACATGCGAACAGCGGCCGGCAAAAGTTGTATGAAAATCCATATCTGTCGTTTGTAGCGGCCAAATAAATTACATAGTAAATTCATATCTGTCGTGTAATTTAAAAATGGAACTATCTTTTACTCCGAAACATGGCCACCAAGGAGGTAACTTATCAAAGCTTTTATTTAAATTTCGAACTGGCTTGCAAATAGAAAGCTGTTTATTGAATTTGCGCGAATTTTTGTAGTATTTTTTTAGTGTTAGTATTATTTCCGCAGAATCGGCGGAAAAAAATCGCGCGAATAAAAATCACAGTGCGTGCTAAGCCTAACGCGGGAATAATTATTGTTCGTTATTGGTTTTGAAAAGTAATTGTATTTAACAAAATTACTTCTAGGTACTACTTAGTTTTAATTTCCGCGCATTATTTGAGAAAAGCACTATACAAGCCTTGACCACAACTAGACATTGATGGACTTACGTATGTGTGCCTCGGCTTCGCATCGGCCCACATTTACACGTTCGTCCATCAATGCCTCTTTTGCTGGCCGCTGCAGTAATGTACTATTTCCGTCAAGCTAAGGAAATCTGGTTAAAAATGCAGGCATAAATGCACAATCCGATTTATGTTGTAGGATAACTCGTGTTGGTAATCCGATTACGGCAGCCAGCATACAGGTAGCGGGATTGATACATTTTACACATCTTTTTGCAAATAGGTTTTCGAGATCCTGGAATCACACTAGTTTTATTCTGGAAGGCTTCTGCAAAGTTTTCGAAGTTCAGTAACTTTTCTGTTATGCCACAAACAGCAAGAAGGAAATCAATTTTTTGGTTTTGGATTGAATATATTTTACTGTAGAACAGACACAGAAAATGTTTTCTCTAAAGCTTATAACATGAGGTATACAAAGAATTATTCATGAATTCGAAACGGAACAAATATTATTTTTGACGAACTCTGCTTTTGTCTTGAATTTATTTGACTCCGAATTGCTCATTTTTATTAAACGAAAACTGCTTATCTTAATAATCAAGTTACTTATGAAATAGAAGAGATTCTTGTAACTCTTAATGAAATTACGTTAAGTACTTGTCTAAGAGCAAAAATTTGTTAATCTGCATCTCACTCGATTATCCTATTATATTTAAAAAGCTTTCTAGAAATCGCGTTATAACGTGGCGCTCAAGAAGGGGTAATTTGCGTTCCAAGTAATGGCCGACCAATTTTTTTCCCTTTTAAGCCTTTGAACGAAAAATAATGGAATTAGTCGAAGACTTGCGACTTTCCTGTGTATTTAGAGTAAATTATCACTTGAGTCTACCTTGACTAATAAAACCTTTACTCCGGCTTCAAATTATACGAGTTAGTTAGAGTTAGAGTTATAGCTTTTATTCCTTGAAATATTTTGTCGGCAAGCCTGATGTAAATCGAGTTTATGAGTCGCGGCGAGGACTTGATCACATTTGAGCGCTTACCCAGTTGGCTCATAAGAGGTTTATGAGAAATGTGATGAAGAAGTTTTTTTTTAAGTAACAAGTTTTCTTTTTGGACAAATTTAATTTTAATGAAGTACTTAATGTTGGTAAGTATTTACTTAGCAATTTGTCAGCAAAATTGAAACCAAAAATAAAGTTATACCTAGTGGAAAATTTATAGATAAATAGGTACCTACTCACGATTACACCTTAACTATAATTCGAAACTACCAGCCACTGTTATTATTTACGCATAAGTAAGTTCCTATAATTATAATAATAGCCAAATACTGATGACAACTCTATAAGCGTAAAAATATACACACATGCGTGTCCCAAAATCTAGGTTGATCAAGATAACACACAAATGGAAATGATTGATCACTGAGAAATTAGTAAGGTTTGTTCAAACAATGCTAATGGATTGCATTAAAAGGTTTGTAAAAGATTTGATGAAACAAGTCTATCGGAGTTGCTGGTATTATAAAGGCTATTTCTTAAAGTTTTCTTAATTACCCACCTATGTTTCAGCCATTTTGAAGATACAATGTATGTATCTATTTATATCTATAGATCAGAGGGCTGACAGCAGCGATAACAATAGTTATTTTTGGGCAAGCAGTGATGACAGTTTTGTGAGCATCCCTTCTCTTGCAGACAGTCTTGAGGCGCAGTTCTCTGATGTTCCGAGGAATTTTAACGTGATTCATATTAACGCCCAGAGTATTCCGGCTCATTTCCATGATATGTTGGCAAGTTTTGACTGTAAAAACATACATGCTATTCTTGTATCCGAATCATGGCTTAAACCTTGTCTCCCTTCAACTAGCTACTCTCTACCTGGTTTCGTACTCGTAAGAAACGACAGGACGGTTAGTGGTGGTGGTGGTATTGCCATATACCTCCGTGCACACATTCCCTTCTCCATAGTCCATGTGTCAGCGCAACCACCGCCATCAAATGCTGGTGAACTCCTCTTTCTTGAGGTCGAACTATATCACTCGAAATTACTTCTTGGCGTCTATTATTGTCCCTCCTTACGCATCAATTTCTTCGCATCTTTTGAAAATCTCTTAGAACTTCTGGTCCCTTCTTACAGTCATAGCATAATCATGGGTGATTTTAACACTTGTCTCCTTAAAAAGACCATCGCTCTTATTCTCTGACTAGTGTTGCGACTTCTAGCAATCTTTCCATTCTGCCGCTATGCGCTACACATAATTTGCCAAACTGTACTCCTTCGCTTCTTGACTTGATTTTTGTCTCCTTTCCTGATCGCGTGGCTAAGCATGGCCAATGTGCAGCCGACGCCTTTTCGCATCATGACCTGATTTTTCTATCTTATAAAATTCGTCCACCTAAGGCTAAAGCTAAAATTCTCATGCAACGCAATTTTGGTGGTATGAACATTGACAGTCTTTGCGACGATGCCAGCAACATTGATTGGTCTCCTCTGTTTGCCTCCACGTCGGTCGATGAGCAGGTTAATGTCTTTACTGCTAAACTCATCGAGCTGTATGATGTTCACGCACCTGTACGAGCTGTTAAAGTTAGGCATTTGCCGGCGCCGTGGCTGACAGATGAGATCAAAAATTTAATGCAAAGTTGCGGCGAAGGCCAAATATAAGCGACGACCTACTGATGCAAATGGAGACAAATATACCTCAATCCGCAAACTCTGCAACAAGGTGTGTAGGAATGCTAATCGCCAACACATTCATAACTCTGTCCAAAACGGAGACGCATCCAAAGTTTGGAATTTTCCAAGATCATTGGGGATCGGTAAAGCGCGACAAGAGTCAATCCCTAAAGATTTAGATATCGATGCATTGAATAATCATTTCACAGCTTCGTCCAATTTCGATAGGACAGTAAAATTGAATACATTGGATTATCTTTCATCTCTTCCGACTCCCAGTTATGCTCCATTTGTTTTTAGTCAATTCACCGCATGTGATGTTAAGAAGAGCATACTATCAATTACTTCCAATGCAATAGGAAGTGACTGTATCAGCCGTAAAATGTTACTCCCGGTGCTGGACGTTATCCTTCCTGTAATTTTCCACATCCTTAACTTTTCTGCGTCTAGCGGTGTCTTTCCAATCTCATGGAAAGATGCACAGATAATTCCTTTACCAAAAAAGTCCAATCCCCCATCCTTTTCTGAATACCGTCCAATATCTGTCTTACCATTCCTGTCTAAAGTCCTAGAACGGTTAATCCATAATCAAATAAGCACTTTCTTATCCAAAAATAATCTCCTGAATCCCTTCCAATCCGGCTTCCGTCCTGGTCACAGCACCTCTACAGCTCTTCTCAACATTACGGATGATATTCGGTCAGCCATAGAAAGCAGCAATCTCACGGTCTTGGCATTGCTGGCTTTCAGTAATGCTTTTAATACTGTTGATTTCGATGTTTTGCTTGGCATGCTATGCTCTCTTAATATATCTCCATCGGTGGTTTCGTAGTTACCTGTTCGGGCGCCGGCAACGTATTAACATCGGAGAGAAGTTGTCTTCCTGGTGTAGTACTTCAGCCGGGGTACCACAGTGTGGCGTTTTATCCCCTTTACTTTTCGCAGTTTTTATAAACTCAATCTCTAATGAACTAATTTCTTCCTACCATCTTTATGCAGAGGATCTGCAATTATACTCGCGAGCTCCTCTCGGAAAGCTGTCTGAGGCTATAGCTACCATCAATCTTGATGGCTCGCATTTGCGATTGGAGCAGGAGGCTTATGGTCAACCCTGTAAAGACGCAGGTAATTGTAGTGGGCAGTTTTAGAATGGTTTCTAGGATTGACTGGACGTGTCTTCCCCAAGTTCTTTTTGACAATTCAGTAATTCCCTTCAGTGAAAAAGTTAAAAACTTGGGGATATTCATCGACAAGAGCTTCTCTTGGACTGCTCAACTGCAAGAAGTCAGCCGCAAGTTGTATTCTGCTGCAACTTTGAGGAGACTGCGTAACTTTCTTCCGACTGCCACTAAGATTGCGCTTGCACAATCTCTTCTTCTTTCCATCCTTGATTATGCTGATGCCAGCTACCTTGACCTTACTCAAGAACAACTCGATAAACTTGAGCGGCTTCAAAATTTTTGTATAAGGTTCATATTTGGTTTGCGCAAATATCACCATGTTTCCGAATTTCGTGTAAAGCTCAAGTGGTTGCCAATTCGCCTTCGCCGGAATGCTCATATTCTTTCTCTTTTGTTTAATGTGCTCTTTACTCCTTCCACCCCTCTTTACCTCAAAGATCGTTTTCAGTTTATCTGCGATTCCCACACGAAATCTCTAAGGTCATCAGATGACTTGCGACTTAAAATGGCAATGAATTCCACAACTTTTATGGATAAATCTTTTACTGTCCAGGCTGCTCGTCTGTGGAATGCATTGCCTTTTTTTTTTTTTTTTTTTTGGTGGGAAATCATCCAGTGACTTCTCCCGCTCTGGGTGAAGCGGGAGGGCGTGTCAGACTTTTACTGACTAAAACCCACCCGTGTTCCTTCAGTTGCTTGAGCCAGGGCCGCGGAAACTCTTTTTCAAATTTATCCGCGACCCAGACAGGCATCGGCCCTAGCGGACCCCATCAGTTCTGCTGACATCTCTTTGAGGCGCGCGTGGAACACTACGCGCCGTCGACTTGGGCCTGGTCCTTATCGGACGGCGAGCTACCCGCTGCTCGCCGTCCGCAAGCCCGCGCCTACGGTGGCCGGAAATCGTCTTGCGACGCCCGACGCCCGGGACGTCTCCTGCGGTGGCTGGGGGCGTGAGGGCGTCTCCGTTGCGTCTCCCTCACACGTTCCGCCTCCTCCTTCGCGAGCATTACTGCTTCGCAGAAGGAGGTGACGGCTTCCCATGCCCTCTCGCTCTGTACCATGGCCTGAACCAGGGCCGGACGCGAGAGGTCACCACCGCCGATCGCCTCCACGAGGAGGAATGCATTGCCTGACTCAATAAAACGTGCTCAGTCGTTGCCAGTATTTAAAAAACTCGTCAAAGAACATTACCTATCGCTATGATTGTGCGCTTGGTTTTTTTTTTGATATAATTTGCTATGAATGTCGTAATTTTTTTTTTTTTTCATTACTTTTATATTAAGTATATATTTATGTTTATATTATTTAGCATATGTAGATATGTATTTTTGTTACTAGTGAGTATTGTTGTATGTTTATTATGTTCATTGTTGGAATTGTCGCACCACTGACAACCCCATGTCATGTCCAGGTAATCTCTGTCCATTCCAGGTTGCCTGGAAGAGATCGCGGAAAGCGATAAGGCCGCCTATTCTATTTTGTTTTAGTATTAAGTTTCTTTTTTCTTGTTTATTATGGTGTACAATAAAGTGTATATAAATAAATAAATGTTTACTAACAAAGTACAACAGATTTTTTTTTTATGGATACCCTTTAAACAACAACAAAAATAAAACGAATTCGATATAGAATGTTGCATCTATTGTACATCGATTTAACTGAGTTAGTAAAGATGAAAGATATTATGAGAATATAAAATATCCAAGGTCATAGGACTAGAAGATTGAATTCGAGCGGCCCTAAAATTTACACCCCTGCTGTCAACTGATTGAGCTGTCAGTACTTTGTTAGTAAATATTGTACCTTCATCTTGGCCAGAGTATAGTATTTTCCGAACTCTTTAGTTGTAAGCGCTTATTTAGGACTAAGAAATTTGTGAATTCTGGTTTTTTAGCTTTCCACCCATATGATAACTACCTACTGCCTCTGGAAGAGCATCTTATAACTACGTCACTGAGGTAATCGAGCGGAGTTCGCGGGGCTGAATTTGGGACCAAGCTTGTTTGAACTTTTATTTACAACTTTTGTCGATTTCCAAAACTCTAAGGGCTTGTTTCTGGAGAAGCAAAGCGTAGCGCGGCGCGTGCAGCGTGGCGTCTCGCGGCGCGTCGCACTTTTTTTTTGTTCGCGGGGAGGCGACGCGTGCCGCGGCCCTCTTCATCGCACGCGCAAACACAAACATATGGCAATGTACAATGTTATTTATGGAGGAATTATGACGGATAGAGTTCGGATGTAGTGCGTAAGCTTCCCTACAAGAAGTACTACTGTTACTTCGGTACCGAAATTTCTCGGATTCTGATCGGATGCAGTGCGTAACCGCCACCCCTTTCTCAATAATTTAGGAGATGGTGTTTTTTTGTTTCTGGAATATTTTAATGCTAATTGTGTATTTGTTTTTCACAGAATTGAAATCCTGTATTAGGTTTGCACATAACTCTGCCTATTTTATTTTGGTACAATTTCGGCCTTAGTACCAATACAAAAATAGATATTATGATCTTTTCCAGGAAACTCTTTGATAATCCAAATAACAAAAAAGCTTCACTTCGGTAGGTACGTTAAGCTATCGTCCGAACAGAAATATCGAGACCCTTTTTCCATAGACGTGCAAGGTTATGTTAGAAATATCTAGGAGCTAAATATCGTGATTCTTTAAACTTTTTCTAGCTACCAATGTTTAAATGAAGATTGTTTTCTTTGTCATACTTTACCTTTGTTATCTTGACAACAATACCAACTTGTGCGACTTCAATATGCAGTTTCTGTTCACCAAAACTGTTTCATAAAATTTAAATTTCAAACAAGTTATCTGAATAAAATTCACATCGTTGTCTGTTTTGTTACGCGGAAGCTTTCTAATAAACTACCTCCATAATTAAATGGATACTCAGAAACATATAACCTCTACGTGGCTTCGCCGTAGCACTCGTAGGCGTGTCGTAGCAATCCGTAGCATCAATAGACGCTTTGACTCAGCATGTATAACATCGCACTTTATCACAAAACTTTCTTAATATGAAGGTACACTCGACCGCAACACTTTGAGCTGTCCTAGCATAGTACAAAGTTTCAACAGCTTAAACTGCTTTCGTATACTGACGTGAATGCTTCAGTACGTGTCAATGACGGACTTTGCCATCCTTTTGTACATATTTGTTCATACCCGGCCATTAAGTATACCTACCGCCCGTAACACGAATTTTGTTCAAGAAACATTCATAAAGCGACATTTCGTGCGTTTAATAGCTCGTTGTGCACCTAAGGGCGTAATATTCGCCGTTTTATTGTCATACCAGCTAATACAAGGCTGTATTTGTTATTATGCAATGTTAAAACAACGCTTAAGCATTAAGTATGGCGGCGAAATGAGGGATTTGCTTTGGTGGCTTATGTTTGCCCCGCTGTTAGACGGGCTATTATTTTATTTATGTTATCTCCCGTGGCTTAGATCATGACATGTATTCTGCTTTATCAGAATTCCGCAGAATTTACACTATTTTGAGGGTAACCTTCCCCGTTAGCAATTTAAAAAATAGTCGGTAGTCTAACATAGTCTAAAATATACAGTTTAAACTCCAAAAGAAGGACCACGAACACCTACACGAATGAATGTAACTAACCAGCTATAAAAAGAAACAAAAACAGCTGGAACATCGCTCGTAGAGGAAGACCTGGCAAGACTTTTAAGAGACAAAGTCTTTAGATTAACAGAAAGCCAAGAAAATCTTCGTCAGATTGGCCTTTGTATGTAATTTTGAGTCAAGCCGCACCCGATGAAAATAAACAGCCCTGCAAGTTAAGTGACCTTTTTGGAAATCCAAAGTGTTTCTATAAACCAAAGGGCTTCTATCTGAAACTTCAGATGTACCTAATTATTCTCGGAATTATTTCAACATTCCGCACCTACCTACAGCTATCAACTTCTCTTCATGAATATGCTTGCTCAAAAACCCTGCCACTAGCTACCTCTGCATCAAAAAAAAAACAACGAAAAGAATCACCTCTTAATGCGCCTGGAAAACAAGTTATTACTCTAAGTTAGCCATAATAAAACATACCTACGACTAAAAAGTACTAAATATAATATCGCTTGTCAATACATATCCAATGAGCCCAAACATGGTGGTGCTACCTTGTCAGGTTGAGGAGTTGCTATGGCCACCTTCCGGCTCCATCATGACACCAGGTCCATCGTACCGTATTATTTCAATGTTTCCAAAGTAACTTAAGTATGCCAAATAACATTAAAAAAAAAACAAAACAAAGCTTATTCGGATGCACTGACCTCTATCATACAAGTACGCTGGACTTCATATTATCGATGACAAAATGAAGACATTTGATTTTCGCCATTTTGGCGCTGTTTGCAACGTGACTTAAAGTGAGAGTCCATGGATCTAATATTAGAGATGGGACACAGCCTTCGGTAAAAAAAATACTTTTATGGTCTTTATCGATCGTGAGAATAATTTAATACGTAAGAGAAAAAAATCCCAGTGATTTTATTATTATTCATTTTTAAGTAATAGAATAATTACTGTAAAGGTTAACTGAAAAATATTTTCAGTCAGATTGCAAGCTATAATCTAGTGGGTAGCGTTCTAGTAAAGTTATAGCGTATTACTGTCAGATCAGTGAGATTTAAATATGGGGATAGGCTAACAACTTATCCATTTGAGCAAGTATCTCCTCGCGTAACTACACTAGTTAGTTAATACTTACAATCGTTTGGATTCACTCGGTTGGCGCCCATCGGATTCGTGAAGGGAACATCATTTATAGCCCTCGCCAAACTTATTGGCCACCCTGATTTGGTTTACCGGATGCGCGAGGCACGAAACGGTGCTATTTTTGTATGAGATTTCCTAATGCGCAGCCATTGTAGCCAACTTCAGGGCGGCCAATAAGGTTGGAACTATATATAATAATAATAATAAATGAGATGGATAATCATTTACAACGGACGTATTTCTCGCTCTCATCGCTGAGATCCTGTCTCTGTAGTGTTAAGGTGCAAATAAGAGTGACATCGCATTCCAGCAAGGTGAAGGCTTATATCAGTTTTCAACTCTGTTTTAGATGCAGATTATTAATTTGTTTGACTTCAAAACATTTGTTAATAAAATTATAATTATCATGATATTATTCCAGAATTAATTCCAGGCTCAGTAACGTGGTGATTGGTACAAGAGAGAGGCCTGTGCTCAGCAGTGGGCGAAGTCGGGCTGTGGATCATCATGATGATGATTAAAGAATTTAGTATTACACATTGCTTTTGAACATATTATTGCTGATTATTAGGCATTCATATAACATTCATCACCAATAACATTAAGAGATATTTAGTTCCAAAATACTACGAGAAGTCAATACAGTAGAAGAGTGATACTTTATATATATTCTTTATTGTACACAAAATATACATTTAAAATACAAAAGGAAAACTTATGTACACAGGCGAGCTTAACCATAATTGGGTTCTCTGACAGCAAACCTCAGTGCTAAAGAGAGATTTACAAAATTAGGACAGTTAACAAAACCGCACAACAAATATTAAAAACATTTGAAATCTTACTAACTAAATACACTACACAAATACAAGTACAGCACATAATGCATAAACATAGTACATACATATATCTAAAATACATACATATTTATTGCGTCATGTTGACAGGAAATGTTCCTAAATTCTTGTCCTGAATATCCCTAGTGAAGGGCTATCCCGTATGGAATGAGGAAGATTATTCCAGAGGCGGACAGCACGAACAGTAAATCATCCACCGTAACGACTTGATGAGTGGGGAGGAAAACGAAGGGGAAGAGATAATGAGGAGCGGCAAGGCTTTCCTCTCGGAACAAGATACTCAAAGCGTTCTTTAAGATACGAGGGAGACGTAGGATTGTGAAGAACAGAAAAGAGTAGAGAAAGAGTGTGGGTATCTCGGCGCTGCCGAATAGGCAGCCACTTCAACCGCTTCCGAAGTTCCGACACATGGTCGTACTTTCGGAGGCCAAAAATGAAGCGAATGCACAAATTCTGCAAACGCTCGAGCTTATCAAGAAGTTCCTCAGTCGCATCAAGAAAGCAGACATCAGCATAGTCAAGAAGAGGAAGAAGAAGAGACTGAGCGAGAGTAACTTTAGTTGAGAAAGGCAGGAACTTCTGGAGACGTTTTAGAGACCGAAACGAGTAAAACACCCTCCTGCTTACTTCAGCAATGTGAACATTCCAAGATAGGTTGCAGTTCAAGAAAACACCTAAACTTTTGACTTTTTTGGAGTAGGCTATAGCGACGGCATCATAGTAAATAGGTACTCGTACGCTTTGCCAAGTCTACTATATTGATATCAGTGTAATTTAAAAATATCACTAATACTGATATATTAGTTACAATATTATAATATTTCCAGGCGAATATATTAGTATTATCTAATTTTGAGAAATATCGGTATTAACCTATCTCTTAAAGTGTCAATTTTAGTTCCTGAGAACCTCAAGCGGGGCGCTTTGAATCAGCACAAAAATCAATTGTCATTTCATACAGTATGTTTAGTCCAGCGTGCTTGTATAATAGAGGTCAGTGTTCGGATGCCAGGAAGTGCTTGAAAATAGTACATTGTGATACAAGGGTGGAAAGTAGGTTATTGCAAACGAGCTGTCATTAACAAGCCCGAGCCGAAGGCGAGGGTTTTTAATGACACGAGTTTGCAATAACCTACACACCCGTGTATCACACGACGTTTTTCAATACAGTTGTGGGAAATAGTAAAAACAAGTCAAAGAATTAAATTTTATTTTTCCATAAAATAAAATTAACGTAAGTCGCCATATTATATCTTTCTCAAGATTTTGGAGGCAAAATTTCATCTTGCGCAGTGTTGGCCTCAGATAAAATATCGGGTGGAGTTAATTCTATTTCATCACTTGTACTTGAACTCATATTACAAAAAAAAGAAATAATTAATCACACAAAAAAAAAAGAATTATACCATTCCTCCTCTAAAAAGCTTATCTGTACCAATATTATAAAGAGGAAAGATTTTTTTGTTTGTTTGTACCGAATAGGCTCCAAAACTACTAGACCGATTTAAAAAATTCTTTCACCGTTGGGAAGCTACTCTATCCCCGGGTGACATAGGCTACTTTTTATCCCTGTACTCCCACGGGAGCGGGAACTACGCGGTTGAAACCGCGAGGCGTCCTCTAGTTTTATTTTATACTGAAAACAGTGAATAACATTAGAGATAGAGTTAGAAATAGAGTTAGAGATAGAGTTAGAGATAGAGTTAGAGATAGAGTTAGAGTTAGAGATAGAGTTATACAAACTTAGATAGAGATAGAGTTAGAGATAGAGTTAGAGAAAGAGATAGAGTTAGAGACAGAGTTAGAGATATAGTTAGAGATAGAGTTAGAGATAGAGATAGAGATAGAGATAGAGTTAGAGATAGAGTTAGAGATAGAGTTAGAGATAGAGTTAGAGATAGAGTTAGAGATAGAGTTAGAGATAGAGTTAGAGATAGAGTTAGAGATAGAGTTAGAGATAGAGTTAGAGATAGAGTTAGAGATAGAGTTAGAGATAGAGTTAGAGATAGAGTTAGAGATAGAGTTAGAGATAGAGTTAGAGATAGAGTTAGAGATAGAGTTAGAGATAGAGTTAGAGATAGAGTTAGAGATAGAGTTAGAGTTAGAGTTAGAGATAGAGTTAGAGATAGAGTTAGAGATAGAGTTAGAGATGGAGTTAGAGATAGAGACAGAGTTAGAGATAGAGTTAGAGATACCAATATCTTTTTTTACAACGAAAACAGCCTATACAGCCTATTCGATTTTTGACAAATGTTTATGTGAAAATAATGAAATTAAAACTGTTAATTCAATATATTAAACAACCATTTAATAAACTTATGAGAATTTTATGTAAAGACGTACAGACTGATTCATTTTGGCCTCGAATAAAATCCCATTTTATTTTAAGTATGAAAACTCCTTGCTACTAAACTTTTTTAAATTGACTTGAAAACATTTAAAACTTAACTGCAAAACTAATGATCGAGCTCGTAAACAAAAGTCACGACCGCGTAATAGAAAGATGCCTATGCGAAAGATTTAATTTTCGAATCATAATTATAGCCTCTGAAAGTACGCCATGTTTAACAACTGTATTGAAAATCAATTACTAGTTGCCGGACACAAAAACGAAAGCAAGGTAAGGCTTGTACAAAAGAAAGAAAAAGTACCTGTGCGCCCCGGGCTTGCAGGCGTACCTTCCTACCTACCTATATTAACTACTAGAGTAGTTGCGTAGCCCATTAAATCAATAACTCGCTTGATCTGGCCCATCGCACCAGAATTCAAACGACAACCTTGCATGTTTATGTCACATTTTCCTGACAAGATTTTCTCTAAGTTAAAGGAGGTTTTTACAAAATTAAAAAGTACCTTGCGGATTTCTGGATTAAATTCAAACACCCGCAGATCCAGTGGATTTGAACACGTGAATATTACAAAAAACTATGATTCGTAAACATGCACAAGGAACTTAGGACCTACATCGACGATTACATACAATAGTTACAAAAAAAAGAAAGTCACGACTCTTATGTTCAGTAAGAATATTATTATTTATATATATACTAGCTTCTGCCAGTAGCTTCACCTGCGTGTAAAGAATATTACTTTTTATAAATATACTCGCTTCTGCCAGTAGCTAGTCAAGTTTTTGGGAGCGTTATGATGTTTAAATAAAAGAATATGAATACGTGTGAGCAGAAGCGGATGCTCTCATGTAATGTCTAATAATCCTATCGGTTACATGTTTCGACTTACTGCTACTTAAAGTGCTAAATTAACAGAAATGCATGGAACTTTCTGGAAGGGCCACCCTAAACTGCAATCGTGCATTTCATGCTCTCACAGTGATTACTCGATGCGGTTCAGGTTGCATAACTCCTCCCTCCTCAAGAACGAAATTATCAGAGTTGTTAGGATTCTGATGATTTCGCAGACAGTTTAACAATATGATTTTATATCTAAAAACAAGAAAGATCATAAATCCTAAAGGCAGAATTACATATAGAATTACCGTACCTAAACTAATATTTTTCGTGTCAACCACACTATCATTTTCACCGTATTTTACTTTGCTAATTTTCACTACTTGAGCTAATTCTTTCAGCTCATCTAGATTTATACCTTTCATATTCACTGCACTGACACTGTTAGTACGTTTTTCAGGCTTCATGTCTGGTAGGGTAATGATTGGAGCTATTGGATAATTCAGGTGTGTAAGAGAGAATTTGTAATTTTGTAGATGTATGTGCCCAACGATAACCTTACAAGCATCGTCCAGGGCTCGTGGCTCGTGACGTCATCATAGCATTTTCTACTTGCTATAAGGTTATTCTTTATATATAGAAGGTTACTCTAATAAGAGGGGAACTTCATCAATTGTTCTTCGCATAATGGCTCTAGATGGGTCAACACATCATCATCGGTACATAAGAATTTGTCATTTATCGCAATCTGTACACAGGCTCTCACGACTGGTAAGTAATCTGAGTCTTTCACCAAAAGGTATTTAGGAACTACTATTACAGTTTCGTTTAAATCTGTGTTAAAAATAGGTAAAGAGTAAAGTTTGAAATAACTATAAGTACTGTTTTCAATAAGTGGGATCTCTTTTATGAACGTGATCTGGTTCTGTTTAATAAAAGCTTTAACAGTAAAACAATCTTCAAACTTAACTAAATTGTTTTCATTCACAGGATATAACAGGTTTTCAGCTATAAATTGTAACATGTGCAGTAATTCAGTGGAATTAACAATCGCTCGATGCAGTACAGACACCTTACTAAAGGCTAAGGCCGTTTCAATTCACTTAAAATTATATTAATGGTTCTAAAATTAGTTAAGAACATATTAAACATTCCTAAAATGTAAGTAGAGTAAATAGAATTTTCTTCTTTTGTAATCATATTTTTAACTAATCTCTCGATCCTTTTTAAACGTTCATCTAAAATTAATGTATTGTTATGTAAGATTTCTGTACTGTTAACAAAATAATTTAACATTTTGGAGACCAACGTTACTTTACTATCTAATAATAATTGATTGCTTTTCAACTGAGAGATGAGAGAATCATATCGAATTGCATCACTATGATCTAAATTACCTGTATCAATTTTTATCATGGATCCAAGTGGATCAATTAATCCTCGCTTGAATCTTTTAGCTGGTACAAGTTGCTGAAATTTTTCGATAGTCCTTTCCTTTAGATAATCCGTTTGAGTACGAATACCTAAAAACTCATGGCTGTAAGGTTTGTTAACATCTACTAATTTACTGAATTCATTATATTTCATTAAACTTAATTCTAGATCATTACCTAAGCTATCTAAATTTAGAAGTTTTATAATTAACCACTTATCTACTTGTTTAAACGCCTGCCCTTGTTTCACGGGAAGGATACCGGGGTTTTTCTCAATCTTTTGAAGTTGAAGGGCCCATGTTATTTGCGCTACTGCCAATAGCGTGAGGCACTACCTGCGGAGGACGTTTAATATTTTTAATTGGGACTTTTGTGTTTCTAGTTCCAATTGTAACAGGAATTACATTATGTTCTACATCACCGCTGACATATTTGCCTTCCTATAACGTGGCTTGTCTTAACCTGGTATTAACCTCTTTTGCATAAATTGTGTCGCCTATTTCAAACTTTTTGCTTATCTCACCACCCTTGCTATTTCTAATTTTTTGCTTTGTTTCTATCATCTGATCAGATATGTAACTATAGAGACGTTTAGTACGCTTAGCATGATCTTTTAATAATTGCTGTGTATAGTTCCTCTCGAAATTTGCATTTAATATAGAATTTGAATCAGTATGACCGAAAACAACTTCAAATGGTGTCAAACCTGTCGTTGTATGTATGGTATGTTTTTTTTTTTTATAAATACTAATCCCGCTAACGACGTTAGCGCCTAATCTGTGCAAATTCTTTCATTCCATTCCTCTTTCATGCTTCTCATACTTTCATTCTTCATGCCATGGTTCTTCTTGCATACGTCTTCTTGTATACAGTGGGTGGGACTCCCACTTTGTTAAAATACTTAAAAGGCAACTTTATTTATTTAGTATAAGGTTAAAAGACAAAAAGTGCTACAAAAAAGTGCTGAATATCACAGTAAAATATGCAAAAAGTGCTGCAGATCACAGGTAAGGTACAGAAGTGCTGTTTATCACAGGGGAAATAACAATATAAATAATGCCTTACATTTAGAGATGAGAAGCACAACAGTGCTTTTCACCATACAGACAATCTGTCTTCTTAGGTACTACCCCAGTACACGGTTCGTCATTGCAGTTTTGTGCGTGCTTTTCTATGCTTCTTACAAAATATTCTTATAATACTAGTGAAGCATAGTGCCGCTACAATTTCGGTTTCGTGCAATGACGGTGGAAGCCACATTAACACAGTACACCAGGAACTTTGCCCTATGTTGCTTACTGATGAGCCCATGCAGGCTCTCCTTCGTCAGTCGCCTGTCCAAATCACATTCGAGTTGGTAGCGTTCCCTGATAAATAACGGGCAATCTACAAGTATGTGCTGGACAGTCTCTGCCACGTCTGGATCGCAGACGCACGATGGGCTCTCCTTACACTTGAAGCGATTCAAGTATTCAGAGAACCCGCCGTGCCCCGTCAAAACCTGCGTGAGAACGCCGGTCGGCCGCACCTGTTTTATAATACGGTAAGCCGCTATGGCATCCGGAAGAAACATTTTCGTCACAGAGGCCGTCTCACCTGACACATATCTTCGGTTCCATTCATCAAGCGATTCCAAACGGATCTGTCGCTTAAATGAAACCGGACACTGGTCGTAGTCGCCGGACTATGACCAGTGTCCGGTTTCCTCCGTAACGACAATGCTGCTTTTTTTGCTAACTCGTCCGCTCGCTCAATCCCCGGCAGGCCCGCATGGGCCTTGATCTAGAACAAAGACACAGCTTTGCTCTGGCCCAGGGCTTGAGCCAAATTGGCGCGCGCGTGAACCGCCAGGGGATGGAGAGAGCCATGGTTTGCAAGCGTCTCCAATGCTGACATTGAGTCGCTGTACAAACCATAGCTCGTCTCTTGCCGCGCGAGTATCACGTCCGTCACTTTACAGATGGCCAGGAGTTCCGCCTGGTTGTTGTTGTTTAAAGATCTTTATTTTATTTTAAATAAAATTTTTACAAGAAATGCACTTACCCTAAGATACATTAAAACATCACACAGAACACTTTATGAGGCTATAACATTCACCTTTCAAAGTTTATCAAAATGGTTTTAACAAGAGCTGATTATAACATAAACTTTTAACTGCATGTTATGGTAACTTATTAATAGTTTTACAAATTATTTAGGAAACATAATTTTGCTGCTTGCATGTAGGTATATCTAAGTAACTAAAAGTATAAATATCAGCTGATCGCACGGTAACTTAAGAAAACTAGCAGCGTGCGACCAGTTAACGATCAGCGGTCGGAACCTCCCTGACGCCCGTGCTCCGGTGCTACAGCGGCCGGGGCCGGGGCGGCAGCGAGCGTCTCAGGGGTCAGGCCACTGGTCGGTCGCACCTCAGTTGGTGGGAACAATAGATAGTGATGCGGTAGGCGGTAAGTGCCGTATCTATCGACATATGGTAGTTTATCTAATGTTAATAAACATAGATTTGAGATCAAGGGGTTGGAAGTATTCATTTTGTTTTTATTATAAAATTTGGATGATATTTTAATTATATAATTGAATAGTAAAGGAAGTTTAATTTGTTTATGAAGTTTTTTGAGATTAGTTTTAAATTTAGTATTGTAGGACATTTTTACTGCTTTATTCTGTATGACTTGCAATAGTTGGTGGTTAGATAGACATGTACCTACTCCAAACAGGACAAGCGTATGTTATACAAGGGCGGACAAGTGTAGTATAAATCCTAAGCTTGGTACTGCTACTTAATTTGCTTTTTCGATTCAATAAAGGGTTTAAAGCACCAAGTGCTTGGGCGCCCTTAACACGTATGTCAGATATATGTTTTGTCCAATTTAGTCGACTATCCATTTTGATACCAAGATAACGCACACAAGTTTTCCAAGGTACTTTATGGCCTGCAACTTCTAGAGTTCTTAAGGGGGGTTGCCTAGCACGAGAGAAGAATATAGCTTCCGTCTTATCTTCGTTTATTTTTAATTTCCATTTCCTGAAATAATCAAGAAGTAAGTCGATTGAATATTGTAGACGACCTATAATGAGATCTGTATCATCCGAAGAGGTATACGAGGCAGTATCGTCAGCAAAGCAAGCTAATTTGGTTCGAGGTTGAATAGGGATATCATTTATGAACAGGAGAAATAAAAAGGGCCCGATAATCGAGCCTTGCGGAACGCCTGCTGGTACTTTTTGGGGTGATGATGAGGTTGCCCTGATGTAAACAAGAAATGTACGATCTGCAAGGTACGACTGGATGAGTTTAATGAGAGGCATAGGCACCTCCAAAGTTACTAACTTGTGCAGCAGGCCCTCGTGCCACACGGTATCAAATGCTTTTTCAATATCGAGCAGAAACATACCTGTGGATTGTCTGAGGTTTAAGTGATGGGATATGTGTTCAGACACCCTGGCCAGCTGTTGAGCAGTTGAGTGAGTAGCACGAAAACCAAACTGCTCCTGGATCAGAGACTGCTTTGTGGCACCCAATAGTCTGGTATAAATTAAAGATTCAAAAAGTTTGCCGACAGAAGGTAACAGACTTATCGGACGGTAATTTAAAGGTGAGGTACTGTCTTTTCCGGGTTTTTTAAGTGGTATGATCTTAGCTTTTTTCCAGATGTTTGGGAAATAGCCCAGACCAAAACAACCATTGAAAATTTTTGTAATATAAACTATCGCTTTCTGTGGCAAGTTTTTCAGGAGCAAGTTGTGGATTTCGTCATGACTAGCAGATTTACGGGATTTCAGTTTATTTAGTGCTTTTCGAATCTCAAATGGCCTTAAGGGCTTTATAGAATCGGAAGTTTGTTTATAGTTATTTAAGATTGACATAGAATTAGATACCTCATCCTGGAGTTTAGAATCACAAGCCCAGCTGGTGGTAAGGCTCATATTTTCACAAAACGCATTGGCTAAAGCGTTACATTGATCAGCCGTGCTAGCCGTGAGGGAACCATCTGAGAGTTTAAGGGGGGGTATATCGGTAGATCTAGGTTTGAGGGATTTAGTCAGACGCCAAATATCTTGTCTAGGATTATCAACTTTTGCCAGTTTAGCATTCCATGCGTTATCGACATAATTTTGAATATTTGCATTTATGTACGTTTGAAGGATGTTTATATTACTGCGATTGAATCTTCTTAAGTTACCACTGGGCAGTTTCTGCTCATTACGACGCAAGTAGTTTTTATAGCGGATTAAGCGTTTAATATACCGAGGAAGTTTTGTGGAAGAATCGCTATATACAGCAGTGGTAGACGGTATGGAGGAGTCTCTAGCATCAATAATAGTTTGTTGCAAATGAGAAATGGCAGTATCAATTTCCTTTTCTGAATTGAATGTCTTAGAACTAAGCATAATATTTTTATTGAGGTGGGAGCGATACTGATACCAATTTGCGCAGTTAAATCTAAAGTATCGTGTTTCTGGTTTACGACACAACGTACCTCCAATAGTATAGAATAAGGGGTAGTGGTTAGATGACAGGGCTATTATGGTTTCAACCTCACTAATATAATTAACATTTAAGGACAGCACCAAGTCCGGACTCGTTGGTCTGCGATTGGGGCAGTAGTTAACTTGAGTAGGTAAGTTTGGAGTATGTATGACGTAATCGGATTCAAGCATGTGGTTAAACAGAGTTCTGCCTCGCGTGTTTGTATAGCTACTGAGCCAGTGTGAGTGATTGGCATTAAAGTCTCCCATGAGGACAACATGGGAACCCAAGCCAAATAGTAGCTCAAGGTCACTACGAAGCAGTGGTAGGTTAGGTGACTGATAAACGGATAGGACAGTATGGTCAATTCCTGACACTTTGACATTTATACCGATAGCTTCAATATTTATAGTGTTAGGGACAGTTAGAACCGTATGTTCCAGATTCTTTTTTACAAGTATAGCAACTCCCTGCCCACGACCAGAGTGATGCTTATCTTGGCGGTGACAGGTGAAACCAGGCGTGTTAAAAGTGACGTTTGAGGTTAGTTTAGTTTCGCAAATACCAATAATATCGACAGATAAAACGCTTACCGCCAAATCGAGGAGTTCATTCTGTTTTAAACGTACTCCATCGGAGTTCCAGGATAATAGGCGAAGTTCATCAGAATTAGACATGTTTACCGAGATGAGTGAGTATAAGCATAACCTTTTCTAACCAGGATGTGCAAGCAGCAAATTGGGATTTTATATTTCTTAAAGCTAGCAGAATGTCAAGCATATCCTTGGTGGTCTCATAATTGAGGTCAGTCGTAAGGTGATCGACCTGAATCTGGGATTTTGCTGGTGCCACGTTGTTTGTTCCCACAGTAGGCCATGTTGGTGCCACGTTGTTTGTTCCCACAGTAGGCCATGTTGGTGTTGGACGAAACATCAGACTTGAAGGAATTGCCGAGGGCATCGTTTTAGGTTGTAGTATCAAAGGTACGGGCTTACGCTCTAAGGCCTTCTTCTTTTCGATGCTTTCCAGGTACGCCAGTCGTATTCTGCACTTTCTATAGTTTGCTGGGTGAGCTTCATTACAGTTGCAGCAACGAGCAGGCTCTGTACGGTCAGTCTTAGGGCAAACAGCAGTTGCATGTGGAACAACACACTTCACGCAGCGAGGAGGCTTGTTGCAGTTATTGGATGCATGTCCGAACTCCTGGCAGCGAAAGCATTGGGTACCATGAGAACGGTTAGGCTTGAATTTGCTGATGGTCACCACACAGCTACACAGATATTTTATTTGCCGAAACTTTGAAATGTCAGCTCCTGCTTCCAGTTGCACCAGAAAGGGTGGACAAGGATTGTCACCACTGCGAGACTTAATGGGTTTCACTGAAGCTCCACCGCCTGGTAGACTGTGCAGTACGCGGCTAAGCTAAGTTTTAGCTTCCGGACTTCGCCATCATTATCCCATATGGATAATGCGGCTCCGACCTTCCCCTCAATCTTGCTGCCGTCGGTGAAGATTCGCACCGTCTGCACATTGTTGCTGTCTAGCAACTGTTGGCACATGAACTCCAGGGGCATCTGTGTAGCTGGATGAGGAGCCTCTGCAAACCTTACCGCACTTTCGATCTCCCTATCTCCTGGCACAAACCGGGATGACCCTCTCCTCGCTTCATACTGGGCGGCTGCCTCCTGTATGCGTAGATCTAGAGGTAGTATTTCGGACAGTACCAGTGCCGAGTTCAGGGAGACAGAACGGTAAGATTTACAGATCTTCTGGACGAATCCTCGTTGGACCGAGCCTAGCTTCTTCCGTATTCCCAGCTTCTTCGTAGCGGGAGCCCAGGCTGCGGCCGCGTACGTTATTATGGGCTCAATCATAGCAGTGTAGATTGTGTGTATGATCTGTGCGTCCAATCCCCAACTCACTTTAGCGCCGCAGGACAGCTGCTTATAAATGTTAACTGCCCGCCTGCAGACGTTCGCGGTGTGCTCATTGAAGGTGAGCTTCTCGTCTATGGTTAGACCCAACAACTTCATCTTCTTAACCATATCAATGTCGACCCCGGCCATGCTCAGCCTTGGGGTACCATACTTGCGCTTATTGGTTACTACCATCGCACAGGTTTTGTGCGGTGCGAACCTCAGCTTGTTCTTGACGCCCCAACTCTGAACATGGGCGAGGGCTGCATTGGCAGATGTTGAAACTTCAGTCGCTGAGTCCCCATCCAGAACCAAGACGATTTCCGGAGAAATTCGGACTTATCGAGTTGATTTTAAGGTTATTTGACTTCAAACGATCAAAAACTGCTCTCAACTTCTGGATATGTTCTGCAAGTGAATTTGAAAAGATTATAATGTCATCCAAATAAACCAGGCAATGGATTCCATGCAACCCTCTTAGAACATTGTCTATTGCTCGCTTCTAAGACTTAGCGGTTTTAAGACCAAACGGCATTCTTAAGAACTCAAAGTGTCCGTTTTCAGTGCTGAATGCTGTTTTCTCTCTGTCATTTTCGTTAATCTCAATCTGATGGTAACCGCTTGCGAAATCTAATGTCGTAAAGTATGTGCTTTTACCTAATTTATCAAACAGATCGGTGATATTGGGAAGTGGGTATCTATCGTCAACAGTTATTTCGTTTAAACGTCTGTAGTCAATTACCATTCTATATTTTATTTCTTCTGATGCATCTTTCTTTTTTGGGACTAAATGAACTGGGGCTGACCAAGGTGAATGAGATTCCTGAATTACATTTTCTTCAAGTAACTTCTCGATTTGATTTCTTATTTCTTGACTGACTAGGGGGTTGTCTGTATGGTTTGACGTAAATAGGATCTTCGTTTTTTGTCCTAATACAATGTTTGACTTGGTTCGTGAAACTTAATGGAATGCCATCACAATAGAATATATCTTTATATTCTGAACATAATGTACTAATGGCCTTACATTCTTCAGATGACATGTGATTCAGTCGAAGCTTTTGTAAGTTATCTGTTAATAATTTATCTATTTCAATATTTTCAGTTTCGTTAAAATTATTAACATCACAATCATTTATATTATTTTCGTACGGTTCTACTTCAAATGGTTTAGTAACGGCTAATTTAATTGGTTTATCAAGGGTATTTTGAATTATGGTAGTAAAGTAATCGTCCTTGCATTTAACTAAAGCGCTGGGCATACGCACACCTTCCGTAAATTCTCTGAAATCTACTAAAGCATTACCAGAATGATAATTTGCAGGAATTTTAACTCTTTGCTCTGATCGAGGTGCCAACACTATTATATGTTTATTCTTATCGCGCATAATTGGTATCACCGTAGTTTTAGTTTTCAAGACCTCGTTTTTCAAATCTATTAGTGCCTCTACACTATGTAAAATATCATTACCTAGTAAACCATCGAAGCTAGGGTCGACTTTATACATGTGAAATTTGTGAGTTTCATTAACATTAAAAATCGGAAATGCTGGCATGGAAAGTACTTCTTCGTGTTGGGTTTTACCGTGAGTACTTCTAACTTCAAATGGGTCATAATAAATATAATCGTAACAATAGTTATAGGCCTTTTCTGGGTTTATAAATGATTTAGTACTGCCCGTATCGATCATAAATTTGGCATCTATTTCGGGTATATATATGTATGGCAATTTAAGGCATGTATTGCATTTTAATTGTATCATTTCTCTATGTTTTCCGAGGCTACTTATTGAAAATCCTCATTATTTTCCGTTGAAACTTTTTTGTTAACATCTTCCAAATAATTTTTATCTTGATTTTCGGTAAAAGGATAATATTCATCGTTATATTGGTAATCGCAGGGAAACTGACTATAATCGCAATGATCAAGGACAAGCTCATTTAATTTAAATCCTTTTATATAGACCTGGGCCGGAGGCGCTGTACGCATTGTGACGTCACTCGATTGAAGTTTAGGTTGATGAATACCAAACGACTGTGAAGGTCTATTGAACGATTAGTTCTGGTTGCCAAATGGCTGTAATGATTTATTATTTAATTGCTGTTGATTTCCAAATTGTTGAGGGCTCATCCCAAACTGTTGGAGGCACATCCCAAATGGTTGCGGACGCATCCCAAATTGTTGCGGACGCATCCCAAACTGTTGCGGACGCATCCCAAACTGTTGCGGACGCATCCCAAATTGTTTTGGGCGATAACCAAATGTTTGGCCTTGAAATCCAAATTGTGGAGTACGCTTTAAAAATTGTTGACCTTGGGAGTTCCCTAAATATAATTTGGGTTGTGTATTTGGTTTCGTAAAAATAGGTGTATCATTATTAATAGGCTTATTATAATTATTTGTTCCGAATTTAAACGTTTGTGTATTATTTAGAATAGCATGCTTACTGGAGGACGTCAGCAGTGTTTTATTTCGGGCATTATATTGGTCATGGAAATTGACCTCTTCTAACACGAAAGATAAAGCCTGTTCCAAAGTGGAGGGCGCTTTTAATCTCACAATACGCACCATATTTTCCGGTAGATTATAAAGGAATACGTTTAATGACGTATTATTATAAATAGTTATTTTACTTTCACGCATACTACTCGATAATCTATTAACTTTTTATATTAAAATACTACGCACTGATTGAATACGATTGCAAAAATCCAAAAATGATTTACCATTTCTTATACGCAAAGTTTCCAATTCAATAGCTAAACATTCTTCACTTCGTGGGTCTCCGAAATGTTGTATTAATAACTCCTTAAACTGTTCCCATGTAACAATATCCTCGCGCTCACTGATAAGCGCGGCTGCATTCCCCGCTAATCTACTCGTTATGGCATGCATTACATACAAGTTTTGCTCGTCACTTCCCCTGTATTTATTTATAATACATTCACTCTTGCGTATAAAAAGATTTAAATGGCGCTTATCGCCGTCAAAAAGCGGAATAATTTTAATCATTTCATTTGGAATCATAATATTTTTTACGTTATCTTCCATTTTAACACTATTAATTATATTAACACACAAAAATAATATTAAGTACAAAAGCAAAAAGTATTGAGTTAAACACTTCTTAAGAAAAAATAATTCATAAGTATAAAATAGTAATCATTAATCAAATAAAACTTTAAACAATTTATCTGAATAAAATATGTTTTTTAATTCATTAACAATATTTCAATTGTAATATTAATTTCATCATCATCATTCATCATTTCAGCCGAAAGACGTCCACTGCTGGACATGGCCTCCCGTAGGCGGCCGGTTAAAATGTAAGCTGACCCGACATACTCGTAGTTGGGTAAGTAAAACATTATATATCGATCTGTCTGATTACGTTTATTTACGATTCGTATTTCTTTACTATCAATAGATTCCGGATAAACAATAAAAACAACCCAAATTGCTGTTTATACCTAATCATATTTTTGATAAGATTAAGTCATCGATTTAAACTAACAATGTGCCTTTTCTAAACGCACTTTAGAAAAGGCACATTGTTAGTATAAATCGAGCTATTTTTTGACACTGGAAGCTCTCGCATATGATTTACTAGCTGTAGCCCGCGTGGTATTAGTACATCTCCCAATATCTTTATAATGACGCCTATGTGTTATTCTGATGTATAAGCTATTTTTCTATAAAGTTTCATCAAAATTAATTTAGTAGTTTTTGCGTGAAAGTGTTACAAACATCCATCCATCTTCACAAACTTTCAAGTTACTGGCACCGGCACTATACACGTAGTAGTAGGATGGAATGTGAGCGCATATTACTATTGTTTCTTAATAAATCACTGCTTAACTTTGGAGAAGTTGCTTCATTTTATTTAATGCATTATATTAATTGATATTCGATGTTTTTTATATCCAATAGCCATTCGCATTTGAACTGTGATGATTATTCTCATTACCTACCATATTGTAAACGAAACACCTCAATTCGTTTCTTTACGTATTTATTACGGCAAGAGACTACGAAAAATCTTGTGAAAAGTACTGGTATCAAAAAAAAACATCCTTTCGAATAAATCCTCTCGCACAGGTGGCGATAACTACTAAGTTATATCAATAAATTCACTTTCATGGCGGCAGACACTTGATAACTTTATTACATTCGTAGACGCCATCGAATTCTATTGTTACATTACGACTGTCTTGTTGTTCACTATTGTCTAGATTTATTATTGCAATTACTTTCGTACTTTTAGAACTATGTAAGTTTGGTATATGCTTGGATATTATATGTGGGCGTCCAAGCAAAAAGGGTCCAGTTCTCGGCATTTAATTTTCGAGATATACGCAGTTTTGTAAAGTTGCCCTCGTATGAACACAAGTACAGTTACAACTTCAAAATGTCCAAATTTTCGAAGATTTTGTAAATCCTTATTATCAATTGACTATTCTAGATACCGAATCTTCTTCTAGACCCTTTTCGCGGACGCCCAACTATTGTCCTTAGACATAAGTGATAATTATGAGCTAAATGCTGTTGAACAGGACTATACTGAACATTTATAAGCATGATTGGCTACTGGTGAATACGTGGGAGAGGGTTTAAATAATAATAGCCGTACGGGTCGATCTTCAGGTATAAGCAAAGCTTGCTGAGGCCAATCAGAGATTGAGTGACCACTAATTACGTACCGATATTCCGTTGTGGCTTGTAAACCACGTTTAACTGTTGGTCCCAGCTGCCACTTGAAGATCTTTGATACTGGTCTGGTAGGTGCATCGGGATAAACTGTAAGCAGAGCTAGGGAAAATACATACTTTGCTTTAATTAAAATACGAAATACTATCTCGATGTACATAAAATACAAAAAAGAAAAATCGTGTATTTGAAATATAAAATACAAAACACAGTATTTTAACAATCTTTATTTAAAATACAAAACACATTATTTTAACAATCTTTATTTAAAATACAAATTAAAAAAATTCACTCAGGTGTTAGGTTATGACAAGATACTAGACAATTTGACGTGCAGTCAGGTCAGTCGCAGGCAAAGACCTTATACGTATTTCTTACTACTAGACTGTGTACCAAAATTTTTTGCTTAGCTAAAATGAAATCTATCATCTTACACCTAGGTTAGCTATTTCCTTATAAGCGGTAGCTAACCAAAAACGGTCCTGGCGAGAGGGTTTCCGCTGGTAGTGTGTCCTTGTCTGACCTATTGCTACCACAACTAATCATTGGGTTTGGTAGAAATGGTAGAAATTTTTATATGTTTCTTTTTATGTACGAACAATTCATAGACTTTGACACTTATTTAAATATTTCTAGAAAAGTATATAAATATTTCTACAGTTACTATATTTAATCAATTCGTTGTATTTTTAAAAATTATCATTAATACTGAGTAATAATAGTACTTTTAAATGTTTGGGCCTGGTAATACTAAACGTAGGGTGGTGGTTTGCGGATTTTTTGGCAAACTTTATTCGAGTGAAATTCAGCGGCTGTTAATATTATTTGCAAATTAATTCCTAGTGGAATACAATTGGTGTAGTTTTATTTCTCAATTGTCTTCGCAACTGGAATATATGTGAAATCATTGAGATCCTTTGAGGTCAAAGCACCGTCAGAAGACAGCAGGGTCATCTAACGCCTCTCGGAGAGCTTTTTGTTCCAATCTATATGATGGTCTTGAAGAATGAAACTTGAAGAGACTTGGGATTTGAGGATTATTGAGTCGGGGAGGACTCTCTTCGAACTTCAGATAACCCTATAGTACTCCATCGTAAACTGCTCAATTCCTCTTCGAGTTCGGTGATATTTTCGTCAGTCCGGAGTGTGCGCGTGTTATACGTTGCCAGGTCCAGTCGTCGGTACTTGTTGGGGTAGCCGGATCTCGTCCGGGATTCTTAGCACCCCTTGCCATACCGTAACCTCGACCGCTACCGTAGTCGAGGGTACAGGCTGCCGGGAAATAGGGGCTATGTTTTATTTGTGCTATTCATGGGGAGTGCTTTGCAGGCGGATTGGCGATCGCAGTATGGTTGTTACAAATGCACAGAGAACGCTGCTGCCCATTCTCTGGTTTTTTCCTTAGTCGCCTCTTACGACACCCACGGGCAAACATGGGATGGTGAAATTCTTTACGCCCGACACCATACGGTTAGTGATGTAGATACCAAATAATGTAAACACTTTTTTATTATCTATAAATTATGTAGGTTTAGGTATCGCAGTTAGGTAGCATCAACATATCTGAATACTTAAACTATCGTTTTTACAATCAATTTGTCTGTTTGGTCATGGTCACCTCATTAGGAAGAGACACACTACCAAAGGTAGCCCTCTCGCTCGGACCGGTTTTTGCGCCATAGTGCACAGTCTAGTAGTAAGAAGTACAAGGTCTTTGGTCGCAGGTGCAGTGTTGTCAACTTTAAAGATTGGCATATTTACCGGTCGCCATTTGGCTTACGAAAGCTATCGAGTGCTATTTTCTGCAGAACGCACCCATTGATAAGATCGCTAAATGTATTTTGAAATACTAACTACAAAATACCGTAGCGTCACGTTTTTGCAATACCCGTAATTTTTTGTTTTAAGTAATAGTTAATTTAATTACAAATACCAAATATCTATTTGTATTTCAATTACGTATTTTAATTACAAGTAATTCAGATACTGCCCGAACTCGACTGGAAGCCAACATAGTTGGGAAAGTCTAGGTAGATTGATTGATTCTTTAATGTGAAACGGGATAAAATAAGCACTTTTTTATATGCAAACATTTTATTGTATTCGAAACAAAAAATGAAACAGTAACGTAGATAATCTTTTTTATAGTCACTAGGTAACGGTACCCACAAGATAAAGCCAAACAATATTTCACCGCATTATAGTCGACAGTAAATCCCACTATTTTCCACGCGAACCTATATAAAATTTGACTTTTATGGGTCAGTGTGAGCCCTTAAATGCCTTCCTGTATATAACAAAGGCTGTCTCACTGTTGTTTAGGGGTGTGACGTCATTGGATTGGCAGATTTATTATAATTTATATTTGTAGGAATAGAAAGGCCTCAAAAGGACATCCTGTTGTAATGTTTTTTATTATATATTACAAAACAACCAGAGATACATATCAAAGACCCCAAGTAATTTACGAAATAGAAAGCCAGCCAAGACCGAATCTGATTCAGCTTTATATGTCGGCAATATAAAGGCTTTCGTCAAACTAGCAAAAAAAAACAAAGGAAAAGTAACAAAGCTTTTCAATTGCCAATCGCTTGATTTTTCTCGGTATCGCAGATAATCCCTTTATTCTCTTCTCTTTTCTTCTCTTTAGACTCGTTCGACACTCGATTTAAAGGCACCCGATTAATCATATAAAGCGTAATCGATGGTCTCGGATCCGAAAGATGGAAGCACAACACTGAAGCTACCATTTATTAACTAAGTGATACGTCAAGACCGCGCCTTAATGAAGTTGCTGTGAAATAAATTGCCGGGCAATATATTTTTTACCGTCAAGCTAAGAAAATCTGGTTAAAAATGCAGGCATTCGGTAAACCGATTTATGTTGTAGCATAACTCGTGTTGGTAATCCGATTACGGCAGCCGCCAGCATACAGGTAACGGGATAGACAAATTTGACACATCTTTTTCACATCACATTATTTTTACATTAGTTTTACTCTGGAAGGCTTCTGCAGTGTTTTTGAAGTTTAGTAACTTTTCTGTTATGCTACAAAGGGCAAAAAGAAAATCAGTTTATTGGATTTGGATTGAATATATTTTACTGTAGACCAGACAAAGAAAACGTTTTCTCTTAAGCTTATTACATGGAGTAGTACAAAGAATTATTCATGAATTCGAATCGGAACAAATATTATTTTTGAGGAATTCTGATTGTTGGTCTTGCTAAGAATTTATTTGACCCCGAATTGCTCTTTTTTATTAAACGAAAACTGCTTATCTTAATAATAAACTTACTTATGAAATAGAAAAGATTCTTGTAACTCTTAATAAAATTACGTTAAGTACATGTCTAAGAGCAAAAATTTGTTAATCTGCATCTCAATTCGATTAGAATATCATATTTAAAAACCTTTTTAGAATCGTGTTAAACATGACTGCCAAGAAGGGGACAATAATTTGCGTTCTAAGAAATGGCCGAATATTTTTTTGCATCTAAGCCTTTGAACTAAAAACAATGGATATTAGTCGACGATTTTCGACTTCCCTGTGTATTTAGAGTACATTATCACTTGAGTCTACCTTGACTAATAAAACCTTTACTGCGGCTTCCTATTATACGAGTAATAGCTGAGTTTGAAATATTTTGTCGGCAAGCCTGATGTAAATCGAGTTTATGAGTCGCGGCGAGGACTTGATCACATTTGAGCGCTTACCCAGTTGGCTCATAAGAGGTTTATGAAAAATATGATCAAGAAGATTATTTTTTAAGTAACAGGTTTTCTTTTTGGGCAAACGTAATTTTGTTGAAGTCCCTAATATTAGTAAGTATTTACATAGGAATTTGTAAAAAAAATTCAAGCCTAAAATCAAGGTTTTCCTTGTAGACGTTTGAACAGTATGTTTATCTCTTTCTGACAATGGGGTCATATTTATATCTCTGTAATTGAAATAAAGTTAGTCGTTAAAGTAAAGTCGTATGTAGGTAGCTAAACTAAAATATTGGTAAAATCTCATTGGATTTTTCATACAAAGTTGTCGTCAGCTGACCAAACTTTGTATGGGACATATATTTTCTTGGGAATTGACTATGTGTTACTTGGAGGGAAATGTTCGTATACATGGACAGAAGCAGTATTTAAAATATGATCGTACCTTTTCGTTACACCTTGTATAGGTTCCTAGCTATCTTTTATTTCCGATATAACAAGCAAAGAAAATTCTTAACCTCAAATAAGCGTGTTTTCCCCTCCAAAGATACTTTTATAAGCCATTTAAATTACGATACAAGCGACGAAAGTGATGGAAGTAACACCATCATCATATTCATATTCTCTAACAGGGTGTAAAAAAGAGCACACATGTGGAAAACGTTTTGGTAAAATATATGGGAAACAATATGAAGACCTCGTGAACAACGAATTTTCTGAAAAAGAAAACAAATACGGTACAATAAAACCTTCTTGGTTATGAGTTTGGTAGCTTCTTGTTCTTTTGTTTTAGTAGGAATAATCATACTAAGCGTCCTGTCTACTAATATTATAATCTTAAATGTCTGTTTGTTTGAATTTTTAATAGCCAATCATGCAGGTCTAAACGTTTTTAAGGATTTCAACGAAAATTAAGACACAGGCTGACCATGACCTGAATTAGGAAATAGTACAGATTTATCTCGGTATACCGGGGTGATTGCCGGGATTAACCAAGTTTACCGCGGGCGAAGTCAATGTCAAAAGCGAATACATATAAAAATAAAGTTCATAAGTAGTAATAAATAGTAGTAAGTCAACAAAATTGTACAGGGACTGACCGTATCAGTAGGTTAGAATTGGGGGTTCTGAATCACATGTTCTCGCTGCGCTCGAACCGTGATTCAGAACCTCCAATTCTAAAAGCCATGATTCAGAACACCTCCATTAATTTTTCAATCATCATCTCAACCAATGTTGGACTAAGGTTTTCCTTTGAAAAAATAAAAATAAAATAGAAATAAAATAAATTTATTCTTTAACTTAGGACTAGATTACATAGCAAGTAAAAGTGAGACAGGTTATACTAGGAATAACATTCAGACCTGTAGAGTAGAACTAAAACGATGATGACCCAATTTATATGAAACACATTTCGTTTCCCGATAGTATCTGATTGCTATCAATATCTTCTAATGCAGGTAAAACTAACTCATGTGCTGTATCACTCTCCTGATCAAATAAATCACCTGTTGCTGCCGATATACCACTCCCACTAATATTTGATTTTTCATGATCAGCCTGATTGTTGCTAACTCGTACGAATGTGCGAAGATCCTCTCCAGGTTCGCTTTTGAGTTTTAGGTAGTGAATATTTTTCAAGTTAGATTTCACAAAATCTTCCAACTTCTGGTAAAATAAATCTTCTGTTTGGGTTATATCATTATCCTGGTATTTTATTTCACCTGTGTTCGATATCTTTTTTCTAGGGGGCATATCTTGAATATATATTATCTCACCCCTAGCATTCTTGAAAATCATTTTACGAATGCCATCTAAATCAGATTTGGCTGAGTGAAACATTATAGATAATTAAAATAAATTTAATTATTTATTTAAGAAATAAATTTAAAATTGAACCAGTGCACTGTAATGTTCAGATTTAAATTGCGATGATGCATGGTGCCTCTATAATATATACAGATTTACATATATTTTTTTTTTTAGTGCAGTATGTCATCGTATACATATACATTCTAATAGGGTAAGTATTTCAAACATTTTTTTTTGTAATGTAGCTTTATTCCCTTCACCACGTTTATCGTGATCCAAGGATCAAAGTAAATCTCTCAATATTCTATAACACCTCCACATGACAAACATGAGAAGAAAAGTTGTTGTTGCCTCATGATTAGCAAATGACAAAATGCACACCTTATACTTGTTATACTCGGTATTTATTACAGTTGTAGATTTAATATTGATAACATAAAATATATTTTTTCTTGTTTTTCCAATAAAATATTTTGGAGTTCAATTTATATTAGTCATATTCAATGTTAATATGAAAGACCCGATATGCCTGGTCTCTAGAATTTCATGATGGTTAAACCCATTTGTACACAAGTACATGCGATTACCTTATAAAAATTTCGTCTCAGTTTTCAGCGACAGCGCGGCGCCGTTTAATATATCCTCCTAAAATGGTAAGTTAGGGCAACGTTACAATTGAGTATGAATGATGATTAAGAAATAAATAATTATAAATCTTATGTGTAATGCGCATAGGGATTATAATTATATGCCAATATTGACGCCTAATTTAAAATAAACTATATCTAACACAGATTATTTAAGTGTGTATACCGTTTTACAATGTATGAATATAAAAGCAGCGTCATCTGGCAATTATCTCACAGAATATTGTTCAATCAATCAGTGCATCGTGCAGTGATCTTCGTATAACTTAACATCGTTTAATTCGTGTGTTTCACAAATAAAACAGCAAGTATGTACGTATCATTTTAACTCTATTAATTTTGTTATCAGTGTAAGGGCGGGTGTGCGGTTATGTGTGGAGGTGGGGGATGTGTGACTGTGCGTTTCTTTTTATTTTTCAAATTTTATTTTAGGTCTTATGCTATGATCAATATGATCGAAGGTATGGCAGGTTCAGAGGTCACTATTGAGAGTGAGTTTATAAGTTAGATTTTCTTACAGGCAAATAGCTAGGCGTGACAGCAACCTAAGTATCATGAATGAACTATGTGATAAAAGTTGTAAATAAACGTATGAATGTTTGTAAGTAGACCTGTTTTACAAAATGTTATAATCTTGTTTTGTTTTCAGGTTTTCCAATCCATTTGACTCTGACACTGAAGTGATTCCTATATCACAAAAGAAGAAGCCAAGTAAGCCTTTAACACCCAAACCCTCGAAGCCAAAAGGGAAAAATAAAAAACTACTCCAAGAACAGCCGATCGGTAGCGGATCTGAGTCAGAGGCCGACCCTTCAACCGCATCTGCATTTGCGTCTACATCAGCTAAAAAGAAACGAAAACTTTGCATCTACCCTGATTCCGAGGTAAGTTGAGATAAAATTGGCAATTATTAATTATATTTTGACGGCTCGGCTGGTGCAGGGCCTGCGCGATTGTCAGCTGCGCTGTGTGTCGTGGGTTCGATGCCGTCATGAAATAAATATTTAATGGCCTATAGACCCAGGTTTAGTGGTGCTGTAAGCATACTGATTACTGATTATTATAAAGTCCTATATTCAATTCTTAGGTATATCGATCTAATTCTCAGGTCTGACCAAGTGTAGATAATTGTGTCAATTTTGATTAATTTTATAGTAGGCAGTATCGCGGAGTGTTAGCGCTCGAAAAATACAGGCATGATGTTATGTATGTTATAAATAAAAGTTAACGTTTACTTAGTAAACATTAACTCGTGATTGTGTGAAGGGATTGAATTAAAAAAAAATACATGAAGACTACGTAGGCACGTCTTAAGATATTGTTGTGATGGTACCTATAATAATAGCAAAGGGGTGATAGATGGCTGATGATCATTGTGAATCATCGGATTATAATGATGATATAATAACGATTAAAACTATTTTTTTTTTGTTTTTTCAGGATGAAGAGCAACGTGAATCAATTCGAGCATCAAAACTGAAGAGCTACCTAACGCATCGAGTTGGTTCTGGATATACTACGCAAAGCAATCCCACAAGGCGCGGCGAATATTATATTGAGCTTCGAATATCGAATAGTCAGGAGTTGGAGGCCATAACAACCGATCGCTGGAAACATTCACTGGTGTGTTTCAAAACAGCAGTGAATGACGATAGTCCAACTTGGAAGGCGGTTACTCAATTGGTTGCAGCAGTTAAAGAGGATTACTCCTCTATCCAGCCAATTTTGTACCCCCGTAATTATTCGTAAATATTTTTATCAATATTTTAAAACATTACTTAACTTTTATTAAATTGCATAACTTTACTTAATTTCAATATTAAACTTGGTTTAATCCTTTATAATATTGGGTATAATATACATACATATAATCGATATTAGCATCCATGTTTTAAAAATATTTTTAATTTGGCTTGGTATCTATAACTAACTTATATGTTTTTATTGTTCTCTTACAGAATCTTCTTAGTAGATAAAACAAAAAGCTAAATAAAAATCTAAATAAAAATCTAAAATTGAAAATACAACAATATTCATAATATAATCATTACCTCATAAATATAATTATAATCGATATACCTGTTTTAATAATATTTTTTAATTTGATTAAATATCTACCAACCATGTAACTTATATTTTTTAATTGTTCTCTTACAGAATCTACTTAGTAGATAAAATAAAAAGCTAAATAAAAATCTAAATAAAAATCTGAATGAAAATCAAAAATTGAAAATAGAACAATGCTCATAATATAATCATAATATAACATCTCATAAATATAATTATAATCGATATACCTATGTTATAAAAAATATTTTTTAATTTGATTAAATATCAACCAAAAAAAAAAAAAAGCTAAATAAAAATCTGAATGAAAATTGAAAATACAACAATATTCATAATATAATCATTATCTCATAAATATAATTATAATCGATATACCTATGTTTTAAAAATATTTTTTAATTTTATTAAAAATATACCAAAAAAAAAAAGAAGCTAAATAAAAACCTAAAATTGAAATAATACAATATACATAGATCAAATTTAACTATATGCAAAATGGTTTTCTGTCAAGCTTGTAACATTGACGTTCACAATTGAGGAGCGTCTGTTCAAAAGGTCGTATTTCACTTTTCAACTTTTATTTTTTTTATATTTTTTTTGAACTCATAGCAGAAAACTCCATCGAATGAGCGTAAAAACTTGTTCAAAAGGAGCGTATTTCCCATATAATAAAATCCAAAAAACTTGGATTCCAATCAAAACGGATGTATTTCTGCATTAAAATGTTCCCTTGGATTGTTTTAAACAAAACAGGCATATTTCTTCTACAAATAGCATCTTTTATTTATTTTTCTGTTCAAAAGGTCATATTTTTTTCCATACATAACAACTTTAATAAAAATCGTTTCGTTCGAGTAAATAACGGTATCGAGTCAAAAGATGACGGCTGTACGTTGAATATCATTATCAATAGCAACCCTATAAAAAAAAAAAAAAAAAAATATGACTGCATATCTCTCTAACGACGTCGACAGATGACACTGACAGATGTTATTCTTGACGTTCTGTCTTTCGATGCGAGTAGATGAAATTTGTGAAATTTTGAACTTTGGAAGTTATTATAAAGTAAAAATCATATTGAAAATGGATGAGCAAGGTTTAGTCGAGACCTGGCATATTTCTAGAAGTGACAAATCAAAAGGTCGTGTTTCTGATTTTTCCGATCAATAAGTCTTATTTCTGAACTAAAATTAAATAAAAAAAAAGTTATGGTGTATTTTTTTTATTTTTTTAAATGCATGTAATATTGTAGTCTTAATCTTCACAATGATCTAAATTTAATTTAATTTTAGAATTTTTATAATAGGAATTAGATGTTTTTTTCTGTTTTTGTAAAGTTTGTTTATCATAGAAATACGACCTTTTGAACAGATGCTCCTCAATTATCCTTACCACAAAAAAACTAACATCCATAAATCTAATAACCTTATAAAAACTCAATTTGATAACGTTCGTATAATAGCTTGTGCTTTTAAAAACAAAATAGTCAGTTACAAAATAAATCCTCAAAGTTTTACTATTATGCCTGAAAAGTTTTTAATTGAAGTTTTAGATACTTGTTGCTATCTAATTAAAGAATTATTAAAACAACACGTTTCTTTGAAAGTCAATTTCGAACTTTTTGTTTCCTACACTTTACCTAAAAATAACGAAATTAGTCTTAAATCTTTTAACACAAAATATGTAATTATACTTCAAAGTACAGATATATTATCCACATATCATGCATTTATAGAAAAAATCTTAAATAAATGTTCCGAGTTCGAACTAAGTGAGTCAGGGTGGGCCATCGAATCAATAAGTCATTTAGAAAATAATTTCGTTAAATATAGTCCTTTGAGAGCAGGTTCTTATTTAGAATTACCTAAACGAATTCAAAATACGAAATCGTGTCTAAACATAGTCAATAAAGATAATCACTGTTTTCTTTGGAGCATTGTGGCATATTTGTATCCAGCAAAGAATAACTTCAATAGAGTTACATCATATCCGCACTATTCCAAAGTGTTAAAAATTACGAACATGACATTTCCCCCCAGTTTAGACGATATAAAATTATTTGAAGATTTAAATCCAAATATAAGTATTAACGTCTATGGTCTGGAGCAGAATTATGATGTAACAGGGCCGTTATATAAAACGTTAAAAAGAAAACTTTATCACGTAAATTTACTTTATTTCAATAATAATGGTAAAAGTCATTATTGCTATATTAAAAATTTCAGTAAGCTTGTACACCGACAACTTACAAAACATAAGTCTAAGATATATTTATGTGACGAATGTTTTGTGTATTTTGACTCACCAGAAAAACAATTAAATCATAGCTGTGCAAGAGTGCAGACTATACTCCCCGAAGAAAACTCAAAACTTTGTTTTTCAAATTTTAATAGGACTCAAAGAGTTCCAATTGTTATTTTTGGCGATTTTGAAAGTCTATTACACGAATATACAGACAAAAATAAATCCACATGTGTCGAAAATATACAAATCCATGTGGCAAGTTGTTATGGTTATTACATTTTTTGCCAGTCTAAACCTGAATTAAATGAGTTTAGATCCTATAGAGGGCCAGACTGCTCAAAAAAGTTCGTTGAATCTATTAGTCAAGATGTAATAAGACTTCATAGACTTATGTCAGAGATAAAACCCATAATAATTAGTAAAGATCAGCAAATGTCTTTAAAAAACGCTAAACAATGTCATTTATGCAGGAAAACATTTTCTGATACTGACCTCGTTGTTGCTGATCATGATCATTTCACAGGAATGTATAGAGGACCAGCCCATAGTACATGTAATTTAAATGCAAACTCTTGTCCATTTATACCTGTCATATTTCATAATCTTTCTGGTTATGATTGTCATTTGTTTATAAAGGAACTTTCAGCTCTTTGCGGTCGCATAAATCTTATTCCCAAAAACAAAGAATAATATATATCTTTCACAAAATTCGTCCCGATTGACAAAAAAAATATAGCTCAGTTAAAGTTTATCGATTCTTTTAATTTTTTAAGTTCAAGTCTAGATAATTTAATAAAAACGATGAAAACGGAAGATTTTAAAAATTTACGAAAGTTTTTTAATGATGATTATTTATTTAATTTAGCATGCAAGAAGGGTATATACTGCTATGATTACATTGATTCATGGGATCGTTATAAAGATACTAAATTGCCAGATTCATCTAAATTTTATAATAAACTCACATCCCAATCTATTTCGGATGAAGATTATAATCATGCTTTAAATGTCTGGAATGCCTTTGGTATTTCTAATTTAGGGGAGTACACAGACTTATATTTGAAATGTGATGTCCTACTTTTATGTGATGTTTTTGAAAAATTTAGAACAATGAGTTTAAAATATTATAACCTTGATCCCTGTTATTATGTATCATCTCCTTCGCTGAGTTGGGATGCAATGTTATTATATACTCAAATTAACTTAGACTTAATTTCAGATATTGATATGTATCAAATGTTAGAACAAGGCATTAGGGGAGGACTTGCCCAATGTTCTTTAAGATATGCGAAGGCAAATAATAAATATCTGCCAAATTATAACAATAAGGAACCTGACAGCTATTTAATTTATCTTGATTGTGTAAATTTATATGGCCATGCCATGATGCAACCGCTTCCTACTCGAAACTTTAGGTTTTTAAACGAAGATGAAATAAATAATTTTAATGTAATGTGTATTTTAAATGATAGTGACACAGGATTAATTTTATAAGTTGACTTATGTTATCCTCATAAAATTCACGAAGCTCATTCAGATTTACCATTTGCCGCTGAAAGGTTTGCTCCACCAGGTAGTAAAAATGTTAAATTAATTGCTAACCTGTATGACAAACATAAATATATCATTCACTATGTTCATCTTAAAGAATGTGTAAAAAACGGACTTCTATTACTTAAGATATATAGAATACTAGCGTTTGAACAAAGTTCATTTTTGGCTCCGTATATCTTGTTGAATACTACTCTTAGACAAAAAGCTTCTTCCGATTTTGAAAGAGACTTTTTTAAAAAACAAAATAATTCTATTTTTGGCAAAACTATCGAAAACAAAAGAAAACAAGTTGATGTCAAACTAGTTAATGTATTGAAAGATATTCATAATAAAACTAACAAAATTTGTGGAGCTGAAAAATATGTAAGTGCTCCAAACTTCAAAGATTTATCTATATTTTCTGATACTTTAGTAGCAATCCAGTTAAAACAAACGAAAATTGTTCTTGATAGACCAATTTATATTGGCTTCACAATATTGGAATTGGCTAAGAGTCATTTGTATCGTTTTCATTACTCTGTGATGAAACGTCTATACGAAAATGATATTCAACTTTGTTATACTGACACTGACAGCCTTTTGTATTTAATATATACAGAAGATTTCTATGAGGATATGAAACAGAATATAAAATACTTTGATACGAGCAACTTTCAAACTGGAAATCAATTTAATATACATAAAGCAAATTGTAAAATACCAGGTTTTTTTAAAGATGAATTGGGTGGTGATATTATATCTGAATTTGTAGGTTTAAGAGCGAAATTGTATTGTATAGACTCGTTAGCTTCTTCAATCATCAGAGCAAAAGGTGTAAAAAAATCAGCTGTGAAAAAACTCGATATTAAAAAATATAAACGAGCTTTACGGTACAATGAATGCATAAGAGATGACATGTGTATTATAAAGTCAAAAAATCATAAGATTTTTACTCAGAAGATTAATAAGCTGATTCTTAGTAGGGATGATGATAAAAGACAAATAATGGGAGATGGTTGTAATACTTTGCCTTGGGGGCATCATAAAACTGTATTTTAATTAAGTGTTGGATGAGATTACAATTAAGGTACCTATATAGTAAGGCAAATTTAAGGTATGTATCAAAAATTAATAAAGTAAAATGTATTGATTGAAATATTATATATTATGAAATAAATCATTTATAATTAAATAAGTGTGTTTAATTGTGATATACCCACTTCCTATTTAAACTAAGTAAACAAAGAAAAATGAAACCCAGCATAGTTGATAGTCATAACATTTATTTAATTTACACAGAAATGTTTTTGTTTTTTTATCATAATTATTGTATAGATCATTCACAGTATAAAATAATAAAATAAAAATAATCTAAAAACAAAAATAAAACAATAAGTGACAAAATACCTACTATTATCTTATTAACTAAAGTACACATATTTTGACAGTACAAACTATTTATAATTAACTAATACAAAAATAGTCTAAAACTGTTCTGGGTCACTCAATTTTTTTCCAATTTTTTTAATAAGGGTCTCTGCTGCTTCCATCACGTCGTCATAAGTTTCATGCACCACGTATTGCACCGTTATACATGCGTTGTCACTATCACTATAATCATTTTCATTCTTAGAGTCTTTAAGTTTATGCACTTCTAATTTAATTAAATGCCCGCGATTTTCGCTTTCTCCTCGGCGAACAATGTATGATGATGATGATCCGAATGGGCATTTTCTCTTTTTTGAAGACTTTTTAGAAGTTTGTGCTTGTTCATCTCCAGTGTGCAGCTTTTCAACTTTAGCGCTCTGATTTAAACCTTCAAAATAAGGTTCGTAGTTGCCCTGAGAGTAAAAAAATGAGCTCATAACAGGATTTCCATTGAGGACCTCAGAGTTTCACTGCGAAAAAAAAAAAACGATATTAGCATGACTGTGAAAAAATAACAGTAGCGTAAGAAAAAAGAGAAACAACTCCTATGAAATATTAAAGCAAAGACTACCTCATGAAAACTGGGTTGTTCCTGTTCTGCAGAAATCACGTTTTCATTGTCCAATATGCTAGGGCTGTAGGATGATGGTGGTGGCGATGCTTGAGACATTATTCTGAAATAAAAAATACTGTCTATAAATAAACTATAAACAAATATTGTATTTATAATTTCTTGTTTGATTGGTTATCATTCAAAAACTTACCTTTAGACAAAAAACAATAATTAAATCGCGAACAACAGCCTATAGTCCTACTTCAAATCAGCTACTGCAATGAAGTGTAATGTTTAATTACTTTGGCATACCTAGAATATTCCCCTTTCAGCTATAAGTCATAAATACATTTATACCGTAAGACGAGAACATCAGTTTGATAACGACACAAGTCCAAACCTGTTGTTTAAATACTGCACTCACTTATTCATATATAAAGGTTAGTAAGTAATGAAAATAAATATTAGGCATGATGAAGTTGATCAAACAACCCATATCCCTGAACGTGAATAATATCAATTTCAATGACTCTGCTCGACAGATAAGGCATAGTGCTCTATTGCCTAATACGATTCGTTGCATAATATGTGGACCCTCGAACTGTGGCAAAACAAACGCTATGATCAGTTTATTGCTTCATGAAAATGGTCTTAAATTTCAAAATCTTTATCTTTACTCAAAAACCACTTTCCAACCAAAATATCGTTTCTTAAGTGAAGTATTAAGAAGAGTGCCTCAGATTAACTTCATTGAGTTCAATGACAATACAGAAGTCATATCTCCCGATGAAGCTTTACCAAATTCTATATTTATATTTGATGATGTTGCCTGTGAAAAACAAATAAATATTCGTAATAATTTTTCTATGGGTAGACATAAACAAATTGATTGCTTTTATTTATCGCAAACCTATTCAAAAATACCGAAACAGTTGCTACGGGATAACACCAATTTTCTTATAATATTTAAACAAGATGATGTAAACTTAAAGCACATCTATGGAGAACATGTCAACTCCGATCTGCCATGGAATCAGTTTAAAGATATTTGTACAACTGTTTGGAGTAATCCATATCAATTTCTTCTTATTAGCAAAGAATCACCATTAAATAATGGGAGGTACAGACAGAATTTCGATATTTTTTTTAAATTTGACTGACTGTGTATATAAGTAAATAACACACAAAAAGAAAAATTTGTATTATTTGTTCTTCAGCTGAACACAGTTGTTACAACATGGCGAAAAATATTAAAATAGAATTAATTAAGTCTGTAAACTCTATAAAGAATAAAATAAAACAAATGAAGAACCAGGAAAACTCAATGAACTTGTCACTCGATAAAATGCTAAAACCTGTCACAGATCCACTTAAAACTCTAGTTGATTCGAATAAATCTATGGAAAAAATAAAACATTTAGAAAATACAACACTCACTAATTCTGAAGGCAGTGAATTGGATGATATCAATACTAGCTCATTTACAAGTTTTGAGGATTGCTATGATCCAAAACTAAATTCTACCCAATCCCCTAAAAAGTCTAATAAAATAGAATTACCAGACGATTTAGAAATTTCATTAGAGGGCCGTGATATCCATGATATTTATGATGGTGTAAATATACCGTTTGGAATAAGAAGTGTAAACAAAACTTTATTGATGGGTAATTCAGCAGTATCATTTTCTAAAATTGATAGTTTAAATGATGATAGTGACCTTTTGATTAAAATCGATGACAAAACCTATAATTTAACTCCTGCCCTGAAGGAACTTTTACTTCGAAGAAAACCTGATTTAAAATTAGTTTCGAGCAAAGATAAACTTGTCTATAAGGATATGCTGCATTTTACAAATGCTCATAAGAGAGATTTTAATCCTAATGGTCAAATACGAGGTGATAAAGGAATAAAATATCGTGAAATAATCAAACCACTCTTTTCCGAATTGACAAACGCTAATAAACTTGTTCACACAAAACTTGGAGGAAACTTACCCATACTAAAAAAATACAAAAACAACACTGACTTAGTATATTGGGATGATCCTAACGAATTGGTTGAGAGATTGAAACTATTAGTTGCTTCAAGAGATGCTGGCAATACAAACCATGATAATGAAATTTTATCGATAATTGAAGAATTAAGAGAAGCTGACATAATTAAAGAATAAATAGTGATAATAATATGCTTTTCATTCAGTATTATAGATGCATTCAAGACAAATGTACTAAATTCTAAAAATGAGCAAAGCTGACGTATTAAACGAAATACATAAAAATGTGAGGGTGAACTTTCCACGAAGACATGTTATTATGAAAGATGTAGATGACCTTTGGCAAGCAGACTTAATGGATATGCAATCAATTTCAAAAGAAAATAAAAATTACAGATTTATTCTTACCGTTATTGATACATTTTCGAAATATGATTGGGCCTTCCCTCTGAAAAGTAAAACCAAAGATGATGTATGTAAATCTTTCAAAATGTTGCTGGCTACAGGACGTGTTTCGAAAAATCTCCAAACAGATAATGTACAGAATTTTATAATAATACATTTCAAAAGCTTATGAAATCTAATCATATCAACCACTACTCAACCTTCTCAACAAAAAAGGCTTCAATAGTTGAAAGATTCATCAGAACATTGAAATCTAAACTGTATAAAGAATTTAGTTTAAAAGGCAACTATAATTGGATAGACAATACCCTTAATGATGTTATTCATAAATATAATCACACTTACCATCGGACAATTCAGGAAATCCCTGCTAATGTGAATAACATTAATAAAAAACGTATATTAGAAAGATATTTAAGGCTGGTAAAAAACGAAAGAATAAGAAGCAAGTATAAAGTTGGTGATTATGTCCGTATCAGTAAGTACAAAGGGACATTTGAAAAAGGATATACCCCCAACTGGTCGACGGAAATATTTAAAATTCGAAAAATACAAAATACAACTCCTATAACCTACTTAATTGAAGATACAATCAGAGGTCAGCCTATTTTAGGGGCATTTTACTTACAAGAGCTGCAAAAGACAAAACATCCCAATGTTTACCTAGTCGAAAAAGTTCTTAGAAGAAAAGGAAACAGGGTTTTAATAAAATGGCTAGGTTTGTCATCTGCTGAAAACAGTTGGATTGATCAATCGAATGTATTATTATAAATAAAATTAACTTTTCTAACTTATCAACGAATACATTGATGAATCGAATAAGTATTTATTAAAGTGTTCAATCCAGAATCATTAGTCTTATGATGTGTATTGGAGAGAGTAGTCTTCTCAATTGGCTTATAAACAATTTACCGTTTGAATTACACTTACCAGGATACAATTATTGTGGCCCTGGTACGAAATTAATTAAAAGGCTTACACGCGGAGATAAAGGTATTAATAAATTAGACGAATATTGCAAAGAACACGACATTGCCTATCACAAATCAGCAAACTTAAAGGATCGTCACAAAGCTGATTTCATTTTGTTAAAAATGGCGAAAGAGCGAGCAGCTGCCTCGGATGCGAGTGTAAGCGAAAAACTCGCAGCACGCTTAGTAAGCAAGACAATGTCTACGAAAATTAAAAGTGGTTCTGGCCTAAAAAAAAGTAGCAAAAAGTGCTCTCAAAAAGTTACATCTGGAAAAGGATTAAAAAATAAATTTAAAAATGTTATTACTAAAACGAAAAAACACATGAAAAAATTAAAACCAAAATGCAAAAAAGTGGCAATAGAATTTGCTATGGCCGCAGCCAGAGAATTAGCTGATGATTTATCCATTAAACTTCCTCGAGTTATTCCTATACCAAAAACTGGCGGTGTATTACCTTTGATTCCTATTTTTGCTGGATTATCAGCGGTGGGAGCATTAGCGGGCGGTGCAGCTGGTATTGCCAAAACCATAAATGAATTCAAAATGGCTAGAAAGCTGTTGACCGAATCGAAGAGACACAACGAGAAAATGGAAGCTCTCTGCATTGGGAAAGGACTACACTTTAAACCACATAAAAACGGTCTTGGAATTTTTGTATCGAATAAAAAAAACTAAAATATCGGCTACCCAAACGAGCTTTAACTAACTTTGACATTTTGAAGTATGGAAATAGTATTCCCTATTTTAGAGGAGTCTTTATGAGAGATGAGCTTCCTAAATGTCCGTATAAAAAAGAATGTGGAGTTATTAATTTAGATAGTTCTAAAGATCCTGGCTCTCATTGGGTAGCCTATGCAAAATATAACGATTATATTGAGTACTTTGACAGTTATGGGAATCTTAAGCCTCCAAAAGAATTTGTAAAATACATAGGTTCTCAAGTTTACTACAATTATGATAATATACAACGCAATCATCCTTTCAATTGCGGCCATCTCTGTTTGATTTTTTTAAAGAATTTTTGGAGTAGTCAAGGGATAAAATAAAGAGGATCTTCTTGAAGAGTTCAGTATGCAAGCATGTCTACTACGGTTACCATCTCTGGAAATAAATCTGAATTAGTGTCATACTTTCAACCATCTCTGCATTTAACCAATCAATACGAATGCGGTTTGTTATACTTTTCAGTGTTAAATTCAAGACCAAATGTGCCCATCAATAACAGCAGTCTATCTGTAATCAGAATCGAGTGTGATCTTGTACATGGTTCGTACTGCAACGGATTACCAACTCATTTTATTCATGAATTTATATTTGATACTGCTCCGAGTCATCAGTACATAGAAATACCGCAAAACGTTATTTACTTTCCAGTGAACAAAAATATAATTTCATCCATATCTGTTAGGATTGTTGATCAATTTGGTTATTGTATTAACTTTGGTGAAAAACTTAATATTCAACTACGTCTTCATTTAAGAAAAACAAAATGATAGTATATTATAAAAACACTCCTGTGAAAATAAAACGTCTTATTCCTTCTACGACCACTAAGGAGCATAGACGTAAGAAAAAAGTTAAGAAATTGACTGAAGGAAATAAAGATTTTCTTAGAGCCCTAGGTTTTAAAGTATGAATATACTACAGATTACTGAATTACCGCACTTCGATAGTTCGATCGAAAGTTATGAAATCCATTCATATAATCCCTACAATAACAGCTTTAGAGAAAACGATGAAATCAGAATCCCCATACATCAACAAGACATATACGTGCTACCATCAGCCAGTTCAATTTACATCGAAGGCCAAGCAAAGCTGCTCGGTAAAGATGGGAATCCGATCAAGAAAAATGTTTCGTTCACTAATAACCCTATTATGTCTTTGTTTCAAGACATCAGGTACGAAATGAATGGTATTGAAATAGATCGTATAAAATATTCTGGAATAACGTCAACAATAAAATCATATATCTCATTAAATGAAGGTGAAAATAAAGTTGCTGCATTATGGGGCTGGAAGTTAAACGGATTCGAAAATGATGGTCATTTTAGTATTGTGTTACCATTAAATAAGATTTTAGGGTTTGCAGAGGATTACAATAAAATCGTTATAAATTGTAAACACGAGCTTATATTGAATAGAAGTAACTCTAACTTAAACAGCGTTATTCTTACTGATGATGTTGCTAATTTTCAAATAGATATGCAAAGAGTACAATGGAGGATGCCACACATAAAAGTGTCAGATCGAGAACGATTAACACTTTTAAAGCATTTAGAAAGAGATAAATCCATTCAGATGGCTTTTAGAAATTGGGATTTATATGAATATCCTTTACTTCCTAAAACTACAAAACATTCATGGTCAGTTAAGACTGCTTCACAATTAGAAAAACCTAGATATGTAATATTTTGCTTACAAACTAATAGAAAAAATAATAAAACTAAAGACAATTCAGTATTCGATCATTGTGAAGTAACAAACGTCACGCTCTTTTTGAATTCTCAATATTATCCATACGAACCTTTAGGTTTAAAGTTTTCTGAGAACAAATATAGTATATTATACGAAATGTTTGTGAAATTTCGTCAGTCGTATTACAACTGTCCAGTAGACCCGTTGCTTGACCTAAAGGAGTTCAAAGAAAAAGCCCCTCTCTTTATCTTAGACTGCTCAAGACAAAACGATAGCCTGAAAACAGGTCCAGTGGATGTGAGGTTGGAAATTGAATGTTCTACAGCAATACCAGATAAGACGACTGCATATTGTTTGATTATAAACGATCGACTTGTGGAATACAAACCTCTCAGCAACATTGTACGCAGGTTATCATGATTGCTATTGTGGATATTCAAGGCTTTAAAACAGAGACAAATGAATTTATAATAAAAGAAATCGCTATATTGTATAATAAAACATTACAAGTGTTTTTAATTGAACCACCATTTCCATTTTCAAAATTAACTAAACAAGAAAAAAAACAAGTTAGTTGGATTGAACAAAACAGAAAGATACACTGGCGTGAAGGATTTTTACCCTATTCTAATTATCAGAATTTGGTTATAGATATTTTAAAAGATAAATGTATCTACGTTAAAGGTTCAGAAAAAGTGTTGTGGTTGAAGCATATTTTAGAAAATAATAATTGTAATATATTTAATTTAGAAGATAAAGGTTGTTCTAGTTTGATAAGTTTATACGATCAATATAAATATTCTCAAGATTTATATAACTGTATTTATCATGACTATGTATGTGCTTTAAAAAATGTATTGTGTTTAAATAAATGGTGCTATGATAATAAAATTTTAAAATAATTATTTTCTTCTTTAATTTCTATACTACGGTAAAACGTTTCCTACCCCTCCCCATCACAAGGTCGTCAAATCAATAAAATCTGTTGTCTGTAGCTAGACGGCGTCATTATCCATTTATCTGTAAACGGATCATGTCTCAAAATAACTACAAACCTCGTTATGACATTTATAATACTTATAAAATGCGTGCATTTTCATTTAATTATTACTGGGCAACAGCAGATTCAAAGAAAAGATTAGTGATGGAAATGGCTGACTCTGGATTCTTTTATTGTGGAAACAGTATAAATGATAAAGCAGCGTGTTTCTCATGTGGAGGTGTTATAGAAGATTGGGAAATATATGACGATCCTTGGATGCAACATGCTATACATTTTCCACAATGTTTTTATTTAAATGCTGTGAAGGGAAGAGAGTTTATATTTAATACGCGACGAAAATTATAAATCAAGCACAAATTCATCATAACCTTAGGTCAGCGATACAGTGCAAGAAGATTTCATTGCTTATTTATCGATATAGAATTACGGTTCTGAATCACGTCTATAGAATTGGGGGGTTCGGGATCACGTCTATAGAATTGGGGATTCTGAATCACGTCTATAGAATTGGGGATTCTGAATCACGTCTATAGAATTGGGGATTCTGGATCATGGTTCGAGCGCAGCGAGAACAGGTGATTCAGAATCCCCAATTCTATAGACGTGATCCCGAACCCCCCAATTCTAACCTACTCGTATCACTTCGTGAAAATGCTGTATATGTTGACTTTTGATTCATTGATAATATTTTATGGGGTACTCTTATAATTGAACAAATTTTATTATTATTATATAGTCACTAGACATAATTAAATCCGCGTAATTCAAAAAATCACGAAAATCTCCCTCTGAAAGATAGTCTATGAATTGAAAGTCACCGTGTAGTAATGATTCTTCGATAGTTATAGTTCTTACCTAACTTAGTAACGCATTAAATTGCTTCATTGATAGGTTGCCAATAATAAAGTAGTAAACACCAAACAATTATCGTTTCACATTTAAAACTAAAACATTCAACCTTTACCCAGAACACTAACAAAAATAGTCAAATCACATTTATTCCTCAGATTCAACTATAAACCGTATACAATCCTTTTGTCCCTAAAACATAATGCGAAGATCAGTATTGTTCCCATATCCGTTCCAACCTTATCGTCAGTCCACAGTTAAATTCGCTCGTCGACTCATGAATAACCCGTAAATATTCATCCTGCTATTTTCGTATTATTTCGAAAATATTTGGAGCAGTTTCGATGTTTGTAACTGTTCCGGTACTCGGAACGGAAATAATTTAAAAGCGGTAACTGATTCATTTGTTTTGGATTGAATGAGATTTGTCGTTATTTCAAAGGCATTTGTTACCTAAAACTTAGAATGGTAGGTAAGTAATTTTAAATTGAGATTAGGTGGATCGTTTTGATGGTTTTCACTTTGGTAAAGAATTAAGTGTAGAGATACGAAAAAGAACCACATTGCTCACAGTATGGATGGTCGATTGAAGTTATGAAGTGGCAACCGCGAACCAGAAGACGTTGCGTTGCAAAGCCTCCCACCAGGTGGACCTGCTGAGCGTGGTGGGAGTCTGACGAATGCGAAATGCACGGAACCAGTGATGCTTGGCGGAGAACAGTTGACGTCTTTCGGCTGATATGATGATGAAGATGAAAGAATTGAAATCGGATTCAAACTGATAAATTCTTAGTAGCAGCTTTAGAGATCATAACATTGAATAATTTAGTAGATTCAAGCAAAAAATATGTAATATTAATGAATTAATCAGAAATCTAAGTAGTCTTTAATAGTACACTATTTGCTAGTCCTAAAGTAAATATATAGGTAAGAAGTATTAGAAAGCAACCGGCGAAGGTGACGACGTCTTTGAAATTGCATCATAACTTATTCCACTACTGGCCATCATGATCCGAAAAAACGAATATAGTTTCCTATTGTATCCTCCATATTTATGATTCAATCACAACCCCAATCGATCAAAAACACAACCCCGAGTGAATCGGGATGCTTATTCTAGTTCACGGCAAGACACAATAAAGATCGTCTTATACACATCAAGTGATTCCGCCATACCCAGGTCGCTATACCCATAATATCTACTCGCATTGTCAAGACTGTTTGTTCAAGAAACAATGGATACCTATTTGGAATGTGTTAGCGGATAATATATTAAGCTAGGTGCATGCTATCGCTTTGTTCGATGTGTTTATTATTTTTCGCCGAAGGAATTTTTGTTTAAATTCCGTCGGTCCTCTGATGGTTATTTTAGCTTTCCACCCATATGATAACTACCTACTGTTTCTCGAAGAGAATCTTATGACTACGTCACCGAGGTCAGTGAGCGGACTTCGCGTGGCTGATTTTCTGGAGACGCGGGACGCCGCGCGGTGCGTGAAGCGTGGCGTGTCTGACGTGGTTCGCAATTCGGGTGTTTATATTTTTTTTCTGTTTAAGTACACGATTCCGAGTTTTTTAACGTACTCGATCGTAATAACCTAAACGATCTCTTATGTCAATTTCTATACAAAAAGATAGGTTCCTTCTACTGACACCTGACGGTGCTTTTCAAGTTTCAATACAAATTGACGTTTAAATTAACGCGTCCCAGCGTGAGACAAAACTCGCACTAATCCCACTGTTCATGGTGAGGCGACGCGTGCAGCGGCCCGCGTCATCTCACGCGCAAACACAAACATATGGCAATGTACGATGTTGTTTATGGAGGTGCGGGGTGTTGAGCGGGGCGTCAAGAGTGGCGCACGTGGCGGCGAACGCGGCGTTAAACGCCGCGGTGGGAGTCATAATCGGGAGCGTACCGGATAGCCGCGGTCGCCCGCCGCGCCGCCGCACGGGTGACGCTGCGGCACCAGCAGCTACCTTTAACGGGCCCAACGCTGCTGAGTTAAACGCCGCGTCTTTCACCGTGGGCTCCACCTGCATCTCAAGAAAAGAAAGAAAACACATTTATTTGACACAAGCCACTCACACAACTTAAACATAAAAAAAGAAAAGAAAACATAGACCAAACAAAAAAAAAAAAAACAATATAAATGTAACATTGTGTGTCCTACGGCTGCGCCAAATAGGGCCAGTTCAGTTAAATGTCGGGCAACTAGTGCCCTAACAAGCCTTAAGAAGGAGGGTAGTTAAATAGATGATTCCAATCAAAATAACTTATTTTCAAAATTTATTATTTTAAAACAAGTAGATATTATATATACTCGTAGGACACCTACGCTAAAGGAAAGCGCCTGTTTGCTCTGGCTCGAGATTTTAGTAAATCGAACAAGTACAAGTACTGCTGGACTTCTCATGGATGTGTCTATATTCGTTGAAAAGACGGTGACACCGCCATTCGAATCAACAATGAGGAAAGCTTAGCACTTTTGTTGAAACAGTCATTACTGTCTTCGGTTATGACTAGATTTTGTACGATCCCGATCAATAATTTTCTGTTAATATCACTAAGTTGAGTATTATCTTTTGTTGTTTCTTTCAATGTATGTTACCAGCTCGTTCTTTACATAATTTTCAACCACTTTGTTAGGATATTTCTCACAAGTCGCCATTGCAGACATCCTTAATACAAAATTCTACTCACAACCCACCCTATAACACAACCCTGCCCCAATTCAAATAAAACTGCCTCAAGTTATCGCTTGACTGGTCAGTCTAGCAGCCATAAGATTTCCTCCTACAAACATACCCAACTGTCCAGACGTGTTTCTGAAGACAAGGCTCATCAAATGCCCGTGGCTAGCTTTGCAAGAGAGTTTGATCTACGAGTTCCTATTTATAAAATTAAATTTTGATAGTATCGAAATAGGTAACGAAATTGAGTTTAGTGGTGATATCGAGTGTACTGTTGTAGATGACGCCTCCACCTGTAAGTTGTTTCTTAATTCCATAACATCCACATCTTCATTGACGATCCTTGCGGTGATCGTAGTGTTAAGAAAAATTTTGATGCCCTAATGTTATTTCTCTCTAATATTGATATTAATGTTGACTGCATAGTGCTCACTGAATGCTGGGTTGATAGTGATTCGACTATTAATCACATCGATAATTACAAGCGTTTCAAACCACACGCAGTATCAACCAGAACGATGGTGTCATAGTATACGTCAGGGATTGCTTTGTAAACGTACAAGCTCAAGAGCCTGAAGTGGCGGACGGTAACTGTCTTGTCATAAGCATAGAAAATATTACGCTCATTGCCTCTTGTGGACCACCATGTTAGTCCAATCCGTCCAACTACATCTATGCTCTTAACCACCATACCATTCACTCTGAAAACATAATTCTTGCTGGTGATATTAACATCAACATCCTTCCAGAAAGGACCACTGGCCACGCTGCCCAATATATCACTATGCTGGCCGCCCATGGCCTAAGACAGGAGGTTGTCAAGCCTACCAGACTGGGCAACTGTCTTGATCATTTCATGGTCAAAACACAAAAGCACGTCAGAACCTTCATATTCGACCCTCTTACCAATCATAGTCCTATATGGCTGTACTTAAAAGACTCTAACTAAGCAAAAAACACGACTGAGCACTATAAAATAACTGTCAACTACGAACAATTAGGGGCTGATTTGGACAACAACGTTTGGGATAGTTTTTATAGCTCGCATAATGTCGATGGAATCGCTGAGTTTCATGTTAATACGCTGCGTCAAATAATCAGTAATAATACAGCGAAATCTATATTACCAAAAAAAATAAACCACTTAAACCTTGGATCACGGCTAGCATAGTGAGGTGTATACGGAAAAGGGACAAAATGCATTCTAAACTTAAGAAATTCCCTTATGACGATGATCTCCGAATTCAGTACACTAGATATAGAAATACCTGCAACGACTTGACAAAAACTTAGAAACGCTCTAACTACGAAACTCAATTAAACAAAAACGAGAACAACCTAAGAAGGACATGGAACGTTATTAAGGACATGTGCAACATTAAGAAAGGCCCAAACAAACCAACAGAGCTTCTTCAGACTCAATCGAACCCGGCAGACTCTCTCAATGAAGTAAATAGATACTTCACTTCTATTGGGAAGGATCTGGCAAATACAATTTTGAGTAAGCTCAGGCAGGAGGAGGGCACTCTGGCGACGAAAGCACGGATATCGGAAGGCTTCCTTCATTCGATGGCTCTATCTCCTACGGACGAGGACGAAGTAATCCAGGTCATATCTGGTCTTAAGAATGGTAGTGCCCCTGGTTTAGATAATATTCCCGCTAACACCCTAAAAAAATTCAAATGCAAATTAGCTTCACCAATAAACCATCTCTGTAATGTTAGTTTCTCCCACGGTGGTTTTCCTGCGTTATTTAAAAAAGCTGCCGTTATTCCCATTTTTAAGGCTGGACTGGATTTGTACTGACAATATTTTGGCATATGACTTTGGTAGGTTTTGTTTTGCGTGTCGATATATGTGATTTGAGTTTGTAACTATTATAAAATTAACAACGAGTAACTATCTAAAGTGTTTTTCATTTACATTATTATACAGTCCACCAATCGTCCGTAATACATTCAGAAGCACTATGTTATTCACACAATACATATTTTCTCTTCCATTATAACAGACAGCGAATGCATCATTCTTAATTAATCCTGTCGTCGTTAGCAGTTTACACGAATCAACACTTTCATTATTTACTGCAGTCTTCAAAATATACATTGTGCTGTGAATCGAGCTTCATAAACACACAGTTCCTCAGGAGGAAAAGACTAGAGTCTTTGAGTAAAAATCGCAAATTGATGAACGCATTCTCTTAACGGACTTATCCACGGGCACGTGCATTCCAGTTGGTTATATCAGATTTGGCCATTTACGGCCATTTGAAAAAATCGCACTGTATAATAAGGTCTGTTTTGTGTGTACCAGTAGGCAATGAATGTGGTCGATTTATTTATTACTAGCTTCTGCCAACGACTTCGCACGTATGAAAGTCGAAAATTACCCCGAGGGAACATATTCACAAAATAAAAAGTTTCCTCCAGACTATAATCTATATATGTGTCAAATTTCATCCAGATGCGTTTTGATGTTTGAGCGTGAAATATTAACAAACACACTCACAAATTTTCGCCTTTATATGGTACTAGCGGACGCCTCGCGGTTTCACCCGCTTAGTTCCCGTTCCCGTGGGAAAACAGGGATAAAAAGTATAGTAAAGTCACCCGGGGATAGTGTAGCTTCCCAACGGTGAAAGAATTTCTGAAATCGGTCCAGTAGTTTCTAAGTTCATTCGTTACATACAAAAATACAAATCTTTCCTCTATATAATATTAGTATAGACATATAATTATTATATATATACCAGCTTCTGCCAGCGGCTTCGCACGCGTGAAAAGTGTTTTCTTATTGCAAGGGAACATTAACCCGGGATTAAAAATTCTAGACTATAATCTATGTCTGTGCCAAATTTCATCCAGATCCGTTCAGTCGTTCTAGAGTGATTGTAACAAATACACATTCACACATCACACACGTCTATCCAAACTTTCAACATTTATAATATTATAGTAAGATGATAGTATTAGTAGACCTATTTTATTATGAAATTAATAAATATGCACAGTTTTTATGTTTAATACAACATTGCACTTATTCATTGTTCCATATAGCGGTTTTCTGAGATAGTGTGAAACTCTACTATATCTATCTCTTCATAGTATTTAGGCACTTGTCCCACCGCTGACGACCAGCGAGTAGCGAGTAAAGCTAGAAACTAAAAACGAGTTGGTGAGCAGCGAGTGTGTAGTTCCGATAGTTTTAGGGTTTTTGTGCGACGGGCGATTACTTACACCACTCGCTAGGGCGGTCATTCCTGCACGCGTTGGTTGGTTGGTCTCTCGTCGTGACCTCTGATCGCCAAGCGACCATCGCCGAGCGAGTACCGCTGAGTGAATATTTTCTTTGATAGCTCTTATCGCTGCGACAAACTTTTGGCGAGAAAGTACTCGCCGGCAGTGTGAACAGCAAGCAATGAACTATATCTTAAGTTCGTTTCTTAAGCTAGAAAATAGTTGATAGTTAATCGCTTCGTCGCTGGCGGTGGGACAAATGCCTTACAAGAAAAAAATCTGCTAAAATTTCTAGAAAGAAAATATGGCTGCCAATTATTTTCGCATTTTTAAATACAAGAGAACAAAATTAGTCCTATTCCATTTTTAAACGGCCAGTTGTCAAATATTGCATTATGTAAATCGCTTGGCAACAAGATCTTTTAAAAATTCGGTGTTGCATTGTTATAAGCCAGCGTTTATTTTCTTTTTGTTTCTTTTTAATTCGTTGGTTTTGACGTTAGTCAAGGTCGCTTGGCGATCAGAGCTCACGACGAGAGACCAACCAACCAACGCGTGCAGGAATGACCGCCCTAGCGAGTGGTGTAAGTAATCGCCCGTCGCACAAAAACCCTAAAACTATCGGAACTACACACTCGCTGCTCACCAACTCGTTTTTAGTTTCTAGCTTTACTCGCTACTCGCTGGTCGTCAGCGGTGGGACAAGTGCCTAAATACTATGAAGAGATAGATATAGTACAGTTTCACACTATCTCAGAAAACCGCTATATGGAACAATGAATAAGTGCAATGTTGTATTAAACATAAAAACTGTGCATATTTATTAATTTCATAATAAAATAGGTCTACTAATACTATCATCTTACTATAATATTATAAATGTTGAAAGTTTGGATAGACGTGTGTGATGTGTGAATGTGTATTTGTTACAATCACTCTAGAACGACTGAACGGATCTGGATGAAATTTGGCACAGACATAGATTATAGTCTAGAATTTTTAATCCCGGGTTAATGTTCCCTTGCAATAAGAAAACACTTTTCACGCGTGCGAAGCCGCTGGCAGAAGCTGGTATATATATAATAATTATATGTCTATACTAATATTATATAGAGGAAAGATTTGTATTTTTGTATGTAACGAATGAACTTAGAAACTACTGGACCGATTTCAGAAATTCTTTCACCGTTGGGAAGCTACACTATCCCCGGGTGACTTTACTATACTTTTTATCCCTGTTTTCCCACGGGAACGGGAACTAAGCGGGTGAAACCGCGAGGCGTCCGCTAGTACCATATAAAGGCGAAAATTTGTGAGTGTGTTTGTTAATATTTCACGCTCAAACATCAAAACGCATCTGGATGAAATTTGACACATATATAGATTATAGTCTGGAGGAAACTTTTTATTTTGTGAATATGTTCCCTCGGGGTAATTTTCGACTTTCATACGTGCGAAGTCGTTGGCAGAAGCTAGTAATAAATAAATCGACCACATTCATTGCCTACTGGTACACACAAAACAGACCTTATTATACAGTGCGATTTTTTCAAATGGCCGTAAATGGCCAAATCTGATATAACCAACTGGAATGCACGTGCCCGTGGATAAGTCCGTTAAGAGAATGCGTTCATCAATTTGCGATTTTTACTCAAAGACTCTAGTCTTTTCCTCCTGAGGAACTGTGTGTTTATGAAGCTCGATTCACAGCACAATGTATATTTTGAAGACTGCAGTAAATAATGAAAGTGTTGATTCGTGTAAACTGCTAACGACGACAGGATTAATTAAGAATGATGCATTCGCTGTCTGTTATAATGGAAGAGAAAATATGTATTGTGTGAATAACATAGTGCTTCTGAATGTATTACGGACGATTGGTGGACTGTATAATAATGTAAATGAAAAACACTTTAGATAGTTACTCGTTGTTAATTTTATAATAGTTACAAACTCAAATCACATATATCGACACGCAAAACAAAACCTACCAAAGTCATATGCCAAAATATTGTCAGTACAAAAATAGCTAAAAGGTTTAATATAAACAAATAAGGTTGCACCAGCCAGTCGCCAACATTCCGGACCCCTAGTGGAGCACTAAACTCTGGTGGCAACTGGCTGGGTATGTGCGACAAGCGGCAGAAGCTTACGGACTGGTCGGCGCAAGATACCTCCTTTGGTAGCAACGTCTGCGACACGAACCAGTCCGTCAGGTCCTGGAAAGGTTTTGTTTATCCTACCAAGAAGCCAAAGACCCCTTGGTAGTGTATTGTCCGCTATAAGAACCACGTCACCCTCGCATAAACCGGACTCGCTTCTGTTTCGGCCTCGTGGAATTAGAGTAGGCAGGTACTCAGCCAGCCATCTTGCCCAGAAATGTTCAGCCAGCTTAAGAGCGAGCCGCCAATCAGTCGATCGTAATGAGTCTGTATCCGGAAGTTTGCAGGGCCATGATGTCACTGATGAAGATCCGAGGATGAAATGAAAAGGCGTTATAGCCTCGGGGGCGTCTGGTGAGTTTGGTACATAAGTCAATGGCATGCTGTTGACGATCGATTCCAATTCGATAAGCAATGTGTTAAGAACTTCTTCTCGAGGTGCTCTGTCCTTTAATGTGACTCGTAGAGCTGTCTTCACCGAGCGTACCAGCCTTTCCCACGCTCCACCCATAAATGGCGAGGCAGGTGGAATGAAACGCCAGGAGATCTTGCGGCTGGTCGCGAAGTTTTCTACTGCCTCATCATAGAGTGATGCAAGCTCACGCTTGGCTCCAACAAAGCAGGTTGCGTTGTCGCAGAAGATTGTAGCTGGAATCCCTCGCCGGGCAATTAGGCGTCTAAGGCTCATTATTGCAGAGCTAGATGATAATGAAGCGACTACTTCCAGATGTAGAGCTCTTGTAACAAGGCATGTGTAAAGGGCCACCCATCTCTTTTCGCGTCGTCGGCCAATTGCAACTTCTATGGGGCCGAAATAATCTAAACCAACATGCGTAAACGGCTGTGTGTGGTGGTCTAGCCGCTCTCGTGGCAAATCGCCTGTTGCTGGTGTTACTAAACGACCATTCTGTCTTCTGCATTGTAGACACCGCCCTAGCCCGTAGAATCCAAAATGTCTGCCTTATTTCATTGAGCACAAGCTCATGGTTCCCATGTCCGGCTTCAGCGTGTTTATGCAAAATGATTAAGTGTACAATACGATGACGACCGTCAAGAATGATCGGTGACTTAACACTCTCACTTACCCCAGGAGCGGATTTTATTCGTGAGTATAATCTAATCAGACCATCTTTGTCAAGAACCGGGGCGAGTGCGGCTATGCGACTGGTCTTGGGTACAAGTTGCGAGGCTTTCAAAATCTTCAGTTCTTCGGAAAAGCTGTCTGTCTGAATCCTTGAGAAAAGCATCTTCTCTGCTTGAAGAATGTCATCAGTGGAAAGATGCGAGGGGGACGTTGTATCATGAACAGATTTCGATAGTAAGCGTGGTGAACTGGATTTTGACCAAAACTTTCGTACGGCTTGGAAAACGCGGGCCGTAGATCTTAGTAACTGTAGCCAGCTGCTAAAACAAGCCGCGTCTGGAACCGGCGGAACTAACAATGGATTGTCTACAAGAAGCCCTACGTTCTCCGGTTTTAACTCAGATGTACGTAAAACTTCGTCAATGATGTGTTCTGGTTCATGTGGCCATTCTGAGGGTGAATCGATGAGAAAAGATGGGCCAGCGAACCATCTATGCGATGATGTAAATTAAAAATGTTTTGTCTTTGTAGCATCGTCTGCGATGTTGAGTTCGCTAGGAAGCCATTTCCAATTGGATGGATTCGTAAATTCTAAAATTTCGCCTAACCTGTGGGCTACAAACGGCTTAAAACACCGCGCGTCGCTGCGAATCCACTTTAAGACCGTTGTGGAGTCAGTCCAGTAGAAAACAGCGGAAGGTTGTGTCCTATGAGCATTCAAAATAGTTTGTGCAAAACGCGTCGCGATCAGAGCAGCCTGCAGTTCAAGGCGCGAAATAGAAAGTGGCTTTAAAGGTGCAACACGCGCTTTGCTGCCTATCAACGCTAAACTAACTGAACCATCAACGAACGCATAACGCCAATATGCAACGGAGGCATAAGCCTGTTCCCCCCCATCAGCAATAACGTGAAGTTGAGTGTTGCACTGCTCTGATTTGCCTACGTACCACCGCGGAATACGGAGTTTAGCTGCAGAATCAATCTGATCAAACCAGGACTTGCAGTCGACTTCATACTTGGGTGGGATCGGCGAATCCCAGTCAGTCCCTTCCCTCCATAATTTTTGTATCAAAATTCTACCTTGGATAACTATTGGCATGATCAGTCCTAAAGGATCGTAGACGCTCATAACACTGGAGAGTAAACTTCGTTTAGTTATCGTGCATACGCCACTGCGATTGCGACACGTGCGAAACCCTAATGTATCGTTCAGAGGATTCTACTTGCAGGTTGACATCAGAATTCGAGTTGCTACAAAGCTCTTTGGGTACTAAAGCAAGTGCCTCGGGCACGTTCGATACCCACGAACGCATTTCAAAACCACATGAGTTGTGAACCGTGACTATATCGGAGGCTAAACGTTTCGCGTCGGGAAGGTTAAACTCACTCCCAATATAATCGTCCATGTAGTGGTTGTGAATGATCGCGTGAGTAGCAGCTGGATATTTGTGCTCAAATTCCTTAACATTTTTGTTTTTAATTAACATTGCTATAAAAGGGCTAGATACAGCGCCAAAAATTAAAGACGTCATCCTATATTCTTTGACGGTATCCTGAGAGTTCCCGTTGTGTCATAAAAACCGTAGGGCATCACGATCGTTTTCTTTCATTTTGATTTGAAGAAACATCTCCCTTATATCGGCATTAAACGCGATCGGTCCTTCTCTAAAACGGAACAAAATGTTTAAAAGAGACTGCAATAGATCCGGACCTTGCAGTAGCATTTCGTTCAAACTTACACCTCTAGTAACAACTGCTGCATCGTACACCACTCTCAACTTACGCTTTTGAGGATGATAAACACCAAAATGTGGTAAGTACCATCTCAAAGAAACGCCAGCCGAGGACTTGTCCCTGAGAAAGTTGTCGTGGAAGGTGGAGGGCGCGCATTCTTCTGCATAACCTTTTTGAACTATGCTCTCAATATATTTTGTGTAAGCTATCGCAAGTGTGCTATCTTTGGCCATCTGTTTTTCGAGAGACTTGAGTCGTGATAAGGCGTGAGGGTAACTATCTGGAACGTTGTTTGTTACCCTTTCCTTCCAAGACAAGCCTACCTCAAAACGTCCTGAAGCCAGTCGCTGAGTGGAAGACTCTACCAAACTTACCGCACGTGCATCGTCGTTGTTTTGTCGGGTGGCAAGCTTCTGGATGCCTAAATAATCTACTTCATATTGTTTTTTAATTAGTGCCTCAAGAGAGTTGATTGTCCTTGACGCGTAATCTACCTCACAAACATTGTTGACAAAATCTACCGGTTTAGTCGACGGGGACATAGCGCCGTGTAGAGCCCAGCCCAAAAGCGTTCTTGAGGCGACAGGTTCGTTTTTCTTACCTACTCGCATCTCACGGCTTAAAGACAAATGCCAATCGGCCGCTCCAACGAGCACAGTTGGCGTAGCGTCTTGATATTCCAACATAGCCGACAGATCCAACAAATGGTTGTATTTTGATAAATCAAGCATGTCGGTGCTTTGCGGAGTAAGACAAAGAGGGGTAATACTGCGTGCGCCTTGGACTAAGTGGCGTTCAGACATGTCGCACCCTCGAATGTAAAAATTGACAAAGCATACCTCAGTGTCGAGGTACATACCCCCTACCCCTGTAACACGTAGTTTCTGACGGTCCGTGGTGTCAGCTCCGATGCGCGCAGCTACGTCACCGTCGATAAGTGTAGCGGTGCTGCCCTCATCAAGAAGCGCAAACGTATCAAACGTGCCGCGTAGACCTTCTAAAGTGACAGGTAGAATCTTGAGCAGTCCTCGCCTACCAGCTGCAGGTACCCCGATCGTATTAGCCACCACGTTGCCGCCGTCAGCTTGAGGAGGCACGATAGTGTCATTCTTTGGTGAGCTCTGCAGAGAAATAGTATTATTAGCGGAGAGGTTACTATTAGATACCGATTTGTCACCGTGAAGGAGGGCGTGGTGGCGCCTGTCGCAGCTACTAACACCGCATCGCTTAGTGTGGCATGTGTTCCATGTATGTGGGCTAGACTTCAGGCATCTATAGCACGTTTTGGTTTCTTTTATCCAGCGCCATCTATCGTCAACCGAAAGCGATGAAAACGCTTTACATGTTTTAACAGAGTGGGGCCCTTGATTACAGTATGCACACTGTGCCGTTTTGTCATTCGAGGTAGTAGAATGAACATTCAAATCTTTCGTTACGTTTGGCTTATAAAATGGTGCCTTACTTTGCGATACGTCAACCAAAAAGTTGTAATTGAGTTGTCGTTCAGCTTCGATCACTAAGAACCTAGAAAGCAACTCTAGTTTAGTAACCGTTGGCTCAAAAGGTTTGTGAGTGGCTGCGTAATCCGTAAAACGGTCTCGCGTGTGTTCATTAAGTTTTAAAAGGACCGTACGAAGAAGCTCGAGTGACGATAGGTACTCGTGCTGCTGAAACAATTTAATAATGGCAACGCAGTTCCTCAGCTTGTTGGCCAGAATGTTTAAATGCTCTGCGTTACCTATTTTAATATTGCGTAGACCGGCAATCTCGTGGGCGCAGCTGCTCTGGACGCGCGTAATTTTTCTTTAAAGCAGTCACCACCTCCTCGGGATCTTGTGCCTGCCATAAAATTGAAGAAACGGCTGCCCGGGCGGCACCACGAACGGCGGATGTTAAGCGAGCTGAATTTTCTGCGGGCGTGAAAAAGTTTTAGTTCGCTCATACGTACACTTGAAAGCTAACCATTCATCTATATTGCCTGTAAAAGTAATCAGCTCCGGCTTTCTCGGGCGATCGGGTAAATATGAAAAAGCCTTCGCAAGCTGAACAATCGGATCGCCTTCCGCTCCACAAGTAGCAGTGTTACTTGCTTGAACGCGTAATACGCGTGGTTGTGGGTCAATTGCCATGTTGGGTGCGTTTTGGTTGCCCACCCACTTTTTTACACGTTCTTTGTGCGAACTACGGGAAGAGACGCTACCAGACCTGTCAGAATTTGCTTCCAGGGAAGCAAGCTTTGCGCACAGCTCCAACTCGTCAGCTTTTTGCTGTTGAAGCGCAAGTTCGCGCTCCCGCTCCCGCTCGCGCTGTTCACGTTCGCGCTCCCGCTCCCGATCTCGCTCTGCTAGCTTGCATTCACGATCTACGCGACGTTGCTGAATTTCGGCCTATATGGCCAGTTTTTTGGCTAGAATAGAAGAGCTTGAAGAGCGTCTTGTGTAGGTTGACTGACCTCTGTTTCCGTGCGGCTGATGTTGAAGACCTGAACTAGCCGGGAGTACAGTCGTTTCTTACTGTGCAATGTTTGTAGTAGCTCCCGCTGCCAGTTTAGAACCTTCAGCGATGTGTGCCGCTTGATGCGATCCGCTCGGCTGCGGCTCGGCGCGCTCGCGGAGATGGGGTGGAGAATTGTCCTCGCGATGTGCTTCGCCTGGGCCTTGTGTCGTCGGATTCGCATATTGCGAATTAGTTTGACTACGAGTAACAACCATTGTGAAACTGACGTTTGTGAAAAACAAAATATGAAAACTAGGATGAAATGGTATATTTTTAGGCTTCGTAAGGACCAAATATTACGGACGATTGGTGGACTGTATAATAATGTAAATGAAAAACACTTTAGATAGTTACTCGTTGTTAATTTTATAATAGTTACAAACTCAAATCACATATATCGACACGCAAAACAAAACCTACCAAAGTCATATGCCAAAACATTGTCAGTACAAAAATAGCTAAAAGGTTTAATATAAACAAATAAGGTTGCACCAGCCAGTCGCCAACAGAATGTATGTTTGAATGTCTACTTTTCAGATTCAGCTGTTGTTTCAATCATTCTTAATTTAAGTAGAGAAAATATTCTCTTGGCTAAACGTTTTGTTCTAGTATCTGTGCACAGATAGAACAAAGTGTGATTGGCTTTATCAAAAGGACATTTATTAGAATCAGCCTGGAGTCTGGATTCTTTCTAGGTAAATAGCGCCAGGCTCGTATTTACATGGGATTTAAAACTGTTCACTGCTTCATATATTTGTTTGGTCGTATGTAAATTAATTAAAATACAAATGTATTTATTTGTGACACACAGGTAAATGATGTTGTACAATACCTGGTGTTAGTCACAAAGGGTCAACAATTTAAAAAAAAAATATATATATTCGAATTTGTTTCACACTTTTTTTCTTTAGGCTTGCGCTTGACCACTATCTCACCTGACGGTAAGCGATGATGTGGTCGACGGTGAAGCAAGCTTGCCTAGGAAAAACCCAGTCATCCTTGACTTAAAGACCCCTAGATTGTAGCTATCGGGATACACAGACTCCGGCAGGGAACTTCACTCCTTAGCTGTACTTGCTGGGCATACAAATATTGGTTTTCACAAAAGTGAATATTAAGAAGAGGTAAAGTTGTTTTTTCGTTTGGTATCTGTGGAACTTCTAATCTTTTTTATTTTAAAGCTCGCGTTGGTCAACTATCTAGGCCTATGGTAAGCGATGATGTGTTCAATGACAAAGCACGCTGGCCTAGAAGTAACCTCTTCACTCTTGACTTAAAGACTCCTAGGTTGTAGCTATCAAGAAACAAAGACTCCGGCAGGGAGTTGAATGAACTCCTTAGCTGTACGCACAATGAAAGTATTCGCAAATCGCTTATTACAAAAAATCTTATATGTATAGAAAACTACAAAAAAGCGAGGCACAGGCTACTTTTCATCCCGAAGAAATGCATATTTCTTGTGGGCTAGAAGCAAGAGCAAAACCGCAAAAAAGCGGGTTTAATTTTAAACCCGACCTCGCTATTCACAAGGCAAATTAATCTGGTATACCTTCAATTTATTTTCGTTAAAACAACAAAAGAGCCAGCACCAAATCTCAATGGAGAGATACGATACCCCTATAGCCGTCCTTTTGAGGCTTATAAAACAATCTGCAAAATGACGATAACAGTATAGGAAAACAAACGTAACATGATAACCAAGAATAATTGTGTCCGTTTGTAATGCATTGAAATAATATTTAGTAAATTAATATTTGATTCAGAACTTCTCAATAGTAGCCAGACGCTTTGAGCTCTAAAGATAAGGCAGTCATCATTTCAGCCGAAAGCCGTCAACTGCTGGTCATAGGCCTCCCCAAAACGTCGCCACACTGATCGGTCATATGCGTTTCGCATCCATCGGACTCCTGCAGATTCTACCAGGTCGTCGCTCCACCTAGAGGGAGGCCTTCCAACTTTGGATTAGGCAGTCATTCCACGTAAAATACTGGTATACAGCTGAATCTGGTAAGTTTGGAAGTTGACCCCAACATACTTAAGAAATGGCTAGGTGATTGATGATCTTAACTAATCTATACTTAATATTATTAAAAGTTAAATTTTGTGAGTTTGTGAGGTTGTAGGCATCTCAGATCTCTGGATCTACTGAACCGATTTAGATGAAGTTTTATTCCCTTGGGATGATAAAACACTTAACACGCGGGCGAAGCCGCGGGCAGAAGCTATACTAGCTTGTAATAAAGAGAGAGCCCAAATTTGTGTGAATTTGTTCCTACGTGTTGGGTAATCTCTAGAACCACTACATCTATTTGAAAATCTTTCATCATTAAAAAGGTACATTATTCCAGATGGTTATCTTACTAATCTTAATATTAATAATGCGAAAGTTTGGATGGATGGATATGTTTGTTACTCAATCACGCCAGAACGGCTGAACGGATCTGGATGAAATTTGGCGCAGAGATAGATTATAGTCTGGAATAGCACAAGGGACTATTATGCCGGGAATATGTTACTTCACATGGATAATTTTGAACTTTCACGCGGGCGAAGCCGCTGGCAGATGGTAGTACTCGTAGGATATAAATGACTATGACCCAAGCACAGCCGGGACGGGCAACTAGTAATGAAAAAAATAATTAGTATGCCAATTTTTACATGGGCCTTACAAATGTGTAGGGGCCTTCTGAATCTGTATATTGTCGGGCCCTTTCGGGGAATAACGCAAAGTCGTGTTGTGATGTTATTTCATACGAATTTATAATTAACATGATATAACGTTTAGCCTGTTTGCCACGAAGGGTTAGGCAGAGTTATAAGCAAACGGTGTGGATGCCATAGTACTCCCACGTCTTTTTAATAATTTAAATGAGTTTAGCTAAATCCGTTGGAAGTGGGAAGCGCAAAGGCCTATGTCTAGCAGCAGAGGTTTTATGGTTGAAAAAATTGTTTTTATGTAAAACCCACAATGATCAGAGTTAAGTTTCGAAACAAAAGATGAAAATAAAATAATGTACATACAAATAGACTTACAGAAACTCCGACCTTGATTCTTAAATACTCCTTTTGCTCTTTCAGCTTGGACACATAAACAAGACGCTGCGCTGCCATCATGAAGCGTCGTCGCGGCGCCTTCGCATGGTGACGGCGCCGCGCCGTGAGTATGTGTCCGCGCCCTTACCGTCATACTTCTGATCACAAATGCACGCGGGTAAAATAAGTAGTCGAATATTTAACTCTTCTTTTCTATATCCTACAATAACAACCAAAAAAATAATTTAAAAAAATATTTTTAAAACAAGCTATTTTCGTATTTTTCTCAGAAAACCCTTTCATTTGATACTCAAATCATGGACTAGTTATTTTTCGTGCACCAAAAAAATAACTAGTCCGCCATCTTGGGCCGACCGCCATATAGGATTTAGATTGATGTCACTTAACTAACCATGCATTGTCATTCAAACTAAACGTGTATGCAAAATTTCATCTTAATCGGTCGAGGATAACTGCTTTAAAATTCAGTTACAATATTGATTGATCCCAACACACTTACTACACTTACATACATTTTAAGAAAAACCTTGTAATATCTCAAGTTTTCAATTAGGCAGCTTAAAAGTCTTTTTAAAGAACGTATAATAATGTGGTAGGGATCTAAATTTGATGCAAATGCAAACTAAGAACGAAAATTCTTACTTTGTTATTAAAAGCACGTACCAGCACTAATTACATTAGAGTACCGGTGGCAAAAGCTATCAAAGACTTTGAATGAAGAAGCGAAATGACACGACCAAAGTCTTTTCTGAATTCACAATATGCACAATAATGGCAAACAAGATTATTTCATGACAATTTCATAGACTTTTTTCTAAATGGGTTAAAGAAAAAGAAATTCCAACAACAATATCCAACCATACTTCTGCTAATTCGGTTTTATAATCATTATCTTCGTATTATATATCATCGTATAAAAACGTCTTTCACGTACTAACATAATTAGCTCCATATTTCTTCCAATTGGATCACCAAAACAGCAGTGAACTTGCGAACGCGTGCGTTCTGGTTGACCGACGCGGTCAGAATGCCTCCTGTGTGTGTATAACTATGTAACGTAATACAACACAACGAACGCAAAACTGACCTCTAGGACGCTTGACCGCTGTCTTTCTGGTAGAACCTATATGGAAGTATTATAACCTAATTACTAAATATTGAACTTTTCTTTTTACACGGAATCTAGTTATTTTGCCCTTGTACCAGCTTGTCTTTACACAAAGGCCCTCCAAGGCTCTCGACATGACTCATTCTTTGGCTATACCTATAATTTGGCTGTATCTATAATTACTTACTTGCGTGAGTTAGCGTGAGATGCCTGCCAGTTACATGAACCAACGCCCAAAAGTAAATAAAACAGCCTGGATATGGATGGTGAGGACCGGGTATCGTAGTGCAGCTTGGGAGAGATCTATGTCCGGCAGTGGGTTACAATACGCTGTGTTGATTGATTCATCATCATTTCAGCCGAAAGACGTCCACTGCTGAACATAGGCCTGCCCCAAGTATCGCAACATCTCGACCAGTCTCGTGCGTCTCGCAATCACCAGATTACTGCAACCTTCACCAAGTTATCGGCCCACCTAGTCGAGGTTCTTCCCATGCAGCGATTTATTGATTGACTGCAAAAGTTATCTGTTTGGTGAATTCGACAAGTTTGTCACATCTCCCTACTTCTAATGTTAATGTATCTCTCCGCAGCCTCGTTTACAAGGCGAGAGGCGGACATTGATCAGGCGCTCGTTTGTGGCTGTCTAAGATTTTACAAATTATTCCAAAGAAATTGATTTTGGCCTCACCTGTTACTAGGACACTGCTACAACGAACGAGGTTGTTGTGGCTATACTTTTAAGTGCAGTGATTTCTTGGATAATACTATCTTTGGCAGGATCATCAACTATTCTCAGATTGATAATAGTTGATTAAAGACATCATTTTTTGACAGCCACTTTTTCTCTTTTTTTTCTTCTTTAAATTAGACCTTTTACAATGGTTTTCAATCATCTTTATAGCCCTTTGCTAAGAATAGTTACAGCACTGATAACAACATTTGTACCTCATGTTAAATTTAGTCTTGTTATAGGTACTTTATTTTTTTTACCTTTGTATAGATTCTTTTACCGATTGTTTTGTGAATGTGTAAACATGGTAGGCCTTCTAGATTTCTAGATGCTTGTTAACACTTGTAATTTTTATTTTTCTTTTGTTTTTAGAACTAATAGGTATATAATCTTTTATTTTTAAGTTTCAACTTATTGTCACGCCTACGTTGTCTCCCCATATCTAAGTACTAATGCTGTAAGATGGAAATATTGTAAAACCATACCATTTTTGAAAAGAGTAATCGTGGAGTTTCTTGCCGGTTCTTCTCCATAGGAAACGACCAATCCGAACCGTGTACCTTTTGTCGACGTTTTATAAGTGCCCATGCAGGCCATTGTAAAATAAAATAAAAATATTTTGATTTTGATTTTGATTTCCTGTGGACCTAAAACCATGAAATTCGGCAAGAAGCAATCATGTCTGCACAAGCATACGCACAAGTAAAGGAAAAACCCCGAAACCGTAAATTTGTACCTACATAAATAAAAGAAATTCACTAGTGTTATTTAATTATTTTGGTGGATGTAGCTGTTTGTACGGAACCCTCAGTGCTCGAATCCGACTCGCACTTGGCCACTTTTATATTTGTTTACAAAAGAGCCCAGTTAAACAATATCAAACTATACCAAGACATCTGCCATACATTTATCTTGAGTTGCATTGCACGACATTATAAGAGAAAACTGTCACGTACTTTCGGATCTGATAAAATATCAGAAGTATGGATATTAATCATTGGCGTAAAAGAGCTTGTGAAGGTGAAAAGTGAGAGAGATCTGCTGAAAAATATTGAACGATAAAATGTAGAAAGTTTACAGATGATACGGAATAAATGAAGATGGATGACAGTGTGGTGGCGTGGATGATTTTAAGGTTGTGTTTAGGTTATGGCCCAACTTATAATCTTGTCATACTCTTGTTGCACTTTCCTCTAATTGTTCGCTGTGATACAATGATTTTCATTACAGCTACCAGCGATTCTCTCTTTCTGTGGTTAATGGCAAAACTGTTTTGATATTTGATTCTATAAGGATCATTATTTTTTTAATAAACTATTAATGTTATTATTAAGCTCTTTCTGTTTATTTTCATTTAGTAGAGATTAATAAACCTTAAAAATAGAAAAGGTGGATGACATTGCTGAGGAAGTCAGGAACTTTCTAGTAATGCGACAGTAGTCAAGGATGGTAGCTTTTTAGTGCATTATTATTATTTTCTCTGCATTACCCAAAGGTTGACTGGTAGAAATAGCTTTTGGCATCTAGTCCGCCTCTGAAAGGTCGTGTGTGTGAAGTGTTGAATAGATTATTAAGAGGAAATGCGGTCACAGACATCCGACTGAACATCCTAAGTAAAAAGCCGTAATTCGAGGTTTTGCTCCCGCCTGTTTCCGCCTTCAATATTGAACAAATTTAAAAGATATTCCATAAACCGAAAGATATATACTATGGTCCTATGTTTTCCTTTTTGATAAAACATTATAAAGACAACCAAAATGCTCAAAATTACACTGCCAACAGAGGCCTATTGTAGAAATTTGACAACTATAAATGAAAAAAGAAAAACATAGGGCATAGTATACAGGATGATTGGTAGTTGTGTACAAAGCTTTATGGCCAAGATAGAACCATTTAAGCCATGGTTGTCTTAGACAAAGTCTTACTAATTAAAGATATCCGCAAGGTATCGTAAGATATCCGCGTAAATGATACCTCAATAGAAAGAACGATTGTCAACCAATTTTTTCAAAAAGTTTTGAACGAAATACCACGCTCCGTTTTTTTTTAAATAATGTTCACAAAAAGTATTTATGAATTTATGAATTTTTACATTTTTTTATAAACTTTAAAAATGTCTGTATAAAAATATCTAACAACACAGAGGCCTAAAACTTGCTTTGCTAAATTGCTTACATATTACTTTAATAAAATAAAATGAACATGAATTCATTCATTATTCAACTTGATCATAAATAAGCAGTTTAGTTAAAATTTTGGGATTAACGAAAAAGAACATAAAAATTTGGTTCATAAAAATGGTAAGACTTCGTCTAAGACAACCATGGCTTAAATGGTTCTATATCGTCTGTACTATCTTCGCCTTAAAGCTTTGCACCCAACTTCCAATCACCCTATATCTTTTCAAGTTTATGGAATATCTTTTAAATTGGTCCAATATTAGATGAGGAAATAGGCGAGAACCAAACCTTGAATTATGACTAAACTCATCACATTTCATTATAATGTCAACAAAATTACATCATGCCTGGATCATATTTCTATATATATAAAAGGCAATGTCCCGACTGACATATCATCACCCTGCTTAAACTACTAATGATAGAAGTTTGAAATTTTGGGAGGATGTTGATTTTATACTGTAGGCGTCATCTGTTATAAACGTTAAGGCGCTACACCCAGCAAAACGCCGCGCTAGCCGTTTTTCGTGCAGTTTTAGGAGCTATCTACTCGTTATTTAAAATGAAATATCAACTAATAAAAACACATTAAATTTCTACATATTATTGATTCCAAAATCGTAGTTTTTTTTTTTAAATGAAATTTATGTTTCACTAATCTCCTTCCAATAAATCCATAAAAATGAGAAATAATGATTGATAGCATGCATCTCCTCGTAAAGTGTTCATTAATATTTTTTTGTACTAACACTAATGGATAGACAATTAATTTGATAACGAACGTTTTCTAAAAGACCGATATTCGATTTTATAAAGATTTTATTCTAAAATCTGGGCATATTCACTACTGTAATTCATGCGCCACCAGTGCCGCTAGGCCAATAGGAATGCTCATATCTCACTCTCGCTGATTTTTTGGTCAGGGTACTGCCTTAAAGTTTGTTGTAATCTTTCACGCAAAAACTACAAGACGGATTTTGATAAATCTTTACAGGAATATAGCGTATACATCATCGACACATAGGCTATGATTTATAAAGATATTAGGAGAAGCACATATACCACCCGGGCGAAGCCACGGCCAGTTAAGTTTAAGTCCCATGTGAATTGAGACTCGGGTCTGCAACTAAGAAAGTCAATATAGATGATGATAGACCAGATACAGTTGGTCTAAACCAGGTTTGGAACCCAGGACCCAGGATCTCAAGCTGAGTAGTAACGCTTGCAACCAGCAGACTAAAGAGGCAGTCGTAATATTATCATGATCCAAATCAAGGATCCAGATTAAGTAATAATTAAAGCCTAGAAAAATGAATACTTCCATACAGTTTCATTTATTTAATTTTGTAAGTAACGTGTCAAAATCAACATGGATGCCTTCAAACAAACACTTCCCTTTGACTAACAAAACAAAACGTTTACTCAAGTAGTGAAACACGCTAATTTAATCTGACTTCAACACAAGTAGCAACATGCCGTAAAGGCGTCGCAAGTTTATATTGAAGCAAGGAGTATTTAATTAATAGAGAGGAAATAACCAAAATATGTAGATGTAGTAAGACATTTTACGAAAACTTTATATTTTCAGAGATAAGTAAATTTTTCTGGAACGAATGAGGTTGATTTTGATAGGCTATTAATATAAGTTTACAATATAAAAATCAAACCGACTTTCCGAATAATAACTTTCTCTTTCTTTTCCGAAGTCGGTGTCTTTAGTACCTATTGTTTTTCGTGTTCCGACATCGAGTTCGGATAAGAAAGTTATTTTTCCCTTGCTCTTGTTTATTTTTGGAAGACGGTTTGTTTTTTTGTTAAAATGTTTATTTATTTATCTCTTTTTAGTTTTTATAGGTACCTCCAATTGCCATAAAAATCATGTATAGCCAAAGTACATCTCATGAAGATTCAAATAAGCCCAAACACGACTAGGATACTGGTGGACTCTGTTACTGGTGGTCCAGTGGCTAAGACGGCTAAGCCGTGACTTTTTCAATTCATACGTAGGTACTTACTTAGTATGTACATTGCTGGCAACGGTGAAGGAAAACTTTGTGAGGAACCTGGACTTAAAGTTAATATAAAGCGTCCATCCACCTTGAGCAAGCCTTTGTAAGGGAAGAAGCCTTTAGCATGCAGTGCGATAATAGACTGGTATTATTACTATCCAAGCCGATAAAATAGTAAACAAAATAACTTATGAAAACTCCAAGAGGGTACTTGTATTTATCTAATAGTGGATGAAAATGGACAGAAAAGTAAAATAGCTATATTCTAGTAAATCTGGGCACTATTTTTAATAATTCTGTATGCCGTAACCCAGTAGTTATTCATTTAATTTTGCCTTAGATCTCCATTTTCTGACTACTCCGTGTTTTCAGACCAGAACTTATTAAGTTAACACCGCGATGTTTTAAATGAAAGCACATAGGAAAGTGTTGAATGTTCCATAGTATGCATGAATACACGAACATAATATTTGCATGCATGTCGACTTCATATTTGCAAGCGTTATAGTTTCTTGAGAATTATATGCTCTGGACTTAGTGTGAACTAGTGAATGTTATAACTATGTTATTAGTATCAGTTATTTTTCTGGTGAAAAAACGATGTTGTTTACTAAAATTTGCCGAAACTGTCCCTCGGTATAAAAAGTATTCTATGCCCTAATCCAGGCCTAGGCCTACCCGTATTTCAAATGTACTTCCCAATCGCCGTCGTCTTGTCTGACGTTAAGCCGAGATTGATTCAAACCGCGAATATATTGTCTGTTTGTGCATGTGTTTTAGGTGGCATGCCATTGTACTTCTGATCGGTGAATAATTCTGATTGCTATTGGGCCATAATAACTTCTGATTGTGGCATTCATCATTCAGAAGCATTATAATGAATTTCAATTGGTGAATGTTTTTGCCCTTACAGGCACGATGTATGTACCTACGGCTTTACTGTCATACAGATATCAATGTGGCTGCTGTCAACAATAAGTTACAAATATGCCAAAATTAAATATTTCAGGTTGTGTTCAGTGGGAGGTTTCTAATAAAACAAACTTCTGAGCAGAAACATCTTATCAGAAGCACTAAAACCAACCATTAGAACAAGAAATGTTCTCCGAACTGTTTTATTACAAACGCTTCTACTTAAAACCATTTGTCTGTCAAGTAAATTAACGTTTACTGTTTTTGCTGGACACAAGCGTAGGCTGCGGTTTCTCTGAGCCGATTAGAGGGTATTGGGGCTTTCATTTGGTCAAAGTTCGGGCCATGATAAGACCCATCATGGAAAGGGGTTTGATAAAACATTTAAATGGGTTTTTGAGCCACAAGTTGTGGGAATGTGCTTTGTTGGTGGTAAAAAGTGATCAAGGTAATTATTAGCATAATTAATCCCGTAACATTCCAGCACTGAGACGCAGGATCCTTTCTGCTAAAGTTACTTCAACCTCATCTCAAAACCTTTTAGCAACAATATGCTTCTGCAATATTGGTGATTGTAAATTTTTCGAAGTGTCACTTGCACTGTTATATTCGTTCTTCATCTAAGGTTATATTCTTAGTTATATTGATGTAGATAAGCACGCCGAACTTTCATCGCGATATTTGCCGTAAATACATACCTAATGTCGATGGGCCAAGATACCATAATTAGATTAGATTAAGACGGGCTGGTGTCCGTAACTCCACGTCTAAGCGCGTATTTTGCGTACGGAATAGCCAATATTGCCACTAACTATTTATAAATATTACTGAGCTCCAGGCAATGGAGAGGGCTATGCTTGGGGTTTCCTACTTGATTGCATCTGAAATGAGGATATCCGCAGGAGAACCAAAGTTACCGACATAGCCCGAAGAATTGCAAAACTTAAGTGGCAGTGGGCAGGGCACATTGCTCGCAGAACGAATGGCCGATGGGACCGAAAAGTTCGGGAATGGCGACCGCAAACTGGAAGACGATGCGTTTGAAGGCCTCCCATTAGGTGGACTGATGACCTGATTAAGGTTGCGTGATCGATCAATTTTGCAACGCCTGGGGGAGACCTACGTCTAGCAGTAGACGTCTTTCACCTGAAAATCATGATGATGAATGACTCAGCTGCATATCATCACATTCTCACTTATTTGTCTAAGTACAAACTACTTCTAGTCAGAAGCTTGAGATCTGACACCAGTCTAGCCAAGGGGTACCGAGTTACCCAGTTACTGGGTTGTGGAGGTCAGATAGGCAGTCGCTCCATGTAAAACACTGGTACTCAGCTGAATACGGTTAGAAGCCGACATAGTTGGGAAAAGGCTAGGCAGATTGATTGATGGTACAGGCGTTTGTGCACAAGGAGCAGGACAAGAGATGGATTATCATTTATGGTGACGACCAATCCCTTCTTCGCGACAATATCACGACTTGATAAAACAGCAAGACTTAGCGAGCGTTATTTTGGTTAGCAGTAGGTGGATTGCATTTGGAATAATTTTTCAAAATTATGATAAAAATCCAATGAAAATCCATTTAATAGTTTAAAGAACTGGGTGGTCACACAGAAAGTCACGAAAAGCGATTTTATCTACACTCACAATGTAATTTTCCAAATATGAATTTAACAGTATTTTATGCAACGGTCACATAATAGGGGTTATTAAAACACGAGCATGGGTTTATCACATGAGGCGAAGCCGAAAAAAACTTAATTGCCCGCATTACCACATATTTTTTCCGTTACCACTTTTGTTTTGTGTCAACAAATAGTGTATGCAACGGCATATAATTAGATATCAAATAACTCGCGTGATATTATTATTATCACACTCGGCTTCGTCTTATGTGATAAACCCACGCGGCTTCGTCTCATGTGATAAACCCACGCTCGTGTTTTAATAACCCCTATTAAATAATAGGGGTTATTAAAACACGACCGTTGCATAAACTACTATTATTTTATGCAATATAGAGATCTGCAATATTAAGAAGTGTTTACCTACAACATACAACACACCTGTATGCGTTATTTCTATGAAGCCAGTCTATTCCCGTAAACTGGGCATACATCTAGGCTCCAGAATGCTAAATAGGAATAAATAAAAATCTCAATAACTGAAAATAAAATGAAAGTAGATATAAATAAATAAATAGACACCACACCGGATTCAGACGATATTACCCGAGCTATAAAATGTGATATTATTTGAAGTCATAAAATTTGATGTGGCGTATATTTTGAGAACGCCATCTCGGCCAGTCTTTAGAGTGCTATGCTGATGCATTTCGCTGTGTACGTGTAGTGGTTAGATAACCCTATTAATGCTCGTTTTCACACTCGAATAAAAACTGTCTTAAATTTATACCAGCTTAGCTTATTTTTAAACAAAATTAAAACTAATTAATAGAAATAAAAGAAAGAAAGAAAAAGTATATAATTGCTGACACAATAACGATGATAATGGAGTGTCAATAACTGTAACTGGGTAAAAAAATATGAATAAAATAAAAAAATATATAATAATAGATAATGATCAAGCGCAAGCATACATATAATAAAAAAATTAAAAGATTTTCTGGCTTCCACTAAAAAGATCTTTGACTATCCCTAATGACTGTCAAAGATCTTCAAATAGCAGCCGGGACCAACAGCTTACATGCTTTTCCAGGCACGGAGGCAACTCGCTATATAAAGGTGGTCAACCCATCCACGGAATGGCCTCGGCTAGCGTCGCTTAAAGCTTTGAAGATCAACTCGTGGTTAAATAATAACAGTGCGGCTGTTATTATTTAACCACGAGCTCCTTTGAAATTAATTTTAACACTAACTCACACTAAGTCCACAGGACAAATTATTTTACAGGTAATACTAAAGTTCAAAACAAACAATGTTCAACGTAGACCTGAGTAGTGGTTATGCTGTATCCAATCTACACAGTGATAGAGGTGGCCGGGCTTATGAATATAAATCGGGAAGACTAACCAATTACAACACTTTGTTTTAGTTACAACACTCAACTCTCGCTTAACTCAACTACTAGCGGTTTTTAACTATATTGTTTGATAGTGCAGTTTTAGGGCCCAAACACAAAACTGTGCATTGATGCGATGAGAATTCGCAACGCAGAAAACAGCTTGTAGATTTTACGATGCGACATCGCACCGCAGTTTTGTGTTTGGACCCTATCTAAAAGGTAAATACACAGGGGACATTGTTCGCAGAACGAACTGTCGATGAGGCCAATAAGTTCTGGGTTGGCGACCGCTTACCAGAAGACTCTGTATTGGAAGGTTGTGATTGGAGGGTCTGATTGCCTGGTTAAGGCTGCGGGACTTTGCTGGATGCGAGGTGCACTGGACCGATCGATGTGACAACACTTGGGGAAAGCCTATGTCCAGTGATGGACGTCTTTCGGTTTATAATATTATTATTATGATGTTATGATGAAATACATTGAAGTAAAATGAATGACATTGTTTTGTCATTTCTGAAATCATTACGTCTTTTTAGGGTTCCGTAACCAAAGGGTAAAAATTTCAATGATTACTTATCATTAGTCATGGATAAACACAGAAATAGTGAAGGGATAGGGACGGGACAAGGATACAGCGTATTGATAATAAAGTAGGTAAGTATAAGTCTGTCCTAAGAAACACTTTTACATTACATTATTTTTATCATCATAATTTTTTACTTTTTCTCTACATTCCTACTGTTAAAATATGGTAAGGAGAAGCATGTAGTCTACGCGTGCGAAGCCGCGGGCAAAAGCTAGTTATATATAAAATTAAATTACACATATACCTTAACTAAATATGACTATAGAAGATAAAAATACATACATATAATATACAAAATTATAATATGGTAAAGAGATAATGTTCTTTGACTTGTTGTTTGAACAGAGATACATTTTAGAGTCACGGATTTATATTACAATATTTAAATTTAAGCCCCATTTAGGTAGGGAGCGAGTTTTCCGTCAACCGGGAATAAAGCCAGACTCCAAGCTGCTAGTTAGTAACTAAATCCTAAAAATCCTGGCTTATACTTTAGCTATTGCAAAAAAGGTAGTTCTAATCTCAAACAGAATTAAAGTCCCACAAAAACAAAACATTATATTTTCTTAAACACGAGGGCGTCAACCTCGACATCCTTTTAACAACATAACCTACATACGGGGAAACAAACATCGAATGTGAGAGGAAATAGGTCACTTATGTCACTTCCTCGTAATTAAGGCCCATGACATAGTGAGGAGCTTGCGCGGGTGTTAAGGGGCTTTTTAACCGGAGAAGTGTAAGGCAGCTATGCGATGCGAAGATGCGTAGTGGTGTTGTGAAACTTTATGACTGTTTACACCAAAACTGTGTGAGAAGCTTGCGCGGTACGGGGTTGCGTAGCAAAGGTGTGACAAAGTGTGTAACCTTGGTACGAGAATACGCAGTGGACTGCGCCATTCCTCGCTCGCGGTCCTGGCACACTTTCCTCGCCGACATTCCCCGCACTAATTTCTCACCCGCACTTTCCCACACATCTCTTTCTTTTTTGTATGTAAAAATATCTTGCTCTGCTAGTCATGTCCAACCAGAGCAGCGCTAAGCCAGGCTGTGAAAATGAAACGATCAAGAGCAAGTGGCTGATTTAGTCCTCACGCACCGTCTCACACATTTTTTGCACCCTAAAGCAGGTGCGGAGTACCTAAAATATAAAAACGCCGCGCTGTTTGCTTCCATACTGGACAGCGTTTATATTTTTTATACTGAGGAACCTTGTCTAGCTTCTACTACCCGCTACAACAACTCGCGATTATGTGGGCACAGTACTAAACTGTGGCAACATAATCGCGCCCGTTACCGCCCTTGTCTCTTTGGACAAAGCATTACACCTCTGAGACGTGTCTGAATATAAAATGACATGCGTAAGGAAGTGAGTGTAAAGGCGTACATAAATTATTATCATTAGCTTAACAAAGACTTTTGACATGAGATTTGTTTACTTTGCAAAGGGTGGTAGAGTCAATGCTTTGTTTTAGGGTCTTTAATTATCGTAGATGAATTATCTATAAGTATAAAACAATATGGACCCAAACCTATAAGTCATTCTGAGTGTTTGTTTCCACAATAAGGAAAATACCTCTTTTGCTATAAAGATAGAATAGGCGTCGATCAAAATGCAGTCGCGACTCGACAATGCGACTACGCCTGGACTACGCTTTTTCATTTGAAAACAACACAACATTCGTTGAACATTCAAGAATTTGTTGAAATTGAAATTAGAATAAAAAAAATGATTTTAACATTGATTAGTATTTAAACGATCTAAATTTATTGTAGGAGGATACTACAACTCCCTGGGAATTCCGATTATTCCCGATGTCCACCATTTGGTTGGCTACCACTGCGGGACAGCGGGAAAACTTTTAAAAATTATGCCCGCTGTCCACCACTGGGGGACAGCGACACAGATTTTTAATTATTCTCTTTGTCATCCACTGGGGTTAGTGGCACAGAACTTTAAACATTCCCTATGGCCACCGCTGGTAGACAATGTTACAATATGTTTCACTAAAATATAAAAAAAAATCATCAACCTATGACCGTGTCGCCGTCCCCTAGTGGTGGACAGCGGGAATAATTTTAAAAGTTTTCCCGCTGTCCCCCATTGGTGGCCAACCAAGTGGTGGACATCGGGAATAATCGGGGAATTCATTGTAGAAATTGAAATTTGGACAGATCTATCGTATAACCCAGTTACTGGGTTGTGCAGGTCAGATAGGCATTTGCTCCATGTATAGTTGAAACCGGTTAGACTGCGAAGCCGACTCCAACGTAGTTGGGATAAAATCAGGCATAATAGGTGCTTAACTTTTTCCCAACACCAGCGATGATACTGAAATACAAACAGCTAACTCGCCACTGGGTGTATCCTATCTAGTACATCGTACAGCAACTCTAACCAGGTATGCACGCACGCAAAAACGTATCCTCTCCCTTCGAACCCGAAACTTAGTCTAACGGGTTAATAGTGACGTCAGCGTGTCTCGCCTCGCTCTGCTTTCAATTAATTACAGTGTGACGCAGACAAGCGCCGCATGACGTGTTTTACACTTAGTCGAGGTGAGGAATGGGGTGTTATGCTTTTTAAATAGTGATAGAAGTTTGCGATCCTTAAAAATTGGCATGAAGATACACAACACCAAGAAACTTGGACGGAATGGGGGACGGTTTTGACCAGGAGTTGGCTAATTTAAAAAAATGTGTAGTATTAGTGTGCAGGAAAATACAGTTCGGGCCTGTTAACGTCTGGATTTGCTAACTCGCTCCCTATGATCAAATGGGACTTAAAACTCAGTTTACCTGGTAATATAGGAGTGATAATACTGTATAATAAAATAAGGGTAAATAAGTACACTAATTTTTACAATTTAAATATACTTATAATTATGAGAATTGCTATCGCTTTGTTTGGAAACCCATTGTCGATCGCATTTTGTTTTATCTACTTTGCCATCAGCAGTTTGACAGCTGCGTGCTCGCCTTCTTCTTCCTGCCCAAAATGCAAGGAGCTGTTATTGTATGCGATAAACAATTTAAGAGGAAATGTGGTCTCAGACATCCGACTGAATATTCTAAGTGAAAAATCATAATTTAAGGTTTGGCTCTCGTCTATTTCCTCCTCCAAATTTTCTTATTTTTTCTTTATTAATCAGGGTATTTTATAATCGCCATGCGTATGACAGTCCCATCACTAGTACTATGCATCAGATTTGGAACCCTCCAATATTATACCAATTTAAAAGATATTTCATAAAATGAAAAAGATGAATATAATCTGTGCGCCTATTTTTTCCTATATTATGCATATACATTATCTTTAGGAGGACTAGAATCCTAAAAAAAAACTCCTTAAAATTGCGCTGTCAACAGAGGCCTAGTGTACAAGTTTTGACAACTATAAATGAAAAAGAAAACATATAAGCACGACATATTATATCTTATTCAATTTATGGAATATCTTTTAAATTTGTCCAATACTGGAGGACGAAATAGGCGAGAGTCAAACCTTGAATCATGACTTTTTACTAATGAAATTCAGTGGGAGCAGTCTCTGCCCGTATTTCCTCCTAATTTGACCAAATAGTACGTACCTGTCTAGAAAAACTGATGAAAAGATTTCTATCCACTGTAACTCATAAATTACACCGTCTCGAGGCCATTTTTGCTAGAGTCGGCCGGAAAAGTAAAAATATACTCGTAATATTGAATTATATTTTTAAGATTAACATTTTATCTACTTGTGTGTCAACTTAATCCAAGTAAACGTCGTCTGAATACCAAGTGGTACGTGGCCTATAAAAATAAGTGTTCCGCTTTGGATAATTTTAGTACAGAACGTGATAAAAATATGATTGTATTGCGTTAATTGTTTTTTAATATTTGGCTGCTGTAAGCTTTAAAACAAACCCAATACTTTGGGGCTAACATAAACAGCACCCTAATTGTGTATCTATCTGTTTTAATAGCACAAAGCACACTCCTTTCCTTTCATTTTGGTAAGTCAACAATATTCATTGGGTGTGTTACGCTGTCGAGTAGACGGATTTTTGAACACATGAATGCAAGGGAGACAATCCGTACCCTACTTTTTGAACTTATAAAATTACGGGTGCTCGTGCTGTTGTTGGTTTCAATCCCCTAATAAATAAAGAGAAGTTAAGAGAACAAAATAAAACAAATACCTATACTTACTAGACCAATAAGACTGTGGTGTTAAGTCTAAGTGAACAACCAGTTTGCTTCCACTTAACACCACACACTAGGATGTCACAAACACTGCAGTACACAGACTTGTAACTGGAATGATGCCAAATAAAATAATCCTTACTTCTTCATATGTATTGAAAACACACTGAGACTAATTAATTAACCTAATGACCCTAGCTAATGGTCGGCGAATCTTAGCGACGCGATACAGGATTCGTCCAAAACAAAACCGCCATCTATTTGCACAACGAGCAACGACTTTCTCAAACACTAACCGTGGTAAGTGAAACTTAGATGAAGAGAGCCTGTAGTGGTATTCTGTAACTATTTTACCGCGGTAATTTAGGTGAAGTGAGCTATCAATCCTTAGCATGAATCTGGGGGCAGGGTTGGCTTAGTAGAACACAATAAAACCTTATGCAAAACCAAGTCGTTTAATTTCATTTGTTTGTTACCTAATTATTAAGTTACCTACTAAATAAATTATCCTACTTGGTTTTACATTAGATCCCACGACCTGTTGCGGTAGAAGAACTTGAGTTTTTACATGTTATGTTTTTGATGAGATTAAAATGCTCACTTCATTCTCAACGTACTTAAGTGATCACGGTAAGTTTTATTTACAGAATCTACAGGTCAAATGTGCTGCCATCCAACTAATGCTAGGGATTAATTGCTCACTTCAAGCTCACATCACCTAAGTTTTCACGGCGCGGTGAGACTTTTACAGAATAGACCGGCTGTTTACGTAAGTTAACACGAATTATTCGCTCGGTTTCAATTAGTCGAAGTAGGTCTTATATGTGTCTTACCTATATAGGTAAAAAGCGTATGCATCTAATTATGTACTCACCCTTTTTGAACAGTCGTTATAATGAATGTATTTATTTTATTCTGAGCCCCTAGCACAAGTTTCTAACGTTTTCGTATCGTCATCGTGACATTTTACCAGACGAAAACGTAGTCGATGCTGCGACAAGTTATTTTGGCAGCACGAGTTCATAAAAACGTCTTGCGACAACTCGGAAGTAGTAATTGAACTATGGTTAATTAAGGCCGAGAATCCAATAGCGTTTGGATTGGTTTGTAGTGAATGGTGCGTTCTGAAAATCGAAGACAAAAACGGTTAACATTATCTTAAATAATTTAGAGACTAAAACTGAACAAATATTTGTTATAAACACACTTTAAAACATATTTAACATTTTTATTAATTCTTTTTTTAACAAATCATTGAAAATTTCAGTTTATTGGAATTTTAATTTATGATAAATTGTTCGGTTTCGAACGGTCCCGTACATGACGTTTGACAATTGTCACTTAATGTTTGACGGTTTCCTTCAAATTACAAAAACATAAAACCGTTAGCACACTAATGCAAACGCGTGTAGAAGCGAAATTCTTCCGACGAACTTTCCGAACTCAGTGATTTGTTCCAATAGGTATTTTGCACGTCCACACCGAAACGTTAAATACCTTATTATACTTAATTATTAATTAATTTATTAAAGGCAATAGAGTCTACAGAATAACATAACCTAAATACATATTATATACATAGTATTAGTAACAATATAAACTTATCAAAGTCAAAATACTTTATTTCAACTAAACCATTTAAAGGCATTTTTGAATAGACAAACAAAAGATGAAACTAGTTGCACATTCACAAGCGTCAGTAAGTCTCTATGGAGAAGAACGTGCAAGAAACTCCACGAACACTCTTTTCCAGCAACACAATACAATAACAAGTATTTGGTTACAAGAAAATTACAAAGATATGTGAGAACTATGTAAAAAGACTTATACACCTATTTTAGTAACACAATAACAACAAACAACATTTATACACACAAACATTTAACACTTACACATAGGTAACCATCATTGCTTCAATATTCCAGCTGAAATACTGGAGCAACGATTCTATACAACACAGCCTGTCAGCTCCACTATTACTCACCAGTATTGTCCACATAATCATTCACATTTTACGTATAATAATATTATGTATATAAATATATGTATAAATAGATTTCATCAGCAAAGTTATGACTGAGCAAGCTGAAGTTAACAACGCCACTTACAAGCCTAAATACAAACGCTAGAAAGCATCTGTTACTCCAAAAGAAAAACATAAAACAGAAATAATAGAGGATGGAGACTTTGATCACTTTTTAATTTTAAATGCCGCGCGGTTTATATGGTATATCGCATTGCGTCTCAGTGTGAGCAGACCCTAAGATGTAAACGTATATTGTTGTTTGTTGTCATTTCAAATAATTATTTAAATTTACCAATTTCATACGTAAATCTGTTATGTGCGACGGTTCTGTGATTTTAGAATTCACGAATCCAAAAAGAACTTGCGTCACTCAGGTCATCATCATGGTGAACTTCATAAAGAAGCAAACAAGTAAGTTTATTGCACAGATTCATACAATTATGCAAAATGTGCTTCATCCGCTTAATCTTATGAGGTCTCATGTAATAAGAGGCGGGCCTATTGCCGTGCACAGCACTTAGAGTGAGACTCCGGGTTGCCACTAAGAAATTCCAAATGAAAAAGTGCAATAACACTGCACGACCGACAATGTTGTATTTAGTTACAGAATCTTTGTATTTTGTTCTATATCAACGTCTTTTGCCAACAGGAGATGAAGAATAAAATATTACCGGTACTAGCCAAAAGCCTTTGTCGACACCGGAATGTTATAAGCCAGCATTGCCACTTAGAGAAGACAAGCCATTCCAATCGCTTGCTCCACCGTCTACAAGACTGCAGCCGTGATTTCTTCAAAGCCCACGGCAAGCTATACGTCTCTTCGTGTAATAGTGACATCCAACGAAGGAATTGGGGGAATATTTTGTAACTTACGACGACGTTAAAAGTATCTACTAATTCACGACCGTTTTGGTATAAATGCTCTTCATGGTATTTCAAGCGTTTGGAGCAGCTATGAGCTATGGTTGGAATCTTAGAAGCTCTGTCAATTTATTATGATGCGAATATGAAAGAACATTATGTAATACAAAGTTTTGTTCATTAAATCTGCATTTTATTTCATCAATGCATTATATAGATTAGTACCACCTACAACAGCTATATATTCTATTACTTATTCTTAACGCATTATCAGCCCATGAAGTTCTTACTGCTACACTTAGCGCTAGGAACGGCAGGCGTTTCCTTCCAGAGATTACCTTGTACAAATATAGTTAAAACAATTTTACAATATTAGTTTAGAATAGGAAATACTCGTACCTATGTTTGGTGTAATTTTGAATGATAGATTGAAAAATGATGATGATAAAAATGTGTAATTATTATTGTCGTATGCCAACCTTGCCCGTGTGTAAAAAATCAAAAATTGTAATGATTATACACATACATACATACATAAACTCACGCCTTTTTTCCATGGGGGTAAGCAGAAACTACAGAACGCCACCTGCTACGATCCTTACATACTTCTTTTGCTTCACTCACATTCATACATCTAGTCATACACACACGCCGGTTATTAGTACTGTAATGATTATATTTATGTATTAAGATTTATAAATAAGGTTCTTAAGATTTCGGCTAAGTAAAGATGAACGCAAAAATGTCCTGAAACACATGCAACAATATTTTTCATGAAAAAGCCCGCTTTTTATTTTTGTGGTCAAAACTTGGTTCTTGTATGTGGGTCTTCCTAGTACCTACCACCCTACATACGCATTCAGGGGTGCGTGGTGGCGAGTGCCACCAGCAGAGTCGCTTGACTCAGAGCGTATGGAAAGCACGTCAAACAACAGTGGGATACTGTCCCAGGGTACTTACAGCACCCGGGTACCGTCCGCAACAGATCTTATTGGGATGTTTTTCAAAAAGGCCAGCGTGCGTGCATGTCATAACCCGCGTGCGTGTAGAAGTATGAACGTGGATATAACGTAGCAGGTAGCATTCTGTAGTTTCTACCTACTTACCCCCATCCGGCAAAAGCGTAAGTTTATGTATGTATGTTTAGATTAGGAAAAACATATAGTTTCTGTTTATTTTGGTTTTTATTATCACATTAATAGCTTAGTTATTTACTTATTCAATTCACGTATACTTAAGTACATGTTAGAAATATAATAAATTCAATAAACATCAACAACAAGTAGGAATTTTAAATAATAATAGGCTGAGCCAACAAGGCTTTCCATGTACGAAGGAACGATATGACTTAGGATTCGATTAGTTTTGAAGGAGAGTCCTATCACAGTCCACTCTCTGCATCGATTTCTCGTCTCATAAAGATTACTCTGGATTCTGGAACATTGGCTGTCAGGTGGCAAAAAAGATGGAAGGTCTTTATAATAGACCGTTCGTCACGCTGCGAAGGGATTCTGTTTCATTTTTGTCCTGGTTTTCTATCTCTGTTTATCATCGACAGACTAGCTAGACTTGTAGAACGGCTTACGGTTTTTGCTACTTAAAATACCGCAACCATTCCCATAAGACCTGCTGAAGAAAATGTATATTAATACGTTTTAGATTTGTATCGTTGTTAATAGGGTACCTACTCAAGAACATTTTAGCTGCCGATAAATGCTTCAGTTGCCTTGAAGCAACTGCCAATGTTGTTTATCCCAAATTCTAACCCATATTCCCAAACTAACTGTAAATACCGGTATAAACCGGTTGCAAAATATATAGGCATACGTGCATACTAGTATTATAATCTCTAATTTATAAGGCATATCGCCGTTTTCTTCGATTCTTGAATCTTTAAATGAGTCATGATAATTATGGAGAACCGCAAGTAAAACGTAGAGTTGCGGGAATAACGCGCTAGGGCCGTACTCCACCACGGCAGGAAAACAGAGCGGGCGATGCGCGGGCCTGCCGCGCCGCTCTATGTGTGGTTAGTATCAATAACTTATAGAAATGGTTTATTAAAAGAAACTACTGCTACATTTGTTTACAAAGAAAATGAAAATGTTGTCTACCTCGTTTAACATCTTCTCCTAGCCTCTTTATTAAATTAGGAGGTAAGATAATCAATAGACAGCATGCCTGCCCCCATGATTAAATAGCATTTTATTGCAAAAATACCCAAATAAATACGGAAAATTGTTTGACGTGAAATGTCTCACCGAGAAAATGTCAGTGAGATAGTTTTCGACGTGCTTTCGTCACACCTAGCGTAAAATTCGATACTACATGTCAAAATGAAAACTCGTGCTACCGATTCCCATACATTTGGAACGTTAACGCAACGTAAATACGTGAACTCGATACGAAGGCAATTGTCAAAAATTTGTGCTACCGATTTGTTAGTTCCAAATACGGACACATGGCGCTGATTAATTTTGCATACAAAAATTGTCGGAGGCGATACGTTAACGTAGTCGATCCAATTACGCAGAAACTCGTGCTAGGGGCTCTGAAAGGGAATAAAAATGTGAGAAAACAAAAGAATTAATCTGTGTAATAATAAAAGGAAAGATATGACAATTCTTACTTTAATAAACATTGAATCCTTCAAACTCCTAGTGTAATTTCGTGTTCTTTATTGATATTACAAAAACATTTATTTTATATCGTTTAATAATAAATGTGCTACAGAACGCCACCCATACTATACTATAATCCATACTAATATTATAAATTCGAAAGTAACTCTGTCTGTCTGTCTGTTAACTTTTCACGCCTAAACCACTGAACAGAATTCAATGAAATTTGACAAGGAGATATATGGCATCCTGAGAAAGGGACATAGGCCACATTTAGAATTTTAAATAAATGTAGGTAAGTAGGGTAGGGTAGGTATGGTGGAGAAGGTAGGGTAAGTAGAGGTGGGTAGGTGGGTAGGTAAAGTAGATAGGGTAGGAAGGATAGGTAGGTATGATAGGTGGGTAGGTAGGTACATAGGTAGAGTAGAAAGGTAGGTACAGATAGGTAGCCATATGAGAGAAGCGTAGCCACGGTGGACAGCTAGTAATATTATAAATGCGAAAGTAACTCTGTCTGTTTGTCTGTCTGTTACCTTTTCGCGCATAAACCGCTGAACCAATTTAGGTGAAATTTGGTATGGAGTTAGTTTGAGACCCTGGGAAGGATATAGGATAGTTTTTATCCCGGAAATCACCCTTAAGAGGGTGGAAAAGGGGTGGAAGTATGTATGGTGAACTAATAATTTCTCAAGTAAGGCGGTCCATACCAACAATATTATTGCGCTTATAACAAATATGCTATTCGAAGTACTAAAGCTACGCAGACGAAGTTGCTGGCAACAAGTCAAATAAAAGGTATGTTGTTTCAGGAATATACTGGTCGAGCTAAATCGAAGGCCCCAAGTTGATCGCGAATGAATTTTACATGAGCTCAACAGAAAAGCTAAATTAAATAAATACAAATTGTGGACCGTAAATATCTAAGCAGCCAATTTAAATAAACTTCAAATTAAGTGGAAGGCTATACCAATATTATGTAAGGTACCTACTTACTTAGAGTTAAATATAATTGTATGTCATTGTGTACGGATTGGAAGGTTTACTAGCTATAAAAGCGCTATCACTCACATACGGCTAGATTGTAATAAGATTAGGGTCCATCCTATTGATGAACCCTAGGAAAAGGCAAACAAATAAAATATTGTCAGTAGTTTTAATTCGAAACCAGGTTTATGTATTTTTGATTATGAAAATTATTATATTTATTTTATTTGTATTTTCTTGGGTGGCTTACAGGTAATAATATTATAAATTTCGCAGTAAAATTGACAACGAGGAGCCATATATAAACCTCCACAATTAGCAATGTTTAACTCGATAAGAATTAATTGACGCATAATATAATATGGACATTTTATTTTTCGAATATTAATTATATTAAATATAATCTATGATTATCAATTAAACTAATTGTAATAAATACAAAAAAAAATATCGAATAAATTAATAATTAAAAATAATACATAATTTAACATACACACAGTAAAGACACACACATATTAGTATATTTAACCACATAAAAACAGATAGATGGCAAATAGATAACTGAAATGTTAATTAATAAAAAAAATATTAGGCGCTTTTCCTCTCAGAATGTTGCTATGCCCGACAAGGTCCATATATAATTGTTTCTATAACTTATATTTACCACCTGTATGAACATTATGGATGCAATCATTTTAATTTGAGTTTGAAATTGATTCATCATATCAGCCGAAAGACGTCCACAACAGGACATTGGCTTACCCCAAGCGTCACTACATTGACCGGCCCCGTGCTTCCCGCAGCCAGCAGATCCCTGCAATCTTCACCAGGTCATCGGTCCACTTGGTGGGAGTCCTTACAATGCAACGTCTTCCGGTTCGCGGTCGCCACTCCAGAACTTTTCTGCCTCATCGCCCATCAGTTCTACGAGCAGTGTGCCCTGCCCACTGCCACTTAAGTAGGCAATTCTTCGGGCTTGATTGTACCTACATGTAGAAAAAACATAAATTTCTTGTCTAATGAATTCAAACCTAAATTGAAAATTTCACTTTTGGTTTCTCTTGACAAGTTTTTCGTTTTCTATTTTTTCATCATCATAAATATATTTTCTTTTTTATCTCAAAGTAATACCATAATACCATTCTCATCATCTGCTTACCCCAACTAGGTTGCATTCGGCTTCCAGTCAAACCAGACTCAGCTGAATACTAGTATTTTAAATGACTCTACACTCGAAGTTGTAGACGATTATGTCCACCTGGGACAAACGGTCCATTCGGGTAGGTCTAACTTCGAGAAAGAGGTCAACCGTCGAATCCGACTCGGCTGGGCGCCGTTCGGGAAGTTGCGCGGTATCTTCACGTCCAATTTACCGCAGTGTCTCAAGACAAAAGTCTACGACCAGTGTGTGTTGTCAGTGATCATCTATGGGACCGAGACGTGTTCGCTCACAACGGACCTTATCAGAAAGCTTAAAGTCACCCAAAAGGCAACGGAGAGAGCTATGCTCGGAGTTGCCCTGCGTGAACGCATCACAAATGAGGATATCTGCAGGAGAACAAAAGTTACAGACATAGCCGGAAGAATTGCGAAACTTAAGTGGCAGTGAGCAGGGCACATTGCTCGCAGAACGGATGGCCGATGGGGCCTAAAAGTTCTGGTATGGCGACCGCGAACTGGAAGACGATGCGTTGGTAGGCCTCCCACTAGGTGGACCGATGACGCACGAGATCGGTCAATATGGCCTATGTCCAGCAGTGGACATCTTTCGGCTGAAATGATGATGAAATGGACCGACTGCCTATCTGACCTGCACAACTCAGTTACTGTGTAACACAATACCTTAACCATACGAGAATAATGTATAAAAACAACCCCGAGCAATTTTTGCCATGGAGCCTCATGATCTCCAAGTAATTCCTTTGAAGTAGCGTTGTTCGAGAAATATTTTTTCTCAAACATGCTTGGAAATTTGAGCATTATTTTGACAACCTTCTTCGAGATAAATCGAAATTGCAGTACAGGCCGAATAAATGTGAGCAGCGGCCGGCAAAAGTTGTATGAAAATCCATATCTGTCGTTTGCAGCGGCCAAATAAATTACAAAGTAAACTCATATCTGCCGTGTTATTTAAAAATGGAACGATCTTATACTCCGAATCATGGCAACCAAGGAGGTAACTTATCAAAGGTTTTATTTAAATTTCGAACTGGCTTGCAAATAGAAAGCTGTTTATTGAAAAAAATAAAACAAATGAATACTTTAAGGCTTAGCACGCACCGCGACTTTTATTTGCGCGGATTTTTGTAGTATTATTCCCGCTTGATTTTTTTACAGTAACGCGTGCGGCTGCATACAATTCCATAGGCCGCAGAATGGGCGGAAAACAATCACGCGAATAAAAATAGCAGTGCGTGCTAATCCTAACGCGGGAATAATTATTGTTGTTCGTTATTCGTCATTGATAAGGAAAAGTAATAATTGTGTTTGACTAAATGAGTTCTAAGTACTACTTAGTTTTAATTTCCGCGCATTGTTTGAGAAAAGCACTATACAAGCCTTGGCCACAACTAGGCATTGATGGACTTACGGATGTGTTACACGTTCGTCCATCAATGCCTCTTTTGCTGGCCGCTGCAGTAATGTACTACAATTTAGCGTTCCTTTGGAAGACCCGCATTATATTCTTGAGATCACAAAAATTAAATGTGTAACGTTTTATAAAGTCGGCGACTCGGCGTAGTAATTAATTTCATTAGATTTTATGGAATTAGTTAACACTTGTTTGATATGTTTATGCTTGGGGCCATGCGTAGAGCGTTCTCGGTTCTAATACATAGTAAGTACGAGTATATGATAGATGTATTTGCGCTATTATAGGATTTATTCCAATTAAATCAATTACTTTAACATCATATGGCAAGTCGCTGACAGTCTACCGCCATCAGTCCGTATTTTTACCCGACTGCCGAAGGAGGGTAATTTGTTTATCAGTCTATGTATGTATGTTTGTTCCTATGTGGCGTCCAAGAGACCAAACGCGCTGGGCGATTTTGATGATTCTTACGTCAAACGACTCGTCTTAACCCTGCAAGGGTCACTGGCTACATTAAAATGGGAAAATTAAAAAAATGGTGTATTGTGGGCGCCATATTGTGGGGCACCAATTTTTTTTCTTCCAAACCCATCTTGTGGTGTATCAAAAGAAAGGGTTTTAAGAGGTGATTTCAAATATATGTAACACTTAATTTGAAAAATATTTTATTTAATTTGCATCACAGACAGGCAAATACCAAACAATTGCCGATTTTCTTGGAATCGTTGCTTGGGGTTTTAGGGGTGGAGATACATCATGTTTTATCTAACTAATGAAGAATGCCTTATTAAGAATATAATAAAATAAAGGTTTATTCAGATACTGCGGATGCGGGTAATGAGTAGCTCGTCGTCCGATAAGGTCCAGGCTCGAATCGACGGCACGTGGTTTTCCACACGCGCCTCAAAGAGACGGCAGCAGAAATTGACGGAGTCCGCTACGGCCGATGCCTGTCTGGGTCGCGAATAAATTGGTAAGAGAGTTACTGCGGCCCTGGCACAAGCAACTGAAGGAACATGGGTAGGTTTTAGTCAGTAAAGTTCTAACAAGACTCCCGCTTCACCCAGAGCGGGAGAAGTCATTGGATGATGCCCTAACTCAAAAAACACCTTCACAGTACTCACTACATTTTGTAGGAGTTAGTTTTTGGAATTGGAGGACGAAACCATACCATATGAGAGCAGCACACTGGCTATAGAAGTCATTAGATCGAATTTGAAAAGCTCTTTTTCAAACCATGAATTCATACAAGATTCTATAGTATATGTACGATAATGTTTATGTAAATGACAGAAAAAATTAGAATAGAATAGAATATAGTATATTGTACACGATAAAAGTAACACATCTCTTTTATAAGAAAAAAAAAATGTATAATAAAAAAATGTATATTTTCGTTTTTTGTAGTGTAAAAATACAGGAAAGATTATACAGGTTGTTCAAGAACATTATAATGTCAACCATGTTTGGTTAGAAGCGAACAATATTGAGATCTGTCTTGGTTTCTAAATTCTATCGTGAAGGTATTATAGCCTCAGTGTAATCTATTCTAAAACGTGGTCCTCCAATATGCCTAAATAAATCAGGCACCAGAAACAGTATAAAATCATATTGTAAATTCACACAGGATTTCGTTACCGAGTGACATGAACGTGTGGTTGAACTCTAATTAGGTTTATGTTGTACATTGAAACACGTTACCTATCCATGAAAAGTAATAGCCTATATCAATTAGCCGTGTTTATTATATTGATAATAACGCGCGAAATATATCGCCATTGCCTGAGGTGTGGCGCTTTTAGGGCTGTCACACTGACATTTCGGACATTTTTTTTATTAGCAGTTAGTTCCGAAGGTAAACAAACGAAAAGGAGTAAAGCAGGCCGAGGCAACTTAGTTATGACCAGTCCCAACTGACGGTGCCCGTTCACGAACATGACGCATGGATTGGCATCACTCAGCTCAACCATCATGAAGGGAACCGCTATCAGAGAGATATTAGAGTAAGAATGAGACACTTTCAACTGCCAGGACACATTCAAATCAATGAAAATCAAGTAGGTGGCGTTGTGTAGTTGCTTATACCCCGATGGAAAAGAGGCGTCAGTTTATGTGTCCAATTAGAAAAATATTTTATTCAATTTGCATCACAGACAGGCAAATACCAAACAATTGCCGATTTTCTTGGAATCGTTGCTTGGGGTTTTAGGGGTGGAGATACATCATGTTTTATCTAACTAATGAAGAATGCCTTATTAAGAATATAATAAAATAAGGGTTTATTCAGATACTGCTATACTGCTTCGTTGGACTAACGGTTTGCTGAGTATGAGAGTTGGTGCGTATAACCTCTAGAAGATTACTAGTAAAATCACACGCGCTTGAACCTAAATTATTAGAGTAATCTAGGCTATAATTGCTGATTCAGCAGTGCTAACCAAAAAAGCAGAAAAGTACGCAGATGAGACGAAAGGCAATGGATAAAGTTCAATTTACTAATTATGCCACATACCTTTGAAACAGCGATTCCCATGCAGATGCAGATGCCATGTTCGAGAAGTTCAGCTCATAGACTAGGTACACTTTGCTGGCCAGCGGTACACAACACAGTAGGTCTAGATAATACAGATGACACTTTCCATGTAGGTTCAATTAAGAGTTTTGGGCGAGAGGATGCGTGATGATGCAAGTGCGCGCACCCTAGTCCTGGTTGGCAAGAGACTGGCCAACATCACCGGCGGCCATCGGTGGCGGCGTCGTAATGACCGTAGGGCCACCGCGCCGAATATCCCCAAAACAACGATATGTGACACTTATTTAATAAATTGGAACTATTAAGCCAATGCCTCTCAATCGCCCTATGGTCATGTAATAAAATATGAACTATAAATTAGGAAGCGTAACCATTTTCCCCGGCTTGAAAGTTCCCACTTTCGAAACACAAAGGAGAAGTAAATAAAGTTGCAGATCGTCACAACTCTACCAAAGGTTATGAGAACTCTAAGGTTGCGACTCTCTATTATAAATAAGAATATTCAATTAACTATTCTACGCGGTAATTAAATCTTATACTGCACATTGGTGCACGGTAAAATTAATTATTAATGTAACGACACTTATTGCGTTGACAAAGGGCACAACTTTACTACCGGGCGACTCTGAAGGATCCCGCTTTTAGTCTTTACCGATGCGACTCTACAAACTCGCGGCATCACGTTGTCCTGCATGGAGACGACAACCATACCGACCCGTATTGGATTGGCAGGGGTGTTCCATTTCTGTTTGGATTGTAGGGTGTGCAGGTACTCTTGGCGCCACCGCTTCCAAAAAGACTGGACTGTTTGGTCAGTTAATTCATAACGCGAAAGAAGATGTAACCGCGTTTCATTGACTTCGCGAGCGGGGAGAAATAATAGAGGTTTCGTATGCAAGAAATGATCTGCCGAAAGATTCTCATCAATCTTAGCGATACGATTGGCTACGAAGGTGTGCCATCGATGCGGTGCGGAATGAATCCAAGTCAAGGTTACAGTTGAATCCGAGAAAGCTATGACTGCCTCAATGGCGTGCTGAGCTGCGAAAAGATTATATACTCGCTTTATCACAGTTGATAAGAGGAATGCGGCGCATAACTCGAGACGAGCTAGCGAAACTACTTTCAGTGGCGCGACTTTAGATTTCGCACACACCAACGAAACGACGATACTACCGTCGGGTCTGACAACGTGGGCGTAAACCGAACCACCGTAAGCTTTCTCACTAGCGTCGGCAAAACCGACGAGGGAGAGCCTACAGCGTTCTACGACGCCGACATGTCGCAAAAATCCCAGTTCAGAGATAATTGGCAATTCAGCCTAAAATTGTTCCCACAGACGAACAATGCGAGGTGGTGGGACGTCATCCCATCAAAGTTTGTCAAGCCCAAGCTTTTTGATAAGAAGCTTGGCGTACAAAATCATCGGCGCCATGAGGCCCAAAACGTCGAAAATACGTGCAATGGAAGAAAGAATACTCCGCTTCGTGCAAGGGCGAACATTAGAGTTAACCTGGAATACGAAACAATCCTCATTAAACCGATATAAGATACATTGAAGCGAACGATCTTGTGGGCGTATACCTATACGTAGGTACATAGATTTAACATCTGCGGAAATAGCGACACTAAAAAGCCTAAATTTTAACAAGATGTTAAAAAGGTCAGCCTGAAGGACTGGACCTGCGTACAGGATATCATTGAGGTAGGTACCGTTATCTGTACTTGCACTAGCATCTAGGAACACGCGTAGCTTAGTAGTCACTTTATCCTCTCGAATAACAGCATGGTGAGGAATATAGTAGTCCATTTCTCGCTCCTTACAATTTCGTTTGGGCAACCCATATTCGGGTACGATATTCTGCACCAAAGCAATATAATTGTTCTGTAGATAATCCCGTATGACGTCATCATAAAGAAGCTTGACGTTAGGAAGCGATTTAAGTTTACGTTCGAGGTTATGGAATCTCTTGCGAGCTATATCAAAAGAATTTCCTAACGCTGACGCGTCTGTTTTCAGTGGTAAAGCTGCAACATACTTGCTATTTGGAGCGCGGGTAATTGTGCTACAATAAAACTCTTCACAGTGTTTATCATCCACACTCCCAATGGCCGAAGCAGTAACATCTTCAATCTCCCAAAACTTACGAAGATCGAAGTTATCGAAAGAACTCGCAAAGAAAGACAGAGTGTCAGTTGAAGGTTCGATAATAGGTGCTTCTCCTAGAAGTATGTAGCCGAGCTTAGTCTCCAATGCATCGGGGCAACCGGATGCGCTGGTCACGGTACCGGGTCGCAATAACTTAGCGAACAACATGACTCCAAGTAACAAGTCAATATTACCTGGCACACCCCAGCTGTCATCAGCGAGTAGTTTAGGATCAATATGCTTCAATTTGGCAGTATCTATAGCACCCAGAGGAAGCTGCCCGGTTATCTGATCCAAGACTAGAGCGTCAATTCTATACCTAGGCTGCGAGCAAAACCGTGAGCTGAACGTAAAATTCACCGAGCCGCGAACGGGCTGCGATGTGCCACCAATACCACGAACGGTAGTTATTGAGTCCGTATGTATAGTTAGACCGAGCATACGGCAGCAACGCGATGTCATATAATTATTTTGCGACCCAGGGTCCAAAAGAGATCTAACCACCACGCCCTTACCCTTCCCACCCGCCACTAACACCTTGGCAGTAGCCAGCACTTCGGTGCTACGTGTGGCCTGGACTTGAGCAGAAGAATGCGTACACAACGCCACACGATCAGAAGTAGCTGGGTCGGCCGCAGAAACGCAGGCTGGGTCGCTAGCTGGCACCAGGACAGGGGCTTGCGTCGATTGCTCAAAATGCAATAAGGAATGATGCTTACCGTTGCATTTCCTACATGTTGACTTAGATAGGCACTTAGATACGGTATGTTGGCTACTTAGGCAGTTAACACATCTGTTATTGTCTTTTACAAACTTAAATCTATTATCCGCGCTCAACTTTTGAAACGCTTTGCACGTATACAAGTATTTATGCGGGGATTGACAGAGTGAACATTTAGATTCAGTAGCCACAAACACCTGCGATACCTTAGATGAGGTGCTGGGTCTACCTGCGGGGGCGGGCTTAGTTGCCGCAGAAGAGATACGATATAAGATTTTTACTTGTTCACGAACAAACTTTACGAAATAATCATAATCCAACTCTTCTTGATTACGAAGCGACATTTCAAAATGTTTGGCTGTATCTGAGTCTATTAACTTAAGACCCCAATGAATAAATATAAAATCATCCAAGTTATGTATTTTTAATTGTTTGAGTCCAGCAACCGTAGAAGTTAATTTATCGAAACCTTGTTCAATATTAGCGGGTGTCGGTCCGAACGACTTCAATGAGAACAGTTGATTTAGATAATTAGTGGCGATCGCGCGAGTATCCAGGTACTTTGCGATAAGCGCATCCCAGACAACGCGGTAATTATCGCCAGAAGGTACAATACCTACTGTCACATTCCTAGCCTTTCCCTTTAGACAACTCAACAGATAATGAATGCGATCAGAATCTGATAAATCAGCGTTCGTATGTATAATACGTTTGAAAGTCTCATAAAATAACGGAAAGCTCTGAATATCACCGTCAAAGGCAGGCAGCTAAATTTTAGGTACCTTTATATGATGAGCACTAGGGCTCACTGTCGGGCTAGGTTCCTTGGAAACAGTTGATTCAGTTAATGAAGCTAAAGTAAATTTTATCTCGCCGACCAACTCATCAAATGAATGTAAGGCACTATAGCTTACTTCGCACTTTGGATCCAATGTCAATTTTAACATATTTATCTCGTCCATTATCTCATTGAATTTGCTACGTTGGCCGTCAATTTGTTTAGCCTGAGCAATAAAAGAATTACGTAATCTTTCTGTTGTTAAAGATTCTGTTGAATCCAAAATCCTTTGAACCCGCGCGAAATACGAGTCGCGTTTACTTTCCAACAATCTAAGTTTAACCTTGTCCGTCATGGTGAACAGAAGTTAAAATATGGAAACAAAAAAAAAACAACAAATTTTTATCTTTTACGGAACCTGCGTTAGTGAAATTAGTGGTCCAAACAAACTGATAACTCAACGAAAGATTTTACAACTTAAGTAAACAATAGTACGGAACGATCCGCACACGGTAACCCTAACAATAATAAATAGTAAGGTGAAAAAAAATATAAAACGTACAAAGTTTGAACCACGTACAAGTAACAAAGTCTAATACAAATAAAATAGTAAGCACGCGAAATACCTTATGAACGTATCCATCTACCTCCATCATCTATATCTATGATTAGCTTAGAGATACCTACAACCCGTTAATTAACATTTATGTCGGATGTGAAGCGTAATTTTTTTTTTGTCCTTGTAGTATTCTATTTATACGAGATTAACAACAATAAGTTAAGTGTGAAACTTAGAAACAAGTATGGTAATTATTTCCGTAAGCGATGCGATTGTGTTCGTAACGAAATACTTTCGTAAAACACAATAAAATTCCTAACAAGTAAATACGCAGATGACCGTTCGAAGTAAATTATCTAGTAAGTTTACAAGTTAGGTGCGGGGGTGATATGTATAAATATACGGCTGTTTTCTATGAGGAGAACTAAACGCGTAAAGTTTATACAAATCTGTTATTTTACCTGAAGGTTCCTATCAAAAGATCAAGTTACCTAACAAAATAAAATAACAAGCGACGCAATGATAATCTGGTTAATTGCAATAATTAATCAAATGCGGTTGAGTCTAGAATTATAAAAAATACCTACTTGTGCAATACGAGTATAGTAGGCATTTACTTAACGAACCAACAGTAGTAGTGTATCGTAAAATAATCAATGTCATTCATTCTGCAAATCTCGATTAGAAAAATATACAAAAGTTTCCAATGCGCAAATAAAAATTAACCGTACGATAACAAGAACTGGAAGATTCCGCTGTCACGTAGGCCAACTTGACGAATGTTTTAACAGACTACCCACAATTTTCAAACTCGAACAAAAAAATATGTAATTACGCCGAAAATTAACTGATGTAACGCTCAGTGTGCACGGCTACGGTCAGTTTGGCCGCAGGTAGAGGGACCACGCTGACAGATGGTCGCCAGATGTGTGAAACGCACCCCACCCCGCGCCCACGCAGGCTTCGGGCCCGCAGACTCGCTGACCAGTAATCAGTAGACATTCGGTTCGAGTCGCGCATGCTAGATAGATCGAGTATTCCACGGCCCTAGCTCGTTCCCGCCATAACTATTGTCGTAGCTTTAAGTTTAGTTGTACGAAGTAGTGTGTTGTTCTGTAGTTAGCTCGTAAGAACATTTATGTACAAAGTGTTGTGTATTAAAAGTGTTTATCGTGGCATGAACTGTAATCGTTTTATTACGACACCTAGCCGCCCTTATAATGATTTATTAAATAAACTTATTTAGCGATGTGAATCAACGTTGATATTCAATTAAATGTATTTTTCGGAGTTTCAATAAGTGAAATTAAAGATTTACGTTAACAATTAATTTGCCGGTAGAAAGTACTACTCGCAAGGCAGCCAGCCTTATTCATTAATATGGAAATTTCCCAAATTTTTTGCTTAAATTTAGACTTTAAGGACTTAAAATTAGGCTGTAAATAGGCCCAAATTTAATTTAACCAGTTCGAAGGACCAAAATGGTGCGTATAACCTCTAGAAGATTACTATTAAAATCACACGCGCTTGAACCTAAATTATTAAAATAATCTAGGCTATAATTGCTGATTCAGCAGTGCTAATTTGAAGCAGAAAAGTACGCAGATGAGACGAAAGGCAATGGATAAAGTTCAATTTACTAATTATGCCACATACCTTTGAAACAGCGATTCCCATGCAGATGCAGATGCCACGTTCGAGAAGTTCAGCTCATAGACTAGGTACACTATGCTGGCCAGCGGTACACAACACACTAGGTCTAGATAATACAGATGACACTTTCCATGTAGGTTCAATTAAGAAGTTTTGGGAGAGAGGATGCGTGATGATGCAAGTGCGCGCACCCTAGTCCTGGTTTGCAAGAGACTGGCCACCATCGCCGGCGGCCATCGGTGGCAGCGTCATAATGACCGTAGGGCCACCGCGCGGAATATCCCCAAAACAACGATATGTGACACTTATTTAATAAATTGGAACTATTAAGCCAATGCCTCTCAATCGCCCTATGGTGATGTAATAAAATATGAACTATAAATTAGGAAGCGTAACCTAGTATGAATATAAAAAATTACATGAGAAAAAAGGTCGGTGTCCTCATCTATACCAATATTATAAAGAGGAAAGATTTTTTTGTTTGTTTGTATGTTTGTTTGTTTGTACCGAATAGGCTCCAAAACTACTGGACTGATTTCAAAAATTCTTTCACCGTTGGGAAGCTACTCTATCCCGGGGTGACATAGGCTACTTTTTATCCATGTATTCCCACGGGAACGGGAACTACGCGGGTGAAACCGCGAGGCGTCCTCTAGTTAATAATAAAGGCGTAAAACTCCTGTAGTTATATAATTTCGTATATACCAGATCAACATGATTAGGTAAAATAAATAAAATAAAAACCAAATCTAATATTCTTTGTGTGGGTCAACTTTATTTTTATAATAATAATAAATAATGATGTCAATTTTTTTTTGCTACAGAAAAGAGATGTCTCCACGTGCTATTTTTAAAAGGAAAAAAAATAACACTTCTTATTAATCGAAAAAACACAGACTTCTTTAGTACTTGGAAAACGATCAGTGTGCATGAGAAACTTTTTTTTCTTTAGAAACGTTGATAATTTTTGATATTCACTCATGATGTCCTGGGTTCGATTCCCAGGTCGGAAAAAGTGTTATCGGGTTTTTACATTAGGAATTTCTCAGTAACAGCCCGGAGTTCGGTACTTCTGTCAGGCTGATGAAAATAGGCTCGCCCCGTATTATATGGGACTTAAACCTATTTATTTCAATAAGGCTTATCAATTAATTCATATTGAGAAGGCTCAGTTAGCTTACCACCTTTTTGCTAAACTAGTTCTCGTGGAGAAGAAGGGCATGAAACTCCACGGAAGCTCTTTCATAGTATTTATCGATAACTTTTACAACTACATAAAATATTCACAGTATTATAGAATCAAACATATCAAGAATAAGGCAAAGAACATAGACTAGCCCTTAAATGAATTAAACATATTAGGAATAAAGGCCATAATATGACATGGATAAAGTTTCAACACAACCATAAGCAATAATAAAGTTATAATATCAAATAAATTACGTTAAAAGTGAAAAGTATTATTGGGTTTTTCCATTAGAAATTTCTGAGTAACAGCCTGGAGTCCGGTACTTTTGCCAGGCTGATGACAATAGGCTCACCCCGTATTATATGGGACTAAAATTTAACTTGCAAACTGTGGGTGAAGCATACAGACTGACAGACTAAATAAAATGATAATTTTATTTAGTCTGTCAGGGAAATTATCAAATAATATTGGTATTAATACCCGTATTTTTTGCTTTATCAAATAAATAAAAACTGACAAAGATAAAGCGCATCAAAGTTCAGAAGTGGGGGCTTGTGACGTCACTTTGTCAGTATAAAGTGTAGCACACCGTGACATCACACGATATTTCAATACATTGTATCATCGTTATTTTATGTTTACGTAGCAAACGAAAAAATACGTGTCCAATATTTTTAGGTTATCTAACTGAATAAATAAATATCTTTTGTCAATTACCCTGTTGTGAAATGAAAAGTAAAACAACCCTCCTATTGGGTACCGAAACAAACAAATTATAAATCAAGTATGAAAACATTTATTATTATTATTAATTGCTTACATCCATTAAGCTGAGCATGCTGACTGCTGAGCTGAGCCACTGCCAATCAATCACTCGGCCTAGCCTTTTTCCAACTATCCAGTCTAACCGGATTCAGCTGGGTACCAGTATATTACTGGGAGCGGCTGATCTGGCATTCACAACCCAGTAACTGGGTTAAACGATACCCCTTGGCAAGACTGGTGTTAGGATTTATATGTACGAGTATATTACACCACTGTAATTATTGTTATTTACTATGCTATGTTTTGAATATGCCCGCCACTTGCGTGCACCTTTTTATTCCTGAAACAACTTATTCCCGAAAAATCAACAATAAAGTCAGTAATTTCAAAACTGATAACCCTGGCCCCAATTAATTATATTGTATCGTTTCTACTCTCGATTATGGAATATCGATTATTCCGTACGCCTAAGTAAACAGTATTGCATGAATCAATTTCATTAAATGCCTCTACATTGTGGAATCCGATAAGGCTTTTCTTTTTTGTTAAAAGAAAAAGGAAGCTGATCAGCTTAATGCAAATTATTGATTTCTTTAATATTCATTGAGTACGAGGCTTACGCTCTCAGAGATCCTATTGTAATATTTGAGTTTTATTTCTTGAAATTTTGGTAACATCATGCCTGTTTTCTCCAAAGGGTTATAGGTCAACGTGAACTTATAGTACATTCACATTTAGGTATGCTAAAGTGCTATTTAATGGAGGAAGCCTGTTGCCATCCACCGGGTACAAGTCCATGCTCGAGGTTGTTACTGAGATTTTCTAGATGGAAAAACCTGATAGAATCTTGCCGACATGAAAATCGAGTCTAGGAACATATAATTAGCCCATGCAACCACTACTACTAGACTACAAGGCAATCCTAGTTCGTAATTTGACCATAATACTAGTCTTGCTAAGAGGCAAAAACAATTGAGCCATACATTTATGCATCTTCTAAAATCTGCAAGGTATTGAATAACGACAGAACTCTTCCTTATTTATAGCTAAACATTTCGACTATTGAAAGCTATATCCTACACGCAAGCGACGGGGACACATAGTCTAATTTTACAAAGATATATGGCGTGGAAAATGTAAAAGATATTCCGATTTGGGACTTCCAAGATAGAAGTCTCGGATGTTATAGTGAAGCGGAAAATTGTAGAGAGCGTTCGGGATATCACACTTACAGGATTATTTTCGTTACAGAGTTGAAGGTTCAACGAAAAGTTTAACTTGTACGGTTTCAAAGCATGTTGTTGAAAAGTTCAAATACATGTTTTGTATTTAAGAAATTTATTGAGTTTGAGGTGGGTGTGCATTTTAAACGTAGCTTATTTTGGAATTCTGAGACGGTTCAAGTGAAGATATTGATCGTTTATTTTTAACAGATTATTTTCTTTTAATGCAAATGAGTTGTGTAACACCGCCTGATATAATCATGCCAACACATCACATAATATTAAAAAGGCGAAAATTTGTGAGAGTGTTTGTATGTTTGTTAATTCTTCACGCTCAAACGGCTGGACGGATCAAAATGAAATTTGGCACAGAGATAGATTATAATCAGAAATGGCATATAGAATACTTTTTATCCCGTTTTTTTTTAAAAACATTGCCCCACTCTAGGAATTTCTTCCTGTATCGTGGGTGCGTTTACAAACATATAAACTCACATACACAAACACCCAGAGCCGGAACAACCATCTGTAGATCATACAAATATTTGTTCCGTGCGGGAATCGAACCCGCGACACGCAGCGCAGCAGTCAATCGCTCAATCACTGCGACAACCGTGCGCGCGCTTAATTCTTTATTGTACACCATAAAATAACATTACATACATTTGAAAATAAAGTACATGTACAAAGGCCACCTCACTCCGACCACACTACAACGATGCTCGTCGTTTCTGCCAACACGGTGCGTATGTATATATGTTCCCTCGGGATGATGTTCGAATTTCACACGGGCGAAGCTGCTGGCAGAAGCTTGTGGTCATATAAAGAAAAGGACGCGTCTAAAAACAAACGTGTACAATAACAGTTTAGTTGTTTACATATCTACTTAACGACGATACGATTACGATCTCTTTTCATCGCTTTTGCTAAGCCATTTAATGATGATACCGTTTGCCAAGTTATTAAGTATCGCTTTTTCACATAATGACTGGCCATTTCATGAATTGGCCAATTTAACGATCTGGCTACAATATTTGTACAACAGAATTATGTAAATACAACGTGAGAATTACGAATACAATGAATACCAACTGGATAATCAACCTGACATCGATACAATCTTCTTTTCATTAACCAAGCTTAATTCATATTCTCTCATTACACGGTACTTTTTGCGAGCCGCCATGGCACAGTTCAAACCACATTTTGTTGGACAAATAAATTTTTGAGGTGGGTGATTTTTTTGGTCATATTATCTACATACATACATAAATTCACACTATAACCAAATAAACACATTCACAAATATGTCAAATTTTTAAACTATTATTTTCTTAACTGTATTTTGCAACAATATCAATACGATTAATGTATAAACAAAAAAAATGGTATTATTAAAACTAAAACCAATAGCCGACATTATAATAATATAGCATCTCAAAAGCCTAGAGTTGAAACTATTAGGACAATAAATTAACAAGAGCTACAAAAGTAATGATTTTGTGTTGTAATGTTGTATTTTTAAATTAGTCGGATTATAACTGTTTGACGTTTGTTTGTATACCTTTTATTTCTTGTTCCAGCGAATAGAATATAGTCATAAACGCACGCCGGTTATGAGTACACCAGGGGGGTGAACGTAACCTCTTAGAGTAAGACTATTTTGAGTGTGCGTAAGGGACAGATGCATACAAGTTATTTACATTTGTTCCTTACACACACTCAAATTAATTTTACTTTAAGAGCTTATGGTCACCCTCAGGCCTTTCTGAAGAACATCACTAATAAACACTGACTATAACCATAATATAGAAAGAAAGAAATAACAATCAAGTCATTTAAAAATTTTTATACCATGCAAATTGATAAGGTCAGATCCACTTGTCTAGAACTAGCTTCCACCCACGGTTTCGCCCACGTGGAATGTGTTTTAAAAAGTATCCTATGTTTACAGTTGTGCCAAAATAACATGATTGAAGCCCTTAAAGAGAGAAAGCTATGTATTGGCACGAAAGAGCTGAAGATATCTATTTTTAACCAACTGCATAGTTTCTATAAGATAAGCCACAGAATTAGATCGCCTAAAAGTGACAAAACTTATTTCTGTGCACCTTAAAACATACGAAAGAAAGAAATAGCACTATAGGTACTCTATCTTCTCTATGCTCTACAACATAACCAACTTCTTTTCATCCGTATTCCTATTTTAAAACTATCATTTAAAGCAAGGTATATCAACATAATGGATATGTGTACTGTGACGTCACATGTGGGCAGCTTTGGAGCCGGAATAGGAAAGCCGGCGCCGCAGCCGTGCGGTTTTTCCCTGACATCCGGTAAAAGCTACGCTTTTCACGACACTATTCTGAAAGTATTTGATACTAGAGGACGCCTCGCAGTTTCACCCGCGTAGTTCCCGTCGGAATACAGATATAAAAAGTAGCCTATGTCACCCGGGGATAGAGTAGCTTCCCAACGGTGAAAGAATTTTTGAAATCGGTCCAGGAGTTTTGGAGCCTATTCGGTACAAACAAACAAACAAACAAAAAAATCTTTCCTCTTTATAATATTGTTATAGATTATAGATGAGATAATGGTGGATAACAAAGATTCAGTTTAAAGAACAGTAGATGTTGAGTATCAAGCTCCAGGTGTGCTGCTGGGCAGAGTGGTCACAGTGAAGATTGGCTCTGTCGAGCCAGTCTTCGCTGACATCCGGCTCGAAGGACCATATGTTGAGGATCAAGCCCAAGAAGTGCTGCTTGTGGTCTTCAATTAATAATAAAACGACTTCGATTATAAGTATGATTATATTTCTGAGGTACTGATTTGATACAATCGATATGTGCGCACGCGCAGCATGTCAGCGAGCGAGTGGAAGTGGAGGGGGGAAAACCTGCGATCACAGTGTGGTATGTGGCCCGATGTGACGTCAGGAACAGTAGAAGTGAAAGTTTTGTAAATATTAATTTAAGAATATGCACAAATTGAAAGACGCTAGTAGATAATACATAATTATCGGATAAATAGTTGCCACAGCACCTGTAGCCAAGTTGACAACCTACAATCGATAACGCTAGTAAAAAACTAATCAATGTATGGGAATTAACGTTAAGTCACGTGGTACGACCATACAAATAGAAGGCGTTTACGATTGTAGAGAGAGATTCGAAACGATACGTTTGTAACTTCGCAAGGGGGGCAGATGCTCGTGTAATCGCTATTTAAAATCTTCTTCACCTCTGTGGAGTTTGGCTTGGTTTTTGGACAATCATAATAACTACGTGACAACGCTAGTAACAACAATTAAGACATGTGACATACAATAACCTGGACACAGGCCTGCGTGGAGCATTATGACCCACATGCTCACAAGGGATTAGTTACTAAATCTAACCTGTTTTATTTTATGTTTGTGACAGAATATATCCCCGAACCACGTCAGTGAGAAATCTTTTTAGTTTAGAGGTTTATTTTCAGCATTTTTTTTTCTATAGTGAATATAAACACAATTG